>AP025074.1:10664586-10977994 GCA_036186865.1 Eustoma russellianum | reverse complement strand
CCGTAAAAGTAAATGATGATCTAGTCCTCAGTGATGTCCTATACATCCCTAGCTTTTCTTATAATCTCTTATCTTTGAGCAAATTGACCCAAGTCAGCCCTATTCAAGTCTCTTTCTATTCGAATCTATGTGTCATTCAGGATGTAAAGGCCAAGAAGATGATTGGTTCAGCTGAAGTTTCTCAAGGGCTGTACCATCTTCAAGGTACTCTGAGACCTGCATACAAACCTTCCTCTCCTTGTCTTCCCACATCTTCAAAAGTGCTCTCTGCTCAGCTCTCTGAATCCATGCTGTGGCATGCCAGATTAGGCCATATGTCAACACCCAGAATCAAAGAAATACATAAAAGTCACCCAGCAGTAATGGTCCCAGATAGTGAACAGTGCTGCACTGTCTGTCCCCTGGCCAAGCAAAAGAGATCTCCTTTTCCAGTTTCTGTTTCCGTTTCTACTTTGCCTTTTGCTATTGTACATATAGACATATGGGGACCATACAAATATAGTACCATGTATAAGCAACAATACTTTGTTACAATAGTTGATGATTACAGTAGGTATTGTTGGGTTTACTTGATGAAATCCAAAGCAGAAACCCGGTGCATTGTTCAAAGTTTCTGTAACTATGTTTCAGTCCAATTTGACACCCGTATAAAAGTTGTGAGGACGGACAATGGCCAAGAATTCAATATGCCTTCCTTTTATCTGTCCTTGGGCATTATACATCAAACGAGCTGTACCCATACTCCTCAACAGAACGGTATTGTTGAGCGAAAGCATCAACATATCCTCACAGTGGCAAGGGCCTTAAAATTCCAGTCTGGTTTGCCTCCTTCTTATTGGGGTTTTTTTATTCAGCATTCCGTATACCTCATTAATATAACTCCCTCTCCTATCTTGCATCAAAAGACACCCCATCAACTATTGTTTAACACTCTTCCTTCGTATGACAACCTCAGAGTCTTCGGATGTTTGGCCTTTGGCACGGACACTCAACCTCATAAAGATAAATTCGCTCCTAGAGCCAGAAAGAGCATATTCTTGGGACTGTCACATACAACAAAGGGCTTTATCTTGCAAGATCTCCAAACCAAATCTGTATATATTTCCAGAGACGTTACGTTTCATGAACATTCCTTCCCCTTTCTGTCATCCTCAATTCTCAGTCAGACCACACCTGTGCAACACAATCTACCAGTACATTCAACCGTGCCAAACACTCAATGTGATACTCCTTTCTTAGCAGAGCTGCCAACTCAATCTTCTGTTACCAATTCTAATTGCCAGATTCCTCAAGCGGATAATGACTCTCATACTACCCAAGATGATGACTCTCCTACGTCTAGTCCTATGGTTACATCCCAATTGCCACCCGGTAACATAGTCATTGACCTGCCCATTTCCTCCCAAGATATAAATCAAAATCATCAGCCTACCTCATCTATCACACCTTCAAGACCACAACGTGCCAAACGTCCACCAGTCTATTTGCAAGACTATCAGTGTAATCACATAACCAGTAATGCTCCCTCTTCAATACAGACTCATCCACATCTCTTTTCCAACTATATTTCGTATGATCAATTAGCTCCAAGTTACAAAGCATTTGCGTTAAGTATTGGTCAACAGGTGGAGCCTGCGTCTTATGCAGAAGCAGCTAGATCACCTGAATGGCAAGCAGCCATGGTTCAGGAACTGACAGCATTGGAGAACAATCACACTTGGGAGCTTGTGCCACTCCCTAAGGGTAAGTCACCCATTGGATGTAGATGGGTATACAAAGTTAAGTACAGATCAGATGGAGAGGTGGAGAGATACAAGGCTAGGCTTGTAGCAAAGGGTTATACGCAGCAGTATGGTATTGACTACCAAGACACCTTTTCCCCCGTTGCTAAAATGACGACTGTTAGACTGGTATTGGCATTGGCAGCCAAAAGGAGGTGGTTTGTTCACCAGATGGATGTGAACAATGCTTTTTTGCACGGGGACCTTCAGGAAGAGATCTATATGTATCCACCTCCGGGGCTGGTACTTCCCCGATCAGACATGGTGTGCAAGCCAAAAAAAGTCACTGTATGGATTGAAGCAGGCCAGTAGGGAATGGAATGCCATTCTTACTCGTTTTTTGTTGGCTGAGGGATTCTCTCAATCCAGATGTGACTATACATTATTCACCAAGATGGTTGCTGGTTCTTTACTTGTTCTACTTGTTTACGTTGATGACATAATTGTTGCTTGTGACAGTTTGACACCTATTCAGAACATCAAGATAGCATTGAATAATAAATTTCAGATCAAGGATCTTGGTGATTTGAAATTCTTTCTTGGGCTTGAGGTGGCCAAGGCTGAGGGGGGGATATATCTCAATCAGCGGAAGTATACTGTTGAGTTGTTAGAGCATGCAGGTTTTTTGAACTCAAAGCCTGCCAGAAGTCCCATGGAGACGCGCGCAGCCTTGACTCACAATGACTCGGAGTTATTACCAGATGTGACGCAATATCGAAGGCTGATTGGCAAACTCATTTACTTAACTATAACTAGACCAGATGTTACATTTGCAGTCCAGCAATTAAGCCAATTTCTGGATTGTCCAACGACAAATCATTTGAGAGCAGCACATAGGGTGCTTAGGTACCTAAAAGGGACTGTTGGGCAGGGAATTATATTTCCTAGAACGGGAGATCTCAAACTCAAGGGGTTTGTAGATGCAGATTGGGGAGGATGCAATGAAACGCGGCGATCAATTACTGGGTATTGCATGTTTTTGGGTGATGCGTTGGTGTCATGGAGAGCTAAGAAACAGTCCACAGTTTCGAGATCTTCGGCTGAAGCTGAGTACAGGGCCATGGCTATGGCAACCTGTGAGTTGCAGTGGCTGTTATACTTGCTGAAGGATTTGGGCGTTGATGATCAGGAGCCAGTAGAGCTGTTTTGTGACTGTAAGAGTGCCATTTATATTGCGGAGAATCCTGTGTTTCATGAGAGGACGAAACACATCGAGATTGATTGCCACGTTGTGAGAGACAAGGTGCAACAAGGGGTACTGAAGTTGATGCCTGTGAGAACCAATCTCCAATTAGCAGATGTTTTTACTAAGGCGTTGGACGTTAAGAGAATGGAGGAAATTATGAGGCTGCTGGGGGTTCGAAACATCTATGCCAAGCGCAGCTTGAGGGGGGGTGTCAAAGTAGAAGGCTTGGATGATGCAGAGTGATCAGTCCATATGAAGGCAGCGGACTGATGGTTTGAGCTTGGAAGTTGGAATTGAGAGGTTTAGGTTACGAATGGTGGACCTAGCTGGGTGAGTAACTAACGTGTAGATGGGAGCACGCAAGATTTGCAGTGGACATTGCGGAAGGTGAAGTGAAGAGAAGGGAGGAAGAAGAAGCTTGGCGGGAGAAGTTCAAATAGAGGGAAGTTACTATTTTGTCCCTGATGTAATGAATAAAGCAACGATTTTAATTAGGGGCATTTCGGTCTTTTTCTCATTTTTTCTTTTGTATTTCTGTTGTAGCGGTTACCGATTGGGATCATTCTCTGAAGTTTTACAGAATCCCATTTTCTCTTCTAAATTCTCTTCCGTTCTCTCTGATTTTGCTGATTCCTTCGTGCTTGTTCTGTTGATCAATGAGTTGATTTGTTGTTCTTGATCAATGCTGTTTCCTCTTATTGTTCAATTGTGGTAAAATTCACATAGGCCACCTTTGTCTATATTGAATCGTAGCGCAACGCAGGTTCGTCTTGGCCTCTCGTATATTACTTTTGATACTATGTCTCAATGAAATCTCTAACATGGAATGTTGGTGGTCTACGCACTTCTTCAATTCTATCGGCTCAATAAACTTCAATTCTATCGGCTCAAGTTGGGATTTCGACATGCTTTGTTTACGTGTGAAAATAGCATCTGGATCATCTGGCAGGCGAGCAGTATACAATTTCACAATATTGACCATTCCACGCAGGCATCTTTATTTCGGTTTAAATGGTTACCTCTTCAACAAGATATGGCTTGGACCGTTGTTTATGGAAAGCACATTGTATATGGTCGTAAAAGACTATGGGAGACAATATATACTCATTCGCAGCAAGTGTCCGGTCCATGGATTATTGAAGGAGATTCATTCGCAACAAGTGTCTACCAGCTGCTTTGGAAATCATCTAGCAACGGCTCCTTAAAATTGCGGCAAGCCCATGAAGACCGCAGAGATCATTACCCAACGCTATTCACACATAAGTTTATTTGGTGACGTTCTATGCCCAAATCTGCAAGCATTTTTATGTGGCAGTTATTTCAGGGAGCATTACCGATTGAAGAAAATCTAGTTCGATTCCTACAAGCTTGTCCGAGTATATGTCCTTTTTGTAGGCACTCTTCAGCTTCGGTGGATCATATTTTCTTTCAGTGCATTCGTGTTATGCAAATGTGGAGTAGGTTTGTGTTGATTTTTAATGGACTGTTGCCTGCGTCTTACACTGTGCGTTCTTATATAATGCGATGGTGGTTATCCTCTTCCTCAACTACCCTTATAGGACAATACCGTATTGACGTGCCCTCCTTTTTATGTTGGTCTATTTGGAAAGTCTATACAAATATGGTGTTTGGTGATGAGACCTTTCTACTTGAAACATATACATGATGACAAGACAATTGTGCTATACTTGGGCGGCAACATTTTCAGGGAGAAAACATGTTGAAAACATATCTACTATTAATGATATGGGTTTCTATCCACATTTAAAAATACCAAGGGTAAGAATTGTGAAATGATTGCTCCTTCCGTCTGGTAAACTAAAGTTAAATGTGGACGCATCGGCGGTCAGAATCATGGCATCGGCTGGGTCCATTTTGAGAGACTCAACTGGGCGCTTGCTTGGCGATATCGTATACACTACCATGTTTATCTCCAAACCTGGTTGAGCTCCACGCCACTATATATAGTCTCATACATTATAGTTTTTCACACCAACACATGCTGGTTGAGACTGGCTGCTTAACAATCCTTCAACCTCCACGTGATATACTCAACGCACACTGGGATGTTTTTAGCCGTTTACATCTCTTCTTGAGCCTGTCAGATAGTACGTTGCATTACATTCCACGGGAAGCTAACATGGTAGCCCATCATTTGGCTCAGCATGGTCATATGTTCCCAAACACAACGCTATACAACTCTCCATCTTCACTTCAACCACCAGTGCAAGGTCATTTGATAACAGATCTTACAACTTCAGCTATACGTTTTTAAGATTAATTGCCATGAATTCAGGTGGAGGACTGTAGCTTCTTATGATTACGATGTTGCTGTATCACAGTGGTACAGGCAACGGCGGTATGACGTTGCCACTTTTTTTTGGTCTTCCTGTTATCTCTTGTGTTTTATTATTCTTTCTTACTCATTTCCCTTTCTTTGTCCGTTCATGAGGTCATGTGGATTTTAAACCGGTAACGGCCACCGAAAGCATGCAGATTCTATTATCTATGCATGTATTCTCTTAGAATGCAGGCTGACTCGGTATGGTGTTCTTTCTATTTGTTCATGCTGTTTCTCGGTAGGTTATTCGATACTCACTTTCCTATTTTAGTTATATTGGCGATGATCGCACGGGCTACATGAGGTTTGAGACTGAAGAAATAGAAGTGTGCTTGTCATTTCTAATTTAGTTTTTCCACATTCAAATTGTATTGGACACTAGATATTTTATTTCGTTATGCTTTTCTTTTGGGAGAGTCTCCCGTATATTTTAGCTGCCTAATGTAACCACGGTATTCCTCCGCCACAAGTGAGGGTTCTCATTTTAATAAAACATTGGACGGTACCGCCCGTCTTTCACCAAATATATATATATTTTTTAGTGAAAGATGGGCGGTACCGTCTGGCTTTTTATTCATAATTTGCCCTCACTTGTGGCGGAAGAATACCGTTGTTACATGGGTTGTAGGAGACTCTCCTACAAAATAGTAAATGAAATGCGAAATGTTTACAAGAGCACTTGCTAAAAAGGAATGACATAAATTGCGGAATGTAAAGTGGCAAATGTTCTATTAACATGTAAAGCACCACAAAGTGTAAAAGACATGAAACAAGATGATGTAGGCGATGTAGCTCCCGGACGGTTAAATTGCACCTGCTGCAGACATGTAGCTGGCTGACGTTAGGATACTCGAATGTGGATAACTAGCACTCCATAATGTGTTGTTCCTCAAAACAAAAAAGTTCAGAAAGAATAATGTCGTAGAGATGAAGAATAAAGTACCATAATTTGAGGACGTACCCATGTTGCCTGCATTCAGTATGAATACAGGCAACTCCAATAAAAGTCCGCTGTGTGGTAGTTGGGTAGTGGCGCCGTTCCGGAATTAACATCCTCGCATGATCATAAAAAATAGCTTTATATGTAGTATTGGTGTAAACATAATCAAAAGGCAAAACGAAAAAAGAAAACGCACCAACGTTGCCTATATCAATCAGTGATATAAGCAACAATAGCGCAAGAAAGACAACCCAATGGGAGACAAGAATCAAAGGCGTAAATGTGGAACTGAAGGATCCAATAATATAGCTCCTCGAACCTCGCATGGCAAGCTTGTGAATGAAGAAAATATAACTGCTCCTGATGCATGCAGCCCATGCGAGAGAGAGAATGTGCTGCTGCATTTACTTCACGTGGACAATGCTGCAATGTTGAAGCATGAAGACAAAGAAAGTGACTAGCTCGACGCAGATCCACCAATAAACGGTTTGACAATAAGGATAAAAGCAAACAACAGTCAGTTTCCACAATTAGCCTATCATATTCTCTCGTGTAATATAAGAGGCTATAAGTCAACGCCATAAGCTCGGCCCGTAGGGGTGTAACAGACGGTAGAGAAAAAGAAACCCTCGAAATAAACTCTCCCAAGTCATTACAAAGTATGGCCCCCGCTGCGGCGCCTAACCTTCCCACCGAAGCATCAACTTTGAGTTTAAATCTACCTGAAGGGGTAAATCCCAGCGAACTAGACGACGCCGTCTATGAAGCATTGATGGCGAAAATCGCCTATCCACCAGATGAGACAACGACATGGAAAATTTACGTCCTTTAGTGGACACACACCAACATATATTTGTTCACAAAGTCGCTCAAATAAATGTCTCTATGAAAAAGAACTATCTCCAAATTGTATAGATGTATACTCCTTGCAAATCACCCATACAGCGAGAGATGGAACCGTGGCACGTAGTTGGCCGGTAGTGGCTGAAGACATGCGCCACCAACGAATTAGATACCCTTGAATCGTATGCCGCTGAGGAAAAGGTCCAGTAGATAAGATTGATAGCTCATGCCAAATGGGTAGAATTAGCGGGCAATGTAGAAAAATGTGGTCTTGCTTGTCAGAATGGGTCTTGCAAAAGACACATTGTGACGTAAAGATCACTTGCCATGAGCATAGATTATCAACTAACGGCAATGCATGCATCCAAAACTTCCACAGAAAAAGCTTTGCCCCAAAAGGAACATCGGCCACCAAACGAACTTGGAACACCCAAAAGAGGTCATATGCGTACATAATTGGCTATAAGCCGATCTCAATGAAAACTGCCCTGTCAAATCTGCAGTCCAAGAAACGCCATCAGGTGTATAAGCAACATGATGTTCCATGTATGAATGAATTCTACAAATGCGCTTCCAAGTGGGAGAATCATACAAGTTAGCGGAAACTACTCCCCGTGGCCCATACCGTTCTCGATTGTATGTTGCCCAAAGGCTGTTTGAAGTGTGAAAGTGCCACCATAAAAGACTGTCATAAGCATGTTGTAACAAGTCCAAGTTATGGATTACCAAGCCCCCTAATTCCGTTGGGCAGCAGATCTTGTCCCAAGCGCGCCAATGATAACGATCTTTCCAAAGAAAATGAGCCATGCGCTTTTGAATCGCCTGCACTAAACTTTTCGGAAGCTTTGAACTCGTATAATATGCAATGGCATAGATCCTAGAACATGAGTAATCAAGACCAATCTACCCGCAAAGGATAAAAGCTTTGAAGCCCATGAATTCAATTTAGCGTCTACATGAGCTAACATGGATGTGCAATAAGCTGCGCGATTAATACCTTTATATAAATATGATCCCATGTATTTCATTGGCAATTGCGTCAACCGCATGCCTAGCGTATGCGAGGCTCTTGTTCCTGAAACGCTCGCACTTACGACCAACTGACTTTTGTGATTGACTAACTGTCCGAAGCATGTTGATAATCATTTAAAAAGGACCTGAAGCATCGTAAATTTGCAACTGAACCATTAAGGAAAACCACCAGGTCATCAGCAAACCCCAAATGCGATATTTGGGTACACGGCCTGCATTAAAACCAATAATGGTTCCATCCTGCATCAATGATTTAAGCCCACGAGAAAAACCCTCTGCAGCTAGAATAAATAATAACGGAGATAATGGATCTCCCTGCTTAACCCCCCTGGAGACTGGAAAGAATCCCGCTGGCTTACCATTAATGAGCACTGAACATTTCGTAGCAGACAAATTATTTAAAATGATACGAAAAAAGCGCTCATGAAAACCCATCGTCAATAATACCTGACGAAGATAGGACCAGTTTACCCTGTCAAAGGCTTTAGCCATATCAAGTTTAACAATAACATGACCACCACGTACTGCAAGGTCAAATACATGCACCATTTCTTGTGCCAGTAATACTTGCTCAGTAATATCACGACCCTTCAGAAAGCCCGCCTGCTCTGGACAGATTAGCCGATGTAAATGATTTGCCAAACGAGTATCAATTAAGCGAGTGATTACCTTGGCCAGGAAGTTTGTCAAACAAATGGGACGATAGTCAGAGAATGTTTGCGGATTCAGAACTTTTGGTATTAAGGTAATAAGTGAAGCAGCAACCTGTCGCGGCGGAGGAATAGCTAAGAAAAATTCTTGCAGTCTTATGACATCCATCTGTATAACTGGCCAAAAACGTCGATAAAATGAGCCTGGGAATCCATCTGGACCTGCTGCGCTTGTGGGACTAAGATCCCAAACTGTAGTTTTCACCTCTAGCATTTTTGGTATAGCCACACGCTACGTCATGTCTTTCTATACTTAGTTACATCCCAACATTGCTATCTGCGGGAGATAATAATATATTAATGGCTATACCAGAAATGCTAGAGGTGAAAACTGTAGTTTGGGAACTTAGTCCCACAAGCACAGTAGGTCTAGATGGATTCCCAGGCTCATTTTATCGTCGTTTTTGCCCATTTATATAGATGGATGTGCATAAGGCAGTGCATGAATTTTTCTTAGGTATTCCTCCGCCGCGACAGGTTGCTGCTTCACTTGTTACCTTAATACCAAAAGTTCTGAATCCGTAAACATTCTCTGGCTATCGTCCCATTTGTTTGACAAACTTCTTGGCCAAGGTAATCACTCGCTTAATTGCTACTTCTTTGGCAAATCATTTACATCGGTTAATCTCTTCGGAGCATGCGGGCTTTCTGAAGGGTCGTGATATTACTGAGCAAGTATTACCGGCACAAGAAACGGTGCATGTATTCGACCGACCAGTACATGGTGGTCATGTTATTGTTAAACTTGATATGGCTAAAGCCTTTGACAGGGTAAACTGGTCCTATCTTCGTCAGGTATTATTGACTATGGGTTTTCATGAGCGCTTTTTTCGTATCATTTTAAATAATTTGTCTGCTACAAAATGTTCAGTGCTCATTAATGGTAAGCCAGCGAGATTCTCTCCAGTCTCCAGGGGGGTTAAGTAGGGAGATCCATTATCTCCGTTATTATTTATTCTAGCTGCAGAGGGTTTTTCTCGTGGGCTTAAATCATTGATGCAGGATGGAACCATCATTGGTTTTAATGCGGGCCGTGTACCCAAATATCGCCTTTGGGGTTTGCTGATGACCTGGTGGTTTTCCCTAATGGTTCAGTTGCAAATTTACGACGCTTCAGGTCCTTTTTAGATGATTATCAACATGCTTCGGGATAGTTAGTCAATTCTCACGAAAGTTAGGTGGTCATAAGTGCGAGCGTTTCAGGAACAAGAGACTCGCATATGCTAGGCATGCGGTTGACGCACTTGCCAATGAAATACTTGGGATCATATTTATATGAAGGTATTAACACACAACTTATTGCACATCCTTGTTAGCTCATGTAGACGCTAAATTGAATTCATGGGCTTCAAAGCTTTTATCCTTTGCGAGTAGATTGGTCTTGATTCGTCATGTTCTAGGATCTATGCCATTGCATATTATGGCGAGTTCAAAGCTCCCGAAAAGTGTAGTGCAGGAAATTCTAAAGCACATGGCTCATTTTCTTTGGAAAGATTGTTATCATTGGCACACTTGGGACAAGATCTGCTGCCCAACGGAATTTGGTTGCTTGGGAATCCGTAACTTGGACTTGTTACAACATGCTTATGACAGTCTTTTATGGTGGCGCTTTCACACTTCAAACAGCCTTTGGGCAACATATAGTCGAGAACGGTATGGGCGACGGGAAGTAGTTTTCGCTAACTTGTATAATTCTCCCACTTGGAAGCGCATTTGTAAAATTCATTCATACATGGAACATCATGTTGCTTATACACCTGATGGCGTTTCCTGGACTGCAGATTCGACGGGGCAGTTTTAATTGAGATCGGCTTATAGCCAATTATGTACGCATATGACCTCTTTTGGGTGTTCCAAGTTTGTTTGGTGGCCGATGTTACCTTCTGGGGCAAAGCTTTTTCTGTGAAAGTTTTGGATGCATGCATTGCCGTTAGTTGATAATCTATGCTCATGGCAAGTGATCTTTCCGTCGCAATATGTCTTTTTCAAGACCCATTCTGACATGCAAGACCACATTTTTCTACATTGCCCGCTAATTCTACCCCTTTGGCATGAGCTATCAATCTTATTTACTGGACCTTTTCCTCAGCGGCATACAATTCAAGGGTATCTAATTCGTTGTTGGTGCACATCTTCAGCCACTACCATGGTCGGCCAACTATGTGCCACGGTTCCATCTCTCGCTGTATGGGTGATTTGGAAAGAGTATACATCTATACGATTTGGAGATAGTTCTTTTTCATATAGACATTTATTTGAGCGACTTCGTGAACAAATATATGTTTGGTGTGCGTCCACTAAAGGACATAAATTTTCAATGTCGCTGTCTCATCTGGTGGATAGGCGATTTTCGCCATCAATGCTTCATAGACGGCATCGTCTCGTTCGTTAGGAGTTACCCCCTTCAGGTAGATTTAAACTCAACGTTGATGCTTTGGTGTGAATGTTAAGTGCCGTAGCAGGGGCCATACTTCGTAATGACTTGGGGGAGTTTATTTCAGGGATTGCTTTTTCTTTACCGTTTGTTACACCCCTGCGGGCCGAGCTTATGGCGTTGACTTATAGCCTCTTATATTACGCGAGAGAATATGATAGGCTAATTGTGGAGACTGACTGTCGTTTGTTGTTATCCTTATTGTCAAACTCAGATCAATATTCTGGTAGTTTATTGGTGGATCTGCATCGAGCTAGTCACTTTCTTTGTCTTAGTGCTTCAACAATGCAGCATTGTCCACGCGAAGCAAATGCAGCAGCACATTCTCTCTCTCGTCATGGGTTGCATGCATCAGGGTGTAGTTATATTTTCTTCATTCACAAGCTTACCATGCGAGGTTCGAGGAGCTATATTATTGGATCCTTCGGTTCCACATTTGCACCTTTGATTCTTGTCTCCCATTGGGTTGGCTTTCTTGCGCTATTGTTGCCTATATCACTGATTGATATAGGCAACGTTGGTACGTTTTCTATTTTCGTTTTGCCTTTCGATTATGTTTACACCAATACTACAGATAAAGCTGTTTTTCATGATCATGCAAGGATGTTAATTCTTGAGCGGCGCCACTACCCGACTACCACACATCGGACTTTTATTGGAGTTGCCTGTATTCATACTGAATGCAGGCAACATGGGTACGTCTTCAAATTATGGTACTTTATTCTTCATCTCTCCGACATTATTCTTTCTGATCTTTTTTGTTTTGAGGAACAACACATCATGGAGTGCTAGTTATCCACATTCGAGTATCCTAACGTCAGCCAGCTACATGTCCGCAGCAGGTGCAATTTAACTGTCCGGGAGCTACATCGCCTACATCATCTTGTTTAATGTCTTTTACACTTTGTGGTGCTTTATATGTTAATAGAACATTTGCCCCTTTACATTCCGCAATTTATGTCATTCCTTTTTAGCAGGTGCTCTTGTACACATTTCGCATTTCATTTACTATTTTGTAGGAGAGTCTCCTACAACCCATGTAACTACGGTATTCCTCCGCCACAAGTGAGGGCAAATTATTAATAAAAAGCCAGACGGTACTGCCCGTCTTTCACTAAAAAAATGTATTGTTGAGAAATATGTTTGAATAATTTTTCAAAGTTATAATTTTAAGTGTTTAATATTTAAGAAAGTGTCACACATCATATTATAAATGATAAAAAAGTTGAAAAATATTAAACTAGTGAGAAAAATGACAGATCTCTCAGGAAGAGATGCATCGATCAATCGGTGTATATCGATTCCTCATATCGATCGATTGAAGTAAGGCAGAGGAAAACCAAAATCTTACCGTGAGTCATCGATCTCTAAACCTAACAAACATCGATCGATCGATGCACATCACAGTCTCTCACATTGATCGACCAATGTAAGACAGATTCAAATATAGGACCTCACTATGAGACATCGATCTCTCGTACAGAGGCACTTCGATCGATTGATGTCTAGGATTTTTAAAAAAATTTTATCTAAAATGTGATAAAATAGTTGTTTTCATTTGCATATGTTTCATACATGTTTACTGTGATTTTATTACTTGATTTTGATGAATATTTTTATATCTTGTGACTAATGTGCCTTGGAAGTTTCTATAACTTATCAAAAAGGCAAAATGGTATTTTGAGTTCTTGTAGGTACATGACATGGAAAAAATTATAAAAGGACTTCTTTATGACTTATTCATCACTAAGAAGGTATTCTTTTATTTATTTCTAGCCATCAAGGTTATTTTTTTGCGTTTTCTATCTTCAGAGGTATTTTCGTCACTTTACCCCTCAAGGGCATTTTGGACTTTTCACTCATAGACAGCATTTGAGTTTAATATTATCTCTATTATGGAGCTCATTTATGGCTTTCTTGAAGATTATTATGGGATTATTTATTCTATTCTCTAAGTTGAAGTTATTATCGACATCGACGGAATATGTGATGGTTTTCGTTGTCACATTTTATTTTTCTTCTTAAAGAACTTTATGGTTATATTATTGGAGATTCTCATCTACATCTTTGCAGAGAATTTGAGGGTATTCTTAGAACAATATTTCACCACAACTTACAAGGAGAAAATTGTGAGGATTTTGAATTATATGTTAACAAAGTCTTGTCAATTTTTACTAATTTATCTTCATCAAATCTTAGTTTGTACACTTATTTGAGCTTCAAAAACGTGGTCACTTATGTGGAGAAGATGTTTTATTCATTTTGTGACAAATGTACAAGATTATGCCACTTAGACCAACCAAATACAAGCTAGTTGGCAAAAGTTGCCAACTTGAAAATTCCATTTGAATACCAACGGCTATATCGATGTTTTCGTCCAAAATTTGCAGCCATCACATGTTCTATTCTTGTGCTAAGAAGTTAAAAGTTTCTTGGTGGAATATGCAATTTACATTATGTTCATTTTGCAAAACAATTCCAAGTCATTTTCAAGAAGCAAAAATCGGCCAAGTTGGTGTGCAAAGGTGGACCTATCATTCTTCTTGAAGTTGCCAAGTGTACAAGGTACTAAGGTGGCCATCCAATGAAGTGAAGACACATAATAGTTGATGATGAAGATGTTGACACATTGGTATTTGTATCTTCAAGAGCTATTTCACACTATAAACAGAAGGCAAGGTGAAGAAGACAAGACACAAACTTGAGAACAAACTTGAAGATCATTTTATGTGCTATTCTCTCCTCTTATTTCTTGCTTACTCTTTGTGTAGCTAAGATGGTTCATTGAGAGTTGTTGTAGAGCTACACTTTACACCTCTTATATTGTATTTTGTAAGATTGATTAGCCGTTTTTATAAGGCTACATCAATAGGTGGTTGAGGTGTTGCAACCAAAGTTGCTTAGAGGTGATTAACCAAGTCTTGAATAGAGCTGGTGTATAATCTAAGGATCAAGCTTGGTTCTTGTTGTATTGGTATTTGATTCATAGTAAAGTCCAGGGAAAGATGTTCCTTTGGACTGGAGTAGGTCACATTGACTGGATAAGGATAAATTCTTAGTGTTTTTGTCTTTCTTCTTTACTTCTGCATTCGGTCAATTTTTACTGCAGATTTCACCCAATTTTACACGACTTAGAAAATAGCAAAGTGTTTTCAAAATTCTTGATTTTTGGTGGAGTTAAACTTCAGACCGTTATCTTTCACTTGAAATAAGAATCACTTGATTTGAGTAAAGAAAAGTTAGTCTTTCAGTCTTTGAAAGATAACTGCTCTATGATGGCAGCAATCTGACCAGTTTAAAGGAAGCGTGTCTTTCTATTTTATTAAGAATAGTTTAAGGTCAAAACCTTTTGAAAACTTAAACTAGACATTTCAAGGAGTTTTTTTACATAAAAATCAATCTTTTGGATGAGAATACAAAGAGTTATAGTCTTTCAAAGTTTGTCAACATTCTGTCTAAAACTGTCCAAATTGACCATCTAAATCTTTTTATTTGTTTGAATGGTAAAACCATTTTATTTTTAGCTCATTTTTGGATAGAGTATATTTAAGACCTTGAAATGAATTTATGAAAAATTGCATAATTTTTAGAGCTGTGTACTGAGACTTGTGAATTTTTCAAAAATGCATATTGGATCTGAGTAACTCTCAGTTTTTGTTTTGAGAAGAAAACTTTAAAGGATTTAAAAATAGTGTAATTTCTGCTAACCACTATCCACCCCCTCTAGTTGTATTTATTGCAGGTGTTACGGTACAACATATATGTATGTATGTACGTACATACGTATGTATATGTGCAAGAGTGTTCTTTCTCCCCCGGCCCACAAATTTTATTTTCCTTTTCTTTTTAAGTATAGTGTTTTACCCACAATTTGATGAGCAAGTGCCAAAGTGCTAATGGAATTTGTTTTAGTTCAATTACCCCGTTAATGTTATGAAGTTTTTACCCAAAAAAAAAGAAGAAACTAAACTGTAAAAATAAAACTACAATCAATAGAGACATCCGTAAGTCCTTTGTTCGAAACACTTCTTTTTTGCATATCTATTTATGCAAAGAATATATCTTATTAAAAATACTACTAGAGAAAAATTAAAACCCTTGTGAAGGAAGAAGAAAGTGCATATTCATCTGTGTTTAGCCATTTGTTTTATGACGACCCCTGGCATGGGTAAAATGTACCTTTAAGTCAAATGCCTACCAAACTACTATATAAATATATATACATACACACATAAGTATGTATACATGTATAATTGTATAGAGACCATTCGCCGGTTATTCAAATCTTCTTATGGCGACTTTTTCATTCTGCGCTCCCATTTGAAGATTATATTGGCAGGTACCTTACTTCGCAACCAACGCAATGTCCTTTTTGCAAGGGTGAGTCAGCTACAATAGACCATATCTTTATGTATTGTTCACATGTGCGACCATTATGGACTTATTATGCTGGAGAATTACATTGTCCTTCACCCTCATCCTTGCATCTGCGCCAATATATACTGGCTTGGTGGTATCGATCATCTTTTTCATCTCTCTTTGGGGTTTTCCAAATAATCATTCCAGCCATAATTTTGTACAATATTTGGCGTGGCTATGCATCATTAGTTTATGGAGAGCAACGTACTCTTACATTGGCATCTCTTCAGGCTTCTGTTAAATATGATCTAGCTATTTGGTGCAAGAAAATAGCAGGCACAAAACTAGCAGCTAATCCAAGACGGTATTTTTCTTGGCTTCCATCGCTGGCACCTCCACGACCTACACTGATCCGCTGGCTGTGTCCGCCCTCAGGTCGATTAAAATTGAATACAGATGCAGCAGTTGGCAGACAATATGCTGCAGGGGGCGCAATCTTGCGGGACCACACGGGCGCTTGTGTGGGAGCACTTTCTTTTCGATTGCCACCAGCTACACCACTAAATGCAGAGATTCAGGCAGCTCTTTTTGGACTACTATATTTTCTTCCCCTATACCGCAACCTAACATTGGAATCAGATTGTGCTCAAATGATCTCTCGGTTGGCCCGACCTCAGATGGTTCATGGAAACTATTATCTGCAGCACCTTCATACACTCATTTATCTTCACCGGCTAGATTATCATCACATTTACCGGGAGGCTAATATGGCGGCACATTATTTGTCTCAACATGCAATGCTAGATCCGATCACACATGTTTATTCATCGCAGACTCTTCCAGCTTTAGTGAGATCCGCTATCTTACTGGATCTTTCTTCAGTCCAGTTGCGTGTTGTTTTCTAAGCTCATGTCTTCCATATGGATTGGCGTTCCACAACTCTCCCTGCCTGCATCCTACGGGATTCAGGCAGGCCTGGTATGTACTGTTATCTCTTGGCAGATCCTTTATACTGTTTCCGAATGTTTCATCTCTGCATACTAATCATTCTTTTCCCATGGCTGTGCTCCGGCATACTGGTGGTGAGATTTTACCATCTGGCACTAGCAGACTCAGCGGCACATTGGACACTGATTCAAGTTTTCATAGCGTCGCCTTGGCAACATCTTTGCCAGGGCGACATTGGTATGTGTTCGATGACTCAGTTTGACTATATTTGGATATTGTATTTCACTGGTATAACTTTCCTCTGGGTTTCTTCTGAGGTATGGCATTTCCTGGATGAGACAAGCTCAAGAATCGGATACCACAACATCAACGGCCTCAATCGCCCGGCATCATCATTCATACCTAGCGCACACTTGTACTCAATTATCGATTGGCAACATATCGATGACAGCCGTATAAATATGTACGCTTTTTCCTTCGCCAGGGTTTTATCCACAAGGGTGGTTTTACCTGGCAAGGTTTTAATGCGGCATATCATATACGACTGGAGATATGTCATTATTACTTCGTTATTTCATTTATTCGTGTACTTTGACTGATGTAATAAGGTTTCCCTCCACCACAAGTGAGGCTACCCTTTAATAAAATCTGTCCTTCAATAAAAAAAAAAAAAGTATAATTGTATAGAGACATATATAATTCACCATTACATACATAGATTAAATAGTTTAAGTAAGCAAATATTTAATCTTAAGTTATAAAATTAACTTGGAGTGGGATGCAAGTAAAAAAAATCAAGATATTAATCCAAGTCATGTAGGCTCGAGATATGGTCGAATAATTGTGAACTTGTCAAAATGTATATATGACTCCTGCTGAAACTAGGATTCTTGGAAATTATCTGATTTTGAATGCTGATTATGTTTCTTCTAGAAGCCGAATTTGCCAATGATGTCTTCTAGAGCGTTACAGATATGGATGTAAGCTATCCGTATCATTTAGAATCATCTCAATATGACCACAGATGAGAGAGATATTGGTAAATAATCATCCAGGGTTTATCCTGAGCAGATCCTGAAAAAATGATTTATCCAAAATTTGGAAAGCACTTATCCCTGCTTTAGTAACGTCTAACATACGGTTTAACACTTCAAAAACATTTTAAGATAACTCGAAAATATAATAAACAAAGTTTACAACATTTACAAGTTAAATAAACCGATAATAAGGCCATGCAATACCTTTTTACAAAACAAACAACACAAAAACATGGCTAGACGTTAAGTCCAACCCACCCTCCATCTCATCTACATCCTCATCATGTGTTTTAGCACCTTAGACCTCATTGCTTTTACTTCTGCTATTGCGGAAGTAGCTGCTTCCGTTTTAGCCGCTCGATTTTTGATATTCCTTTTTTAATCAAATCATTTTGTGGAAATCCTAGCTATTTTTGGTAATCTATTTTTTTAATACATGTAACTTCATATTGGACCATTCAACTTTATTTAATACATATTTTCAATCACTTTACTACCGAATCTAATACCTATGCAGGTAGGACGAGCTCAATCGTTCCTATCAGCATACACTGTGATAATCAGTTAGCTATAGGACGAGCTCAAAGCATCATCTACAATGGTAAGTCTCGACACATACATCAGAGACACAACACCATTAAACAGTTTATCTCTAATGGCATTATTTCCATTGATTATATAAAATCAAAGGAGAATCTTGTGGATGCGCTTACAAAAGGTTTGCCTAAATCAGATGTCAAATTTAACAAACGGAATGAGTCTAAAGCCTATAATGCAAGAACCTTTGTAATGGTAACTCAACCTTGTTGACTGGAGATCCCAGAATCTTGGTTCAATGGGACAATTAAGTTATGAAGTTTCAGTAAAGCACTTACTCATTTTATTAAATAAAAGTGTTATCTGCAGAAAGAGTTAGGATAAGCTAATGCTTTTGAGGATTTCCTATATCTTGGTATATCAAGTGAGGTATGGCAGAATACTCTCTATAGGAATCACCTATGTAATTGTAAAGTGGGGCCGCTTCTATAAGAATTCTGTGAGGCAAGAATTCTCTAAAACTCTTTCTGAAACAAGGCTGTTCATGGCCAAAACGAACATAACTATGAGAACCAAAGTGTGTTAAAGGAAATGTTGTGTGAGTATTTTTGTCCAGGTTCACAGTAAAGACTGACTGGTTCAAGACTTCAAGTCACTAGTTAGCCGAGTGGATCCAATAGTACATCACTATGGAAGGTTTAAAGCAGAAGCTACCTCTTCTGATACAACATTTTCTTGTCTGGCTTCTCATTAGAGTCTGCATCTGCATTTGTGTTAATTTCCATTCATGTGGGGGATTGTTGGAGAAAATTGAAGGAAATGGGTTTGCCCAAGTTGCAAAACTTGGTTATCAACATATGGAGCTTAATTATAATTAGTTTTCATTAATGAAAAGTGGAAACTAATGACCTTTAATTATCTATGTAACGAGTAAATGATTGTAGGCTTTTGAATCACTCAATTACGATACTGGGTGAATAAGAAATTAATGCTCAAAGGAGTAAAATGAGCAGAAATTGGCAAAAGTGATGATGTGGCCTCCTTAGGGAGAGACACATCATCACTTTGAGGATACACCACATTGGACAAATGAAGTGAGCTAGCTACCATATATAGTGCTAGAATGGTCACTTTAGATGTGTCTTTAGGCATCAGAAGTTTTGACTGGAGAGAAGACCTACAAGATTTCTGTGCGCGCACACACATCGCCGCGTGCCTAGCTTGGGTCTGGGTTGTGGGTCTAACTCCTTTCTTTTTGGAGAAATTTTATTTAAAATTTTTAAGTTTCTCTAGGTGGTTGTAACTTAAACTTTACAAATCGATTAAGGCTGCAATTTAAAAATCGATTAAGGCTGCAATTTGATAAACATTTAAGCTTAACCGTAGGGCCGCAAGCAGACTTAACGCGGATCGTGATATAAGGGCTCAGGTTGAGCGATTATCTAATCCAATGGCTGCAATTTAAACTGCTTGCGGTTTCTAATCTAACGTTGGCGATCTCCAACCTTCTAATCGGACGACTATGGTTAAACTGACGATTAACCACCCTAAATTGTTGTTTCTTATAAATACCAAGTCAAGTAGACCTGTGTAATCATCGATTTTCTCCCCTTCTTCTCTCCATACCATCTTCTTCTCTGCATACGATCTTTCTGTATTTTTTCAAGTTATTCGAGAAGTCATAACGCCCAACAGGTTTGTTGAGTTCTTACGCTGTGTGCCGCTCGTCTGAACTGCTATTCGTTGTATCTTGGGTTGCTACCTCTGGTTGGACTATCGAGTACGAGGTGCCATTTAGACTGAAAGTGGCTTGGATTTAACTTAAACAGAACGTTTTTTTGCTTCTGTTGATGACGCTTCAATTTATAGCGGTTAAAGCTGAGAGCTGCGTGTCCTAGAATGGAGGTGGTGATGACACATGGCTGTCTAGGTGGCAGTTCTTCCTTGCATATTTGCCACGCAACAGCTGATATGTGTTGTGCTGGCTGTTCTCCCTGGCATGGCTGACATGTGGAGATAAAGGTTGTGCTATTGGCCGTCTTGGGTTGCATGAGGGCCAGGTGGCACCACGTGTCAGGATAGAAGGCCAAGCTTGCTGTGTGGCAGGACTCTGCTTAGGCATACTATGGCCGAGCTAGGTCTGTTGAAGCGCACGGTGGTTTGGCCAAGAGGAACAATGAGATCTACCAAGCTAGGCTGAGTAGGTCTGACCATGTTCTGATCGGGTCAAGTACTTGCCGATCTGAGGTGCTTCATGGGCAGTTGAGTAAGAGGGACGATTAAACCGAGCTGATTTAGCTAGATCAGTCTGACCTTACATCTGATAGAATGGCCGAGCTGACCAAGAACTCAGATGGGACTCTGTCCTGCCTTGGCTGCCTTAGATGACCTACTTAGGCTGAGCCGAGACTGGCGGGTCAACTGGCCGAGGTGGACTTACATTGACCGTTATTGACTAACTTGGAAGTCTTGTCTTATCCGAGCAGTTGAACTTTGGTCTCATCAATGTGCCCCCAGATTAGTTTGGCAGAGCTGACCAGAGAGGGCAGGCTAATCGATTTCAGAGCTTTTAATGTGCTGTCATGTCAAGTAGTGACGTGTATTCCTCTGACTGGGCAGTGCTGCGCCTTCAATGCTTGTGCAGACTACAAAGCGTCAGACGCTTTCTGCTTTCGGCGTTTGAGGTCTTCGAGAAAGGGGTTTAAGAGCGCCAGTTTTTAGGGTTTAAGTAGAGATGGCGGGTGCAGAGTTTCATTTCTCCCTCGCATCCTTGTCTACTCTCCTCCTTCTCTGAGTCTCTTTCACTCCAGCGACTTTTCTTAGGTTTCCACTGGTCTCTGACCTTATTCTCCCGTAATTTCCTTCACCTTTTCTCCGGTCATCTTCCTCTGTAAGTCTTCTTCTCTGCCTTCATCATGTCTTCCGCATCCGACTCTCAGAACTTTTCTGAAGGCACATCTTACGCCGGCAGTGAGGGAGGAAATTATAGTTTTTCCTCGTCGTCGGAGAGGACGGTTGCTACTGATGACCCTTCTTTGGCCAGACTGCGCAAAGCCACTTGTGGCTATGTGGGTCTCAGTAAGCATGTGCGGCCCAACAGAGCTATCACCATGATTGAGTCTTTTCCGGAGCAAGCGAAAGTTGGCCCTGCTCCGGCAGCTGCAATTCCTTCGGCTCTACCGAGGCCTTCACCTCTACAGACGGGGATAATTTACAGAGGCTCTCTGTCTGCTTAGATACAGGGATCTTTCTACACTTTAGCCGAGGCTGACCTGACTCGGATCTGTGATGTGTATGAAATTAACCTGGAACGCTTCAGCCTTCTTCTGCCTCGGCCTAGTCAGACAGCTTATGATCCTCCAATGGGTTATGAGGCTGTCTTTGAAGAATTCTTCGAGTCTGAGTTCTGCATTCATGTTCCTGAGTATTTGCTTCATATCCCTCAATCTTATAATCTCAGGCTTCCTCAAATAAAACCCAATGTCTGAAAACTATACTCTGCCTTTTTCTTTTCCTGAGAGTCATTGAATCTCAGTTTGACCTCAGAGTTTTCAAAGGTCTATTCTCTTGTAGATCCTCTGACAGCTGGTATTACTTTAGCAAGCAAGCTCCTACCAGCGAGTTTAATTTTGCCATCAATATCCCTACCTTAACCAAAAATTGGAAGGGTAGGTACTTTTTTTATTAGGAAGCAAGGATTGCCTAAGTGGGACATCTGGAAGTCTAACAAGGCGGATAATCTGACGCCGGGTCTAGAGTCTTGTGATGAGGCAGCCAGACTGCAGTCTCTGCCTGTTGTCACAGACTAGCACAAGGTGGATGCCGCAATTCTAGAGGCGGCCGACCTGGGCCACTTAGCCTCTGGTTCCAACTTTTGTCCTTTTCCCTAGAAAACTTGGAAATAGTCAGGTGTAGGTGCTTGTTTTTCTTGTAATTTTTATGCTGACTTACTCTTTAGATAGTAAAAGTTTGTGTTATGCGCAGGTTCAATGGCTCCTGGAGGTGGCCAGTTCGCAGCCCGTCTTGCCAAGATTGCGACTCGCAAAAAAGTTCAAAGGCCTAGGCCGAGTCTGCTGGTCCAGGTACCTTATCTCCTATCTTTTTCCACTCCCAATCTTTTTGAGTCTAGACGAAAATCTGTCATTTGGTATACTTGTTGTAGATCTGCCCAATGCGAAAGGAGGGGACGAAGCAACTGAGCGTCCCCTTGGGTTCCGGCTCTAGCCGAATCTGAGCAGATTTCTGAGGCAGCTGAAGGCTATAGTCTGAGGAAAAGACGTGTGGCAAAGACTTAGCTATTCCAGAGGCCGAGACTCTAACTCCTCAGCCAAAGCAACCGACACTGGTCCTTGGTGAATTCACCGAGCAGGACACTATGGCCAACCCAGCTACGGCCAGAAGGTTGAACAACTTGATGGTTCTACCCATTGGCCGCCAAAGATTTTCCACTGCGTCATGGGAGCACCTTGAGGATGCTTACCACTTCAACTTGACACTGGTGAGTAGTTGCTTCTTCAGCATATTTTTTGACCAAGTTATTTCACTAACTTTAAATTCCTACTGAGCAGATCCGAGCCCAGCAGTTGGAGATCCTTGCCCGAGGTAGAGAGCTGAATGAGGCCCTCAAGGTCAAACATCAGGAACTCGAGGACGCTTCTCAGGTTATGGCCGAGCAAGCCAAAGAGGTTGCTACACTGAAGTTGGAGATCTCCAAACTTCAAGAACAGAAGGAAGAAGCTGACCTGAAGTGGGCAGCTTCCAACTCTTTGGTAGATGAGTTGGAAGGTAAGAATTCCGAGTTGGCGAAAAAGAACGCCGACTTGGAGGACTCTTTGACCCGGGCAGCTTGTGAAGTGGCGTCCTTGCAAAAGGATAAGGATGCCAGGTTGTAGCGCGAAAAAGACTTGGAGCAGCGTATGGCTGACCTGGCTCAGCAACAGGCAGAGGCGAAAGCTGAGGCAGTGGCTAGGTTCAGAAAGTCAAAACTCTTTGAAGAAAACTTGTTGTTGCTGCAAGCCCCGACCATGCAGATGGGGCAGACCAAAGCTATCGATGTCTGCTCGGAGGTCTGCCATCAGTTAAATAAGGAAGATCCTCGGCTCATGGAACTTTATAGTTCAATTGCCGAGCTGGACTTTGAGTCCCAATTTTAGAAGTTTCTGAGTGGAGCAGATCTAAGAGAGACTGAAGAATAGACTTAGGTTTTTGTTGTAACAGGTACGAATAGACCTTGTAAAACCTTTGTACTTGAACTTTTTCAATGCAAATTCTTGAGTATTGAGCTTCTTTCGTACTTCAGTTCTTTGTTCTCTGTTCTGTTCTTTCATTCAGAATCTTTCACTAAGTACTATTTCCTGAACCAAGTTTTCAAACTTGACGTGGCCGAGATTCAGGGTTAGCTTTGCACCTGGCAAACTTCTAATTCTACAGACAGTTTTAAAAAATAAACTAAGTCTGCAAGCTTTAAAGTTAGAATAAACCTGTTATTCTGTTTGGGCCGAGCCAAGAATAGGCTAAGGATGAGGTCTGCCAGGCAACCAGGCTGAGCCGACAGGCTTGATCTGCTTTAGCTGAGATCGAGTTAAATAATGTTAGAGACAAAAACTTATGAGTTATTCCAAGGAAACTCCTTTGCTACCGTAAGGCCTGTTGTGGCGGCGCCACTTTCTTCTCGGCTATTCGGGTCAACTTGCCCAATTTAATTCGAGCGTTTTGAAGCTAAGTGCTTGTCTTCGATTACGCCGAGCTGAGATGATATGGCTGAGACATCATTTGTGGCGGCCAAGATGAGACTATATGACCCAGGTTTTCCCTTGTAAAAGCCATTTGGATCCCCTAAAACCATAAGAAAGAGGAGTGAGACCACTTAGGTCATTTGGCCGAAACATGAAGCCTGTCAAGTTTGGGGTTCTCTTAAAACCATAAGGCAGAGAACGAGGGTGACCACTTAGGCCACTATTCCAGGTCCGAAGCCTGTTTCATCTGGGGCCTCCCTTAAAACCATAAGGCAGAGAGCAAATAGTTGAGCCCCCCAACATGGGAGGGCGTTTTGTCCGAGCCGAGGCCCGGAAGAAACCAAGGTAAACCCCTCACAAGCCTTAAGACTGAGGCCAACTGTAAGGTAGATATATACGTCGAAGTGAACCCGTGACAAGCCTTAAGACCGAGGTGAACCTTTGCTGTTGTTGGACGCATAATGTATCGTTTCCTTGATCTGATGAGCCATAAGAGAGAAGTGACCGAGATGGGAAAGCTTGTGTCCCGAGACCCTTTATGAGCCATAAGGCAGAGATCGACTAAGCGCAAATCTTGTCGGGCCCCAATTCTGTTACGAACCATAAAGTGGACGTCAGGTAGGCACAGAGCTTTTCTCGCAGTCTAGATTAATCTCCTCATGAACCAAAAGGTGAAGGAATAATAATTAAGCCTCCAACACAGGCTAGATATCAAGTAGAGTGATAGGCGGAGCCGATCTGGGCCAAAACACGCAGGGAAGTTTGGCTATGAACCTTAGTGTTGTTGGCTTTCGCCCTCAGGTCGGCTTTATCGGTTCAGGAGCCCGCAGCATTTGCCTATCTATATTTGGGTCTTCATCCTCTGGTGGCCGATGTCTATGATCGGGTCAGCATCTTTCAATAGGAGGAGGCTGAGTAAAATCCAACCTATTGTGCAGCCTTGAGCTGGGGTTATAGTAACGCTTCAGGTAGCCAAGCTCGACTAAATGTTCAATCTCGTGAGTGAGCTGTTTGTAGTCCTCTGTATCATGCCCGATATCATGATGGAAGAGGCAGTATAATTCAGGTTCCCTTTTGTGGATAGGCCCTGACAGAGGCCTGGGATCCCTTCCTAAACCTTCCTCCCTTATGACAGAAAGAATATGAGACTTGGAGGCCAACATAGGCACTCCTTTCTTGCCTCGGCCGTTTAACCTCAGATGGGCAGCTCGTTTTTCACATGGTGGGGTTCTAGCCTCTTTGTCAACTTCTCTGCCATGTCTGAGGGGCAGCAGCGCTTTCCGCGCACATTTCAGATGATAGTCCAGAGCCTTCAGAGGCTCGGATGTAAAATGTTGGTGGCTAGATTGTTGACCTGAGCGTCTGGCCTCGGCCATGAACTCACCTCGAGGTTCAAGATAATACTCGGGGCGAATAGGAGTGAACTTCATGAGTTCTCTTCGCTGGAGAGAGTTACTGGGATAGACATCACGGGGTCCAACAATTGGGGCTTTTCCCTTCATTTCTTTCACCACTGCCTAGAACACGTTAGGATTCTGGGCCACATAGCGGATGGCTCGCAGGTGTTCCTCATCGGTGAAGTTAGCAGCGGGGGTCGAGGATTCTGCTGGACCTAGAAAACCCTGTTCTGATTGTGGTTGAGGAGACAGCCGATGTCTCCTGGTGGTCATAGGTTTCTTGGCCCCTGTCTAATCATTCTTATCCATCGTCCTAACGATGGATTTGTAGGCTGGTTGCCTAGAAGGCCTTTAGAAGGCTATTTTAGGGGAAACGGAGGTTCAAGGCCCTCCTTGTAGTGCCAGATGATGAAGTCGGATCGGTTAGGAAATCCAATGAGATCACTGCAAAACGCGCAGCAGAAAAACAAAACTTGATCTCCGACTTCCTACCAAAGATCCATGTTGTTCATTTAATTCGATGAAAGAAATCAAAAACCATGCCTCTATAAATTCGAAATCTACAGACGTGGAACGTGCAAACATGGGAGGTGCGATGGCACGATCACCCTCTGTCGGTATCCACACGAATGCTTCCATCCGGAGTGCTAGCTCTTGGAACGGCGCGGCTGAAGAACTTGGCTTTTCTCAAAAATGATTCTAGGGTTTCGTTTTCTGTAATCGGTAGTGTACGAGTGTAGCGCCCCAGCCCGATACCGTTATCGGAACCAGTGCACCCGCCGTAGCCTACTATGAGAACTACGAAGCGTCAAGCAGATCAAGCATACATCCTTCATAATGTAAGTTAAAACCAGCGGAAACGTCATAAAATCTAAACCTTCGTTGTCAATATTACAACCAGAAAACTGCAGTGGAAATAAAACTGTTTGTTCATCTAGCCGACATAAGTTTTAGAACAACATAATAACAATGAGTTTCAAACTCAAACAAAATAGTCCAGCATCTATCTATTCCCTTGTCCATCATCCCATTGAGCCCACTCGCCGTCGTCTTCGATAAATATCAACTCATAATCAGGCTCACCTGAAAAGGAGACAGAATGATTGTTCTTAGCGAAAACTTCGCCAGCAAGTAACCCGTCTATACACCCTACGGAATCACACACGTCGAGTCACCAGTGTATAAAACATTGCCCAAAAATAAGGTGCTCGGGTTAACAAATAGCATCTTAATAAGAATTACTCAAAACAGATAAAGCACATATGTGAACACAGTTACGAGAACCAACATGTATTAAAACAACGAATCACATAAGCAAGTCATAGACTAACCACGTTTCTTGCATGTCAAGTCTTATGCTTCGTGTATCATGATGCATGTACTTCTTTAAAATCACACACAACACCCATGCATATGCCTTCTTTCATAAACATGTCATGCATGTCATTTCACAAACATTTCATCACTTTACATATCATATTCTTCGCGTAGCAGAACTTTATACCCTGTGGGTGATCAGTCCACAGCCATCATAACTTTATACCCCGTGCTGAAAGGTCCACGGCCCCATTACATATATCATATATCCGTGCTGAAAGGTCCACGGCCCCATTACATATATCATATATCCGTGCTGATAGGTCCACGGCCCCATAAAATACTTCATTTTCCGTGCTGATAGGTCCACGGCCCCATAACATACTTTATACCCTGCTGTTGATTCACAGATCACGCTCTTTATACCCTGCTTTCGCAGACGTGACTTTTATACCCTGTGATCAACCAGCAGCCATTTTGTCTTTCGCAAACTTTACCTTTCTTGTTCTTTTGCAAAACATATCTCAAATCAAATGCAAGTGCCCATGTCATGATGCAGGATGCACAGATAGCTTCATATCAACATGTAGCACACACACACATACATCTTGTCTATCAAGGATATGGTCTTGCACCTCAAACACTCCCTAAACGTGTTTTACCAAGTCCATTTGTCTCACTTATTCACTAGAATTCAATCTTATGCTTACTTAATCAAACTTACCATCTACACCTCAAATATACCTCAAATACCCTTGCATTTTATGTTCAAAAGAAGTGTATAAAGTTACTACACTTACATAGGGCGCTTAAAGGGTCAAAAATACTTCCAGAATACTTGGAACGCCACTTGGAGCGCCTAATGTGGACATGAAGCGCCTCTACTAGGCGTTCGAAGTGTTCGGGGATAATTCAGGACACATTGAACACCACATGAAGCGCCTAATGTGACATGAAGCGCCTCATGTAGGCGTTCGAAGTGTTCTGACGGTTCTAAATTGCAGTTTTTCTGTACGGGAAAGCTCCAGGACACATGGAACGCTACATGAAGCGCCTATAGTGACATGAAGCGCCTCATGTAGGCGTTCGAAGTGTTCTGACGATGCCAAACTGCAGTTTTTCTGCAGTAACTTCCACCCAACTCCTTTCTTCTTCAACCCTTCCAGATTCAACACTTAAAGATCCATCTTAACAACTAGATTCATCATACTTAACATACATCTAATCATGAATTGATGCTTAGTGAATGTCTAACAAGATCCACTCTAAATCTTCAATCATTCACCACCTTCAAGAGTTATCATCAACAATACCCAACCAACAAAACTACAACAATGTCATCACTCATCCCTCAATTTCCTGCACTTACTCTCAACATCTAAGTGTATACAATCAACACAAGAGTAGAGCAAGACAAGAAACACATCAACATATATACTCTCATGGGCATGGTTGACTAACAACAATTACTGCACAACTATTTTAGAAATATGGCCCAAAGAACAAGACTTTACACAATTAGCAACAAGACTTACATATACCCAAGCATGTATGATAGACAAGACAAGAATACTAATGTGTGATTCATGTTTTCTCTTTGTAAGAACATAGGGCCTACCGTATCAAAATTTACATAAAGCGTATAGAAAGATTACTTGCCTTGATTTCTAGTTAACCTTACGGATTTACTGCAGAACCTTGATAAAGATTGATCCTAGAATGGCCTTTTCCTTCCTTTCCTTCCTCTCTTCTTCTTCTTCCTCTCCTTTTCTCCTCTCTCTCTTTTTCCTGCGGTTTGCCTCTCCTTTTTGATGTTAAAACCGTCCCCTAGGTTGAGATGGGGAGTTATACTAAAAGTGGTGTAACTCCCTTATCTCCTAGTAGGGACCTCTTAGGTAATTTCTCATACTTTCCTTTAATTCTACTTTTAACCCCTTTCTTTTGTTCTTCTATGTTTTGTGTAACTAAGTCACATTACCTACATAATTGATTAGGTTGCATTCAAGGTTGACCTAAGTATCGAAAGTTGCGCTTAAAAAATCACGGGGTGTAACATTCCTCCCCCCTTACAAAAAGTTTCGTCCTCGAAACTTACGTACCTTAGTCGAAGAGCTGAGGATACTTCTCCCGCATTTGTTCTTCGAGCTCCCAAGTGGCTTCCCGTTCCGTGTGATTGCTCCATTGAACCTTTACATAAGGAATCACTCGCTTCCTCAACACTTGATCCTTTCGGTCCACAATTTTCACGGGTACTTCCTCATATGTAACATCGTCCTTGAGTTCCAAAGGTTGAGCTTCAAGTACATGACTTGGATCCGCCACGTACTTTCTTAATTGTGACACGTGGAATACATTGTGAACTTGCGCCAACACCAGAGGCAATGCCAATTTATATGCCAAGGCTCCTACCTTCTCAAGTATTTCATAAGGACCAATAAAACGAGGGCTTAGCTTGCCTTTTACTCCAAACCTCATGACGCCCTTCGTAGGTGATACCTTCAAATAAACTTTTTCACCCACATCAAAGTCCAATGGTCGTCGTTTGGAATCTGCCCAACTTTTGCTGCGGTCCTGAGCTGTCTTGAGTCTTTCCCGGATGACTTTCACCTTCTCTAATGTTTTCTCTAATAGCTCAGGCCCAGTGATGGTCCTCACGCCCACTTCGTCCCAATAAATCGGAGACCTACATTTCCTTCCATACAAAGCCTCAAAAGGAGCCATATCAATTGCGCTGTGGTAACTATTGTTATAAGAAAACTCCATCAGCTTTACCATTCCGTCCCAACTCCCTTTAAAATCCAGTACGCAAGCTTTTAGCATATCTTCCAAGGTTTGAATTGTCCGCTCGGACTGTCCATCAGTTTGAGGATGATACGCCGTACTCAACCTTAATTCCGTACCCATGGCTTCTTGGAATGCTGTCCAAAACTTAGATGTGAACCGTGAATCTCGGTCGGACACTATACTTACCGGGACTCCATGCAAACTAACAATACTGTCCATATATAAACTCACTAACTTGTCAAGAGGTGCTTCACTTGAAACGGGTAAGAAATGGGCAGACTTTATTAAACGATCCACGACAACCCAAATCATGTCACATCCACTTCTTGTCTTTGGTAA
Source organism: Eustoma russellianum (assembly GCA_036186865.1). NCBI lineage: Eukaryota > Viridiplantae > Streptophyta > Magnoliopsida > Gentianales > Gentianaceae > Eustoma > Eustoma russellianum. Next base: position 10,948,274 of record AP025074.1, on the reverse strand, counting down.
ACCAGCTACAAAATCCATTGTGACATGTTCCCATTTCCATTCCGGAATTTCCAACGGCATCAACAATCCACCAGGCCGTTGGTGTTCAGCCTTGACTTGTTGACACACCAAACACCTCTCTATGAATTCCGCAATATGTCTTTTCATCTTACACTACCAATAATATTGTTAGCGATCCTTGTACATTCTGGTGCTACAATTATTTATTGATAACCTTGAGCTGTAAGCCCCCTTGCAAAATTTCTTTTCTTGGCTCATCTAAATCATGTACACACATTTTTCCTCTAACATAAGTTCCCGTCCACCTTGGTCTAAAATCCATCAACCTGACTATACCTCAGTTTCCCAGCAATATCACCCACAGTCTTATTCTTCTTCTGAGCTTCTTTCAACCAGTCCATCAAACTCGGTGTGATGGTCAATGATGCAAAAACATTACTATAGAGTAAACAAAAACCAAGTTAAATTCTTCTATTTCTCTCTCAAGTGGTGACTGTCGCGCATGGTTAGCTTTTCCGTTTACTACACTGGCCACTTTATTAGCTTTTCCTGCATGGTAATTAATGGTTAAGCCGTAGTCCTTTTGTAGTTCCAACCCTCTTAGCTGTCTCATGTTTAGCTGTCCTGAGGCATACGTGATAACTCGTTCGTATTGCATCAAAACACAGTCTACAAGTGAAGTATCAACAAAACTCAATTTGGATGGAAAGTCATAACTTACGCTACAGTTTACGTACCTAGACTATTTTTCGACACATCACTACATATCACAAACCCATCAGTATCAAAAGGTTGAGCCAATACTGGAGCTATGGTTAACCTCCTCTTAAGCTCCGTGAAGCTTTTCTCGCATTCTGCCGTTCACTCAAACTTGGACTTCTTTTGAGTAAGCCGACTGAGGGCTTCGCTATTGTCGAAAGTCCCTCGACAAACTTCCTATAATAACTAGCTAGACCCAAGAAACGCTGACTTCGGTGTCATTCGTAGATCTAGACCACTTGGTAATAAGTTCAACTTCTTTCAATCAACAGCAATTCCCCTGAAAGGTTATACCTTCCATCACAGAATTCTTAACTGTCACTTGTTTTAATTGATAGTCAATGTTGATGTGAAATCGTAATTTGATCTTGGACGCTTGGACACAGTATGGAATCTCCAACTATTCTGGTGAACTACAAAGGCGCTTAACAAATCCCTTTACCACAAAAGAGGGGTTCACGCCGCTATCAAAAGTACATTGGTGAATATCTTGTTCACCAAAATTGTACCTCATACCACATCGGCGACTTCCAAATATCCATGGCAATCATGACATTAACGCGGACATCCGTCCTCGGTTGCTGAGCAACTTCTCCTAGAGCATTCTTTCTCATCTCTGACCAATCTCGAATAAGGTTTCCCACCTGTCCGCATCGATAACATGCTCTTTCCAACTTCCTACATTCGCCGACATGACCCTTATTGAAGTGCAGCAAACTCTTTCAACCTGCTGTACAACTAAATTCTGTTGTGGGGGTCTATGAAATTTTCTCAACCGAGCCTCTCTTCAGAACCTTGATCCAACGTCCTGGCCTGCCACCAACTCAAATCTCTTCTCTTAACCTCTTACCTTTGTCGGAGTACCCTGCATCGGCCTTTCTTGCCGCCACTCTGCGAAAATCACTCTCGACGTGAAAACATGCATCCATCATGTCCTTGTATGTTCTCATCCATGCGTTTACAATTGCTGACTGAATTCTTGAGTCCAAACCTCGTTCGGATTTTGTCATCTTTAAGCGATTATCAGGCATAATCGCAGGAGCAACTTACCCAAAGCATGCACATGGTCGGCATACTCCGACATTATCATCCGACTCTGTTTTAGCCCGTCGAACGCCCTTATCTTGTCTAAGATCGCTGTCTTGGGCACGTAATACTTCAGAAAAGCATCACAAAGTTGTATCCAATAGATCAATGGGGTCTGACAATTTAAATTATTATAGAAATTCAAATGATATATGCGCTCGCACACACCCAACCCAGATCATACTTAGACTCTAGAAAATCAGCACTTATAACTAAGGATCAACCTTAAGGGAAAATCATATCTTAAATTGCTAAAAGATCATGAACCTAAGTTTCCGAGATAGATCTGAAGCCTAGGTCTCTGATACCACCTGTAGCGCCCCAGCCCGATACCGTTATCGGAACCAGTGCACCCGCCGTAGCCTACTATGAGAACTACGAAGCGTCAAGCAGATCAAGCATACATCCTTCATAATGTAAGTTAAAACCAGCGGAAACGTCATAAAATCTAAACCTTCGTTGTCAATATTACAACCAGAAAACTGCAGTGGAAATAAAACTGTTTGTTCATCTAGCCGACATAAGTTTTAGAACAACATAATAACAATGAGTTTCAAACTCAAACAAAATAGTCCAGCATCTATCTATTCCCTTGTCCATCATCCCATTGAGCCCACTCGCCGTCGTCTTCGATAAATATCAACTCATAATCAGGCTCACCTGAAAAGGAGACAGAATGATTGTTCTTAGCGAAAACTTCGCCAGCAAGTAACCCGTCTATACACCCTACGGAATCACACACGTCGAGTCACCAGTGTATAAAACATTGCCCAAAAATAAGGTGCTCGGGTTAACAAATAGCATCTTAATAAGAATTACTCAAAACAGATAAAGCACATATGTGAACACAGTTACGAGAACCAACATGTATTAAAACAACGAATCACATAAGCAAGTCATAGACTAACCACGTTTCTTGCATGTCAAGTCTTATGCTTCGTGTATCATGATGCATGTACTTCTTTAAAATCACACACAACACCCATGCATATGCCTTCTTTCATAAACATGTCATGCATGTCATTTCACAAACATTTCATCACTTTACATATCATATTCTTCGCGTAGCAGAACTTTATACCCTGTGGGTGATCAGTCCACAGCCATCATAACTTTATACCCCGTGCTGAAAGGTCCACGGCCCCATTACATATATCATATATCCGTGCTGAAAGGTCCACGGCCCTATTACATATATCATATATCCGTGCTGATAGGTCCACGGCCCCATAAAATACTTCATTTTCCGTGCTGATAGGTCCACGGCCCCATAACATACTTTATACCCTGCTGTTGATTCACAGATCACGCTCTTTATACCCTGCTTTCGCAGACGTGACTTTTATACCCTGTGATCAACCAGCCGCCATTTTGTCTTTCGCAAACTTTACCTTTCTTGTTCTTTTGCAAAACATATCTCAAATCAAATGCAAGTGCCCATGTCATGATGCAGGATGCACAGATAGCTTCATATCAACATGTAGCACACACACACATACATCTTGTCTATCAAGGATATGGTCTTGCACCTCAAACACTCCCTAAACGTGTTTTACCAAGTCCATTTGTCTCACTTATTCACTAGAATTCAATCTTATGCTTACTTAATCAAACTTACCATCTACACCTCAAATATACCTCAAATACCCTTGCATTTTATGTTCAAAAGAAGTGTATAAAGTTACTACACTTACATAGGGCGCTTAAAGGGTCAAAAATACTTCCAAAATACTTGGAACGCCACTTGGAGCGCCTAATGTGGACATGAAGCGCCTCTACTAGGCGTTCGAAGTGTTCGGGGATAATTCAGGACACATTGAACACCACATGAAGCGCCTAATGTGACATGAAGCGCCTCATGTAGGCGTTCGAAGTGTTCTGACGGTTCTAAATTGCAGTTTTTCTGTACGGGAAAGCTCCAGGACACATGGAACGCTACATGAAGCGCCTATAGTGACATGAAGCGCCTCATGTAGGCGTTCGAAGTGTTCTGACGATGTCAAACTGCAGTTTTTCTGCAGTAACTTCCACCCAACTCCTTTCTTCTTCAACCCTTCCAGATTCAACACTTAAAGATCCATCTTAACAACTAGATTCATCATACTTAACATACATCTAATCATGAATTGATGCTTAGTGAATGTCTAACAAGATCCACTCTAAATCTTCAATCATTCACCACCTTCAAGAGTTATCATCAACAATACCCAACCAACAAAACTACAACAATGTCATCACTCATCCCTCAATTTCCTGCACTTACTCTCAACATCTAAGTGTATACAATCAACACAAGAGTAGAGCAAGACAAGAAACACATCAACATATATACTCTCATGGGCATGGTTGACTAACAACAATTACTGCACAACTATTTTAGAAATATGGCCCAAAGAACAAGACTTTACACAATTAGCAACAAGACTTACATATACCCAAGCATGTATGATAGACAAGACAAGAATACTAATGTGTGATTCATGTTTTCTCTTTGTAAGAACATAGGGCCTACCGTATCAAAATTTACATAAAGCGTATAGAAAGATTACTTGCCTTGATTTCTAGTTAACGTTACGGATTTACTGCAGAACCTTGATAAAGATTGATCCTAGAATGGCCTTTTCCTTCCTTTCCTTCCTCTCTTCTTCTTCTTCCTCTCCTTTTCTCCTCTCTCTCTTTTTCCTGCGGTTTGCCTCTCCTTTTTGATGTTAAAACCGTCCCCTAGGTTGAGATGGGGAGTTATACTAAAAGTGGTGTAACTCCCTTATCTCCTAGTAGGGACCTCTTAGGTAATTTCTCATACTTTCTTTTAATTCTACTTTTAACCCCTTTCTTTTGTTCTTCTATGTTTTGTGTAACTAAGTCACATTACCTACATAATTGATTAGGTTGCATTCAAGGTTGACCTAAGTATCGAAAGTTGCGCTTAAAAAATCACGGGGTGTAACAACGAGACACACCAGGCTATATACATATATATAGATATCAAAATCCGATTCCAGATCGGATTGGTTAATGCCAATCATAATCCGTACCAAATACGGATTCTATTAGGATTAGATAAAACCAATCAAAATCCATATTAGATATGGATTCTATTGTTATTATCCAATGATATAAATATATATATATAACAAAAAATAATAATAATAATTAATATCCAATATTAATATTATTAATATTAAAAACGATAGGTCTATCCAATACACTGTTCATGAGATTTACTTATGACGCTAATCCATGTAGTAATCTCATGACGGGGTCTATCCAATACACTGTTCCCTAACAAGTATCTATGAGATTGATTTATATCACCATAAACATAATCATCTCATGATTATTAAATCAATACTCATACTGATTATAAATTATTTTATCTCTATAACAATAATGAATCAGGGAAATATATCAAAATTGTGTAACATACTAACCAATAATAATGATAATAAAACCTCTTTTATTAATAATAAATGTATAACATAAATATCCAAATCGTGGCCTATGGCACATACACTAACAAGATCTTCACCAGGTGGATGATGAAGTCGGATCTTCAACAGGTGGATTGGAGACAATCCCTGTGGTATGTCGTCAGCTCTCCGTTAGAGTCTGTCTATGGAACCTGAGAAGAAAAGGTAACGTTAGACGCCCAGGGTCAATGCCCTGGGGAAAACTCTTCGACGCTCAAGTCATTTGTGGGCATTTTAGTGTATAGCATATGCTGGAATCAAATGCTGTACAAACCTTTTTATGTGGGTCTGCTGAGGCACGGCTATGGCCAAGCCGAGGACTATCGAGTCTGAGGTGCCATTTAGACTGGAAGTGGCTTGGATTTGGCTTAAATAGAACTTTTTTCTGTTTATGCTGATGAATCTTCTATTTATAGCGGTCGAAGCTAAGAGCTGCATGTCCCATAATAGAGATCATGATGACACTTGGTTGTCTAGGTGGCAGTGTTGCCTTGCATGATTCCCACGCAACAGCTGATATTTGCCGTGCTGGCTGTTCTCCCTTACATGGCTGACATGTGGAGATAAATGGCTGCTCTGTTAGCAGTCTTGGGTTGCATTAGGGCCAAGTGGCGCCACGTGTCAGGCTAGAAGGCCAAGCTTGCTATGTGGCAGGACTTTGCTTAGGCATACTATGTCCGAGCTAGGTCTGCCGAAGCACACTGTGGTTTCACCAAAAGGAACAATGAAATCTGCCGAGCTGGGCTGAGTAGGTATGACCATGTTATGATCGGGTCGGGTACATGCCAATCTGAGGTGCTTCATAGGAAGTTGAGTAAGAGGGACACTTAAGGCGAGCTGATTTAGCTAGAGCAGTCTGACCTTACATCTGATAGAATGGCCGAGCTGACCAAGAACTGAGATGGGACTCTGTCTTGCCGAGGCTGGCGGGTCAACTGACCGAGGTGGACTTACTTTGACCGTTATTGACTAACTTGGAAGTCTTGTCTTATCCGAGCAGGTGAACTTTAGTCTCATCAGCACCATACAGGGAATGCCCAATCAATTACACTATTCCTGCTGCTACCTATATCTGGATATTTGTCCTAAACTGGTAGGAGTCATATGCCACAGCTGGAGCTACCTGTGGGTTGTTGAGGTGTCCCATGGAAAGACTGACATAGGGACAACCGGAGTTTCTCATGAGACCTGATAGATAGGAGGTTGTGCTTTGCCTACGTCTTCTATGGGGCTATCCAACTTGCCGAGCCAGAATTCGTCTTCGGAATTCATTTCCTGGACACGCACCCAATATAATGGTTAATATTCGACGTAAAACCAAGCTCTGCATAGCAGGCCATGAAAATTTTTGATCTTTCTATTCTCAGAACAATATTTCCAAAACTAAAGGAAAATATTCTTATAGTATAGAAGCGTACAAGATACATGAGTAGAGTACATAAGCGTAAAACCACACTTTTATATGTCTTAACTATGGAAATATTCAGACTAGATGCAACACTTCAAGCCAACAAAATGAGGATCAGGCTGAAGATGAAGAAGCATATATGGTTGCTGTTCTAAGACAGGAAGAGCAACAACACAACAGCAACATAGCGCCTGGCATTACGTTGAACATATTGCTCACTGCGTCGAACACCTCTATTATCTATTAATCTCTTATTGATAATTGTTTTAATTATGCGTAAATTGTATATTCAGATAGCTTAATATGTAGATTATAGAGTGTATAGTTTTAGTCACGTCAGATGTGCAAAGATCATGTAAATATTCATTGGGTAAAAGAATATGTAAACTAGCCTTTGGAACGGCTGTCTTTCATACTTGTATATATACGCACACTTCGTGCCTTGATGAATAAGACTGAATGTTCAGCCTTTCAAAAGACTTCTTCTTTTTTTCTGCCTTAAACCAACTTCTTAACATTTCTATATGGTATCAGAGCCATAATCCTCAAGATCATATCGTGCAAAAGTTGGAAATTTTTGAAAATTTGATAATTTGACAATCATGTCTCAAACTATTGAATCTGCTGCTTCTATTCCTCGAGCTATGTAGAAAACTACTGAAGAAGGGACTACTTGCCACATGCCATTGATGATTCTTCATCTATTATCACCAATCATAAGTTAAATGGTGATAATTTCTTGTCTTGGTCAAGTGGAGTCGAAATGTATGTTGCTGGCAGAGGGAAAGAATACTACTTGTATAGAACCATCACCATACAGATGTCTCAAGTCCTAAGTATAGGATATGGAAATATGAAAATAATATGATCATGTCATGTCTAATCAGGTCTATGATTCCTGAAATAAGTGATGATTTCAAAATGTATGAGATAGCAGTTGAAATCTAGGAAGCTGTCAAAGAAATGTACTGATACGTGCAAGGCGTGGGCTCCAACAATTCCACCTTCCAAACGTCCTTCACAAAGGGTTAGGCACAAGGAAGAAGACTTCCCCTTGCTTCCTTAGTGATAAAAACGTGTGGATCAAATGAGCAAGACCAACACTTCAAGATGGTCGTTGATCAGGTAAACCAACATGACCCTCCTGGACGGCACCTTTTAGCAATGGCAACACCTTCAAAATGCTCAAATTTGAAGGATCTTAACTTAGGTTTTTAATGCAAAACCAAGAAAACAAAGTCTCACACAAAGTGAAGAAAATATCAAGAATTGTTATTCATCAAATGTTGTTTCTCAATTTCGGCCAAAAGGGCCTATTTATAGACGCCTAAAGCTATGTAGATAACCAGGTGTTATCTCTAAAGAAAGTATCTAGAAAGCATTTGAAATGAACTTGAAATTTAAAAATTGTTTGAATTTAAATCTAAGACAAATTCTAGATAACATTTGAAAATCTTGCAAGATCCTATCCTTGATGTATCTGTCCATGTATGATGATGAAGATGGTGTTGGAGACTTGATTTGATGTAGATGAAGTGGTTGGAATCGAATTCAAAGGTTGGATGAAGATTGAATTCAAATTGAATTTGAATTTGACTTCAAACTTGAATTCGATCTTTGAATTGTGATCCCATCTCTTTTGATCTCCAAGTTGGCGTGTGAATGGATGAAATGGCGTGTGGGAGGGACTTCAAGTGGCTGAGATGTTGAATTCAAATGTTGGTTGAAGATTGAATTCAAATTGGATTTGAATTTGAATTCAAACTTGGATTCAACTTTGAATTGTGATCTCGTCTTCATTATCCTTCAAGTTGGCATGCCCAAGGCTGGAAAAATAGACTGAAAACTTCTTGAAATTTAAGTCTCCTATTGGATGAAACTTGAATTCAAATCATGGTTGAATTTAAATTCAAGTTTATCTTCAAGTTCTAATTCAAGTAGAACTTCATCCTTGCATTCAAAGTGGCCAGCCCTTTTGTGATCTTTGGAGATGATTTTGATTTCAATTTGGACAAGGAATTCCATCTAGGACACATTTGAATTGTCTTTGCGGAGACAAACATTGTCTTCAAGACAACATTCCTTTTGTCTCCCATGTTGCAACACACGGCTATATTGGTTTTTTTGGGCCTTCATTTCATTTGAATCTTTCATGTACTTAATTTACCTACAAATCAAACACATAAAACGAAGATCACAAGAAAACAAGATAAAATTCAAAATAAAGAAAGCACACATACGCCCTACTCATAAAACGGTCAAAGGGTGGGTTCAATGAAGTGAACCCATGGAACCTTAGGTTCATCTTGAACATGCTTAAACAAGACAAAGTTCTCTCGCACTCCTTCTTGTCATAGGGCCCTTGACCCCCTGATGGGACCCTTGATCCTCATCAATCCCCCTCGTCAAAAGGATTCGTCCTCGAATCAAAAAGGTCATCAGTGAAAGGGGTGAGGTCTGCAACATTAAAAGTAGGTGAAATGGTACAATACCTTTCAGGAAGATCAAGGATGTATCCATTGTCACCTATGCGTTTCAAAACTTTGAAAGGTCCATCTCCTCTAGGTAACAGTTTTGATTTTCGCTCATGGTGAAATCTTTCTTTACGCAAATGTAACCACACTAAATCACCAGGTTTAAACACAACTCGTTTTTGATGTTTCTTAGCTCGTCTTTCATAAGCTTTGTTTTTCTTTTCAAGTTGTGTTTTAACTTGTTCATGCAGTTTCTTTATCTTTTCCGCTTTTTGTTTACCATCAAGACTTGAACGTTCATGCACGGGAATAGGGATCAAATCAAGGGGAGACAAGGGGTTAAAACCATACATGATTTCAAATGGACTATGCAAGGTACCGTGATGGACACTCCTATTATATGCAAATTTGATATATGGTAAACAATCTTCCCAATATTGTATATGTTTTTGCAAAATGGCATGCAAAAGTTGAGAAAGAGTACGATTAATGACTTCAGTTTGTCCATCAGTTTGTGGGTGTGCAGTGGTTGAAAACAACAATTGTGTACCAAGTTTGGCCCACAAAACACGCCAAAAATGACTCAAAAATTTCGTATCTCTATCACTTACAATTGTACGTGGCACGCCATGCAATCTCACAATTTCTTTGAAGAACAAATCAGCAATATGTGTGGCGTCATCAACTTTCCTACATGCAATGAAATGTGCCATATTTGAAAATCGGTCAACCACAACATAAATGCTATCGCGCCCTCATCGAGACCTAGAAAGTCCTAAAACAAAGTCCATGGAAAGGTCAATCTAAGGGGAATCAGGTATGGGTAAAGGCGTGTAAAGGCCATGTGGTTGGGACTTGGATTTTGCTTGTTTGCAAGTGATGCAACTACCACACAACCTCTCAACGTTTACTCTCATGTGGGGCCAATAGAAATGTTCCTTAAGAGTTTCAAGGGTATTGAATACTCCGAAATGACCCATTAAACCTCCCCCATAGGCTTCTCTAGTCAATGCTTCTCGTAGGGATGATTGGGGAACACACAACTTATGTTCTTTGAAAAGATAACCCTCATGTATGTAAAATTTCCCAAATGGTGCCTCTTTACATGCCTCGAAAATGGTGCCAAAGTCATGGTCATTTGGTACAATTCCTTAAAGGATTCGAATCCTAAGAAGCGTGAGGATAATGTAGTCACTTATGTGTATCTCCTAGAGAGGGCATCAACAACTATATTGTCCTTTTCTTGTTTGTACTTATCACATAAGGGAATTGTTCTATGTACTCTACCCATTTGGCATGTCTCTTGTTCAACTTTCCTTGTCCTTTAAGATACTTAAGGCTTTCGTGGTCAGTGTGGATCACAAACTCTTTAGGTTGAAGATAGTGTTGCCAAGTTTGTAGGGAACTCGCGAGGGCATAAAGTTCCTTGTCATAGGTACAGCAATTCAATGCAGCGCCTTTCTACTTCTCACTAAAGTAGGCTATGGGTTTCTTACCTTGGGTCAAAACTACGCCTATACCCACTCCACTTGCATCACACTCGATCTCAAAAGTCTCGTCAAAATTTGGTAACCTAAGTATGGATGCAGTGGTTAGCCTACGTTTAAGCTCATCAAATACCTGTTGTTGTGGCTCTTCCCACCTAAAAGGTACATCTTTTTTCACAATTTTATTTAGGGGTATAGCTACAGAAGAAAATCTTTGACAAATCGTCTACAAAAACTTGCAAGTCCATGGATGCTGCGAACTTCCCCTACATTCTTAGGTATAGGCCACTCCACAATTGAGCTAACCTTCTCCTCATCCATTTCTACTCCCTCAGCCAAAATGACAAAGCCTAGGGAAACTACACGTTCCAAAAAAAAGAGCACTTTTAAAGTTGGCGTAAAGTTGTTCTTGCTTAAGCTTCTCAAAAACGGCCCTAATGTGGTCAAGATGATCTTCTATGGTTTGGGAATAGATTAGGATATCGTCAAAATAAAAAACAACAAATCGTCCTATGAACATGTAAGACTTCATTCATTAGCCTCATAAAGGTGCTAGAGGCGTTGGTGAGCCCGAAGGGCATCATCACTAACCACTCATAGAACCCAAATTTGGTTTTGAATGCAATCTTCCATTTGTCTCCTTCTCTAATGCGTACCTGGAAGTACCCCTGCTTAAGGTCGATTTTGGTGAAGAATTTAGATCCGTGTAACATATCCAGCATATCATCTAGCCTAGGTATGGGGTACCTATACTTAACGGTAATTTTGTTTATGGCACGTCAATCAGTACACATTCTCCAAGTTCCATCCTTTTTGGGTACTAAAATGACAGGGACGGCGGATGGGCTTAGGCTCTCTCGGACTTGTCCACTCACTAGGAGCTCCTCTACTTGCCTTTGGATTTCCTTGGTTTCTTCGGGGTTGGCTCGATAGGCTGGGCGATTTGGTAACGCGGCTCCTGGGACAAAATCAATTTGGTGTTCTATTCCTCTAATGGGTGGTAATCTGGATGGTGGATCGGAGGGAAATAGAACTTCTTACTCTTGGATAAGGGATGCAACTGAGGTAGGTAAGTTTGGTGGGAGTTCTTCTAGGGAAAGGTGACACGCCTTGGAATGAGAATGAGGACGGTTTGGTTGCTATAAAGGGCTCGTGTGACCTCTTTTTTCTTTGCAAAATACCCACACTTTTTTTTGACTTGGTGACTCCTATGGGCACTACCTCTTTTCCCTTGCTCTCTTGTTTTTTGTTCTCACTTTTCATGCATTCCACGAATTTTCTCTCAGCTTCTTTTTCCTTAGGATCGGCCCTAGACTTAGACATGCGTTGGTGATCTCGTGGACTTTGTGTGGTGGAAGTTCATGCAACTTGTAAAGTTTTCCATTCAACTTGAAAGAATAACGATTCAAATATCCATCATATGTCACATGTCGATCAAATTGCCATGGCCTACCAAGTAAGAGATGACTAGCATGCATTGGTGCAACATCACATAAAACATCATCTTGTAACTACCAATGCTAAAAGAAATCAAAACTTGTTTACTTACGCTAACTTCACCGCAATCATTTAACCATGCAAGCTTGTAAGGATGCAGATGATTAGTCATAGGCAAATTCAGTTTTCTTACCAATGCTAGCCACATTCGCACAAGAACCGGAATCAATGATCATGGTGCACACTTTACCATTTATCATGCAATGAATATGGAAAATGTTTTCACTATGTTGTTCGTGATCATCTAATTTCGGATATGCATTTAAAGCTCTGCGCACAACAAGAAACTCCTTAGTGTCAAAATCATCTAATGCGCCTAGATCCTCTTCAGGTTCAATTTCATGATCATGCTCAGATTCGTTTTCATGCTTGGACTCAGACACATATTTGTTTGTCTCCTCAATTAACTTGATTCATTTTGCATTAGGACACTCTTTTCCTATCTGACCACGTCCTTGACATTTATATCATTTAATGTCCCTAAACCTGTTTGAGAAATCAGAAGAATTTCCGGTAGGAGCCTTTTGTTGGCTGCGTTCATCTTGTCTTTGTGTGGACTGCACACGGTTGTCTGTCCTTTGTGATGCACCTTGGTCACGTGTTTGGCCTCCTGTAGGCCGTGAACTGCCTGTTCCTGAAGGCTTGCTGAAAAACCTTGATGAAGATTGATTAGTACGATAATTGGAATTGAAATTAGAGGAACTACGTACCTTTAATTGGTGTTCAATCTTTTCTGCCATATGGACCATGGTTGTGAGGTCGAGATAAGGTTGAAGGTCAACCCTTTGCGCAATCTCCCTGTTTAGACCATGTAAGAAACGAGCCTTGGTGGCTTCTTCGGGTTCCTGCAAGTTAGACCTTTCCAACAAAATTTCTAACTCTTTGTGATACTCGTCTACACTTTTGGACCCTTGTCTTAAGTTTTGGAAACTTGTGAAAATAGAACTCTCATAATTGTTTGGAATAAAACGTTGTCTCATTTCAAACTTCATTTCTTCCCAAGTGGCAATTGGCGGTTGTCTTGTCTTAGTTCTATTTCGACACGAATTTGTCCACCAATTTAGTGCATAACCAGAAAACTCAAAAGAAGCGTACCTCACTTTTTGTAATTCACTGTAATTGGTACAAGAAAAGATTAGGTCCACTTTCGTTTCCCATTCCAAATATTCCTCCGCGTTACTTTTGCCATAAAACGTTGGAATATTTATTTTTGTTTTGAGAAAATCGTCATCTTGTGGGAAAAGGGGATTTTGGTGTCTTTGGTAACCACGGGGAGGGTGGTCGTCAAAGTCATTATCATCATGCTCAAATGGAATATAATCATCATTGTACCTTCTTGGAGCGTACCTTCTTGGTTGCGTTGGAGGGATAAAACTTCTTGCCTCGATGTGTGGTGGTCTAAGGTTGTCATCCTCAACTTCTTCTGGGGGGTTACACCTAGGTTATGGTAGGGGAACGGCCCTGCTTGTACCTTGGCCATCACTCGTGTAGCTCCGTTCAACATCCTCCAACCAATGTTTGATTACCTCATTGTCGTGCATTAGTTTCTTGAGCATCTCCAGCATTTGTTGTTGCGTGTGGTCCAAAGTCTCGGCTTCCTTTGATTTGCTAGAAGCGGAATGAGTGCTGCTCTCCATTTTACCTAAGGAACGAAAACAAAAAGAAAAAGGAAAGAAGCAAACTAACACAAAGACAAACAAACGTTAAGTGATTAGTAAAAACAAACTATGAACACTCCTGTTTCTCTTCTTTCCACTCTCTTACCACTTTGCTTCTTGGATAACCTAAAGTTAAGAAGGCTCAAAGTGAGCAATTAAGAAAGTGTGTTGCCAATGCTTCTCTAAATCACAACGATCTCCACTTGTTTCTCCCTTTTGCTTTCAAGTTGCACCAAATAGCATCAAAATAGAATTAAGTGAAATGGACACAAACTTGAACTTTCTACTAAGATTCAAAGAAAATAAGCAAGCAAAATTGATGTATAAGGCTGAACCAAAGATGAACTAAGGGTTTCCGTGGGCAATCTTTAGTCAATTTTTTATTCTATGCACTTATTATCCACAAAATGGTTGAAGTCATACAATAATCGAGCAACCAAGTGTGTGATTGATTCAAGAAGAGCAGAATAGGGAGAATAAGATGTGGGAGTACGGTTGTATGTAGCACAAACATTTTGCCCTTTTTCTTTTCTCTTCTTCTTTTGTTTTTTTCTTCCCTTCCTTGCTATTTCACGGCAGCAAGGTTCAGATTCTATCTTCTTTTTTACTAGGGGCAGAATTGAAATTTTATGCATTTTGGACGCAGAACTTTCGTTTTTGGGCATAATAGTGCAATGACTTTAAATTGTAGTGTGCAACCTTGAATTGCAACAAAAATAACCTTGGAAAGTGAGGGATATTGGGGTAGGGCAGAATTGGGATTAGGGTTATGTTTTTCAATTTAGGTTTTTTTTGAACGTTTTGGGAATTGCGGAATGGGGTTTTGGGAACTAAATTGGCGGTGTAAATGGACTATTTGGGTTGGTAATTGATGATTTGATTGGATAGTGGATGGTTGTAGGACAGAATTGAACAAAATTTCAAATTCTAGGGTTAGGGTTTTTTGAATGAGTTAGAATCTTTTGATTCTGATTTTATTTTATAAAATTGGTTTGGGGCTTTTTGTTAAGAGTTTAAATAAGGTAGTTTGGAATCTGGTTGGTGGGTTTTAGGGTTGGGTTGAGGTGGGTGTTGGTTGGGCCGTGGGTTTTGGGTTGGTTTTAGGGTTTTCTTGATGTTGAATATGGCTTGTGAAGACAAACACACGTAGGACTACTTGACTTAAAGCATGAAATCAATCACAATGCGAATCACAAGATGCACACAATCATCACCAACTAAAAGTTTCGGTAGCAACAAGATGATTTGAAACCGAGGTAGCTTTATAGGCTGATGGTTGTAGTAAAAAGATAGCTGAATGTACTCTAGATGCTCAAAACCTAATTGTTCAAGTTTGAATGATAAAATTTCAGATGTTTGATGCACAAGTTGGATAAACGTGACACTAGAACAAGAATCAACAAGGATGCTAGAATGATGAAGAACAACACTCAACAAAATGCAAATGACTCAAACAACCTGGACCTTTTTTTTATGAATCATAGACAAATAGCGTGTAGAATGAGGGGTAGAAGAAGGACACAACTTAACTTGAAATGACTAGACTCAAACGGAAAAGGAAATGATATATGGTGGAATAGAGTAACCTGGTCTCTGATACCAATTTGATACGTGCAAGGCGTGTGATCCAACAATTCCACCTTCAAAACGTCTTTGGCAAAGGGTTAGGCACAAGGAAGAAGACTTCCCCTTGCTTCCTTAGTGATAAAAACGTGTGGATCAAATGAGCAAGACCAACACTTCAAGATGATCGTTGATCAGGCAACCCAATATGGCCCTCCTGGACGGCACATTTTAGCAATGGAAACACCTTCAAAATGCTCAACTTTGAAGGATCTCAACTTAGGTTTTTAATGCAAAACCAAGAAAACAAAGTCTCACACAATGTGAAGAAAATATCAAGAATTGTTATTCATCAAAAGTTGTTTCTCAATTTTGGCCAAGAGGGCCTATTTATAGACACCTAAAGCCATGTAGATAACCAGGTGTTATCTCTAAAGAAAGTTTCTAGAAAGAATTTGAAATGAACTTGAAATTTAAAAGTGTTTGAATTTAAATCTAAGACAAATTCCAGCTAACATTTGAAAATCTTGCAAGATCCTATCCTTGATGTATCCGGCCGTGTATGATGATGAAGATGGTGTTGGAGACTTGATTTGATGTAGATGAAGTGGTTGGAATTGAATTCAAAGGTTGGATGAAGATTGAATTCAAGTTGAATTTGAATTTGACTTCAAACTTGAATTCGATCTTTGAATTGTGATCCCATCTCTTTTGATCTCCAAGTTGGCGTGTGAATGGATGAAATGGCATGTGGGAGGGACTTCAAGTGGCTGAGATGTTGAATTCAAATGTTGGTTGAAGATTGAATTCAAATTGGATTTGAATTTGAATTCAAACTTGGATTCAACTTTGAATTGTGATCTCGTCTTCATTATCCTTCAAGTTGGCATGCCCAAGGCTGGAAAAATAGACTGAAAACTTCTTGAAATTTAAGTCTCCTATTGGATGAAACTTGAATTCAAATCATGGTTGAATTTAAATTCAAGTTTATCTTCAAGTTCAAATTCAAGTAGAACTTCATCCTTGCATTCAAAGTGGCCAGCCCTTTGTGATCTTTGGAGATGATTTTGATTTCAATTTGGACAAGGAATTCCATCTAGGACACATTTGAATTTGTCTTTATGGAGACAAACATTCTCTTTAAGACAACATTGATTTTGTCTCTCATGTTGCAACACACGGCTATATTGGTCTTTTTGGGCCTTCATTTCATTTGAATCTTCCATGTACTTAGATTACCTACAAAGCAAACACATAAAACAAAGATCACAAGAAAACAAGATAAAATTCAAAATAAAGAAAGCACACATACGCCCTACTCATAAAACGGTCAAAGGGTGGGTTCAATGAAGTGAACCCATAGAACCTTAGGTTCATCTTGAACATGCTTAAACAAGAAGGTTCCAACTTGATGACAAAGTTCTCTCGCCCTCCTTCTTGTCATAGGGCCTTTGACTCTTGAAGGGACCCTTGATCCTCATCGGACCATTGATCCTCATCAATCCCCCCTCCTCAAAAGGATTCGTCCTCGAATCAAAAAGGTCATCAGTGAAAGGGGTGAGGTCTGCAGCATTTAAAGTAGTCGAAATGGAACCATACCTTTCAGGAAGATTAAGGATGTATGCATTGTCACCTATGCGTTTCAAAATTTTAAAAGGTCCATCTCCTCTAGGTAACAGTTTTGATTTTCGCTCATGGGGAAATCTTTCTTTACGCAAATGTAACCACACTAAACCACCAGGTTTAAACACAACTCGTTTTCGATGTTTGTTAGCTCGTCTTTCATAAGCTTTGTTTTTCTTTTCAAGTTGTGTTTTAACTTGTTCATGCAGTTTCTTTACCTTTTCCGCTTTTTGTTTACAATCAAGACTTGAACGTTCATGCACGGGAATAGGGATCAAATCAAAGGGAGATAAGGGGTTAAAACCATACACGATTTCAAATAGACTATGCAAGGTACCGTGATGGACACTCCTATTATATGCAAATTCGATATATGGTAAACAATCTTCCCAATGTTTAATATGTTTTTGCAAAATGGCATGCAAAAGTTGAGAAAGAGTACGATTAATGACTTCAGTTTGTCCATCAGTTTGTGGGTGTGCAGTGGTTGTAAACAACAATTGTGTACCAAGTTTGGCCCACAAAACACACCAAAAATGACTCAAAAATTTCGTATCTCTATCACTTACAATTGTACGTGGCATACCATGCAATCTCACAATTTCTTTGAAGAACAAATCAGCAACATGTGTGGCGTCATCAACTTTCCTACATGCAATGAAATGTGTCATATTTGAAAATCGATCAACCACAACATAAATGCTATCGTGCTCTCCTCGAGACCTAGGAAGTCCTAAAACAAAGTCCATGGAAATGTCAATCCAAGGGGAATCAGGTACAGGTAAAGGCGTGTAAAAGCCATGTGGTTGGGACTTGGATTTGACTTGTTTGCAAGTGATGCAATTACCACACAACCTCTCGACGTCTACTCTCATGTGGGGCCAATAGAAATGTTCCTTAAGAGTTTCAAGGGTATTGAATACTCCGAAATGACCCATTAAACCTCCCCCATGGGCTTCTCTAGTCAATGCTTCTTGTAGGGATGATTGGGGAACACACAACTTATGTTCTTTGAAAAGATAACCCTCATGTATGTAAAATTTCCCAAATGGTGCCTCTTTACATGCCTCGAAAATGGTGCCAAAGTCATGGTCATTTGGGTACAATTCCTTAAGGGATTCGAATCCTAAGAAATGTGAGGATAATGTAGTCACTAATGTGTATCTCCTAGAGAGGGCATCAGCAACTATATTGTCCTTTCCTTGTTTGTACTTAATCACGTAAGGGAATTGTTCCATGTACTCTACCCATTTGGCATGTCTCTTGTTCAACTTAGTCCTTTAAGATACTTAAGGCTTTCGTGGTCAATGTGGATCACAAACTCTTTAGGTTGAAGATAGTGTTGCCAAGTTTGTAAGGATCTCACGAGGGCATAATGTTCCTTGTCATAGGCAGAGTAATTCAATGCATCGCCTTTCAACTTCTCACTAAAGTAGTCTATGGGTTTCTTACCTTGGGTTAAAACTGTGCCTATACCCACTCCACTTGCATCACACTCGATCTAAAAAGTCTCGTCAAAATTTGGCAACCTAAGTATGGGTGCAGTGGTTAGCCTACGTTTAAGCTCATCAAATGCATGTTGTTGTGGCTCTTCCCACCTAAAAGGCACATCATTTTTCACGATTTCATTTAGGAGTGCAGCTATGGAAGAAAATCTTTGACAAATCGTCCATAAAAACATGCAAGTCCATGGAAGCTGCGAACTTCCCCTACATTCTTAGGTATAGGCCACTCCACAATTCACCTAACCTTCTCCTCATCCATTTCTACTACCTCATCCGAAATGACAAAGCCTAGGAAAACTACACGTTCCAAACAAAAAGAGCACTTCTTACAGTTGGCGTAAAGTTGTTCTTGCTTAAGCTTCTCAAAAACGGCCCTAATGTGGTCAAGATGATCTTCTATGGTTTGGGAATAGATTAGGATATCGTCAAAATAAACAACAACAAATCATCCTACGAACACGCGTAAGACTTCATTCATTAGCCTCATAAATGTGCTATGGGCGTTGGTGAGCCCGAAGGACATCACTAACAACTCATAGAGCCCAAATTTGGTTTTGAATGCAGTCTTCCATTTGTCCCCTTCTCTATTGCGTACCTGGAAGTACCCCTAATTAAGGTCGATTTTGGTGCAGAATTTAGATCCGCGTAACATATCCAGCATATCATCTAGCCTAGGTATGGAGTACCTATACTTGACGGTAATTTTGTTTATGGCACGGCAATCAGTACACATTCTCCAAGTTCCATCCTTTTTGGGTACTAAAATGACAGGGACGGCGGATGGGCTTAGGCTCTCTTGGACTTGTTCACTCGCTAGGAGCTCCTCTACTTGCCTTTGGATTTCCTTGGTTTCTTCGGGGTTGGCTCGATAGGCTGGGCGATTTGGTAACACGGCTCCTGGGACAAAATCGATTTGGTGTTCTATTCCTCTAATGGGTGGTAATCCGGATGGTGGCTCGGAGGGAAATAGAACTTCGTACTCTTGGATAAGGGATGCAACTGAGGTAGGTAAGTTTGGTGGGAGTTCTTCTAGGGAAAGGCGACACGCCTTCGGAATGAGAATGAGGACGGTTTGGTTGCTATAAAGGGCTCGTGTGACCTCTCTTGTTTTTTGTTCTCACTTTTCATGCATTCCACGAATTTTCTCTCAGCTTCTTTTTCCTTAGGATCGGCCCTAGACTTTGGCATGCGTTGGTGATCCTCGTGGACTTAATGTGGTGGAAGTGCATGTAACATGTAATGTTTTCCATTCAACTTGAAAGAATAACGATTCAAATATCCATCATATGTCACATGTCGATCGAATTGCCATGGCCTACCAAGTAAGAGATGACTAGCATGCATTGGTGCAACATCACATAAAACATCATCTTTGTAACTACAAATGCTAAGAGAAATCAAAACTTGTTTACTTACGCTAACTTCACCGCAATCATTTAACCATAGAAGCTTGTAAGGATGCAGATGATTAGTCATAGGCAAATTCAGTTTTCTTACCAATTCGATGCTAGCCACATTTGTACAAGAACCAGAATCAATGATCATGGTGCACACTTTACCATTTATCATGCAATGAATATGGAAAATGTTTTCCCTATGTTGTTCGTGATCATCTAATTTCAGATATGCATTTAAAGCTCTACGCACAACAAGAAACTCCTTAGTGTCAAAATCATCTAATGCGCCTAGATCCTCTTCAGGTTCAATTTCATGATCATGCTCAGATTTGATTTCATGCTCGGGCTCAGACACAACTCGTTTGTCTCCTCAATTAACATGATTCGTTTTGCATTAGGACACTCTTTTCCTATGTGACCACGTCCTTGACATTTTTATCATTTAATGTCCCTAAACCCGTTTGAGAAATCAGAAGAAATTCCAGTAGGAGCCTTTTGTTGGCTGCGTTCGTCTCGTCTTTGTGTGGACTGCACACGGTTGTCCGTCCTTTATGATGCACCTTGGTCACGTGTTTAGCCTCCTGTAGGCCGTGAACTGCCTTTTCCTGAAGGCTTGCTGAAAAATCTTTATGAAGATTGATTAGTACGATAATTGGAATTAAAATTGGAGGAACTACGTACCTTTAATTGGTGTTCAATCTTTTCAGCCATATGGACCATGGTTGTGAGGCCGAGATAAGGTTGAAGGTCAACCCTTTGCGCAATCTCCCTGTTTAGACCATGTAAGAAACGAGCCTTGGTGGCTTCTTTGGGTTCCTGCAAGTTAGACCTTTCCAACAAAATTTCTAACTCTTTGTGATACTCGTCCACACTTTTGGACCCTTGTCTTAAGTTTTGCAAACTTGTGAAAATAGAACTCTCATAATTGTTTGGAATAAAACGTTGTCTCATTTCAAACTTCATTTCTTCCCAAGTGGCAATTGGCGGTTGTCTTGTCTTAGTTCTATTTCGACATGAATTTGTCCACCAATTTAGTGCATAACCAGAAAACTCAATAGAAGTGTACCTCACTTTTTGTAATTCACTGTAATTGGTACAAGAAAAGATTAGATCCACTTTCGTTTCCCATTCCAAATATTCCTCCACGTTACTTTTGCCATAAAACGTTGGAATATTTATTTTTGTTTTGAGAAAATCGTCATCTTGCGGGAAAAGGGGATTTTGGCATCTTTGGTAACAACGGGGAGGGTGGTCATCAAAGTCATAATCATCATGCTCAAATGGAATATAATCATCATTGTACCTTCTTGGAGTGTACCTTTTTGGTTGTGTTGGAGGGACAAACCTTCTTGCCTCGGTGTGTGGCGGTCTAAGGTTGTCATCCTCAACTTCTTCTGGGGGTGACGCCTAGGTTGTGGTAAGGGAACGATCCTGCTTGTACCTTGGCCATCACTCGTTTTGTAGCTCCGTTCAACATCCTCCAACCAATGTTTGATTACCTCATTGTCGTGCATTAGTTTCTTGAGCATCTCCAGCATTTGTCATTGCGTGTTGTCCAAAGTCTCGGCTTCCTTCGATTTGCTAAAAGAGGAATGAGTGATGCTCTCCATTTTACCTAAGGAACGAAAACAAAAAGAAAAAGGAAAGAAGCAAACTAACACAAAGACAAACAAATGTTATGTGATTAGTAAAAACAAGCTATGAACACTCCTCTTTGTCTTCTTTCCACTCTCTTACCACTTTGCTTCTTGGATAACTTGAAGTTAAGAAGGCTCAAAGTGATCAATTAAGAAAGTGTGTTGTTAATTCTTCTCTAAATCACAACGATCTCCACTTGTTTCTTCCTTTTGCTATCAAGTTGCACCGAATAGTATCAAAATAGAATCAAGTGAAATGGACACAAACTTGAAATTTCTACTAAGATTCAAAGAAAATAAGCAACCAAAATTGATGTATAAGGCTGAACCAAAGATGAACTAACGGTTGTCGTGGGCAATCTTTAGTCAATTTTTGATTCTAAGCACTTATTATTCACAAAATGGTTCAAGTCATACAATAATCGAGCAACCAAGTGTGTGATTGGTTCAAGAAGAGCAGGATAAGGAGAATAAGATGTGGGAGTACGGTTGTATGTAGCACAAATGTTTTGCCCTTTTTCTTTTCTCTTGTTCTTTTGTTTTTTTTTCTTTCCTTCCTTGCTATTTCACGGCAGTAAGGTTCAGATTCTATCTTTTTTTTACTAGGGGCAGAATTGGAATTTTATGCGTTTTGGACGCAGAACTTTCGTTTTTGGGCAGAATAGTGCAAGGACTTTAAATTGTAGTGTGCAACCTTGAATTGCAACAAAAATAACCTTGGAAAGTGAGGGATATTGGGGTAGGGCAGAATTGGGATTAGGGTTAGGTTTTTCAATTTAGGTTTTTTTTTGAACGTTTTGGGAATTTGCGGAATGGAGTTTTGGGAACTGATTTGGCGGTGTAAATGGACTATTTGGGTTGGTAATTGATGATTTGTGCGGTTAATTTTGATAGTGGATGGTTGTAGGACAGAATTGAACAAAATTTCAAATTCTAGGGTTAGGGTTTTTTGAATGAGTTAGGATCTTTTGATTCTGATTTTGTTTGGTAAAATTGGTTTTGGGCTTTTTGTTAAGAGTGTAAATAAGGTAGTTTGGAATCTGGTTGGTGGGTTTTAGGGTTGGGTTAGGGTGGGTGTTGGTTGGGCAGTGGGTTTTGGGTTGGTTTTAGGGTTTTCTTGATGTTGAAAATGGCTTGTGAAGACAAACATACATAGGACTACTTGACTTAAAGCGTGAAATCTATCACAATGAGAATCACAAGATGCATACAATCCTCACCAAATAAAAGCTTCGGTAGCAACAAGATGATTTGAAACCGAGGTAGCTTTATAGGCTGATGGTTGTAGTAAAAAGATAGCTGAATGTACTCTAGATGCTCAAACCCTAATTGTTCAAGTTTGAATGATAAATTTTCAGATGTTTGATGCACAAGTTGGATAAATGTGACACTAGAACAAGAATCAACAAAGAAAACCAAGAAAACAAAGTCTCACACAAAGTGAATAAAATATCAAGAATTGTTATTCATCAAAAGTTGTTTCTCAATTTCGGCCAAAAGGGCCTATTTATAGACTCCTAAAGCTATGTAGATAACCAGGTGTTATCTTTAAAGAAAGTATCTAGAAATCATTTGAAATGAACTTGAAATTTAAAAGTGTTTGAATTTAAATCTAAGACAAATTCTAGCTAACATTTGAAAATCTTGCAAGATCCTATCCTTGATGTATCCGGCCGTGTATGATGATGAAGATGGTGTTGGAGACTTGATTTGATGTAGATGAAGTGGTTGGAATTGAATTCAAAGGTTGGATGAAGATTGAATTCAAATTGAATTTGACTTCAAACTGGAATTCGATCTTTGAATTGTGATCCCATCTCTTTTGATCTCCAAGTTGGCATGTGAATGGATGAAATGGCGTGTGGGAGGGTCTTCAAGTGGATGAGATGTTGAATTCAAATGTTGGTTGAAGAATGAATTCAAATTGGATTTGAATTTGAATTCAAACTTGGATTCAACTTTGAATTGTGATCTCATCTTCATTATCCTTCAAGTTGGCGTGCCCAAGGCTGGAAAAATAAGCTGAAATCTTCTTGAAATTTAAGTCTCCAATTGGATGAAACTTGAATTCAAATCATGGTTGAATTTAAATTCAAGCTTATCTTCAAGTTCAAATTCAAGTAGAACTTCATCCTTGAATTCAAAGTGGCCAGCCCTTTTGTGATCTTTGGAGATGATTTTGATTTCAATTTGGAAAAGGAATTCCATCTAGGACACATTTGAATTTGTCTTTATGGAGACAAACATTCTCTTCAAGACAACATTCCTTTTGTCTCCCATGTTGCAACACACGGCTATATTGGTCTTTTTGGGCCTTCATTTCATTTGAATCTTCCATGTACTTAATTTACCTACAAAGCAAACACATAAAACAAAGATCACAATAAAACAAGATAAAATTCAAAATAAAGAAAGCACACATACGCCCTACTCATAAAACGGTCAAAGGGTGGGTTCAATGAAGTGAACCCATGGAACCTTAGGTTCATCTTGAACATGCTTAAACAAGAAGGTTCCAACTTGATGACAAAGTTCTCTCGCGCTCCTTCTTGTCATAGGGCCCTTGACTCTTGATGCGACCCTTGATCCTCATCGGACCCTTGATCCTCATCAATCCCCCTCCTCAAAAGGATTCGTCCTCGAATCAAAAAGGTCATCAGTGAAATAGGTGAAGTCTGCAACATTAAAAGTAGGTGAAATGGTACCATACCTTTCAGGAAGATCAAGGATGTATCCATTGTCACCTATGAGTTTCAAAACTTTGAAAGGTCCATCTCCTCTAGGTAACAGTTTTGAATTTCGCTCATGGGGAAATCTTTCTTTACGCAAATATAACCACACTAAATCCCCAGGTTTAAACACAACTCATTTTCGATGTTTGTTAGCTTGTCTTTCATAAGCTTTGTTTTTCTTTTCAAGTTGTGTTTTAACTTGTTCATGCAGTTTCTTTATCTTTTCCGCTTTTTGTTTACCATCAAGACTTGAATGTTCATGCACGGGAATATGGATCAAATCAAGGGGAGACAAGGGGTTAAAACCATACACGATTTCAAATGGACTATGCAAGGTACCGTGATGGACACTCCTATTATATGCAAATTCGATATATGGTAAACAATCTTCCCAATGTTTAATATGTTTTTGCAAAATGGCACGCAAAAGTTGAGAAAGAGTACGATTAATGACTTCAGTTTGTCCATCAGTTTGTGGGTGTGCAGTGGTTGAAAACAACAATTGTGTACCAAGTTTGACCCACAAAACACGCCAAAAATGACTCAAAAATTTCATATCTCTATCACTTACAATGGTACGTGGGATGCCATGCAATCTCACAATTTCTTTGAAGAACAAATCAGCAACATTTGTGGCGTCATCAACTTTCCTACATGCAATGAAATGTGCCATATTTGAAAATCGATCAACCGCAACATAAATGCTATCGTGCCCTCCTCGAGACCTATTAAGTTGATACGATCTTGGATCGTACTAAATTGACGACTGCTTCTTTCAACTCCAAAAGACACCTTTGATCAACCCTTGCATGGGACAATGGCGCAAACACCACCTTCTTGGACAAGAGAAGTCAACAACGTCTACGTCGAGCAATTCAAATCTTCCAATCCAACACGTCGTTCCATATCCTTGGATTGTGATTCGCCAACTAGGTTTTCTCAAACCTTGATTGGATCTAGCCTTGGTTTTATTTTGTGAAAACCAAAGGAAAAACACAAAAAAAGGCAACACACGGTTGCAACAAAAACTGAAATTTTTATTCTCCAAAATTCTGAACTATGCTGCCGTTTCTTTTGGACCCTAATATAATGCTATATTTTGATATTCCTAAAATTTAACTAATCAATCAAAGTCCTTATATTACTATCTATCAATCTAAATCAAATTTACATAAAAGATAAGTCAAAGCTAATCAAGGAAAAATTACATAACTCAAATCCCTAAAATTTCGTACTGGAATTACACCCTGTCGGTTACTGGATTATATCCTCTTCTACACGCCGAATTAGGGTTTGCACTCTTCAGTAAAGTTGTAGCTCATGCAATTACCTTGAATTTGGACTTTTGAATCACCTCATTTGGACTCTTCTTGACAGAGATAAGGGCCTCCAAATATTAGGTATCCATCCAGTGAACTTCAGTACTTTCCATTCTGGACTCCCAACTTGCACCTGATTTCGGTCCATCTTGTAGACCGAAATCGCAAAAGTCCAAAACATAACAATCGTTACAAATTGAGTTATCTGAGACTTCCAAGTTATTTGAACCCATTTGGATCAGTACTCCGACCTAGGCGTCCAAAATACCGACTGGTGTCCGGCTGCCTTCCTGAAAAATAAGGACTCTTCAAGCCACTTTTCTTATCTAGCCTTGTCACCTTAGAAAACACTCAAAAACGGTAATTAGCACTATAAACACATATCACAAGACTCTATAAAATATCCTAGACCTAAAATAAAGATAACACAAACAACTAGACTCGATATTACAACGACAACGCATGAAATGACCATCCTGCCCTCTCACCAACCCTTACATCATATAATGTGCATTGAAACACTTAGACAATCAGATCATGGCCTCCATAAACATTGAAAAATCATGCATATACATTCCTTGGCTCATCTTGTACATGTTTGAACAAGAAGCTCTTTAGTTTACATCTTCTATTTGTGCAAAAGCTTCTTGTTTGTGAAGTTTGTATGTTCAAGGCCCTTGTTTGTGAAGTTTGTACGTTTAGGGCTCCTTGAATCGCATCATTCCCTCCCTCCTCAAAAAGATTTGACCTCGAATCTAAACACACAAATGGATAAGAGGGATACTCCATAAATGACTCATGAACTACGTACGATACAAGTACAAACAAACCAAGTGTAATGATCATTTATAATTTAAGTCTAACATGCTTAGGATGATCACGTACTCCAATTATGACACATCTAGACATCAATAAACACCTCTTTCTAACATTTTTAGGGTGCACAAAGACATACACCTCAAACTCTAACTCAATAAATGCATCTATAGAATCATGAACAAGTAAAAGATGATGGCAAAGAGATAAATAAGGAGTAGAGTCATACCTGTTTTGTATCTTCACTTTCACATGTTTAGGATGCATTAACAAAGTACACGTGAGACACTTATGAAGCTTCCAAAAGAAAGACTTATCAAACACTAGAACACGACTCCACGTCAATACAAACCTCTTCTTGATGTGTTTAGGGTGTATAGTCATGCTTCTCTCAATCAAACATGAATGTGTAGGATGCAACCAAAATCTATCATGCAAGGAACAGTCGAACTCAATCAATACATAGACCAACAATTTATCATGGCAAACGAAGTCACATGTCACTAAGATTTGAAAAGGGAAACAAGACAATGTGATATGGCATCTCTCATGAGTAAACATGGCATGAATCATCCTATAAACAAGCATACTATGAGAATGAATTATACTAAAGGTCGTGTGTGTGTGATGCATATAAAAAGGATCATGAAAACAATAAAGATTAGGGAGATCAACACATACTCTAAAAGATTCAACAACAAATGGTCTGACACTATTAACTATCAATCCAACTTCATCCAACTTAATAGCATTCGTTTCATCATTCAATTCAACATCTAATTCATGTGACACAAGCTCAAGTTCAGGCTTCAATTCAAGATAACACAATGCATGTGGTTCACACAAATCAAGACAAATAGGCGATGCTACCTCAATACGTAAATCATCCTCATGTTCACTCATTTTCTCATGCAATTCAACCAAGATTTTGCCATGCAATTCAGCTGTATTATCATACAATTCATGCTTATTAGATGCATTAACTTTGACCTCATTCAAGTCATTTGGGAACAAATCAACTTTCGGTTTTGTGTTAGCATCGATATAAGGTACAATTTCAGCTTTTTGTTCCTTTTTAGAAACAATTTCAGCGTTGCCACGCTTATGCATTTTAGCAAAAAAATCATCCGTGTCTTTTTTAAATTTTATCCTATTTTCAATATTGGTTGCATGCTCATACATAACTTCAAGTGATTCATATCTACAATGCATCATTTCATATGCAATCTCTTTATTTAACCCAGCAATGAATCTAATCATGGTTAATTCTTCAACCTCTTCAATGTAAGCATAATACAAGTCATCAAGCAATTCATTGTAATATGCTTTAATATCTTTATCATGTTGTGGATAATTTTGAAACTTAGGCACTTTGCAACGCCAATTTCTTACCCAAATACCATTTGATTTTCCAAAGGTAATCATGCGTTTTTCAACCTCGTTGTAGTCATGCTCATAACACATGACTCCCTAAATGGTGCTAACCAACTCTTCAACTTGTGAACTTTGTTGATCCCAGGTTCTCCAATCCAATTCTTCCACCTTGTTGGAGATTTCTTGCAATTTCTCCAACACCTTTTCAAGTGACAGTTCAACCCTCGTCTCCTCTGCTACGACATTGGTTGACGACATATTTTCTCCTGAAATGAAATAAAGAAAACAAGAAAAGGAAAACTAACACAAAGGCAAAAGAGATTTCGTTACGTTAGTGAAAATCAAAATCAAAGTGTATGTTCCTTTCTCGCTCTTGTATAGTCACTCAAGTTTGTGCTTTCCCCGGCCAATCTTGGGCTAGATACAACCAAAGCAAGCTTCTCAAGTGGCTAACACAATCCGATGATCAATTGCACCTATTTTCTCCAACGTGTCAACAAAATTTCAGCAACTAACAAGCAAAGGTATCAAGCCAAGAACAAGACAATTTAACACACTTAACCTTCTAAGAATCCAGGAAAATGAAACCAAAAATTATGTCAAAGGCTGAGCCAAAGAAAAACTAAGGGTTGCCCTGAGCAATCTTTAGTTAAGCTTAGCCTTATGCAAATTAATCACACGTTGTTGATTCGATTACAATCATCAAGTATCCAAGTGTAAAGACAATGAATGGTGTAGTGTTTTGTGACTTCAATAGGCATGGTTTTGTAGTATTGGATGGAACTTGATATTCAAAGAATTTGTCAACAATCTTGGTGCTCTTCTCAAACAAATTGCCACGATGTTTGTGTTCTTACACCCTTCATTTTTTTTCTCTTTTCTTTTTCTTGGTTTTTTTTGATATCTCTGCCAACGTTTTTTATGTGCGGTGGGTTCTGGCTAGAGAGTCAGGACATCCTCTTATGAAATTTACGAAATTAGCTCATGTCAATATCTTGTAAAAACTACAAATCTTCTTGTGAAATTTCCTCTGCTTCAGTTTTGAATATTGCTTCGGGTAGATTTCCTAGAAAATGTTTTCCGTCCAATTTTCTTGCAAAAACAAATGGTACCTCGGCTATTTTGGTTAGATTTCGGCCAAGTAGTCTTTGTCTCTGAGATTAGGACTTTTGTGGCTTGATTTGGTTTGAGGATGATGCCTTGGATACAAGAAAATTTGCATCGCAAACCAAGCAACAATGCAATCAAGACACACAAGTCTAAAATTGTAGCGCCCCAGCCCGATACCGTTATCGGAACCAGTGCACCCGCCGTAGCCTACTATGAGAACTACGAAGCGTCAAGCAGATCAAGCATACATTCTTCATAATGTAAGTTAAAACCAGCGGAAACGTCATAAAATCTAAACCTTCGTTGTCAATATTACAACCAGAAAACTGCAGCGGAAATAAAACTGTTTGATCACCTAGCCGACATAAGTTTTAGAACAACATAATAACAATGAGTTTCAAACTCAAACAAAATAGTCCAGCATCTATCTATTCCCTTGTCCATCATCCCACTGAGCCCACTCGCCGTCGTCTTCGATAAATATCAACTCATAATCAGGCTCACCTGAAAAGGAGACAGAATGATTGTTCTTAGAGAAAACTTCGCCAGTAAGTAACCCGTCTATACACCCTACGGAATCACACACGTCGAGTCACCAGTGTATAAAACATTGCCCAAAAATGAGGTGCTCGGGTTAACAAATAGCATCTTAATAAGAATTACTCAAAACAGATAAAGCACATATGTGAACACAGTTACGAGAACCAACATGTATTAAAACAACGAATCACATAAGCAAGTCATAGACTAACCACGTTTCTTGCATGTCAAGTCTTATGCTTCGTGTATCATGATGCATGTACTTCTTTAAAATCACACACAACACCCATGCATATGCCTTCTTTCATAAACATGTCATGCATGTCATTTCACAAACATTTCATCACTTTACATATCATATTCTTCGCGTAGCAGAACTTTATACCCTGTGGGTGATCAGTCCACAGCCATCATAACTTTATACCCCGTGCTGAAAGGTCCACGGCCCCATTACATATATCATATATCCGTGCTGAAAGGTCCACGGCCCCATTACATATATCATATATCCGTGCTGAAAGGTCCACGGCCCCATTACATATATCATATATCCGTGCTGAAAGGTCCACGGCCCCATTACATATATCATATATCCGTGCTGATAGGTCCACGGCCCCATAAAATACTTCATTTTCCGTGCTGATAGGTCCACGGCCCCATAACATACTTTATACCCTGCTGTTGATTCACAGATCACGCTCTTTATACCCTGCTTTCGCAGACGTGACTTTTATACCCTGTGATCAACCAGCAGCCATTTTGTCTTTCGCAAACTTCACCTTTCTTGTTCTTTTGCAAAACATATCTCAAATCAAATGCAAGTGCCCATGTCATGATGCAGGATGCACAGATAGCTTCATATCAACATGTAGCACACACACACATACATCTTGTCTATCAAGGATATGGTTTTGCACCTCAAACTCTCCCTAAACGTGTTTTACCAAGTCCATTTGTCTCACTTATTCACTAGAATTCAATCTTATGCTTACTTAATCAAACTTACCATCTACACCTCAAACATACCTCGAATACCCTTGCATTTTATGTTCAAAAGAAGTGTATAAAGTTACTACACTTACATAGGGCGCCTAAAGGGTCAAAAATACTTCCAGAATACTTGGAACACCACTTGAAGCGCCTAATGGTACATGAAGCGCCTCTACCAGGCGTTCGAAGTGTTCGGGGATGATTCAGGACACATTGAACACCACATGAAGCGCCTAATGTGACATGAAGCGCCTCATGTAGGCGTTCGAAGTGTTCTGACGGTTCTAAATTTCAGTCTTTCTGTACGGGAAAGCTCCAGGACACATGGAACGCTACATGAAGCGCCTATAGTGACATGAAGCGCCTCATGTAGGCGTTCGAAGTGTTCTGACGATGCCAAACTGCAGTTTTTCTGCAGTAACTTCCACCCAACTCCTTTCTTCTTCAACCCTTCCATATTCAACTCTTAAAGATCCATCTTAACATCTAAATTCATCATACTTAACATACATCTAATCATGAATTGAAGCTTAGTTGTGCCTAACAACATCCACTCTAACTCTTCAATCATTCACCATCTTCAAAGATTGTCATCAACAACAACCAACACCACAAGTCTACAACAATGTCAACTCTCATCCCTCAATTTCCTGCACATACTCTCAACGTCAAAGTGTAGACAATCAACATAAGAGTAGAGCAAGACAATAAGCTAGTCAAGATATACACATTATGGGCATGCTTGACAACAACAAAGCACCACACAACTATTTTCAGAGATATGGCCCAAAGAACAATACTTTGCACAATTAGCAACAAGACTTACATATAACAAAGCATTTAAAATAGTCAAGACAAGAATACCAATGTGTGATTCATGTTTTCTCTTTGTAAGAACATAGGGCCTAAGTATCAAAATTTACATAAAGCGTATAGAAAGATTACTTGCCTTGAATTCTAGATAAGCTTACGGATTTACTGCAGAACCTTGATGAGAATTGAACCTAAAATGGCCTTCTCCTTCCTCTCTTCTTCTTCCTTTTCCTCTCTTTCTCTTTTCTCTCTTTTCCTTTCCTTTTTCCTGCGGTTTCCCTCACCCTCTTTGATGTTAAAACCGTCCCCCCTTAATGCCAATGGGGAGTTATACCAAAGTGTGGTGTAACTCCCCTATCTTTAGTAGGGGCTTTTATGCAATTACCCGTAATTACCTTTAATTCTATTTCTAACCCCTTTTCTTACTTTCTATATCTAGTTATTTGATACCACAATCTACATCATTAATTAAATTGAATTCAAGGTTGTCCTAGAGTGTTGAAAGTCGTGCTTAAAAGTCACGGGGTGTAACATTCCTCCCCCCTTACAAAAAGTTTCGTCCTCGAAACTTACGTACCTTAGTCGAAGAGCTGAGGATACCTCTCTCGCATTTGTTCTTCGAGCTCCCAAGTGGCTTCACGTTCCGTGTGATTGCTCCATTGGACCTTTACATAAGGAATCACTCGCTTCTTCAACACTTGATCCTTTCGGTCCACAATTTTCACGGGTACCTCCTCATATGTAACATCTTCCTTGAGTTCCAAAGGTTGAGCTTCAAGTACATGACTTGGATCCGCCACGTACTTTCTTAATTGTGACACGTGGAACACATTGTGAACTTGTGCCAACGCCGGAGGTAATGCCAACCTATATGCCAAGGCTCCTACCTTCTCAAGTATTACATAAGGACCAATAAAACGAGGGCTTAACTTGCCTTTTACCCCAAACCTCATGATGCCCTTCGTAGGTGATACCTTCAAATAAACTTTTTCACCCACATCGAATTCCAATGGTCGTCGTTTGGAATCTGTCCAACTCTTGCTGCGATCCTGAGCCGCCTTGAGTCTTTCCCGGATAACTTTCACCTTCTCTAACGTTTTCTCCAATAGTTCAGGTCCCGTGACAGTTCTCACACCCACTTCGTCCCAATAAACCGGGGACCTACACTTCCTTCCGTACAACGCCTCAAATGAGCCATGTCAATTGCGCCGTGATAACTATTGTTATAAGAAAATTCCATCATCTTTACCATTCCATCCCAACTCCCTTTAGAGTCCAACACGCAAGCCCTTAGCATATCTTCCAAGGTCTGAATAGTCCGCTTGGACTGTCCATCGGTTTGTGGATGATAGGATGTACTCATCCTTAACTCCTTACCCAGGGCTCTCTAGAATACTATCCAGAGCTTGGAAGTGAACCGTTGATCTCGGTCAGACACTATACTTATTGAAACACCCTGTAGGCTGACAATGTTGTCCATATCTAAACTTACCAACTTCCGAGAAATACTTCCCCGGAGACCGATAGAAAATGTGCAGATTGGTCGATCGATCCACAATCACCAAAATCATGTTATATCCACTTCTTGTTTTTGGTTATCGACCACAAAGTCCATAGTAATAAGTTCCTATCTCTACCCTGGAAGCTCCAACAGTATCACTAATCCACTAGGTTCTTGGTGTTTAGTCTCAACTTACTGACACGCCAGACCTCTCCCAATGAACTCCGCAATGTGTCTCTTCATCTTACACCACCAATAATATTGTTAGCGATCCTTGTACATTCTGGTGCTACCATGATTTATTGATAACCTTGAGCTGTAAGCCCCCTTGCAAAATTTCTTTTCTTAGCTCATCTAAATCATGTACACTCATTTTTCCTCTAACATAAGTTCCCGTCCACCTTGGTCTAAAATCCATCAACCTGACTATACCTCAGTTTCCCAGCAATATCACCCACAGTCTTATTCTTCTTCTGAGCTTCTTTCAACCAATCCATCAAACTCAAGGTGACGGTCAATGTTGTGAAAACATTAACCATAGAATCAACCAAATCCAAGCTAAATTCTTCTATTTCCCACTCAAGTGGTGACTATCGCGCATGGTTAGCTTTTCCGTTTACTACACTGGCCACTTTATTAGCTTTTTCTGAATGATAATTAATGGTTAAGCCGTAGTCCTTTTGTAATTCCAACCCTCTTAGCTGTCTCATGTTTAGCTGTCCTAAGGCATATGCGATAACTCGTTCGTATTGCATCGAAACACAGTCTACAAGTGAAGTATCAACAAAACTCAATTTGGATGGAAAGTCATAACTTATGCTACAGTTTGCATACCTAGACTGTTTTTCGACACATCACTACATATCACAAACCCATCAGTATCAAAAGGTTGAGCCAATACTGGAGCTATGGTTAACCTCCTCTTAAGCTCCGTGAAGCTTTTCTCGCATTCTGTCGTTCACTCAAACTTGAACTTCTTTTGAGTAAGCCGACTGAGGGCTTCGCTATTGTCGAAAGTCCCTCGACAAACTTCCTATAATAACTAGCTAGACACAAGAAATGCTGACTTCGGTGTCATTCGTAGATCTAGACCACTTGGTAATAAGTTCAACTTCCTTCAATCAACAGCAATTCCCTTGAAAGGTTATACCTTCCATCACAGAATTCTTAACTGTCACTTGTTTTAATCGATAGTCAATGTTGATGTGAAATCGTAATTGATCTTGGACGCTTGGACACAGTATGGAATCTCCAACTATTCTGGTGAACCACAAAGGCGCTTAACAAATTCCTTTGCCACAAAAGAGGGGTTCACGCCGCTATCAAAAGTACATTGGTGAATATCTTGTTCACCAAAATTGTACCTCATACCACATCGGCGACTTCCGAATATCCTTGGCGATCATGACATTAACGCGGACATTCGTCCTCGGTTGCTGAGCAACTTCTCCTAGAGCATTCATTCTCATCTCTGAGCAATCTCGAATAAGGTTTCCCACCTGTCCGCATCGATAACATGCTCTTCCCAACTTCCTATATTCGCCAACATGACCCTTATTGAAGTGCGGCAAACTCTTTCAACCTGCTGTACAACTAAATTCTGTTGTGGGGGTCTATGAAATTTTCTCAACCGAGCCTCTCTTCAGAACCTTGATCCAACGTCCTGGCCTGCCACCAACTCAAATCTCTTCTCTTAACCTCTTACCTTTTTCGGAGTATCCTGCATCGGCCTTTCTTGCTGCCACTCTGCGGAAATCACTCTCGACGTGAAAACATGCATCCATCATGTCCTCGAATGTTCTCATCCATGCATTTACAATTACTGACTGAATTCTTGAGTCCAAACCTCGTCCGAATTTTGTCATCTTTAAGCGATTATCAGGCATAATCGCAGGAGCAACTTACCCAAAGCATGGACATGGTCGGCATACTCCGACATTATCATCCGCCTCTGTTTTAGCCCGTCGAACGCCCTTATCTTGTCTAAGATCGCTGTCTTGGGCACATAATACTTTAGAAAAGCATCACAAAGTTGTATCCAAGAGATCAATGGGGTCTGACAATTTAAATTATTATAGAAATTTAAATGATATACGCGCTCGCACACACCCAACCCAGATCATACTTAGACTCTAGAAAATCAGCACTTATAACTAAGGATCAACCTTAAGGGAAAATCATATCTTAAATTGCTAAAAGATCATGAACCTAAGTTTCCGAGATAGATCTGAAGCCTAGGCTCTGATACCACCTGTAGCGCCCCAGCCCGATACCGTTATCGGAACCAGTGCACCCGCCGTAGCCTACTATGAGAACTACGAAGCGTCAAGCAGATCAAGCATACATTCTTCATAATGTAAGTTAAAACCAGCGGAAACGTCATAAAATCTAAACCTTCGTTGTCAATATTACAACCAGAAAACTGCAGCGGAAATAAAACTGTTTGATCACCTAGCCGACATAAGTTTTAGAACAACATAATAACAATGAGTTTCAAACTCAAACAAAATAGTCCAGCATCTATCTATTCCCTTGTCCATCATCCCACTGAGCCCACTCGCCGTCGTCTTCGATAAATATCAACTCATAATCAGGCTCACCTGAAAAGGAGACAGAATGATTGTTCTTAGCGAAAACTTCGCCAGCAAGTAACCCGTCTATACACCCTACGGAATCACACACGTCGAGTCACCAGTGTATAAAACATTGCCCAAAAATGAGGTGCTCGGGTTAACAAATAGCATCTTAATAAGAATTACTCAAAACAGATAAAGCACATATGTGAACACAGTTACGAGAACCAACATGTATTAAAACAACGAATCACATAAGCAAGTCATAGACTAACCACGTTTCTTGCATGTCAAGTCTTATGCTTCGTGTATCATGATGCATGTACTTCTTTAAAATCACACACAACACCCATGCATATGCCTTCTTTCATAAACATGTCATGCATGTCATTTCACAAACATTTCATCACTTTACATATCATATTCTTCGCGTAGCAGAACTTTATACCCTGTGGGTGATCAGTCCACAGCCATCATAACTTTATACCCCGTGCTGAAAGGTCCACGGCCCCATTACATATATCATATATCCGTGCTGAAAGGTCCACGGCCCCATTACATATATCATATATCCGTGCTGAAAGGTCCACAGCCCCATTACATATATCATATATCCGTGCTGAAAGGTCCACGGCCCCATTACATATATCATATATCCGTGCTGATAGGTCCACGGCCCCATAAAATACTTCATTTTCCGTGCTGATAGGTCCACGGCCCCATAACATACTTTATACCCTGCTGTTGATTCACAGATCACGCTCTTTATACCCTGCTTTCGCAGACGTGACTTTTATACCCTGTGATCAACCAGCAGCCATTTTGTCTTTCGCAAACTTCACCTTTCTTGTTCTTTTGCAAAACATATCTCAAATCAAATGCAAGTGCCCATGTCATGATGCAGGATGCACAGATAGCTTCATATCAACATGTAGCACACACACACATACATCTTGTCTATCAAGGATATGGTTTTGCACCTCAAACTCTCCCTAAACGTGTTTTACCAAGTCCATTTGTCTCACTTATTCACTAGAATTCAATCTTATGCTT
The DNA here is from genome assembly GCA_036186865.1 of Eustoma russellianum. NCBI lineage: Eukaryota > Viridiplantae > Streptophyta > Magnoliopsida > Gentianales > Gentianaceae > Eustoma > Eustoma russellianum. The sequence continues at coordinate 10,911,889 of AP025074.1, read as the reverse complement.
ACTTAATCAAACTTACCATCTACACCTCAAACATACCTCGAATACCCTTGCATTTTATGTTCAAAAGAAGTGTATAAAGTTACTACACTTACATAGGGCGCCTAAAGGGTCAAAAATACTTCCAGAATACTTGGAACACCACTTGAAGCGCCTAATGGTACATGAAGCGCCTCTACCAGGCGTTCGAAGTGTTCGGGGATGATTCAGGACACATTGAACACCACATGAAGCGCCTAATGTGACATGAAGCGCCTCATGTAGGCGTTCGAAGTGTTCTGACGGTTCTAAATTTCAGTCTTTCTGTACGGGAAAGCTCCAGGACACATGGAACGCTACATGAAGCGCCTATAGTGACATGAAGCGCCTCATGTAGGCGTTCGAAGTGTTCTGACGATGCCAAACTGCAGTTTTTTCTGCAGTAACTTCCACCCAACTCCTTTCTTCTTCAACCCTTCCATATTCAACTCTTAAAGATCCATCTTAACATCTAAATTCATCATACTTAACATACATCTAATCATGAATTGAAGCTTAGTTGTGCCTAACAACATCCACTCTAACTCTTCAATCATTCACCATCTTCAAAGATTGTCATCAACAACAACCAACACCACAAGTCTACAACAATGTCAACTCTCATCCCTCAATTTCCTGCACATACTCTCAACGTCAAAGTGTAGACAATCAACATAAGAGTAGAGCAAGACAATAAGCTAGTCAAGATATACACATTATGGGCATGCTTGACAACAACAAAGCACCACACAACTATTTTCAGAGATATGGCCCAAAGAACAATACTTTGCACAATTAGCAACAAGACTTACATATAACAAAGCATTTAAAATAGTCAAGACAAGAATACCAATGTGTGATTCATGTTTTCTCTTTGTAAGAACATAGGGCCTAAGTATCAAAATTTACATAAAGCGTATAGAAAGATTACTTGCCTTGAATTCTAGATAAGCTTACGGATTTACTGCAGAACCTTGATGAGAATTGAACCTAAAATGGCCTTCTCCTTCCTCTCTTCTTCTTCCTTTTCCTCTCTTTCTCTTTTCTCTCTTTTCCTTTCCTTTTTCCTGCGGTTTCCCTCACCCTCTTTGATGTTAAAACCGTCCCCCCCTTAATGCCAATGGGGAGTTATACCAAAGTGTGGTGTAACTCCCCTATCTTTAGTAGGGGCTTTTATGCAATTACCCGTAATTACCTTTAATTCTATTTCTAACCCCTTTTCTTACTTTCTATATCTAGTTATTTGATACCACAATCTACATCATTAATTAAATTGAATTCAAGGTTGTCCTAGAGTGTTGAAAGTCGTGCTTAAAAGTCACGGGGTGTAACATTCCTCCCCCCTTACAAAAAGTTTCGTCCTCGAAACTTACGTACCTTAGTCGAAGAGCTGAGGATACCTCTCTCGCATTTGTTCTTCGAGCTCCCAAGTGGCTTCACGTTCCGTGTGATTGCTCCATTGGACCTTTACATAAGGAATCACTCGCTTCTTCAACACTTGATCCTTTCGGTCCACAATTTTCACGGGTACCTCCTCATATGTAACATCTTCCTTGAGTTCCAAAGGTTGAGCTTCAAGTACATGACTTGGATCCGCCACGTACTTTCTTAATTGTGACACGTGGAACACATTGTGAACTTGTGCCAACGCCGGAGGTAATGCCAACCTATATGCCAAGGCTCCTACCTTCTCAAGTATTACATAAGGACCAATAAAACGAGGGCTTAACTTGCCTTTTACCCCAAACCTCATGATGCCCTTCGTAGGTGATACCTTCAAATAAACTTTTTCACCCACATCGAATTCCAATGGTCGTCGTTTGGAATCTGTCCAACTCTTGCTGCGATCCTGAGCCGCCTTGAGTCTTTCCCGGATAACTTTCACCTTCTCTAACGTTTTCTCCAATAGTTCAGGTCCCGTGACAGTTCTCACACCCACTTCGTCCCAATAAACCGGGGACCTACACTTCCTTCCGTACAACGCCTCAAATGAGCCATGTCAATTGCGCCGTGATAACTATTGTTATAAGAAAATTCCATCATCTTTACCATTCCATCCCAACTCCCTTTAGAGTCCAACACGCAAGCCCTTAGCATATCTTCCAAGGTCTGAATAGTCCGCTTGGACTGTCCATCGGTTTGTGGATGATAGGATGTACTCATCCTTAACTCCTTACCCAGGGCTCTCTAGAATACTATCCAGAGCTTGGAAGTGAACCGTTGATCTCGGTCAGACACTATACTTATTGAAACACCCTGTAGGCTGACAATGTTGTCCATATCTAAACTTACCAACTTCCGAGAAATACTTCCCCGGAGACCGATAGAAAATGTGCAGATTGGTCGATCGATCCACAATCACCAAAATCATGTTATATCCACTTCTTGTTTTTGGTTATCGACCACAAAGTCCATAGTAATAAGTTCCTATCTCTACCCTGGAAGCTCCAACAGTATCACTAATCCACTAGGTTCTTGGTGTTTAGTCTCAACTTACTGACACGCCAGACCTCTCCCAATGAACTCCGCAATGTGTCTCTTCATCTTACACCACCAATAATATTGTTAGCGATCCTTGTACATTCTGGTGCTACCATGATTTATTGATAACCTTGAGCTGTAAGCCCCCTTGCAAAATTTCTTTTCTTAGCTCATCTAAATCATGTACACTCATTTTTCCTCTAACATAAGTTCCCGTCCACCTTGGTCTAAAATCCATCAACCTGACTATACCTCAGTTTCCCAGCAATATCACCCACAGTCTTATTCTTCTTCTGAGCTTCTTTCAACCAATCCATCAAACTCAAGGTGACGGTCAATGTTGTGAAAACATTAACCATAGAATCAACCAAATCCAAGCTAAATTCTTCTATTTCCCACTCAAGTGGTGACTATCGCGCATGGTTAGCTTTTCCGTTTACTACACTGGCCACTTTATTAGCTTTTTCTGAATGATAATTAATGGTTAAGCCGTAGTCCTTTTGTAATTCCAACCCTCTTAGCTGTCTCATGTTTAGCTGTCCTAAGGCATACGCGATAACTCGTTCGTATTGCATCGAAACACAGTCTACAAGTGAAGTATCAACAAAACTCAATTTGGATGGAAAGTCATAACTTATGCTACAGTTTGCATACCTAGACTGTTTTTCGACACATCACTACATATCACAAACCCATCAGTATCAAAAGGTTGAGCCAATACTGGAGCTATGGTTAACCTCCTCTTAAGCTCCGTGAAGCTTTTCTCGCATTCTGTCGTTCACTCAAACTTGAACTTCTTTTGAGTAAGCCGACTGAGGGCTTCGCTATTGTCGAAAGTCCCTCGACAAACTTCCTATAATAACTAGCTAGACACAAGAAATGCTGACTTCGGTGTCATTCGTAGATCTAGACCACTTGGTAATAAGTTCAACTTCCTTCAATCAACAGCAATTCCCTTGAAAGGTTATACCTTCCATCACAGAATTCTTAACTGTCACTTGTTTTAATCGATAGTCAATGTTGATGTGAAATCGTAATTGATCTTGGACGCTTGGACACAGTATGGAATCTCCAACTATTCTGGTGAACCACAAAGGCGCTTAACAAATTCCTTTGCCACAAAAGAGGGGTTCACGCCGCTATCAAAAGTACATTGGTGAATATCTTGTTCACCAAAATTGTACCTCATACCACATCGGCGACTTCCGAATATCCTTGGCGATCATGACATTAACGCGGACATTCGTCCTCGGTTGCTGAGCAACTTCTCCTAGAGCATTCATTCTCATCTCTGAGCAATCTCGAATAAGGTTTCCCACCTGTCCGCATCGATAACATGCTCTTTCCCAACTTCCTATATTCGCCAACATGACCCTTATTGAAGTGCAGGCAAACTCTTTCAACCTGCTGTACAACTAAATTCTGTTGTGGGGGTCTATGAAATTTTCTCAACCGAGCCTCTCTTCAGAACCTTGATCCAACGTCCTGGCCTGCCACCAACTCAAATCTCTTCTCTTAACCTCTTACCTTTTTCGGAGTATCCTGCATCGGCCTTTCTTGCTGCCACTCTGCGGAAATCACTCTCGACGTGAAAACATGCATCCATCATGTCCTCGAATGTTCTCATCCATGCATTTACAATTACTGACTGAATTCTTGAGTCCAAACCTCGTCCGAATTTTGTCATCTTTAAGCGATTATCAGGCATAATCGCAGGAGCAACTTACCCAAAGCATGGACATGGTCGGCATACTCCGACATTATCATCCGCCTCTGTTTTAGCCCGTCGAACGCCCTTATCTTGTCTAAGATCGCTGTCTTGGGCACATAATACTTTAGAAAAGCATCACAAAGTTGTATCCAAGAGATCAATGGGGTCTGACAATTTAAATTATTATAGAAATTTAAATGATATACGCGCTCGCACACACCCAACCCAGATCATACTTAGACTCTAGAAAATCAGCACTTATAACTAAGGATCAACCTTAAGGGAAAATCATATCTTAAATTGCTAAAAGATCATGAACCTAAGTTTCCGAGATAGATCTGAAGCCTAGGCTCTGATACCACCTGTAGCGCCCCAGCCCGATACCGTTATCGGAACCAGTGCACCCGCCGTAGCCTACTATGAGAACTACGAAGCGTCAAGCAGATCAAGCATACATTCTTCATAATGTAAGTTAAAACCAGCGGAAACGTCATAAAATCTAAACCTTCGTTGTCAATATTACAACCAGAAAACTGCAGCGGAAATAAAACTGTTTGATCACCTAGCCGACATAAGTTTTAGAACAACATAATAACAATGAGTTTCAAACTCAAACAAAATAGTCCAGCATCTATCTATTCCCTTGTCCATCATCCCACTGAGCCCACTCGCCGTCGTCTTCGATAAATATCAACTCATAATCAGGCTCACCTGAAAAGGAGACAGAATAATTGTTCTTAGCGAAAACTTCGCCAGCAAGTAACCCGTCTATACACCCTACGGAATCACACACGTCGAGTCACCAGTGTATAAAACATTGCCCAAAAATGAGGTGCTCGGGTTAACAAATAGCATCTTAATAAGAATTACTCAAAACAGATAAAGCACATATGTGAACACAGTTACGAGAACCAACATGTATTAAAACAACGAATCACATAAGCAAGTCATAGACTAACCACGTTTCTTGCATGTCAAGTCTTATGCTTCGTGTATCATGATGCATGTACTTCTTTAAAATCACACACAACACCCATGCATATGCCTTCTTTCATAAACATGTCATGCATGTCATTTCACAAACATTTCATCACTTTACATATCATATTCTTCGCGTAGCAGAACTTTATACCCTGTGGGTGATCAGTCCACAGCCATCATAACTTTATACCCCGTGCTGAAAGGTCCACGGCCCCATTACATATATCATATATCCGTGCTGAAAGGTCCACGGCCCCATTACATATATCATATATCCGTGCTGAAAGGTCCACAGCCCCATTACATATATCATATATCCGTGCTGAAAGGTCCACGGCCCCATTACATATATCATATATCCGTGCTGATAGGTCCACGGCCCCATAAAATACTTCATTTTCCGTGCTGATAGGTCCACGGCCCCATAACATACTTTATACCCTGCTGTTGATTCACAGATCACGCTCTTTATACCCTGCTTTCGCAGACGTGACTTTTATACCCTGTGATCAACCAGCAGCCATTTTGTCTTTCGCAAACTTCACCTTTCTTGTTCTTTTGCAAAACATATCTCAAATCAAATGCAAGTGCCCATGTCATGATGCAGGATGCACAGATAGCTTCATATCAACATGTAGCACACACACACATACATCTTGTCTATCAAGGATATGGTTTTGCACCTCAAACTCTCCCTAAACGTGTTTTACCAAGTCCATTTGTCTCACTTATTCACTAGAATTCAATCTTATGCTTACTTAATCAAACTTACCATCTACACCTCAAACATACCTCGAATACCCTTGCATTTTATGTTCAAAAGAAGTGTATAAAGTTACTACACTTACATAGGGCGCCTTAAAGGGTCAAAAATACTTCCAGAATACTTGGAACACCACTTGAAGCGCCTAATGGTACATGAAGCGCCTCTACCAGGCGTTCGAAGTGTTCGGGGATGATTCAGGACACATTGAACACCACATGAAGCGCCTAATGTGACATGAAGCGCCTCATGTAGGCGTTCGAAGTGTTCTGACGGTTCTAAATTTCAGTCTTTCTGTACGGGAAAGCTCCAGGACACATGGAACGCTACATGAAGCGCCTATAGTGACATGAAGCGCCTCATGTAGGCGTTCGAAGTGTTCTGACGATGCCAAACTGCAGTTTTTCTGCAGTAACTTCCACCCAACTCCTTTCTTCTTCAACCCTTCCATATTCAACTCTTAAAGATCCATCTTAACATCTAAATTCATCATACTTAACATACATCTAATCATGAATTGAAGCTTAGTTGTGCCTAACAACATCCACTCTAACTCTTCAATCATTCACCATCTTCAAAGATTGTCATCAACAACAACCAACACCACAAGTCTACAACAATGTCAACTCTCATCCCTCAATTTCCTGCACATACTCTCAACGTCAAAGTGTAGACAATCAACATAAGAGTAGAGCAAGACAATAAGCTAGTCAAGATATACACATTATGGGCATGCTTGACAACAACAAAGCACCACACAACTATTTTCAGAGATATGGCCCAAAGAACAATACTTTGCACAATTAGCAACAAGACTTACATATAACAAAGCATTTAAAATAGTCAAGACAAGAATACCAATGTGTGATTCATGTTTTCTCTTTGTAAGAACATAGGGCCTAAGTATCAAAATTTACATAAAGCGTATAGAAAGATTACTTGCCTTGAATTCTAGATAAGCTTACGGATTTACTGCAGAACCTTGATGAGAATTGAACCTAAAATGGCCTTCTCCTTCCTCTCTTCTTCTTCCTTTTCCTCTCTTTCTCTTTTCTCTCTTTTCCTTTCCTTTTTCCTGCGGTTTCCCTCACCCTCTTTGATGTTAAAACCGTCCCCCCTTAATGCCAATGGGGAGTTATACCAAAGTGTGGTGTAACTCCCCTATCTTTAGTAGGGGCTTTTATGTAATTACCCGTAATTACCTTTAATTCTATTTCTAACCCCTTTTCTTACTTTCTATATCTAGTTATTTGATACCACAATCTACATCATTAATTAAATTGAATTCAAGGTTGTCCTAGAGTGTTGAAAGTCGTGCTTAAAAGTCACGGGGTGTAACAAAAATCAACTAAAAGCTTCGTTAGCAACAAGATTAACGTGTGACTAGGCAGCACTTTTAAGCAATGGACTAGATTTATTTGTTATCGCTGAATATAATCCCTAACACAATGAATCCTATTGTCAAGTGTGTGATGGATATGATCTTGAAAGTGTGTGATAGATATGATCTAATATGGTTCCTTATTGGCTTTTGTGTATGATACAGGGATTATACGCTAGAGGCTGGCAATTCAGTCACTGAACCATTGATGCAAAGTTCGATTATGGATACGTAGTTACTGTGACTTTGGGCAGTGAGACGTTTAAGGGTATGATGTATCATTCACCCACAACGGTAAAGACATCACAAAGATCTAATATGGTTATACTTTCTTTTTCTCTGAAAGTTACATTAAGTTGAAGCCTTCATACAGCGGGCAAGAGAGGAGCAATAACAAAAAAATATTTGAAAAGGGCCAACTTTGTGCTTGGGCATGTACTAGCCAAGATGAATAACAAAACGTAACCTTTTTCTTTTTCTTTTTATTTTGTTTTTGTATAGTATGAATATATACAAAAAAACGTAGCTTTTCTTTAGTTCTTTTTTTTTGTAAGATGACAAAGGAGGTTGAGGATACAACGGGAACAGGGATGGACACAACGGCTGTTTGGTGACAAGGATGTAAACAGCAAGGAAAACACAAGAGAATATAGGATATTTGAGTTGTAAAGAAGAAACCTTTGCTCTGATACCACTTTGATACGATCTTGGATCGTACTAAATTGACGATCGCTTCTTTCAACTTCAAAAGACACCTTTGATAAACCCTTGCGTGGGACAATGGCGCAAATACCACCTTCTTGGACAAGACAAGCCAACAACGTCTACGTCGAGCAATTCAAATCTTCCAATCCAACACGTCGTTCTGTATCCTTAGATTGTGATTCACCAACTAGGTTTGCTCAAACCTTGACTGGATCTAGCCTTGATTTTACTTTGTGAAAACCAAAGGAAAAACACAAACAAAGGCAACACACGGTTGCAACAAAAACTGAAATTTTTATTCTCCAAAATTCTGAACTATGCTGCCGTTTCGTTTGGACCCTAATATAATGTTATATTTTGATATTCCTAAAATTTAACTAATCAATCAAAATCCTTAGATGACTACCTATCAATCTAAATCAAATTTACATAAAAGATAAGTCAAAGCTAATCAAGAAAAAATTACATAACTCAAATCCCTAAAATTTCGTACTGGAATTACACCCTGTCGGTTACTAGCTTATATCTGCTTCTATACGCCGAATTAGGATTTGCCTTCTTCAGAAAAGTTGTAGCTCATGAAATTATCTTGCATTTGGGATTTTGAATCACCTCATTTGGACTCTTCTTGACAGAGCTACGGGCCTCCAAATATTAGGTATCCATCCAGTGAACTTCAGTACTTTCCATTCTGGACTCCCAACTTGCACCTGATTTCGGTCCATCTTGTAGCCCGAATTAGTAAAAGTGTAAAACATAAAAATCGTTACAAATTGAGTTATCTGAGACCTCCAAGTTGTTTGAACCCATTTGGATCAGTACTCCGACCTAGGCGTCCAAAATACCGACTGGTGTCCGGCTGCCTTCCTGAAAAATATGGACTCTTCAAGCCACTTTCCTTATCTAGCCTTGTCACCTTAGAAAAACACTCAAAAACAGTAATTAGCACTATAAACACATATCACAAGACTCTATAAAATATCCTAGACCTAAAATAAAGATAACGCAAACAACTAGACTCGATATTACAACGACAACGCATGAAATGACCATCATGCCCTCTCACCAACCCTTACATCATATAATGTGCGTTGAAACACTTAGACAATCAGATCATGGCCTCCATATACATTCTTTGGCTCATCTTGTACATGTTTGAACAAGAAGCTCTTTAGTTTACATCTTCTATTTGTGCAAAAGCTTCTTGTTTGTGGAGTTTGTATGTTCAAGGCCCTTGTTTGTGAAGTTTGTACGTTTAGGGATCCTTGAATTGCATCAAGTTTATTGCATTATTGTGACATTTCCTTGCTTACTTTGCAACTCATCATTGGATGATCGTTAAGCTCTTGTTTACTTGGCACTCATTGATTGGATGGAAGTTGTCATCATTTGATGACTAGATAAATCTGAAATTAGACCTCAAAAAGCATGTGCCAATTAGCCATAAAATTATTTCCATAAAGCATACAATCATCCCACATAATTAGCAAGACAACTTTCTCCCACTTGCCATGCAAAAATCGGCCATTTACTTCCTTCACATGCTGAAATTTCAGAATGTGTAATATTTGTATTTTATTCAAAATGTTGCCAAGTTTGCTTTGATTTATTCCTTGAAAATAAAGAAGAAATCAATCATCATTTAGTACACAATATTTCTACCAATTTTGGATTAAACTTAGTCACCAAGTAGGCCATAAAATCGGCCACATTCTTTTCTACACATGCTGAATTTTTCAGCATGTGTGATATTTGAAGATATCACATTATTAATTTCACAATATATTCAAAACACTTCCATACTATCTCTCAATCAATCCATTTAATTCAAGATAGTAAAATATGCCTCATTAAGTGATAAAATCGGCCAGCCATAGACTACACATGCTGAATTTTCAACATGTGTCACAAATGTGACAAAGTTTGAAATGTTACCTTTTGTAGTTCCTTTCTTTATGTCACCAACATTGCATGCTTCATTCTTGGCCAATCAAGATGCCAACAAAGCTCCACATATGCTCCAACATGGCTGCAGTATGAATTTTATTTTTGCAAACTTTGTAAAATAGTGCACATATAATTATACACATATGGTATATTCCAATCAGCTCTTAATTGATTTTTCTAGAGCACTTTAGAATGTATGAAGTGTGTAAAAAGTGTCTAGATACATGTTATATGCCATGCCAAAAATATTTCATGTGCCGTGTATGTAGAAAACCGAATTTTCGACGTTTATCGATTACCCGATTTTTCTCTAATTAAATTCCAACATTTTGCACATTTTACATATATTATGTTACACATAATATACATAAATTAAACTTTAATATTCATCACTTAGGCTGATCTAAAGTGGCGCCTAACCATGTGACAAAATTGAAATTGGAATCTCCACAATTTGGCCTTAATTGAGGGTGATTTGTGTGTGCCAACATGGAATGATTTTATGGCTGCACATACCATGTAAGCCACGAAATTTGTGGCTATTTTTGAAGAGTAGGGGCTGGCCATCTATATATGGCAAGTACGTGACACGTTGGCGAAGTTTCGATATTCACCCGACACGGCAATTTTTGGTTTAGAACCTTTTAATGTGCCGTAATAAATTTGTCATCACCATAACTTATATCATATGATATAAGACCTGAATATGATCATAAATATGAGTTAAGTATAGTTGTGTGACGTTAACGTACGTACGTAAAATATATAACGTGTCGGTAGTACGTTGGAATATATGTGTACGTGCCTTTTTTAAAAAAATCTGAATATATATATATATATTTAAAATGGCGTGTGTGTGCACATACATTGCTCTATGCTTCATACTTTATACTCTTACTGTGTAACAAGCCTTTTTGTTTCATGGGAGTGTTTTGGATCTATCATCAACTACATTCCTACTTATCGTGTGTGGACAAAATGAATGGCTCGGTGCATCGCTGCGTAGGCCTTTCTATGGCGGGATTTTTACCATTGTCGCCTTGGCCTTCTGGTCAAGGCGACTCGGGTAATCTTTTTCATACTTGGTTCATGTTTCTTCATTTGGACACTGCTTCTATATTCATGTTCTATTCCTGTTTGTGCGAGATTCAAATCACAATGGCGAGACTTATTCCGGATGTGGGCAATGCATTTTCGGATCTGATAACGTGGCAGGCAACGGCTATTATTTCTTCTTTGTCGCCTTGGCACTTCAACTGCCAAGGTGGCTTTCGTACGTGCTTGCTCTATCAGTCTTTGATTGCTCAGTTTCATGCTTATATTGACCACTACTCTTTCTGGACGCTTTCTGAGGTTTGGATTCTCACGTCTCCTACAAGACACAGACGCGGCCATCTAAGCTCAATCGGCGTTTTACTGTACACGACAACGACATTCAAGGATTTGTACCACAATTTATATTCTCATCATATCAATGACAGTCATATAAATATGTACGCTTTTTTCCTTCGCCAAGGTTTTATCCACAAGGGTGGTTTTTCTTGGCAAGGTTTTAATGCGGCATATCATATATGACTGGAGATATGTCATTATTGTTTCATTATTTCACTATTTCGAATACTCCGAAAGTGTAATATGGTTTTCCTCCGCCATATGTGAGGCTTTACATGAATAAATAAAATTTTCGTTTTAAAAAAAATGGCGTGTGTGTGGAGAGGGAGTGGAAGACTTTCCTTTCTTCAACTTGTTGCCTTTGTGCCTTTTCCAAATATGGCTTCCTTTAATGAACTACTTAATTTATTTAACTAAGTACTTCACTTAATGAACTAGTTTAGTTCATTAATGATGGCACCTGAAAATAGTTCAAACACAATAAATGTTTGCCATTTGATGTAAGCTTTAAAGTTTCATGGCTCGTTAGTACGACAACATTATATATGAACTATATAAGGCAAGTTTTATGCAACAACGTGTCATATCATGAAATATGTCATACATTTCTTTAATACACGTTATTTAAATCATGCATTTTGAAATCACTCAAACCCCTTTTTCTCAACAATCTCCCCCTTTGATGATTTACAAAATAATCTACATTCATGATTTAAATCTTGTCGCTCCCCCTTCAATCGTGCACAAATTCAAATTTTGAATTTCAAATTTCAAATTTGCTCCCCCTTGATTTGTACAATCAATCTTTCTCTCTCCCCCGCATTCTCTCCCCCTTTATTTTGGAAAGACAATCAAAAGCGCATGTAAAGTTGTGGAGCCTAGACCTCGGATTATAAAAATGTTGTAGGTGACCCAGCTTAATAAGACGCTCAATCTCTTGTCCGAGCTGTCTACAATCTTCTGTATCATGACTAATATCATGATGATAAAGGCAGTACAGTTGATGGTTTTTTTTGCGGACTGGTCCAGCCAGGGGCTGGGATAATCAGCATCACTATATGCGTGTAATTCCAACTTAGCGTTTCTATCATACCACAGTCCTAAGTGAGGTTTATGCTTAAGATATCTAAAGATCTTTTTCACTGCATTGTAATGTGATACCTTAGGACAAGATTGAAACCTAGCACACATACACACACTAAACATAATATCAGGTCTTGATGCAGTTAAGTATAACAATAAACCAATCATAGACCTATAAAGTGTGTCATCAAAAGGTTTACCATTTTCATCCTTATCAAGTTTGGTACTAACACTCATAGGGGTAGTTGTAAGTTTCAACTCTTCAAAGCCAAACTTATTAATCATATCATTGACATACTTAAGTTGGCTAATGTGAATTCCTTGAGGGGTTTGTTTGATTTGAAGTCCTAAGAAATAATTCAACCCTCCTACCATTGACATTTCAAACTCTGACTTCATACATTCTTCGAAGTCTTTTACTAAAGTATGAACCAAAGATTATATCATCTACATATATTTGAACTATTAACAAATCATTACCTTTTCTTCTTAGAAATAATGTGTTGTCGATGGTCCCCCTTTGATAATTATTTGCAATAAGAAAGTTTACAAATCTATCATACCAAGCTCTTGGAGCTTGTTTTAAACCATATAGAGCTTTCTTAAGCTTATAAACATGGTTCGGATTCTTCGGATCTTCGAATCCAGGAGGTTGTTTGACAAACACTTCTTCTTGGATGTATACATTCAAGAACGCACTCTTAACATCCATTTCGAAGAGCTTAATTTTGCTTATACTTGCAATCACAAGTAACAATCTAATTGCTTCTAGTCGTGCAACGGGTGCAAAGGTTTCTTCATAATCTATTCCTTCTTGTTGATTATAACCTTGTGCGACTAGTCTAGACTTATTCCTTGTAATATTTCCTTGTTCATCCATTTTATTCCTAAAAACCCATTTAGTTCCTATGATAGACTTGTCTTTAGGTTTAGGTACTAAGTCCCACACGTTGTTCCTTGTGAATTGATTTAATTCCTCATGCATAGCATCTATCCATGATATGTCACCTAAGGCTTCCTTTACGTTCTTAGGTTCTAATTGTGAGATTAAGCTATGTCCTTCAAGTTGACTTATATTTCTACATGTTTTAACCCCAACACTTGGATCCCCAATGATTAGTTCTCTAGGGTGCCACCAATTCCTAGATTGATTAAGTTCACCCTCATCTTGTTCAAATATTTCATTAATGTGAACGTTATCATATGTAATTGGATCATTAATTGTATCTTCTAATTGCAGAGTCTCTTGATTTATTTCATCTAAGGGTTCATGTTTGTCTTGTTTAGGGGGAGTTGATTTTAGATGATCAAGTACAGGCTCAAGTAATACATCATCATCAAACATATTTTCAGCATTTGTTTCTTGTTTATGTTGATGTTTATCACTAACTTCAAAGCATGCATTTTCATTGAATTTCACATGTATGGATTCAATTATTTTTCTAGATGCAAGATTATAACACCTATATGCTCTTGAGTTAGTTGAATACCCAACAAATATGCATTCAATAGACTTTTGTTCAAATTTATCTAGATTATCCTTAGTGTTCAGCACAAAACATTTACATCCAAATACTTTAAGATAATCTATCTTAGGTTGTCTATTGTTTAGCAATTCATAAGGCGTTTTATTTAATTTCTTTCTAATAGTGAGCCTATTTATAATATAGCATGCACAACTAACAGCTTCAGCCCATAAATATTTAGGTAATTTATTTTCACACGGCATTGTCCTAGCAACTTCTTGAATCGTTCTATTTTTACGTTCAACAACTCCATTGAGTTGTGGTGTTCTAGGTGGTGAGAATTCATGTTTGATTCCATATAGTTTGCAAAATTTGATTATGTCTTTGTTTTTAAATTCTCCACCTCTATCGCTTCTAATTCTTTTAACATTTTCTTCATAAATGTTTTCAAGTTGCTTAATAAGGGTTTCGATTGCTAATGGAGCATTGTCTTTGTGTGTTAAGAACAATGTCCATGTGTAGCGTGAGTAATCATCTACTATGACACACACATAGTAGTGTCCACCTAGACTTCTTGTCCTACTTGGACCAAATAAGTCTAAGTGAAGCAATTCTAGTACATGACTAGTACTCACTTCATGTTTCGGTTTTAAGGTTTCTTTAATGTGTTTTCCCTTAATACATGTTTCACACATTTGAAAATTATCTAAGTCTAACTTAGGCATTCCTCTAATTAAATTCTTTTTAGACAATTTCTTAATAGTTGAAATTCCTATATGGCCCAATCTTCTATGCCATAAATTTACATCTAAGTCATGTGATATTAGACACTTAACCTTAGCATCTAACATGTTATCTAAGGTAAGAGTATAAATATTTCTATCTCTATTTCCTTTTAAAACCGTTTCTCCTTTTTCATTTATTATATCACAAGAATTGGGAAGAAAGGAGACATTATAACCACAATCTATAAGTTGAGAAATGCTAAGTAAATTTAAGATAGATTGCTTACTAATAACACATTTTGTATTTGAAATGTGTTAGGGTCCCCAATTGTTCCTTTTCCAACAACTTGTCCTTTGTTGTTGTCACCGAATGTTACTTTTCCTCCATTCTTGATATGTTCCAATTCGATGAATAGTTTGGGGTTCCCCGTCATATGCCTCGAACATCCACTATCTAAAAACCATTTGGTTTTTAGATTCTTTGACTTTTCCTCCTTCTTGCATTCCTTGCGTTTATCCTACAATGGAGACAAAGTTTTAGGTACCCTTTATTTGGGTCCTTGAATGTTAGTGGCACTATTCTTGTGTAGATATCCCTTAGGTATCCAAACTTGAATATACCTTCTAGGCACATTTTTAGTATTGTCATAATTTGGAAAATAAGAAGAATTAGCATATACATGATTATTCCACATAAGTGAAGATGCATTGTTATACATGTTGTGCCATGGTTGATAATTATTATAGGATGGTCGAATTGTATAAGGCATGTGACTTTGTTTCTTATATGGCGCTATATAAGTGTGTTCATATGTATTTCTAGAAGATTTGTATGAGTGTTGTCTATACTTAGGTTCATAATAAGTTGTATGCATTTTATTCGGTCTAATTGCATTTGTATACAAGTAGGCATAATTTTTAGGTTGTCTAGATGCAAAGTTTGTCCTAGATGTATGTTTATGCGTGTGTGCTTTTATGGGTGTATGTTGCATTTTTGCCTTGATATTAGTAGAAGAAGGTGTAGAAGAAGATGTAGCAGGCAAAGTTGATTTTATTGTATTATATGGCAACTTTGTACTAGATGAAACAAACTTAGTCTTTTTATTTACTTTTTCATTTTCTTTTTTATAGCCTAAGCCGGTTTTATCATTACCATACTTTTGTGATGAGATAAGTGTATCTAACATATTTGCACCCGATTTAAATTGTTCTAACATTTTTTCTAAGTTAAGTTTAGACGACTTAAGTTGTGTTATTTCATGTTCACAACTTTCTAACTTAGATTTTAACATCTTATTTTCCATTTTTATCTTATGTTCATCTTTCCTATATGATTCAATTTTATTCTCTAAAGAATCAAGAATATTAGTAGACTCTTGTTTAAGAGATTCTAGTTGATCGGAAAATTCCAAGTTGGACGTCTTCAACTTGTCATTTTCTTCAACTAGTTTCTTCTTTTCTTTAGAGAGCCTCTTACAGTGAGCATGCATTCTTAGGAATTCTTCATACATTTCATCAAATGTCATTCACTATCGGAATCACTATCAGAAGAAGAACATACCTCGTTGGATACGAAGCAGACTTGAGCTTCCTCAGTTTCGGATTCTGAGTCGGATGAGTCGCTCCATGTGCTCACCTTCATTGCTCGTTTCCCTTTTCTTGCCTTAGACTCTTTTGCCTTTGTCGTTTGAGCCTCCTTATCCTTGGCTTGTTTATTATTGTTGTTATTATTATTATTTTTCTTCGTGGGACAGTCATATGAAATATGTCCTTTTTGACCGCATTCATAACACTTTAATTCTTTAGTATACCATTTGTTTGTGTTATTCTTCCTAGGTTGAGAAGAAGAAGAAGAAGAAGAAGAAGAATTACGTTGTCTATTCCTATTTGGACGTTTGAAAAACTTTCTAAGTTTTCTAGCTATCAATATCAAGTCATCTTCTAATTCAGTATCACTATTACTATCATCGTTACTAGCATGTGTTTCGATTGTTTTGAAAGCTATTGACTTACCGGATGACTTAGACGATTCAGGCTTTCGTTGGTTTAATTTAACCTCGTAAACTTTAAGAGACCCGATCAATTCATCCATCTTAGTGATTGACTTTGTCTCCTCGATTGCAGTCACCTTTGGATCCCATTCAGCAGGGAGGCTTCGTAACACCTTTTGAACCTTTTCACTGTTCGAAAATGACTTTCCTAAAGCTTCAAGGGCATTGAAAATATTAGTAATCCTCAAATCCATAGATGTTATGGATTCGTTTGGTAACATTTTGAAAGTCTCTAATTCAGTCATAAGCATGTTTATTTTTGACTCTTTAACACCACTAGTACCTTCATGCTTTAATACAAGTGATTTCCACATGTCGTGTGCGCTTGTGCAATTTGACACATATCCTGCTTCAGAAGTTGTAAGTCCATTCAAAAGTAATTGCATAGCTTTAGCATTCATGGACATTTTCTTTTTATCATCTGATGACCATTCACTTTTACATTTTTCAACCTCTTGAGTTACTCCACTAACTTGTGTATCTTTCGTTGGAATGTACGGCCCATCTTCAACTATAGACCATAAATCGATGTCTATAGCCATTAAGAATAGCCTCATTCTTAGTTTCCAATGAACAAAATTATTGCCATCAAAAAGAGGAGGGCGTTGTGTAGACATACCTTCCAACTCACCTTTGTGAGAAACAATAGCCATAGTATGTACCTTGGATTTGAGACAAGCAGTATATAATGAATCGTTGTTTCTTGTCCTTGTATTGTTCGTATGGTGTTGAATCTTGCTTCTTTTTAGTGATGTTGGTCTGCTCTGATACCAAATGTTAGACCGTGCACCTGCAATAAACACCACTAGAGGGGGGTGAATAGTGGTTAGCGGAAATTACACTACAACCCTTTGTTAAAATCCCCTTTGAAAACAGAATCTGAAACCACCTCAGATTCAGAACCCGTTTTTCAAAAATTCACAAATAATTTTACACAACTCCAAAAATTATGAAACTTTGCAGAATTTAAATTCAACGAGTTAGAAAGACTCTATCCAAAAACCAGACAAAAATAAGATCGTTTGACCCTTCAAATAAATAAAAACATTCAGATGGTCAATCTGGACAGAATTGGACAGAATGTTGCTGATTTTGCAAAACGTGTTTCTCTGTGAATACTCAACCAAAAAGGTTGATCTTTATATCAAAACACTCCTTAGGATCTGTAGATGAAGTTTAAAAAAGGCCCTGACCTTAACCAACTCTTGAAAAATACAGAATTTAAGTTTTCTCAAAACTGGTCAGATTGCATCCAGATTGGAGCAGTTATCTTGAAAGACTGAAAGACTAAGTTTCCCTTGCTCAAATCAAGTGATTCTTACTGCAAATGAAAGCTAACAGTCTGAAGTATAACTCCACCAAAAATCACGAATTTTGAAAATTTTTAGCTATTTTTTCAAATTGTGAGAAGTTGTGTGAAAACTGCAGTCAAAAACGGGCAGAAAATAGAAATAAAGAAACAAGAGAAGAACACCGAGAATTTATCCTGGTTCGGTCAATGTGACCTACTCCAGTCCCAAGAAACACATTTTTTTGGATTTCACTATCAAATGAACACCTTACAACAAGAGCCAAGCTTGATCCTTGGGTTATACACCAACCCTATTCAAGACTTGGATAATCACTTCTATGAACTCTTGGTTACAACACCTCTACCACCTATTGATGTAGCCTTATAAATTTGGCTAATCAATCATACAAATCCAACTCAAGAAGGTGTGTATAGTGTAGCTGGACAACAGAAAAATTGGAACACCTTAGCTACACAAAGTATGAACAAAAATATGAGAAGAGAATAGCAAGACAACAATCTTCAATTTTTGCTTTCAAATGTGTGTCTTCTCTTCTTCACCTTGCCTCCTATTTATAGTGTGAATAGATGGCATATTCTCTCCAACTTTTAGACCATGTGATGGCTAAGAATTTTGAGTTAAAGCACCTACATAATCATCTCCAACAACCTTGTCTCCATTACATTCAAATTTGAAATTTCAAGTTGGCAACTTTTGCCAACTAGCTTGTTTTTGAATTTTCCACTTGTCCAAAAGCCATAAAATGAGTACACCACCTTCTCCACCTGTTTATGGACTTTTTGATGTTGTATGTATGTATACCAACTCAAATTTTGTGAATAAAAAATAATGAATAAGTGTTGACAAGATTATGTCAACATATAACACCAAAATTCATACTTTCTTCTCCTTTACATATTGTGATGAATCTTGCACCAAGGACACCTTGTAATCTATAAAAGATGATGATTAATATCCTCTTATAACATATATAAGAGGGTCTTCAAGAAAAAATAGAATGTGACATCTCAAATCGTCACATATCCAGCTATAGTCAATAATATCATCGATTGAGAGAATAAGATATAAGATCACCATATAATCTTCAAAATAATAATAACACAGCTCCAGAATGAAGATAATAATATGCTCAAGAGATTCCTTGAGTGAAAATACCAAAAATACCCTTGGGGGTAAAATGACCAAAATAGCCCTGGTGTGAGAAAACTCCAGAAATGCCCCCGATGGTCAGAAATAATCACAATACCACATTTGTCATGATAACCAAGATAATAATATGCACTTGAAATATTTTTCACCATATGATGTTCCTACAAAACTTAAAATACCAATTTTGCCTTTTTTGGTAAGTTGTAGAAACTTCCAAGGCATGTTAGTCACAAGACAATAATAATCACCAAAAACACATAATAATCACATAATGAACATGTATAAATCATGTACAAATAAAAACAACCATTTTATCATATTTTAGAAAATTATTTCTAAAAACTCTAGACATCGATCGATCGAAGTGCCTCAGCTTCATAGATCGATGTCTCACATAAAGGTTCAGGTTTTGTCTCTGACCTACATCGATCGATCGAAGTGAGAGTTCGATGTACATCGATCGATCGATGTGTCTCAGGTTTAGAGATCGATGTCTCACATAAAGGACTTAAACTTTTCTGCCTTACATAGATCGATCGATGTGAGAGATCTATGTACATAGATCGATCGATGTGCAACAACCTGAGGGATCGATGTCAACTTGTTCAACTTTTTCAACTTTTAATCACATATAACACCATGTGTGACATTTTTAAGTATTCATCACTTAAAATCATGACTTTGAAAATTATCCAAACATATTTCTCAACACATGTGTGTCTGTTACCTCATGAACTGCTACCATATCCGGTGAATGGGGCTGGATTTATTCAATTTATGGCTCCATATGATGTTCTGCGATCGCTGGTCCTACTTTTTTTTGGTGTCTAGCGCTATTTTTTGGTTTTGTCAGACGGCTTTGAATTGGGATTATCCATATGAGAAGTGACTTTTTCGATAGTAGGCACATTGTGTTTTCCGCAATCTGATGCAACATGCCCTAGCCGATAACAACAGGTGCAGTATGATGGCAGATCCTCATATTCGACGTTCTGCATGATCCATTATATCTATATATCTGTGTGTATGTGTGTTGTGTACTGAATCAACATCAAGATATATAGGATGAAACGGCTCCTTTTTGTTCGATGGAGGAAACGAAGAAGCGAGCAAAGGATAAAAAAAGTTGTAGGAGAATCACTGAAAAACCAAGGTCCAAACCAAAACCAGTAATACGTGAGGGAGGATGTTTTGGTTCAAGAAGTGCAAGTAAATGTAAACGATGTTCACGTATCAAATGATGCAATCTCGGGAGGGAGGCACGCATTGCCTCTTATATTCCAAATTAATGCATTCATTGAGAAAGAGTAGTGTCACTTCCCTGCAAGACGTGCGAAGCACTACGCATCAATATAGTAGATGGTGGTAAAGGCGGTAGATCTTTCCTGGCCCGACGTTTCCGACTAGGTACTACAGGTGTAAATTCGGCATCCTCAGTAGGTTCCTGTAATCTCGAGATCAGGACCTCCACATCGGGTGATGGAGGGATTAACTGCATTCGCCGGACTACATCATCTGGGACATTTTGCAATTCTACGGTCGGATCATCTACAGGCAATTCAGTATCTGAAGAATGTCCCAATTCGCAATGATCTGAATTATTATGTAGAGGAGGTTCCGCAGTGTCACAAAATATGTCAGCCTGCAGGTCACTGTCATTGTTAGGCGGCATGGTGTGATCAAAATTTGGAGGATTAACCGCTGGAGGAGCAAGCTGATCCTGGGTTGGAACCCTAGGTGAAGGAATATCTGCTGGTGGATCTGCAACATGCTTTTTCTTTATCGGAGTCCATCGTTTGGTGAAATGGTGCAGTAAGTTTTGTTCCCCACTATTCTTTCCCTATTAGAAATTTCATTCAAGAAGCGATAAATAAACAGATCAAAGAAATGATGTCATCTTATTTTTGTTGACTTTACCTGATGAGATTGAATCACTATTCATGGGAAATTAAATGAGTATATTTTGTTTACTATAGTCTAAAAAATATAATAGAATAATCTAGAAGATATGATAGAATCTTAGGATAAAAGCAATAACTACAACTAGTAAATAAGAAACAACAACAACAATACTTACACTAACAACTAAGGCATGCAATAACTACAACAACAGCAACTTATTGCACAGAACACCTTGTACAACAACAACATCAACAGCTACAACCAAGGAACAATCCTTGCTCTTCATAACTTGAACAAAGTTCTACAGAATAACTTTCATCAAGTGGGTTTTAAGGAAGTGGGGTCACACATTTAAATGATTCTAGAGCACAAGCAACAGGTCAAACATGCTTACTTTTTCTTGTGCGAGACAATCACTCTCACAATATAATAATAAATGCACAGCAACATGGGCTTAATAGGACATCGATAGTACATAACAGGCTCACCTCATTAGGTTACACACAATCGTATTATTGTTCGATAATATAATTTAGACTAAGATAGAACTTCGGGGATAAAAACACTTGGAAACATAATCGAAAGATAAATTAACCATACACCGGTATACGATGAAACTAGGTATCGAACATTTTTGAACATACAGTAAGACTTAAATAAATTAATTGGTAAAAACTCAAACAATCAACTAAATTAAGTCCAATAAAAATACATGACACAATAAATTTCACTACTTAAACAAAAAGAAAAAATGAATTAGGACATGATAAATATCTTGGACAAGAAAAAAAAAAGAAAATGAATATATAAGTACACACATACATACATGCGGTTTTTTAGGGGAAAATAGGAAGAAGAAATTGTGATTGGAACAACAAAATACCAAGTATATAAAATTATGTCGAAACCAAATGATGGTATTTTGTCCTATTCTACCCACCCAAAAACCCTGTTGGCCATCCCCCCTCCACACATGTAGGAAGAAAGTTTTCTTCCCTTTTGTATTCAACTTCACAAAAAAAATCCTACACACTTTTACCCCAATCATCACATTTTCTTCTACTTTATCCTACATGTCAAACAAGACAAGCTACTCTCTTCCCTCTTTCCCTTCATAGGCCCGCCACCCTCACTCCCAAGGAAGAAAAAGTCTTCTCCAACCTTACACTCCATGTCATACCATCATCACACTTAAAACATAATCCCATATTGAAAAGGAAAGAAAAATCTTCCTCCCCCTCACACTCCCCGTTCTGCCGAACACCAAGAAAACGGGAAAAATCCATTTCTTTCTTCACTTCACACTTCAAACATTTTTACATTTCATCTAAGATTCTCTTTTCTCTCGCTTCTAAGGCAACAAGTATTCCACTCCCTCTTCCTCTTCTCACTTGGCCGAGAATCACAGAAGAACAAAGGGGGAAGATTTTCTTCATGTCATCCCACCTAAGTATCATCCAAGACTAGGTTCCAACACCTCCATCATCCAAGTGTGATTCAAGAAGGGTGTAGAGCTTAGAATCAAGGAAAAACAAGGTAAGAAACTCCATGTAGATTAAGTTAAATTCTTCCATCTATTTAACTTCATAAGTTGCTCACTAACTTCTCCATTTTTAGCTTCAAAACCGTGGACACCAAGAAGAAGGACAAGGAGTTTTCCTTCCAAACTATGTAAAGAATCTTCACTTTAAGCGTAAGAAAAAGTTAGAAAGGCAATTATTCTTCCTATACCCTTCATGGATTTTCAAAGGTTAAGTATATATATTTATATCAAAGTTGGATCATCCATGTAGTATGCTCAAGTTTTAACTATAAGAATATGTAAAATACATGTTTTTAAGTGATGTATATATTGTCATATACACATACATAAAATCGGTCATAACACAAAAATATGGACTTTAAGGTATAAATGAAATAAAAAGATTATTCTTAGAAGATATATGTAGAAAATAAAGAAAGGAAGTGAAGTCATATGTAATGTTAAGAAAAGTTTATTAAGAATGTAACTTTGGTATATTTGTTTATATATTTCTTTATGATGATCATTAGTATGCATCTTCTATGGTATTGCGGTTTTCATATGTTTTATTATCTTGTTTTTAGCATGTTTATGTATGCATCATAAGCGTGGCTAACATACTTGGTCGGAAGTGTTTCTTTTGATGATCATCATCTCATATACATACATATATACACACGGCCATAAGACCATTTTGGCACCTCACTTGAGCTTCATTATCCATCTTCAAGATGTGTATGTAAATGATGTTTATGGCTCAAAAATTCAATTTTCATGGTTTCCATCATCTTTATGTATTATGTGTTTTCTTTACGTTCTTAATCTTGAAAATAAACATGTTGATTAAAGTGCATAGACAATCTTTGGGCCTTTTAGTCTTTTCTAGGTGAATATCGAAGTGCATCATGCAAGTTAGTAAACTACTCAAAAAGTCAGTTTGTTGTTAGTTCATATGTTGGTAATCGCATGCGACATAGAATGGGTACAGTACTTGGAATGAGATCCACATCCTTGCCTATCAAATATCTGGGATCCTACTTATACCGTGGAATTAATAGGGTTAGATATTGTCAGTCACTTTTGCAGCATTTTGACGCTAGATTGTCTAGCTGGGCACGCCATTTATTAACACCTGGCGGTAGGGTTGTGCTAATTCAGTCAGTTCTCACATCTATCCCATTACATATTATGGCTTCTGCACGTCTGCCAAAGAGTGTTATACATTCTCTACAATGGAAAGTATCATCATTTTTCTGGGGTCCAAAGTATCACTGAGTGTCTTGGGAGAGAATTTGTTACCCGGAGATGGAAGGAGGTTTAAGAATTCGTAGCATTCCTTGCATTCAGCTTGTGTAAGATTGTAAGATTTGGTGGAATTTCCATAAGCACTCTTCACTGTGGGCTACATATATGTGCCAAAAATATGGTTCTCGATTAGATTATGTTCCAAAAATATACGATTCTCCAGGATGGAAACGAATTTGTTCAGTACATTCGACCTGTCTAACCCTTACATCGCAACTGCCTGATGTCTCTTAGACATCTTCTCCTACAAGTCTATTCACGTTGCGCCAAGCCTACATGGATCTGTGGGCGCTAGGCCTCATCAATACTCCAATAAATATATATGGTAGAGCTCTCTACCAAAGGCGGTCAGCATCTTCATGTGGAAACTATTCAATAATGTACTGCCATTTGAAGATAACTTACGTCGTTTTCAGGTTTCTTGTCCTACGAGATGCCCATTTTGTAATCACATTCTGCCAGCATTTCTCACTTATTCTTACAATGTACCGCGATCTCAAACATCTGGACAAGATTTGCCACATATCTCAACGGACCACACCTATGTTCTTTGACGCTTCGGCAGTATGTTTTAAAATGGTGGCTTAATTCTACATCACGCACACTTTTGGGTCATTATAGAGTGGTGGCTCCCTCCTTAATATGTTGGAATATTTGGAAACTGTATACTAATCACTGTTATGGAGAAGCTGATATTCCCGTAACATCTGTTTTGTCAATGTCTCGACAGTCGTGTTATATCTGGGCGTCTACTCTATCTGGTACTAACCTCGCCTCCAATATATCGGTTCTCATTCAGCAAGGGCTCTCTCCTCCTTTAAAGGTCCGATGACATCGCATCATAAAGTGGCAACTCCCTCCATCAGGTAAACTAAAGCTCAATGTCGATGCTTCAGCAGGTCGAAGACAAGCATCAGCAGGAGAAATTCTTCGAGATCACCGAGGCCATATGTTGGGCGCTCTATCATTTATGCTACCATGTTTATCGCCTATCATAGCTGAACTCCAGGCTGCTTTCTTTAGTTTATTATATTTCAGCCGCTCGTATGGGGATATAATATCAGAAACGGACTGCATTCAACTAACAACTCTTCAAAATTCACCTTTGACATCATTAAAGGAATATGCTCGCTTCTAAATGCTATTGCAGCTTACGGGTAGTTCCATTTCATACATTACACGCGAAATCAATATGGTAGCACATCATTTGGCATAGTATACATGCCTCAACCCAGCCACATCTTATTTTCATGCATCAAGTTCCCTTCCTCATGTTGCCCGCGGCTTTTATTCAACTAATGCCACAACATATGTTTTGTGAGCTTCATCATAAGTACATTCATGCTGGACACTTTACTTTGTTGCATGTATCTGATAGATACATGCAACATCGGTATGGTCCCTACCTATTTCATTACATTATTATGATTATTATGTTTTATCATAATATGCATGCCTCCTCATATACTTTGTTGCGCTGCTATTTGGAATCCACAATACACTCTCATGGCTGCGCCCGCTTTGTTCTGACTCCGAGATGGACTACTTCATGGCTTGGCACGTCTATGATTTGGTTGCTCTCAATATCATACCACCAAACGGTTCGCACATCCCATCCGTTGGTTCATGGTTTTCTTTCCATAGGCGACGTACACAAAGTCTTCCACATGGATTGGCTATTTATGATATCTTCTGCCTGTATCTCGTGAGATGCAGGCAGACTCGGTATGACTTTGTTTTATATGGTTCATATTTTATTGCAGTTCTACTGCCTTTCTCACCAACATATCTTTATATTTGCATGGTTGGTCGTGGGCTACACTACTGAGATTCTGGGATACTCTGCTGACTTTCATCATACACATGGCGTTTTGGATGTATACCTATCTGATGGGATGTGGCTTTACATATCTATGGTTTCAAAAGCTGTAAATATGTACTCTTTTTCCTTCGTGTAAGATTTTATCCACAAGGGTAGTTTTGCTTGCCAAGGTTTTAATGAGGCATATCATACCCTTTTTGAACGTTCCCCGCCTCACTATAGTACTTGGACAAATGATTTTAGACCTTTGAGTAGTTTCATAGTAGGAACCCTCACTTGTGGTGGAGGAATACCGTGGTTATAGTAGCAGTGAGAGACTCTCTCACCAAAATTTAAAGGAAATGAAATTTACACATAGCCTGCATAATCTAAAAATATGTAGACAATTGTGTGATAGAAATACTCAACTCATAACATGTATGAAAAAATGGATGAATGATAAGATTGAAGTGGTTATGTGGATGCATAAAAAAATCGGCCTAAGGCATTAAATGGAGTTAAATAAATTGTGGCATATTATGAAAATATATATGTGAATGTATATACATATTACACACGTCCCTAGACCAATGTTTAGGGTATAAATGATTTATTTCATGTTATGTATGCATATATGTGTAATATTATGAAAATATATGTGTATTATACATGCATATGTACACTGCCCTAAGGCCATTTTATTACATAAATGACTTTATTCCATGTTATGTATACTTATACGTATGATATGTAATAAGATGTAAATTATGATATAAGTTATGAATTTTTTAAGTGATGTCAAAGTAACTAGAAAATAAGTGATATAAATGCTTAAGTGTTGAAATGTGAGTTATACATGGAATAAAAAAATAAGAAAGTGGTGTTGGGTTAAAAATTATAAAAATGGGATTGTTTTGGGTATTTAGCCGAATGGTACCTCTTGGGGGGAAGTGGTTTTTTCTTTAAGTTATAATATATAGAATGTAGATAAGTGATGGATGTTTGATGATAAGTTGTAGAATGACCAATATACCCTTTTTGGGCGAGAGTAATGTTGCATAAATAAAGTTATGAAAAATTATTTTTTATTGCATCGCATGTTTTAAAAGTTCATACGCGTAACGAATAATAAACACGAGACGATTGATTCCAACGGCACATGTCTATGTTATGTTCATGATTATGTTATGTTATGGTTCGCCAGCCTGACATCAGGACAGGAGTGGTAGGTGTTAGGGTCATATGTTTTTGTTATGACCGAGTGTAACAATGTGTCTGGGACATAGGATCTCCATCATAAGACATCATCTTTAAAAGATGGACTTACGTTTTATGTTGTACATGTATTATATGGAGAATCATTCGGCATGTCGTGCGTTATTATTCTTATGAAAGTGCTATAGCCATTTATGAAAATATTATGTCTTCATATTATGTCTTCATGTTTATGAAAATGACATGTCATGCATGTTTATAGAAAAGCCACGTTACGATTTTATGAAATGCCATGTATTTAAATTGTTATTTAAAAATGAATCATATTATGACCATGTTACCATTAGGTTATTTTTAGAATATCCTTAAGTCTCTAATGTTATTAAGTTGACCGTGGTAGGATTTATGCATGAAATTATAGTTGTTATAAATTTATGACCTTAGTTTAGGACATGGTTTAGAATCTAAGTATGGATATGTATGTGATGTTTATGAACTTAGGTAGAAGAATAAGGTTTATTATGTTATGATATTAAGTTTATATGTATTACATGTTGTTTGTTTATATTTATGTTATGTCACTTTAATTGTTTAAAATGGAGACATGACATATTATGTTCTTTATCACGCTTATTTATTTTATTACCCGTCTTCCCATGTATGATCCACATGACGCATCTAGTATGACTACTTGCTGGGCGATTATGTTTACCGCTCATACTTATCTTATCACATTGCAGAGAACAGGGACCACAGTACAGGTTTATTGAGGATGAGTCCATATAGGTTACCGGGATTGACGAAGTATGCTGAGAGATTAACTTTTGGAGATGTTAGACACTTGATCATGATGTATGTAGTAGACTTCAAGACTTAGCATACTACTAGTTGTATAGATTGATATGTAATGTAATGTATGTCGGTTGTGAATTGTTTATGTTTATGTTGCTTCTGCTATATCGAACCATGATTATGTCGACATGCATATGTATGATATCGAAACCTTGTACTTTTTGTAGCAAAGTACGTCAGGTGTACCGTTTCGAGACCCTAGTCTGGGACGGGGCGCTACAGGTGGTACCAGAGCAATGGCTCTAGATCCATTGCGGACACATAAAGTAAACAACAACATGAATTTAAGAAGTGACCTTAGAATTTAAGTAATGATCGTAGATGTGAGAAATGATCTTAGATGAGGTTGACAGCTTTACGGCCTTAGAATAAGCAAATTAGAACGGTTTATAGGTAAACGGCCAAAAGAACCTTACCCTTGCTGAATAGAGGGTTATCTTTGAACCATAATAATTAGAACTATTTTCCAAAGGACATGAATAGATAACTCTGAGAAAAATTTCCTTGTACTTATATATATATATATGGACAATATAATAAATCAAATGGAAATGTTCCAATAAGATTACATTGTACTAAGAACTGACCTTAGCCATAGTAAATGATTTTAGAATTTAAGTCACGACTATAAATTATTACACTAATAACGATTTTAAAAAAAATTAATTGTAACCCTGGTAGTAAGTAATGATTTTAGAATTATGATATGATCATATGAAGGATAATTCACATATACCTAAGAATACTGTTCAGATTGGATTGGAATTACGTATCTCGCTTAAGTTTGAATGACTAGCTTTTGTACATAAATCCACAGTGATAAGCGTATAATATAAGTAAAGATAATTGAATGATAAGTTAGTACACATCGTGGGTTAATTATTAATTCCAAGGAACATCAAAGTATTTGGCTAGAAGTAGTAGGCTTAAGTTGAAATCAAGTAAACATGACTAAATAGTGGTTGATATTCATGTAAGATTTAATAAGGTTAGGATTAGCAATGGAAACAAGTAAGAAAGGAAGTTAGCGTAGCGCGGAGAAGCATAAGGATATAGAATACCATAAGTCGATTTATATGAAGTATACATTAATAGAAATTTAAGGAAAGATCTTGTCATAACTGGATATTAAATTAGCGAGGCACCCGAAGAAATAAGGATATGATGATAGAATAAGATCAACAATATACAAGAATGGATTTCAAATATCGGTTTGATAGTAAAACAAGGTACGGTTAATGTATTAGGGGACTCGCTAGAGATATGTGGGATAGTATATATTAGGTTGAAGGATATACGATTAACCGGTGCCAGTAGATTTTAAGTATTTGAAATTCCTAACAGTAAGATCATACCCTGAGTACCATACAGGAGGCAGTATCGTGGTGTATGCTTTTTACTGACGATATTGCATTAGTCGCAGAGAGTAGACATACCCTGAATATGAGACTAGATCAATGGAGAGATGTTTTAGAGAGAAAAGGCTTAAAGATTAGCCGTTCTAAGATCGAGTATCTGCACTGCGACTTCAGCGGCGTAGCCGATAGAGAGAATAGCAAGCTCACCATCGATGGTCAAATGGTACCACAGGTAAGTAAGTTTAAGTACCTAGGATCATTTGTGCAGCAGAATGGGGACATAGATCATGATGTAGCACATCGAATTCAAGCAGGCTAGTGTAGATGGAGGGCGGCCTCAGGGGTGCAGTGTGACAAGAATTTCCCAACTAAACTAAAGGAAAAATTTTATAGGATGGCAGTGCGACCGTCAATGCTATATGGGACAGACTGCTAGTCAATCAAGAGGTCATAATTGCAGAAGATGGAAGTGGCAGAGATGAAGATGCTGAGGTGGATGTGTGGGCATACAAGGCTAGACCAGATCAGAAACGAGGTGTTTCGAGAAAGGCTAGGCGTGACTAGTATAGCAGATAAGATAAGAGAGGGAAGAATGAGATGGTTTGGGCATGTCAAGCGGAGACATACAGCGGCGTCGGTCAGAGAAATTGAAAGCCTCACTGTAGAGGGGAACAGGAGTAAAGACAGGCCCAAACTTACTTGGAATGAGCAGATTAGGCACGACCTACTTGATTTGCACCTCTCCGAGGACATAGTCCAGGATAGGAGTTCATGGAGACATAAGATTAAGGTTGACGAGGTATAACATATATAGGGACACCTTAGAGTATGTTTAGGGACAAAGATAGGCGTAGACACTATCTACGCTTTAGGTTGACTTTGCACTTGGTTGCTTATGTTTTACCGTTGTTTTGTATTACATGTACATATACACGTTATGTGAATTTTAATATCGAAAGCCTCTTCTTTGTAATTTCTTAATTCCCTCACTAACACAATAGCACATCATATCTCTATTATTTTGTCATTTATGCACATACATATAGAGCTGGGGTCTCATTAGAAGCAGACTCTCTATCCCTTGGGATAGAGGTATTGTCTGCCTACCATTTACCCTCCCCAGACCCTAACGATAGCTTTTGCTATCGTTGGGATATACTGGGTATGGATGATGATGATGAAGATGATTTAGTACCAATAATAGGATGATTATTAGGTTTAGGGACTAACTTCAAAACATCACTTCCTTCAAATTAATTTAGCTCTTCTTGTATAGCTATTACCCAAACTTTGTACATTATAGCCTCTTTTATATTTTTAGGCTCAACTTGTGAAATGAAAGCAGTTTCACGAATTTTATCTTTGTTAACATACCTTGACTTGTTTCACCTGGAATTAATCCTTCAGGGTGATCTTTCCTATATTTGGATGATTTTGGTTCTTCTTCTTCTTTTATCTTCAAAAGAGGTCCACTTTCAAGTGACTTAGTTTTAAGATCAACAAAGATTTTATCAAGATTTTCTATAGGACTTACTTCAATTATCTCACTTTCTTCATCACCATTTAGCTTTAGTTCATCATCAAGGAATTCATTAAACTTAACATGAAAAGACTCTTCAACTTTCATATACTTTTTATTGTACACTCTAAATCCGTTGCTATTGTTTGCATATCCCATAAAGATTCTTTCATCTGCTTTGAAATCGAGCTTATCCAAGTTATCTTTAGTGTCAAGTATGAAACACATACAACCAAATACCTTGAAACACCCATTGTTGGATACTCTTCCTTTCAAAGTTCATAAGGAGTCTTTTTGAGAGATGTCCTCAAGTAAACTCTATTTATCACATGACAAGCGGTATTGACCGTTTGGCCCAAAAGTACTTATGTAACTCAAATTCATTTAGCATGGATCTAGTCATTTCTTGAATAGTTCAATTTTTTCTTCCTGCAACACCATTTTGTTAGAGAGTTCTGGGAGCCGAAAGTTGTGTCAATACCCTTTCTTGAAACTCACCATCAAACTCCCCGCCTCTATCACTTCTAATTTCTTTGATAGTGTCTTCTTTTAGGTTTTCTAATCTCCTAGATTGCTTTATAAACTCTTGGCATTTAACATTCTTTTTAGTTAAGAACATGACCCAAGTAAACCTAGAAAAGCCATCTGCCACCACAAAGTTGTAATATGTTCCACTTAGACTTGTCGTACCAATATCCCCACACAAATCCATATGAAGCAATTGTAGAGGTTTGGTGGTGGAGATTTCACTTTCGGGCTTGAATATTTTTTTAACAAGTTTTGCCTTTTGACAAGTGTTATATAAGCCATGGTTTCCTAAATTTGATTTTGGAAGACTTTGGACTTTTTTATTTTTGCAAACCTCTTTGAAGTTTTTGAAACTAATATGTTCAAGTCATCCATGCCACATTTGTATTAAATCATTTTTAGTAACTAGACATGAAACCTTGGGAAATCAAATCATGTGTGCTAAGTTTGTAAATATCATATATCCTTAAAGCCTCAAAAAAAGTTTCGCCATTTTTTTCACAATGCATTTTTTCTTTGCAAATTCAAATTGAAAATTAGCATCACACAGTTGGCTAACACTTATCAAATTTTATTAAACCCTTCTGCATATAACACATTACCAATAGTACAATAGGAGTTACTAATTTCTCTGCGTTCAAGGATTTTGGCTCTCCTATTTTCAAAATGCACCGTTCCACCATCTTAGATTTTAAGCTTGGTGAATAATGTTTGTCTCCAGTTATGTGCGTTGGAACATCCGTTGTTCATAAGTCATTTGATTGTCTCTTCTTTGACTACTTCATTTACCTTGAGTGTCTGCTGTAGGATCTGCAAGGCACCACTAAAGGGAGGTTGAATAGTGGGTGCGGAAAATGTGGTTTTTAAAATTGTTTTAAACCAAAAACCCAACTTCTGAAAACAGTTTCTGTTTTCAGGACCTGTTTTAAAACGTTTTAAAAACCAGTTTTAAAACGTTTTAAAAACTAGGTTGCAAGTCTTCAAAAATTCTAAAATTGGGAGAGAACTTATCCTCAGATGTTCTGAGTATCTCCTAAAACCTTCAGATTAAAATTCAACCTCTAACCCCTTGAAAATTTGTTGGTGGTCAGATTGCGCAAATCTGCCAGAAACGATAGTCTGATTTGAAAAATTAATTCCTATTTGTCCGTAACTCCAAATGCTCTGAAAATATTTGACGTCTAACCACTTATTAGATGTATTTAATTAGGTTGAAACATTTTCTGAAAAATTCTTTTGGGAAGTTAGTCAAATACGATCAAAGTCTCAACCTTTGCAAGCCTGAAAATCAGACAGTACCAGTCTCAGAACTTTGGACGTTTGAATGACTTATACTTGTCCAAAAGGGTTGAAACTTGCGCCAAAAGAACCTTAAGACTTGAGGCTATGACTCTGGAAAGTTTCGTGATTTTTGAAATTCTTTTACTATTTTTACCAACGTGATTAAGAACGATAAACAGTGCTGAAACTTAAAGTAAGTGCTGAAAGTAAATAACACCAGGAATTTTATACTGGTTCGGTTATAAACAACCTACTCCAGTCATCAAGGAAACTTTCCTCGGTTAGTACTAATCACACAATATAAAATAACACCTTACCACAGGGTTGATGGAGTTACACACCAACTTCAACCCTTTACAAACCTTGTATGAGAATACAATTGTCACAAACACCACCACCTTGCAAGTGCAAGATTGATCACACCTTGATCAATCTCTTACAACAATAAAGAAAGTATGTGGTGGTCTATATGAAGCCTATTCAAATATATAAATATGAGTACAATAGGCTTTTAGAGAGAATAAAGAAAGAAGTATAGAAGAAGAAGGGAATGGAAGACTCTTTTTGCACTTTTGAACTTGTGAGGCTTGTCTTATATTTTGCTTTCTCTCCTTCTTTCTTTTATCAATATGTGCCGCCCCCCTTAGCTATTTCTTCCTCTTGAAAATTATCTTCTAAGTCCTTGGAAGAGTGTATTGGATCATTGTGACATCTCTTTGCTTACTTGGCATCTTCTCATTGGATGATCATTAACCTCTTGCTTACTTGTCACTTATTGATTGGATGGATGTTGTCATCACTTGATGACTAGATAAATCTGAAATTACACCTCAAAAAGCATTTGTCAATTAGCCATTAAAGCATATAATCATCCCACATAATTAGCAAGACAATTTTCTCCTACTTACCATGCACAAAATCGGCCATAACACCTTTTGCACATGCTGAAATTTCAGCATGTGTAACATTTGCATTTCATTCAAAATATTGCGAAGTTTACTTTGATTTAATCCAAGAAATCAATTACCATTTAGTACATGCCATTCTTATCATTTTTGGAATAAAAATTGATCACCAATAGTGCCTCAAAATCGGCCAACATACATTACACACATGCTGAAATTTTCGGCATGTGTGATATTTGAAAATATCACTTTATTTATTTCCATAGAATATTCAAAACATTGTCATACATCTCTTAATTAATCCACATGATTCAAGATGACAAAATATGCCTCATTATGATTAGAAAATCGGCCATCCATATGCACATGCTGAAATTTTCAGCATGTGTTACAAATGTGACATAAGTTTGAAATGTTACCTTTTGTAGTTCCTTTCTTTATGTCATCAACATTGCATGCTTCATTCTTGGCCAATCAAGATGCCAAAAAACTCCACATATGCTTCAACATGGCTGAGCTAGGTGTGTGAAATGAAGATACATGTGCTGAATTTTATTTTTGCAAACTTTGTAAAATAGTGCACATTTAATTATACACATATGGCATATTCTAATCAGCCCTTAATTAATTTCTCTAGAACACTTTAGAATGTATGAAGTATGTAAAAAGTGTCTAGATTCATGTTATATGTTATGCCAAAAATGTTCCATGTGTCGTGTACGTAGAAACCCGAATTTTCGATGTTTATCGATTACCCGATTTTTCTCTAACTAAGTTCCAACTTTTTGCACATGTTATATATATTATGTTACACATAATATAGATAAATTGAACTTTAATATTCAGCAGTTAGGCTGATCTTAAAGTGGCACCCAAAACATGTGTCAAAATTGAAATTGGAATTTCTACAATTTGGCCTTAATTGAGGGTGATTTGTGTGTGCCAACATGGAATGATTTTATGGCTTCACATACCATGTAAGCCACGAAATTTGTGGCCATTTTTGAAGTGTATGGGCTTGCCATCTATTTATGGCAAGTACGTGATACGTTGGCGAAGTTTTGGTATTCGCCCGGTACGACAACTTTTGGTTTAGAACCTTTTAACGTGTTGTAATAAATTTGTCATCACCATGACTTATATCATATGATATAAGACCTGAATATACTCATAAATATGAGTTAAGTATAGTGGTGTGACGTTAACGTACGTACGTAAAATATATAACGTGTCGGTAGTACGTTGGAATATATGTGTATGTGCCTTTTTCAAAAAATCTGAAAATATATATGTATATATATGTTGAAATGGCGTGCGGAGAGGAGAGGGAGAACTTTCTTTTATTCAACTTGTTGCCTTTGTGCCTTTTCCAAATATTGCTTCCTTTAATGAACTACTTAGTTTATTTAACTAAGTACTTCATTTAATGAACTAGTTTAGTTCATTAATGATGGCACCTGAAAATAGTTCAAACACAACAAATGCTTGCAATTTGATGTAAGCTTTAAAGCTTCATGGCTCATTAGTACGACAACATTATATATGAACTATATAAGGCAAGTTTTATGCAACAACGTGTCATGTCATAAAATATGTCATGCATTTCTTTGTAACACGTTATTTAAATCATGCATTTTGAAATCACTCAAACCCCTTTTTCTCAACAATCTCCCCCTTTTGATGATTTACAAAATAATCTACATTCATGATTTAAATCTTGTCGTTCCCTTCCAATCGTGAACAAATTCAAATTTTGAATTTCAAATTCAAAATTTGCTCCCCCTTGATTTGTGTAATTGATCTTTCTCTCTCTCCCTTAAATCATGCATTCTCTCCCCTTTATTTTGTAAGGACAATCAAAAGCGCATGTAAAGATGAAGATAATGAAAAAATCATGCATTTCAAATATCATCAAAAGTGCGTTCTTAAGGGTTATTTATTTAACCCTTTGAGAATATCCCTTTTGGTACCCAAATTGGGTGACCTTTCTAGGTATTCTAAAAGGTGATAAAGGTGATGAAAACGCAACATAATATATGTTAGGGGCAAATGCGTTTGGCCTTTGGCCGAGAATCCCATCATGCATATAGTATGGTTTTCGTTTTTGGTTTGCATGCACGGGGAGTGATCTAGATGCATTTTTATGATATGAATGTCGCATATGCATCAGTGGCTTTCTATATGGCACATGATTTCTCTTTGTATGACAAAAAGCACGATGAGATGAGATGAGTGTTGTACTAGTCTTCTTCTCATATGTATACGGCACATAATTATACTTCGTATGATATGAAGAAGAGATATGACGAGATGAGGGGAGAGGGGGTCTTTGCGTTACTTTAGGTGCTACGCATGCCTTTGATGTGTCTACTTTTTTGAACAAAGCAAACTTGGATGGTTTAGATGATGCTTCGTTTGTCTCAATGTATCCTAATCCAGTTTTATCACTGTCATGTTTTTGTGATAAAATATCGATCTAGCATGTTTGTTCCCGTGTCAAATTGTTTCACCATTTTCTCTACATCCGTATTCCTTGATTTCAAGTTTGAAATCTCAGATTTCAGTTCAGTGTTCTCGGATGTCAATGATGAAATTTCGGACTTTAATGAATTTATAATGTAGGATGACTCTTCTTTTGAATCGTTTAATTGAGACACAAGATTTTTGTTAGAAGATTCTAACAATCTCTTGTCTTCAATTAATCGCTTCTTTTCTTTTGCAAGAGTCTTTGAGAACTTATGCAACTCTAAATATTGACTAAATAAATCATCATAAGAACATTCAGAATCGGAATCAGAGTCGGAAGATGCCTCATTTGATGCCTTAGATGTAAAGCATACTTGTGCCTTTTGTTCTTCTGTATCATCAATCTCAGAGTCGGATGTGTCACTCCAAGTGGAGGCTTTGAAGGTTCTTCTCCTTTGTTTAGGTTCTGAGACGAGTCTAGTTTTTGTCCGATCCTTGTCAAGGTATTTGTTCGTTTGTTTGTCATTGTTTGGACAATCATATGACAAGTGTCCAGGTTGTCCACATTCATAACACTTTATTTCCTTATTTTTATTTTTATGATCCTTAGATGACGTAGACTTATGTTTAATCGATTTTCTCAAGATTTTTCTTAATCTTTTAGCCATCGTGATTAAATCCTCATCATCGGAATCTATGTCACTGTCATCTATGACGTATTCATTTGATTTAAATTCTATAGCCTTATCATTTTTGGAAATAGACTCAGAATGTCTTAAAGTGAGTTTGTTTTCATATACCTTAAGTGATCCAATTAGTTCTTCCATCTTAATCGATTTAGTCTCTTTGCTTTCTTCTATGCCCGATACTTTAGGGTCCCACTCGGATGGAAGGCTTCGCAAGACCTTTTGTATCTTTTCCTGCATAGAGAAGACTTTGCCAAGAGACTCAAGAGAATTGTAAATATTAGTCAAGCGAAGATCCATATCAACGATAGATTCATTTGGCAATAAGTTAAATGACTCGAGTGTGGACATAAGCATGTTGATTTTAGACTCTTTTACTTGACTAGTGCCTTCGTGTTTCATTTCAAGAATTTTCCACATCTCTTGAGCACTCAAAAAATTAGATACGTAACTAGACTCATTTTTACTTAGACTGTTTAAGAGTAGTTGCATGGCTTTAGCATTCATACTCAACGTCTTTTTGTCATCAGTAGTGTATTCTTGTTTCGTTTTTATAACTTCTAGTGTGACACCATCAACAATTGACAACTGAGAAGGAACAAATGGACCATCTTCTATGATGGACCATAGATCAATATCAATAGCTGTAAGAAAAAGTTTCATTCTTAATTTCCTTTGAATAAAGGACTCACCATCGAAAAGAGGAGGCCTTATGGTTGACATTCCTTCTTGCACGGTGTTATAGCTAGTGGATGCCATCTCACTTAGATCGTTGGATCTTTTTGTTGTGAGTGTTCCTGCGTTCTGATACCACTTGTAGGATCTGCAAGGCACCACTAGAAGGGGGGTTGAATAGTGGGTGCGGAAAATGTGGTTTTTAAAATTGTTTTAAACCAAAAACCCAACTTCTGAAAACAGTTTCTGTTTTCAGGACCAGTATTAAAACGTTTTGAAAACTAGGTTTCATGTCTTCAAAAATTCTGAAATTTGGAGACAACTTATCCTCAGATGTTCTGAGTATCTTCTAAAAATTTCAGATTAAAATTCAACCGCTAACCCCTTGAAACATTGTTGGTGGTCAGATTGCGCAAAACTGCCAAAAACGGTAGTCCGATTTGAAAAATTAATTCCTATTTGTCTGTAACTCTAAATGCTCTGAAAATTTAAAGACTAACCCCTTACTAGATGTATTTAATTAGGTTGAAACATTTTCTGAAAAATTCTTTTGGGAAGTTAGTCAAATACGATCAAAGTCTCAACCTTTGCAAGCCTGAAAAGCAGACTGTACTAGTCTCAGAACTTTGGACGTTTGAATGACTTATACTTGTCCAAAAGGGTTGAAACCTGCGTCAAAAGAACCTTAAGACATGAGGCTATGACAGTGGAAAGTTTCGTGATTTTTGAAATTTGTTTACTATTTTTACCAACGTGATTAAAAACGATAAACAGTGCTGAAACTTAAAGTAAGTGCTGAAAGTAAATAACACCAGGAATTTTATACTGGTTCGGTTATAAACAACCTACTCCAGTCTTTGAGGACACCTTCCTCGGTTCGTAATAATCACACAACACAAAATAACACCTTACCACAGGGTTGATGGATTTACACACCAACTCCAACCCTTTACAAACCTTGTATGAGAATACAATTGTCACGAACACCACCACCTTGCAAGTGCAAGATTGATCACACCTTGATCAATCTCTTACAACAATAAAGAGAGTATGTGGTGGTCTATATGAAGTCTATTCAAATATATGAATATGAGTACAATAGGCTTTTAGAGAGAAGAAAGAAAGAAGTGTAGAAGAAGAAGAGAATGGAAGACTCTTTTTGCACTTTTGAACTTGTGAGACTTGTCTTGCATTTTGCTTGCTCTCCTTCTTTTTATCAATATGTGCCGCCCCCTTAGCTATTTCTTCCTCTTGAAAATTATCTTCTAAGTCCTTGGAAGAGTGTATTGCATCATTGTGACATCTCTTTGCTTACTTGGCATTTTCTCATTGGATGATCATTAAGCTCTTGCTTACTTGTCACTTATTGATTGGATGGATGTTGTCATCACTTGATGACTAGATAAATTTGAAATTACACCTCAAAAAGCATTTGCCAATTAGCCATTAAAGTATATAATCATTCAACATAATTAGCAAGACAATTTTCTCCAACTTACCATGCACAAAATCGGCCATAACACCTTTTGCACATGCTGAACTTTCAGCATGTGTAACATTTGCATTTCATTCAAAATATTTCCAAGTTTACTTTGATTTAATCCAAGAAATCAATCACCATTTAGTACATGCCATTCTTATCATTTTTGGAATAAAAATTGAATACCAATAGTGCCTCAAAATCGGCCAACATACATTACACACATGCTGAAATTTTCAGCATGTGTGATATTTGAAAATATCACTTTATTTATTTCCATAGAATATTCAAAACATTTCCATACATCTCTCAATTAATCCACACGATTCAAGAAAACAAAATATGCCTCATTATGATGAGAAAATCGGCCACCTATATGCACATGCTGAAATTTTCAGCATGTGTTACAAATGTGACATAAGTTTGAAATGTTACCTGTTGTAGTTCCTTTCTTTATGTCACCAACATTGCATGCTTCATTCTTGGCCAATCAAGATGCCAACAAAGCTCCACATATGCTCCAACATGGCTGAGCTAGGCGTGTGAAATGAAGATACATGTTCTTAATTTTTATTTTTGCAAACTTTGTAAAATAGTGCACATTTAATTATACACATTTGGCATATTCCAATCAGCCCTTAATTAATTTCTCTAGAACACTTTAGAATGTATGAAGTATGTAAAAAGTGTCTAGATACATGTTATATGTTATGCCAAAAATGTTCCATTTGTCGTGTACGTAGAAAACCGAATTTTCGATGTTTATCGATTACCCGATTTTTCTCTAACTAAGTTCCAACTTTTTGCACATGTTATATATATTATGTTACACATAATATACATAAATTAAACTTTAATATTCATCACTTATGCTGATCTTAAAGTGGCCCAAAACATGTGTCAAAATTGAAATTGAAATTTCCACAATTTGGCTTAATTGAGGGTGATTTGTGTGTGCCAACATGGAATGATTTTATGGTTGTACATACCATGTAAGCCACGAAATTTGTGGCCATTTTTGAAGTGTATGGGCTGGCCATCTATTTATGGCAAGTACGTGACACGTTGGCGAAGTTTCGGTATTCGCCCGATACGACAATTTTCGGTTTAGAACCTTTTAACGTGTCGTAATGAATTTGTCATCACCATGACTTATATCATATGATATAAGACCTGAATATACTCATAAATATGAGTTAAGTATAGTGGTGTGACGTTAACGTACGTACGTAAAATATATAACGTGTCGGTAGTACGTTGGAATATATGTGTATGTGCCTTTTTCTAAAAATCTGATATATATATATATATATATATATATATATATATATATATATGTTGAAATGGCGTGCGGAGAGGAGATGGAGAACTTTCCTTTCTTCAACTTGTTGCCTTTGTGCCTTTTCCAAATAGTGTTTCCTTTAATGAACTACTTAGTTTATTTAACTAAGTACTTCACTTAATGAACTAGTTTAGTTCATTAATGATGGCACCTGAAAATAGTTCAAACACAACAAATGCTTGCCATTTGATGTAAGCTTTAAAGCTTCATGGCTCGTTAGTACGACAACATTATATATGAACTATATAAGGCAAGTTTTATGCAACAACGTGTCATGTCATGAAATATGTCATGCATTTCTTTGTAACACGTTATTTAAATCATGCATTTTGAAATCACTCAAACCCCTTTTTCTCAACACCTACAACACCAAGTGGTTTATATATTTTTACCTTTTGATGATTGGGTCCTTTTAGGTTACATTGTCAACCCTTAGGCTTCTAAACATACATATTACCATATCTATCTCTACACAGACTTCTTATATGTCCTTCCTTGTTACAATAGAACAAGTATGTATATGTTTTGGCTGCGTGTGTTTGTACCTATAAGATAATGAGCCATTTTGAGCCTTTTTAATATTTGACCTATTTTGAGTTAATAGCCTAGGTTCAACAGTAGCTTTAACTTTAGAATTAGAAATTTCAAATTCTAAGACGGGTTTATCATTTTCACTTCTTTGATTTCCAAGTAATTTATTAAGATTATCTTCACCATTTTTCAATATTTGTAATTTCCATGATCTTTAACCTTGGTACTTGCAAGAATTGGC
Organism: Eustoma russellianum; assembly: GCA_036186865.1. Taxonomy (NCBI): domain Eukaryota; kingdom Viridiplantae; phylum Streptophyta; class Magnoliopsida; order Gentianales; family Gentianaceae; genus Eustoma; species Eustoma russellianum. The sequence continues at coordinate 10,871,117 of AP025074.1, read as the reverse complement.
CAAGCAATCAAGGTTAGCTTCTGATACCAAGTGTTAGGTCTGTGACAAACATTCTAGAGAGGGAATGAATAGAGCGTTGGTCTATTTTCAAGTTTTTCTTGATTTTGTTCAAGCTCACTTAAATGTTCTCCAGAGTAAGAAAGAAAGAGATGAGAAATAGCGGATGAAGGCACATGATATATAGTGGTTCGAATCTATTCGATTCTACTCCACTGCCACTTTGTTCCAAAGTAGATTTTCAACAGTAATTTTTCTTATTACATTCAATAAGAAACAAGAACAATAACAACAATAGTTACACAAACAACTAGTTCAAGAAACAACTACAATAATAGTAACTTATTGCACAAAACACTACAAGCAGAGAACAAACCTTTCTCCCTTACAACTTCAGCAAAGTTCTACCAAAGAGCTTTCACCAAGTGAGCTTTGGAGAAGTAACAAGATTCCACTTTCAACTGAGTCTAGAGCACAGACAATATATCAAATATGCTTAGTTTCTCTTCTTTTAGAAAATCGGTCTCATAACACAATAATGAATACAAATCAACAAGGGTTTAATAGACTTTAAGCACTTTTGCACCTTTCAAAGATTTTTACAACAATAGGAGATGAAGTTTGAAGAGGATGAAAGCATGCATTCGCCTCATCTGAACTTCTTCATTATATAGAGGGTGTGAGCCACGTTTTTGAAGCCTCTATAAAGTCTTCAACTCAACCAAATGTCTTGAAGATGTCTAAATAGTCTTTAGCCACCCTATAGTTGGATTTGATGCTCCATAGCCACCCTAGATTACCTTAGGAATGTTTACAATAGTCAAGAAAGTTTATATATGTTGGAGAAAGTTCACAAGAGATTTGAATAAGATTGGATAAGCACTTTAAATCTTTCTTGGATCTTGTTCCAACAATTATAAAACTTTGAATTATGGCTAAGTGGATTGATCCATGTCTCAATTTTAAAGGCTAATATACATGGATCGATCCATGTTTAGAGATTCATGTCTTACAGTAATGTTTTAGTTTTGCAACTTACCTATATGGATCGATCCATGCTGAGTGATCCATGTACATGGACCAATCCATGTTGAACACACTGAGAGATCCACGTCCTACAGTAAGCTTCCATTAATGCACATTACCTGTGCGGATCGATCCACGTCTCTCTGCTAAGAGATCTATGTGCATGGATCGATCCTTTTTAACAGACTGAGAGATCAACGTCTTACCGTAAGCTTCCAAGCTTGCACATTCCATATTTCGATCAATTGTGTTATCTTTAAAAGATCCATGTACACATGGATCGATCTTCATCTAGAGATCGGTGTACCTTCTTTATTTATTTAAGCCGTTATTTTATTTTTATGTATAAAATGAATTTTAGATCCTTTTTCAAATATCTTTTAAAGTTCATTAAAATATTCATTTTCTAACACAACCGTAGGGTTGGACACATTTTATGCGCTCCGCTCTTGTACTAGGATAAAATTGACCATTAGAAAAGTATTTCCAGGATTGAAACTTCTTTCTTTTTATTTTGGGTTAATCAACTTTTGCCCCTGTATTATACGTAATTAACTCTTTGCCACCGTGAGGTTTGATATCACACCCTTAACCTCCCTGAACTCCCTGAACTATTGGACTGATTTGGACAATGCCATTTCAGGCAAAATTTCGCCGCAAAAGCGTGACATAGCAATTGCTCATGCCACGCGTTGCAAAGAATTGCCACGTGGAGTCAAAGATCTTCTTCATCTTCTTCTCTCATTCTCGTTGTGTGTAAATGTTAACCTGAACTAACATCTCCAGCAAACTTTCACATGTTCCCTCCATTTTCCTTTTCCTGCCGTCCTTGGGAATTATTCTAAAAAGGTGAGTTTCCTCCATTTGTTTTTCTCCTAGCTTATTGTTTTCTTTTGTATGTTTGTGCTTTTTGGTTTTGTTTCTGAATCAATCACCTGGTTGTATGGATTTGTTGTTGAAATATGCTCCAGAATCGATTTTTTCATATGATAAAGTTTGAAGCTTTTTAGTTCTTGTTTGTTCTTACTTTCTCAGATTTCTGCTTAATCTATAGTCACTTAGAAGTTGCTTCTCCCTTCTTTTTCTTTTTTTTCTTTTGGGTTTAATGTTTTCTTTAGCTCTGGTACCTCACATGCTGATCAACAGTTTAAGGTGGTACTGCTAATTTTATCCGATTTTTAGAGAAAGCTGTGCTTCAACAGAGATTCGTAAGGTCATTTATGTGCCAAACAGAAGGCAAATTAAAAAGGATCAAGAAGCTTAAAATTTGTTCAGTGTTGTACCCATGAGTTTGTATGACGGTGATGAAGACATGGAAACTAAAAAGAATAGCAACATCAGTAGATTCATGAACCTGTTCTTGCAAGCCGACTGACCCATTTTGTGATGTGGTTCCCTGTCAAAGTGAAGCATGTATCTTCGCAGAAAACACTTTACAAAAAGTTACAAGGAGTATTAAGCATCAATCAACTGAAAAGAAAGAGTTTGTCGGTAGCAATGTTAGATCTTGGAAGACTATGCTGGGAGAAGATGAAGTATTGGAATGGTGGAAGGATGGACATAACGAGAATGGGTGGAATAAGAAGATGAAAAATATTTTTGACTCCACGTGGCAATTTTTTTAAAACACGTGGCATGGGCAATTGCCATGTCACTCTTTCCGGTGAATTTTTGACTGAAATTGCATTGGCCAAATCAGTCCAATAGTTCAGGAGGGTTAAGGATGTGATATCAAACCTCGGAGGGCAAATGGTTAATTACGTATACTACAGGGGCAAAAGGTGATTAACCCTTTTATTTTCTTTGGAATTAAGAGTGCGGTAAGGGTTTATTCCATTTAAAATTATGATTACAGCAGTTAATTCTAAGACATTCTTCCTTCGCTAACAATTGATCAATATGCCTAGTACCCTCTAAATTACTTTTGAATAAAATGGTTGCTTAGAGTATCCATTAATGACATGTAATGGCTGAATCACAACAAAAGGGAAAAGATTAATTGATACCTGAATTACTTTAGCTACTATCTGTTTTTCCTCGTCCGCTTTCTTATATATTTAATGGGTTGCAGAGGAATCATGATCGTAGTTTAGTTTATCAAAATGTCACCTTCATCCTTCGTTTCAGACTCGGCCTCCTCCTTCTCTAAGCTTTTTCAAGGTATAAGGGAGAAGAAATGAAGATCGGTTGTTCAATGCATTCATCTTGATTCATTAGTTTAGACTTTACCTCTTTTTCCTTTAAAGATGTTTCTATTGGTATCTCATCAGCAGGATTAAGATCAATAAGGACTCGGCTATTGCGACTGAATTGGATAATGGATTTCTCATAGAAGCTCTTAGAAGTAGTCTGAGGTAGAGAGGAAAGGACTGAGATTTTTCCCTGGTTGAATGATATTTCTTGTGGACAAGGAGCAAAATTCCCTATTACATTCGCAGGTTTAGAATGAAAGGTTGGAACATTGGGGCATTATTCAGAAGGATGACATGATGGAATTAATTCGTGACACGTGTAATGCGATTAAGTAAATACGAATTAATCATAAGGTGGACGTTATGTATGATAATTTTATATGTCACATGATAATATTAATTATTGTGCAAATCTTCCATATGTTAAGTGATCACTGGAGTGTGCTCGTGGATGTATAGTATAGTCTAGAATAGAAACCCCGAATATGTAGAAAGTCATATAGCCAGAGACCGCAATGGACGGGCTCAAAGTGCAACGACCATAAAGTGTACGACGTCTGGTCCCCGAAGGACGACAACCACGTGTGGTAAATAGATAAGTGTTGGTACATATTATTTAATATTAAATAATAATATTTATTATTAAATATTAAATAATATTTAATATTGGACAAACATCACTTGATGATAACATCAAGTATATCCTCCTTTGATGATAAAGATGAGTAAGAGTCCTCATCTATAAAAGAAAGGATTTGGTTCTCATCAAAACTCCAAATCCTATCACCATCAGGATCCTCCCTCTATTTAAAGGAGGAGGGTCGTCACCTCCTCACACATATCTTCAGAGTGGGCAGCCAGCCATAGAGGAGAAGGGAGGGAGTGTCAACTCTTTTTCTACATATCCCACATTGCCTAGCCTCTCTATCGGGTAAAGCAGTAAGTTGTTGAATCCATTCAGTGGGTGCATCAACAATTGGTGGGACGTCGTGGATCCTTGGATCACACCAGATTCATCAAGCAGCAGGACATACGTGGTGACCAAATAAACATCAAACATAGAGCAAGGTAAAATTCTGCCTTTTGTTACTTTGCCCAATGATTCGATTAAACAGTCTTTAAGTAGGGATTTATCAAATAAATCCAACAAGTGGCATTACAACGGGTTTAATTCAAATCGTTTTTTTAATCTGTTCGTGATTAAAAAAAAATTTTCTCAAAATTGTTTTCACCGGAATAAAATTCTGGTGGAGAAAATACCGTTTTTAATATAAAAGAAAGCTGCGTCCTTCTCTGACCAGATAGAGCTGCTGGTCCAGTGGTCAGAGCATTGGCCTTCCTCTGAGACTTCTCCAGTTCGAATCCTGGGGGCTTTTTTCTGGATTTTTTTGTCTCAGGATCTAGGCTCGGATCCGGGTTCAACCCGATCCAACCTAGTTCAAAATTGGGCCCCGGCCCAATTACAGAATAAAAAAATAAAAAGAGGAAATTCCAAATTTCAGAATGGGTCGGCGGGTCCTGACCCGACCTGGCCCAACTCAGGATTATAGGCTTCGGCCCGAACCATAAATAAAAAAAGAGGGGTTCCAAACTAGGCCGGCGGTTTCTGACCTGACACGGCCCTATGTCAACTCTGGGCTTCGGCCCAGAAGTTGAAAGAAAAGGCTTATGGAGCGTGTCTGGCCCGACCCATGGTCCGAACCACCCCTTAAATTTTAGTTTTTTTCATTTATTATTATTATTTTGGATAAAGTGACTAATAATAATTTCTATTATTATTATTTAAAAGTTTTGTTTTCTTTAGTAAATAATAATGATAATAATTCAATTATTATTGTTATTATTTAAAGAATATTAAGAAAAATAGTACTAATAATAAATTATTATTATTATTGTAAAGAAATCCAAAATAATAATACTTAAGTATTAAGTTTAATTTCCAGTTATTAGACTATTTGTTTATTTAGGTATTTATTTGTTCATTTATTTATTTATGTTATTCGTTCATGTTAATAAACAAATAAATACAAGTAAAACAAGTTATGGTCTGAGACTCTTTTGAAAATGGCCCAGTTTTAAGTTGCATGGTCTGGGCTTTGACCCAAACCAAAAGGATTTAATGCTACCCCTTAAAGTAAAAATTAAAGAAGGTGATCAGTTAAACCGGTCATGACCTAGACCCAAATCTAACCGAATCAGGACCTCAATCTTGTTTGACCTGGTTTGACAGGGTTCAACTAAGTTGATTCGATGGGTTAAGTTGACTGTGTTGACCATTTTGACCAACATATAACCCGTATTATCCGGGTTTACCAATCAATGCGGTTTAAAAAACCTCGTGATAGATGACTCATTGAGTTGTGATAAAAACACCGTACACATGATTCTGTCTAAAAAACTGGTTCTTAAACAAAACCATTTGTGACTCCACTGGTGGCTTGGGAATCATGTGGAATGGTAATACACACTTATGGCATGTGGGTATTACCGAATCGGTTTGTTTCACACTCAATATGTCTCATCATAAAGTTATATCACTTGTCGAATTGATCGATAAAGATATTGTTTTCTTAAACCATAAAGAGAACCAAGATTGGTTCAAGGTGGTTCTTATTGAACCGTAAAGGAAATCAAGCTAGTTCAAAGTGGGTTAAGCAAAATAAGGACATACATTACAGTGTATCTTGAGGTCAAGCACGCACGGTATGTGCAAGAAGGTTAGTCAGGAAACTGCGGAATCACTTAGAACCATAAAATTACGCGACTTAGCAAATGTGTGGCTTTAACGTGATCCTCTTCATGTCATCGCCACTGCATTTGTTATGATCGTGAGAGGCACGTATATGTTGGGTGCAATCATTGACCGGCCCAAAGGAAGGTGTGATTGTTGAAAGAACATATGAGCAGGGTAGTAGTCCCAAATGGGCCCGACGGCAAAACTTGAATGCATAAGTTAGCTCATCGGCTCAAAAGAAGGTGGTTAACTCGTGCTTGGAGAGCTGTTACATTGACCACTACACCCAATTGTTGGAAGACATTGGGATGACTCTAAAGAGCCCTAGTGTAGGAAGACAATTGATGGATTAGGGTTCTATTTTGATTTTGAATTTATTATGTCAGTTTAAAGATCACATGTGTTGTGTACTTCCGTTTCTTGTTTACTTTTCAACAATTATGTCTAACATTAAGGATATTCCTACATTGAATGATTCAAACTATAAGCAATAAAAAGATCAACTCGAGATTTTTCTAGGGATTACCAACCTTGACATTGTGTCACAGCTAGACTGACCAGCTGTGCTGACAGAAAATAGCACAAGTGAGGAGAAAGCTCACATGGCATGTTGGATCTGATCAAATCGCATATGTCTTATGGTCATGCAAAAGACTATCCCTGAGTGCTTTAGGAAGCCGTTTTTGAGACCACTATGGCTAGAGAATTTTTGGTCGATCTCGAGCAAAATTTTGTTAATAATGAGAAAGCCAAAATAGGCAATCTCTTAAAGAAATTTTGCTTGAAACAGTATCGTGGTACTGGCAGCATAAGGAAGTACATCCTAAAGATGACTCATATGGCTTCTCGATTGAGAAACATTTAAATTGATGTCTCTGACGACATGCTAGTGGTCGTGATTCTCAACTCCTTGCCTCCTAAGTTCAAACACTTTCTGGTTAGTTACAACTGCCAAAAGAAAAAGTAGACTATGAAGGAACTTATATCGCACTGCATACAAGAAGAGGAAAGGCTTAAGAATGAAGGCCATGAAATTATGAATGCTGTCATCACCAAGTCCAATGGTAAGAAATGTAAAGCTGCAAGGAAAACTGAGGAACAAAAGGCAAGCAAAAGGCATAAGGGGACGACTAATGCTGACGCACCCAAGAGCATGTCTTGTTTCTTTTGCAAGAAAGAGGGACATCTAAAGAAGAGATGTACCGGTTATCATTCTTAGCTCAAGAAGAAAGGTAAGTTCTTAGTTTGTTCTGAAGTTAATTTTGTTTCGAATATAGCCACTTGGCGGGTCGATACGGTAGCCACGCTCACTTATCTGTGACTATGCAGGGTTGCCTCAGCCACAGAAAACCAAAGGACGATGAGAGATACGTCTATTGGAGAAATAGCAGCGGCACGAAGGTTGAAGCCATATGGCATTCAGATTACTGTTGATTTCCGGTTTTTATCTAAACTTACATGATACTTTTGTGGTTCCGTCGTTTAGACGCAACCTTATTTCATTTTATCGATTGGATAAAAGTGGTCATTATGGTTTTCTTAGAAATAGAAATTTCCATCTTTATCATGCGTCTAGATTAATTGGTCACAGTAAAATGTCCAAAATTGACAAACTTTACTCAATAAATGTTGCTTCAAACCAAGAAACCTTGCATGTAATTACGCAAAACGTTAAAGCAAAATTAACTTACTGAATTCAGGATCATTATGGCATCGATGTTTAGGACATGTGTCCAAAGGAAGAATGGAATGTCTTGTCAAAAACAAAATTCTCAATCCTTTAGACTTAACCAATTTTGATTCGTGTGCATTTTGGGCTAAAGGAAAACAAACTAAAGTCTAAAGATATGAAGCAAATCGTGCAAATAGTCTATTAGAGTTGATTCACATCGATATAAGTGGCCCATTTCATCTGGCCACCCGAAATGGCCACTCCTATTTTATCACTTTTATTGACGACTATTCACGATTTGGCTACATATTCTTGCTTGAAGAAAAAAACACAAACACTTGACATGTTCAAATCCTTTAAGGTTGAAATAGAGTTACAACTCAAGAAAAGGATTAAAGCCATCATATCTGACCATGAAGGAGAATATCACGGTCGATATGATGGGTCAGGGGGGCAATGTCTGGGACCATTTGCTAAATACCTAGAGGAAGTCAGAATCGTCCCTCAGTACACCATGCTTGGATCACCAAGCATGAATGGTGTAGCTGGAAGACAAAACGAAACGCTTATGGACATGGTACGTAGTATGATGAGCCAAACTATCGCTACCATTTTTCCTCTGGGGAGAAGTGTTTAAAACCGCAGCTTACATCCTTAACCGAGTACCAACTAAAGAAACAATCAAGACCCCTTACGAGTTATGGACTAAGCGTAAGCCTAGCCTTAACTACATTAAGGTTTGTGGTTGTCCAGCAGAGAAAAAACCTTACAAACCAAATGAAAGAAAACTTGACACAAAACAGTTAGTTGCTATTTCGTTGGTTACGCAGAAAGGTCACGAGGGTACAAATTCTACGATCCACAAGTAAAATATTTTTTGAGACAAATTCAGTAAAGTTCTTTGAGGATACTTTGGTTCTTAGGGGAAATGAATTACATCAGCAGATCATTGAGTTAGATGAGTGTTACTCAGATGCGACAGAAATACAAATCGAACAAACATTTAGGAAGATAGCACAAGCGTTACCCGCACCTAAGGTACCTCATCCCAGTAGTGTTGCACCACAGCAGCAAGTTTCTGAGGAAGTCACTCAAAAACAAGAAGAATCGCCTACTGATGTAATTCAGGAACGTGCAGTTCATAACAACAAGTGTCCTAAGGTGATCCACTCGCGAAAGAAGAAACCTCATGCCTAACGATTATATGATATATCTTCAAGAACAAAAATTTGATGTTGGCATGATGGACAATGACCCCAAAAACGTCCAACAAGCATTACAATGTCGATTCAAAAAAGTGGATTAAGGCCATGGAAGAAGAAATTAAGTCTATGCACGACAATAAAGTATAGGAGGTCATCTCGTTGCTTAAAGGTTCGATACCCATTGGTTGTAAATGGATACTTAAAACCAAATGAGATTCAAAAAGCAACGTAGAACTGCATAAGGCCAGACTTGTTGATAAAGGGTTTACCGAAAAGAAAGGCATAGACTACACGGAAACCTTCTCTCCAATGTCAAAGAAGGATTCCTTTAGGATAATCATGGCTTTAATGGTGCAACTAGATCTTGAGCTACATCAGATGGATGTCAAGATTGCATTTTTAAACAAAGAACTCGACGAGACCATTTTCATGGTTCAACCGCCTCAATTCAAAGTGGGAGATCCAAAAGGCATGGTTTGTTGACTAAAGAAATCCATCTATGACCTCAATCAAGCGTATCGACAGTGATACTTCAAATTTTCCAAAGTGGTTGCCTCTTTTGGTTTTGAGCCTAACCAAATTGACGAATGCTTGTATCATAAGTTTAATGGGAGCAAGTTCATTTTTTTGATCTTGTACGTAGATGATATACTGCTTGCAACAAACGATGTAAACATGTTGAGTGACACCAAAGCCTTTTGGAGAAAACACTTCGAAATGAAAGACCTTGGTGAAGCCTCATTTGTGTTAGGACTTGAAATACGAAGGAATCATAGCCAAGATATCCTAGGTCTCTCACAACAAGCATACATCGAAAAGGAAATGATGTTGTGTAGTATGGATAAGCGTAAACCATTAAATACCCATGTGGCTAGAAGAGACAAGTTCAGCCTAAAGAAATGTCTCCAAATTGAGTTTGGACGTTCAGAGATGAGGAACACTCCCTATGCTTTGGTTGTAGGGAGTATAAAGTATGCCCAAGTATGCACACGACAAGGTTTGGCATATATTACTGGAATGTTAGGCAGATACCTCTGTGATCCGGGTAAGGATCACTGAACCACAGCAAAGAGGGTGCTAAGATACCTACAAGGAACAAAGCAACATGTGCTGACGTATCAAAGATCTGATGAGTTAGAGATCAATGGATACACAGATTTTGATTTTTCTGGATGCTAAGATATCATGAAATCGACCTCATGCTATGTATTTACAAACCTTATTGGCATCCTCCATTATGAATGCAGAGTTTGTGGCATGCTTCCACGCATCCAACTAGGCGATATGGCTTCGCAATTTTGTCATGGGGCTGCTAGTGGTGGAGACTATCTCGTCTTTTATGAACATTAACTGTCACAGTAATGTTGAGGTGCTATATTCAAATAACAACCGGAGTTTGTCAAAAGCGAAATGTATAGAAATGAAGTATCTGTCTGTTGAAGAAAGAGTTAAGAATGGTCTGATCAGAATTGAGCATATTAGCAAAGACTCTATAGTGGCCAATCCTTTGACTAAGGTCGTGGAACTCATAGTGCTTCACAAGCATGTTAGCTGTATGGGTCTTAGTCCGGTTAAGGGGGTTTTGTCCCAGTGGGAGTTTGAGGAGTTTATGTTTTCTTATGCTCAAAAAAGTTGATTGTTTTAAAGTTTTCAGACAAACAACATAATGTACATTTTGGTTATGTTAAAGTTTTCTGCAGAAGTAATGTATATTAATCGGTCACGTCATACGTTTCTGAATTCTGTTGATCTCGCCAAGTTAGGACCAAGTTGGTATTAGACATGTACGGTCACCTAGCATATTAATTCCACACTACATATCCATTGCAGCATCCATGTCATTCAGTGGAATGTTAATATCATGATTTAAGAAGAACAAGTCACTAATTCGATGTGACGGCGTGTTGCTTGAGTCTTCTGCTAACATTTGCTGATGGACCGGAAAAGGTAAGACACACTAAGGGACATTCATTAAGGGAACTCAAACGAGTGACATATAATCTTTAAGAAGCATACATAGTCCAAGTGGGAGATTGTTGGAATTACTTCGTGACACATGTAATGCGCGGCAGATTCATTAAGTAAACACGAATTAATCATAAGGTGGATGTTATGTATGATAAGTTTGTATTTCACATAATAATATTAATTTACGTAAAACAACCACATGTTAAGTGATCATCGGGGCGTACTCGTGGATGTATAGTGTAGTCTAAAATGGAAACCCTGAATATGTTGAAAGTCATATGGTTAGAGAACACGATGAATGGGCTCAAAGTGCAACGACCATTAAGTGTACGGTGTCTGGCCCCCAGGGATGGCAACCTATGTGTGGTTAGTAGATAAGTGTTTGTACATATCATTAAATATTAAATAATATTTAATATTAAATATTAAATAATAATATTTACTATTAAATATTAAATGATATTTAATATTAGATAAAGATCACTTGATGATAACATGAAGTATATCCTCCTTTGCTGATAAAGATGAGTAAGAGTCCTCATCTATAAACGAAAGGATTTGGTTGTCATCAAAACTTCAAATCCTATCACTATTAGGATTCTTCCTTTATTTAAACGAGGAGGGGCTTCATCTCCTCACACATATTTTCAGAGTGGGCAGCCAACCATAGAGGAGAAGGAAGGGAGTGCCAACTCTTTTTCTACATAGCCCACATTGCCTAGCCTATCCATCGAGAAAAGAAATGAATTGTTGAATTCGTTCAAGGGGTGCATCAACAATTTTTGGGAGGTTGTGAATCATTGGATTATAGCAGATTCATCAAGCAGTAGGACATACGTCGTGAGCAGATAAACATCAAACATGGAGCAAGGTAAAATTCTGCTTTTTGTTACTTTGCCCAGTGATTTGATTAAACGGTCTTTAATTAGGGATTTATCAAATAAATCCAACATGAACTGCACTGCAGCATCGATAGCGCTAAAAGAGAATCATAGTTTCATCAATGCGTGCTATTGTGGATTTTTTATTATGGGTGCGATCATTTACTAGTGACATAATGTATGTTAGTTGCTGCTTCCCATATGAGGTATGTCTATCACAATAATTGTAGCGACCCATCCTGAGTCCTAGTACTCGAAACGACTCACCCTTTGTATCCCACTAAGGAGAATACAAGGCGTCGATACAATTCAATTACACGTCAGCAATATAACGTATATCGATGTCAGTGGAAGTCATAAATTAAAAACTCTCGATAAAATAATCATCATTATTCATACAATGTCTAGTCAAAACCAAAACGATACAGTGGTCAATTGTAGATAAACACTAATTTCCAAAATACATGAATCTCGAATGTCGAAATAAATGCCTCAACTAAATCTTTGAAAGTCTCATCCGAATATCCTCACTCTCGAAATCTTTATTCTCAATCTTCCACGGTATATCAACTCATTGACCTGTTTATCTGCAAAACTGATCGGTAGAGGGGGAGTGAGCGACATACATCGCCCAGCAAGTAGCCTGACTATATTTACCATGGACCATACACGGAGAAGCACGCGTGAATAACATAGATAAATAATGAAATATAAAATATCATGCTTCTCTTCGCCAATAGATTTTACCTTTTTACCTTTCCAACCAGTCAAACAAGTAATAATACATAAACACATAAAGAAGAGCAACCACAGCTAACACCAATAACTGAATCGTAAGATAAACACGCACTCACCCAATCAAAAGCAATGCAACTTCATGATGCATGCCTTATCACACTACCGTGTCACACACCCGATCCCATCATATCACACGCTATGCAATGCATGTCCTAGGGTCCTATCACACGTTCCGTAACGTAGAGTCTGTTGAGAAATATGTTTGGATAATTTTCAAAGTCATGATTTTAAGTGATGAATACTTAAAAATGTCACACATGGTGTTATATGTGATTAAAAGTTGAACAAGTTCACATCGATCGATCTATGTAAGGCAGATAAGTTTAAGACCTTTCTGTGAGACATCGATCTCTAAACCTTAGACACATCAATCGATCGATGTATATCAAACTCTCACTTCGATCTATCGATGTAAGTCAGAGACAAAACCTGAACCTTTATGTGAGACATCGATCTATGAAGCTGAGGTACTTCGATCGATCAATGTCTAGAGTTTTTAGAAATAATTTTCTAAAATGTGATAAAATGGTTGTTTTCATTTGTACATGATTTATATATGCTCATTATGTGCTTATTATGTGTTTTTGGTGATTATTATTGTCTTGCGACTAACGTGCCTTGGAAGTTTCTACAACTTACCAAAAAGGGCAAAATTGGTATTTTAAGTTTTGTAGGAACATCATATGGTGAAAAATAATTCAAGAAGATATTATCATCTTATTTATTATCAAGAAGGTGTTATTATATTTAATTCTGACCATCGGGGTCATTTCTGGAGTTTTCTCACACAAGGGGTATTTTGGTCATTTTACCCCCAAGGGTATTTTTGGTATTTTCACTCAAGGAATCTCTTGAGAATATTATTATCTTTATTCTGGAGCTGTGTTATTATTATTTTGAAGATTATATGGTGATCTTATATCTTATTCTCTCAACCGATGATATTATTGACTATAGCTGGATATGTGACGATTTGAGATGTCACATTCTATTTTTTCTTGAAGACCCTCTTATATATGTTATAAGAGGATATTAATCATCATCTTTTAGAGATTACAAGGTGTCCTTGGTGCAAGATTCATCACAATATGTAAAGGAGAAGAAAGTATGAATTTTGGTGTTATATGTTGACATAATCTTGTCAACACTTATTCATTATTTTTTATTCACAAAATTTGAGTTGGTATACATACATACAACATCCAAAACGTCCATAAACAGGTGGAGAAGGTGGTGTACTCATTTTATGAGTTGGAGACAAGAAGACAAACCAAAAGCAAGCTAGTTGGCAAAAGTTGTCAACTTGAAATTTCAAATTTGAAGTTAATGGAGACAAGGTTGTTGGAGATGATTATGGAGGTGTTTTAATTCAAAATTCTCAGCCATCACATGGTCTAAAAGTTGGAGGGAATATGCCATCAATTCACACTATAAATAGAAGGCAAGGTGAAGAAGAGAAGACATACACTTGAAAGAAAAAATTGAAGATTGTTGTCTTGCTATTCTCTTCTCATATTTTCGTTCATACTTTGTGTAGCTAAGGTGTTCCATTTCTAGTTGTTGTCCAGCTACACTATACACACCTTCTTGTGTCTTATTTGTAAGATTGATTAGCCAAATCTATAAGGCTACATCAATAGGTGATAGAGGTGTTGCAACCAAGAGTTGCATAAAGGTGTTCATCCAAGTCTTGAATAGGGTTGGTGTTTAACCCAAGGATCAAGCTTGGTTCTTGCTGTAATTTGGTTCATACCATAGTGAAATCCAAGGAAAGGTGTTCCTTGGGACTGGAGTAGGTCACATTGACCGAACCAGGATAAATTCTTGGTGTTCTTCTCTTGTTTCTTTATTTCTATTTTTTGCCCGTTTTTGACTGCAGTTTTCACACCACTTCTCACAATTTGAAAAAAATAGCTAAACATTTTTAAAATTCGTGATTTTTGGTGGAGTTATACTTCAGACTGTTAGCTTTCATTTGCAACAAGAATCATTTGATTTGAGCAAGGGAAAGTTAGTCTTTCAGTCTTTGCAAGATAACTGCTCCAATCTGGCTGCAATCTGACCAGTTTTGAGAAAACTTAAATTCTGTATTTTTCGAGAGTTGGTTAAGGTCAGGGCCTTTTTGAAACTTCATCTACACATCCTAAGAAGTGTTTTGATATAAAGATCAACCTTTTTGATTGAGTATTCAAAGAGAAACACGTTTTGCAAAATCAGCAACATTCTGTCCAATTCTGTTCAGATTGACCATCTGAATCTTTTTATTTATTTGAAGGGTCAAACGATCTTATTTTTGTCTGATTTTTGGATAGAGTCTTGTTAACTCATTAAAGTTACATTCTGGAAAGTTTCATAATTTTTGGAGTTGTGTAAAATTATTTGTGAATTTGTGAAAAACGGGTTCTGAATCTGAGGTGGTTTCAGATTCTGTTTTCAAAGGGAATTTTAACCAAGGGTTGTAGTGTAATTTCCGCTAACCACTATTCACCCCCCCTCTAGTGGTGTTTATTGCAGGTGCACGGTCCAACATTTGGTATCAGAGCCAGACCAACACCACTCAAAAGAAGCAAGATTCAACACCATACAAACAATACAAGGCCAAGAAACAACAATTCATTATATACTGCTTGTCTCAAATCCAAGGTACATACTATGGCTATTGTTTCTCACAAAGGTGAGTTGGAAGGTATGTCTACACAACGTCCTCCTCTTTTTGATGGCAATAATTTTGTTCATTGGAAACTAAGAATGAGGCTATTCTTAATGGCTATAGACATCGATTTATGGTCTATAGTTGAAGATGGGCCGTATATTCCAATGAAAGCTATACAAGTTAGTGGAGTCACTCAAGAAGTCGAAAAATATAAAAGTGAATGGTCATCGGATGATAAAAAGAAAATGTCCATGAATGCTAAAGCTATGCAATTACTTTTGAATGGACTTACAACTTCTGAAGCAGGATATGTGTCAAATTGCACAAGCGCACATGACATGTGGAAATCACTTGTATTAAAGCATGAAGGTACTAGTGGTGTTAAAGAGTCAAAAATAAACATGCTTATGACTGAATTAGAGACTTTCAAAATGTTGCCTAACGAATCCATAACATCTATGGATTTGAGAATTACTAACATTTTCAATGCACTTGAAGCTTTAGGTAAATCTTTTACCAACAATGAGAAAGTTCAAAAGGTGCTGCGAAGCCTTCCCGCTGAATGGGATCCAAAGGTTACGGCAATTGAAGAAACGAAGTCAATTACTAAGATGGACGAATTAATAGGCTCACTCAAAGTATATGAGGTAAAATTGAATCAAGGAAAATCTGAATTATCAAAGCCGTCAAGTAAGTCGATTGCTTTTAAATCATCTGAGCCATCTCATAGAAACAATGATGAAAGTAATAGCGATATTGAATTAGATGATGATTTAATATTAATAGCTAGAAAACTTAGAAAGTTTTTCAAAAGGCCTAATCAAAATAGACAACAGTCTTCTTCGTCTTCTTCTCAAACAAAGAAAAATAATTTTAATAATAACAAGTGGAATAATAGAGAATTAAAATGCTATGAATGTGGTAAAAAAGGACACATTTCTTACGATTGTCTGGAAAAGAAAAATAATAATAACAATAATAAGCAAGTCAAAGACAAGGAGCCTCAACGGTCCAAGACAAAGGAGCCAAATGCAAGAAAAGGAAAACGAGCAATGAAGGCGAGCACATGGAGCGACTCGTCTGACTCAGAATCAGAAAATGAAGAAGCTCAAGTCTGCTTCGTATCCAGCGAGGTAATATCTTCTTCTGATATAGATTCTGATAATGAAATGTCATTTGATGAAATGTATGAAGAATTCTTAAAGATGCATGCTCACTGTAAAAGGCTATCTAAAGAGAAAAAGAAACTAACTGAAGAAAATGATAAGTTGAAGACGTCCAACTTGGAATTTTCCGATCAGTTAGAATCTTTTCAACAAGAGTCTTCTAATACTCTTGATTCTTTAGAGAATAAAATTGAATCATATAAGAAAGATGAACAAAAGTTAAAAATGGAAAATAATATGTTAAAGTCTAAGCTAGAAAATTATGAAAAAGAATTAGCACAACTTACTACATCTAAAATAGATTTAGAAAAAATGTTGGAACAGTTTAAGTCTGGAACTAATATGTTAGATACTTTAATTTCATCACAAAAATATGGAAATGATAAAAAGGGGTTGGGCTATATAGAAGAAAATGACAAGTTAGACAAAAAGACTAATTTTATATCATCTAAGTCTAAATTGCCATATAGTACAACTAAGTCAAATGTACACATTTTGCCTACTCCTTCCTCTACTCATTCTAAGGTAAAAATACAGCATGCACCTCCAAAATCAACAAGGCAAAACTTTCCATCTAGATCACATAAAAATTATGCATTTATGTATAAAAATGTATCTAGGCAAAATCAAATGCATCCAACGTATTATAATGCATATAAACCTAAATATAGGCAACATACATATCCTCCTTATAAGACTTATAGGAATGTAAATACATTATATGATTATACATACATGGCTCCATTCAAGAAACAAAATCATATGCCTCACACTCATTATCAAAGTTGTCCAAAATATAATGCATATAAACCAAGATATAACATGTATGACAATGTATCGTCTTTTAAATGGAATCGTCAAATAAATGTTAATCCTCTTTATTCAACTTATGAAAATGCCAAATATGTGCCCAAAAGGTACATCCAAGTTTGGATACCCAAAGGGTATATAAACAAAGATGGAACCTCTAACATTCAAGGACCCAAGTAAAGGGTACCTAAAACTTTGTCTCCATTGTAGGAAAAACGCAAAGAATGCAAGAAGGAGACAAAGTCAAAGAATCTAAAAACCAAATGGTTTTTAGATAGCGGGTGTTCAAGGCACATGACGGGCAACCTCAAACTATTCACCGAACTGGAACAAATCGATAATGGAGGAAAGGTGACATTCGGTGACAACAACCAAGGCAAGGTTATTGGAAAAGGAACAATTGGGGACCCTAACACATTTCAAATACGAAATGTGTTGTTAGTAAGCAATCTTTCTTACAATTTATTAAGTATTTCGCAACTTATAGATTCTGGTTATCATGTCTCTTTTCTTCCTAATTGTTGTGATATAATAAATGAAAAGGGAGAAATTGTTCTAAAGGGAAATAGGGATGGTAACATTTACACACTATCACTAAATAATATATTGAATGCTAGGATTAAGTGTTTAGTATCACATGACTTAGATGTGAACTTATGGCATAGACGGCTAGGCCATATAGGAGTTTCAACCATAGAAAAATTATATAAGAAGAATCTAATTAGAGGAATGCCTAAGTTAGACTTAGATAATTTTCAATTATGTGAAACATGTATTAAAGAAAAACATATAAAAGAAACAATGAAACCAAAACATGAAGTGAGTACTAGTCATATACTAGAATTGCTTCACTTAGACTTATTTGGTCCAAGTAGGACAAGAAGTCTAGGTGGACACTACTATGTGTGTGTCATAGTAGATGATTACTCACGCTACACATGGACATTGTTCTTAACACACAAAGACGATGCTCCATTAGCAATCAAAACTCTTATTAAGCAACTTGAAAATATTTATGAAGAAAATGTTAAAAGAATTAGAAGCGATAGAGGTGGTGAATTTAAAAACAAAGACGTAATAAAATTTTGCGAACTATATGGAATAAAACATGAATTCTCACCACCTAGAACACCACAACTTAATGGAGTTGTTGAACGTAAAAATAGAACAATTCAAGAAGTTGCTAGGACAATGCTGTGTGAAAATAAATTACCTAAATATTTATGGGCTGAAGCTGTTAGTTGTGCATGCTATATTATAAATAGGCTCACTATTAGAAAGAAATTAAATAAAACGCCTTATGAATTGCTAAACAATAGACAACCTAAGATAGATTATCTTAAAGTATTTGGATGTAAATGTTTTGTGCTGAACACTAAGGATAATCTAGATAAATTTGAACAAAAGTCTATTGAATGCATATTTGTTGGGTATTCAACTAACTCAAGAGCATATAGGTGTTATAATCCTGCATCTAGAAAAATAATTGAATCCATACATGTGAAATTCAATGAAAATGCATGCTTTGAAGTTAGTGATAAACATCAACATAAACAAGAAAATAATGTTGAAAATATGTTTGATGATGATGATATATTACTTGAGCCTGTTCATGATCATCTAGAACCAACTTCCCCTGAACAAGATGTGCATGAACCTTTAGGTGAAATAAATCAAGAAATTTTACAATTGGAAGATAATCTATCTAACTTACAGGATGTTCCAATTGTATATGAAAATGTTCACACGAATGAAACATTTGAACTAGAAGAAGGTGAACCTAGTCAACTTAGGAATTGGTGGCTTATAGAAGATAAACATAAACACCCCAAAGAGCTGATCATTGGTGATCCAAGTGTTGGGGTTAGAACACGTAGAAATATAAGTCAACTTGAAGGACATAGCTTAATCTCACAATTAGAACCTAAGAACGTAAAGGAAGCCTTAGGTGACATATCATGGATAGATGCTATGCATGAGGAATTAAATCAATTCACAAGGAACAACGTGTGGGACTTAGTACCTAAACCTGAAGACAAGTCTATCATAGGAACTAAATGGGTTTTTAGGAATAAAATGGATGAACAAGGAAATATTACAAGGAATAAGGCTAGACTAGTCGCACAAGGTTATAATCAACAAGAAGGAATAGATTATGAAGAAACATTTGCACCCGTTGCACGACTAGAAGCAATTAGATTATTACTTGCGATTGCAAGTATAAGCAAAATTAAGCTCTTCCAAATGGATGTCAAGAGTGCGTTCTTGAATGGATACATCCAAGAAGAAGTGTTTGTAAAACAACCTCCTGGATTCGAAGATCCGAAGAATCCGAACCATGTTTATAAGCTTAAGAAAGCTCTATATGGTTTAAAACAAGCTCCAAGAGCTTGGTATGATAGATTTGCAAACTTTCTTATTACAAATAATTATCAAAGGGGGACCATCGACAACACATTATTCCTAAGAAGAAAAGGTAATGATTTGTTAATAGTTCAAATATACGTAGATGATATAATCTTTGGTTCAACCAACCCTACTTTAGTAAAAGACTTCGAAGAATGTATGAAGTCAGAGTTTGAAATGTCAATGGTAGGAGAGTTGAATTATTTCTTAGGACTTCAAATCAAACAAACCCCTCAAGGAATTCACATTAGCCAACTTAAGTATGTCAATGATATGATTAAGAAGTTTGGCTTTGAAGAGTTGAAACCTACAACTACCCCTATGAGTGTTAGTACCAAACTTGATAAGGATGAAAACGGTAAACCTTTTGATGACACACTTTATAGGTCTATGATTGGCTCATTGTTATACTTAACTGCATCAAGACCTGATATTATGTTTAGTGTGTGTATGTGTGCTAGGTTTCAATCTTGTCCTAAGGTATCACATTACAATGCAGTGAAAAAGATCTTTAGATATCTTAAGCATACACCTCACTTAGGATTGTGGTATGATAGAAACGCTAAGTTGGAATTACACGCATATAGTGATGCTGATTATGGTGGTTGCAGGTTAGATAGAAAATCCACTAGCGGTACATGTCAATTTATAGGAACCAATTTGATCTCTTGGTTTTCTAAAAAGCAAGCTAGTGTAGCTCTTTCTACCACTGAAGCCGAGTATATTGCTTTGAGTTTATGTACTACCCAAATACTTTGGCTTAAACAGCAACTTAGTGATTTTGGCATTAAAATGAATAAGATTCCAATTTTCTGCGATAGCACAAGTGCAATCAATCTTTCCTGGAATCCGGTACTTCATTCTAAGGCCAAACACATTGAGGTGCGATACCACTTTCTTCGCGATCATGTTCAAAATGAGGACATAGTGATAAACCATATAAGAACTGATCACCAAATCGCTGACATCTTCACCAAACCCCTTAATCAAGCCACTTTTGAAAACTTACGAGCCAAATTAGGAATGATGACTTACGATACCATTGTATAGTTCTATCTTTTGCATGATTTGCAAAATAAAGGGGGAGATAGAATAAGAACATGGAACATGATTTTAGTTGATAAGTCATGTTTTAGTTGGTAAGTCATGATAAATCATATGCTAAGTTTTTTTTATTGGTATAAATTTTGGAGCATAGGTTAAGGGGGAGAGTATGAGTTGAGGGGGAGCAGCATACTATTTAAACGTTGAAAACATAGTTGAAAACATTTGGTTAAACTTTTGGTTATAAGTTGTGACATTAAAATCATGTTAGGTTATTTTGAAAATCATCCAAAAGGGGGAGAATGTTGAGAAATATGTTTGGATAATTTTCAAAGTCATGATTTTAAGTGATGAATACTTAAAAATGTCACACATGGTGTTATATGTGATTAAAAGTTGAACAAGTTCACATCGATCGATCTATGTAAGGCAGATAAGTTTAAGACCTTTCTGTGAGACATCGATCTCTAAACCTTAGACACATCAATCGATCGATGTATATCAAACTCTCACTTCGATCTATCGATGTAAGCCAGAGACAAAACCTGAACCTTTATGTGAGACATCGATCTATGAAGCTGAGGTACTTCGATCGATCAATGTCTAGAGTTTTTAGAAATAATTTTCTAAAATGTGATAAAATGGTTGTTTTCATTTGTACATGATTTATATATGCTCATTATGTGCTTATTATGTGTTTTTGGTGATTATTATTGTCTTGCGACTAACGTGCCTTGGAAGTTTCTACAACTTACCAAAAAGGGCAAAATTGGTATTTTAAGTTTTGTAGGAACATCATATGGTGAAAAATAATTCAAGAAGATATTATCATCTTATTTATTATCAAGAAGGTGTTATTATATTTAATTCTGACCATCGGGGTCATTTCTGGAGTTTTCTCACACAAGGGGTATTTTGGTCATTTTACCCCCAAGGGTATTTTTGGTATTTTCACTCAAGGAATCTCTTGAGCATATTATTATCTTTATTCTGGAGCTGTGTTATTATTATTTTGAAGATTATATGGTGATCTTATATCTTATTCTCTCAACCGATGATATTATTGACTATAGCTGGATATGTGACGATTTGAGATGTCACATTCTATTTTTTCTTGAAGACCCTCTTATATATGTTATAAGAGGATATTAATCATCATCTTTTAGAGATTACAAGGTGTCCTTGGTGCAAGATTCATCACAATATGTAAAGGAGAAGAAAGTATGAATTTTGGTGTTATATGTTGACATAATCTTGTCAACACTTATTCATTATTTTTTATTCACAAAATTTGAGTTGGTATACATACATACAACATCCAAAACGTCCATAAACAGGTGGAGAAGGTGGTGTACTCATTTTATGAGTTGGAGACAAGAAGACAAACCAAAAGCAAGCTAGTTGGCAAAAGTTGTCAACTTGAAATTTCAAATTTGAAGTTAATGGAGACAAGGTTGTTGGAGATGATTATGGAGGTGTTTTAATTCAAAATTCTCAGCCATCACATGGTCTAAAAGTTGGAGGGAATATGCCATCAATTCACACTATAAATAGAAGGCAAGGTGAAGAAGAGAAGACATACACTTGAAAGAAAAAATTGAAGATTGTTGTCTTGCTATTCTCTTCTCATATTTTCGTTCATACTTTGTGTAGCTAAGGTGTTCCATTTCTAGTTGTTGTCCAGCTACACTATACACACCTTCTTGTGTCTTATTTGTAAGATTGATTAGCCAAATCTATAAGGCTACATCAATAGGTGATAGAGGTGTTGCAACCAAGAGTTGCATAAAGGTGTTCATCCAAGTCTTGAATAGGGTTGGTGTTTAACCCAAGGATCAAGCTTGGTTCTTGCTGTAATTTGGTTCATACCATAGTGAAATCCAAGGAAAGGTGTTCCTTGGGACTGGAGTAGGTCACATTGACCGAACCAGGATAAATTCTTGGTGTTCTTCTCTTGTTTCTTTATTTCTATTTTTTGCCCGTTTTTGACTGCAGTTTTCACACCACTTCTCACAATTTGAAAAAAATAGCTAAACATTTTCAAAATTCGTGATTTTTGGTGGAGTTATACTTCAGACTGTTATCTTTCATTTGCAACAAGAATCATTTGATTTGAGCAAGGGAAAGTTAGTCTTTCAGTCTTTGCAAGATAACTGCTCCAATCTGGCTGCAATCTGACCAGTTTTGAGAAAACTTAAATTCTGTATTTTTCGAGAGTTGGTTAAGGTCAGGGCCTTTTTGAAACTTCATCTACGCATCCTAAGGAGTGTTTTGATATAAAGATCAACCTTTTTGATTGAGTATTCAAAGAGAAACACGTTTTGCAAAATCAGCAACATTCTGTCCAATTCTGTTCAGATTGACCATCTGAATCTTTTTATTTATTTGAAGGGTCAAACGATCTTATTTTTGTCTGATTTTTGGATAGTCTTGTTAACTCATTAAAGTTACATTCTGGAAAGTTTCATAATTTTTGGAGTTGTGTAAAATTATTTGTGAATTTGTGAAAAACGGGTTCTGAATCTGAGGTGGTTTCAGATTCTGTTTTCAAAGGGAATTTTAACCAAGGGTTGTAGTGTAATTTCCGCTAACCACTATTCACCCCCCCTCTAGTGGTGTTTATTGCAGGTGCACGGTCCAACAGAGTCAGCACCTACACTCCGTAATGTGGAGTCAGTGCACACACGCTCCGTAACGTGAAGTCAATGAACACGCTTCGTATCGTGAAGTCACTCGCCTCGAAGGGATGTATGTGCCATGAATGCTGCACACTTTCAGACTTCTGTTTATCCGATATCGCATGCTCCATTCTATATTGCGTATTACATATATTGTGTAGTTACCCTATATTGCGTAGGGTTCATTACTGTATTTTATCTTTTACCGTTATTTTATCTTTCTAGACTTTATTTTAAGTTTCTACACTTTATTTTATCTTCCGTATGCTTTCAAATACTTCATTCTTTTATTTATTTATTTTTATCTTTCCCTACTATTTTTTTCTCTTGTTTTAATTTTATTTTCTTCTCTCTCCTTTTCTTCTCCTTTTTTCCTTTTATTTTACTTTATTTGATGTGTTTCTAAATTCCTTATTCAGGCCAACAACAATTTATTCACATTATAATATAAATAAATTTAGATATCATATATAAGTCGGCCAAAAACAGTTTATGTAATTATATAT
Organism: Eustoma russellianum; assembly: GCA_036186865.1. NCBI lineage: Eukaryota > Viridiplantae > Streptophyta > Magnoliopsida > Gentianales > Gentianaceae > Eustoma > Eustoma russellianum. Next base: position 10,847,381 of record AP025074.1, on the reverse strand, counting down.
ATTTCAACTACAATAAAAATAATGTAAATAAGTATACTTCTATTCCAAAACAATTTGTATAATTAAAAATATACAATTACATATAAAATTTTATCCGAAAACAGTTTACACCATTATATATATATATATATATATATATATATATTTAAACTCGAAAATAGTACAAGAAACTATATAATTCTAATGGAAAACAGCTTATATTATATACAATTTTAAATATAAAAATAACATCGGTCATTATATAATAAAAATACTTTATATACTTCTATATAGTTTTAAATCTTGAAAATAATATAAATAAATATATAATTCTATCCAAAAACAGTTTTTACATGTTTATTTTTATATCCGAAATTAATATAACTAACTATTTAATTTTATTGAAAAACAGTGTATATAATTAAATACAAAAATTACATAATATATATCTATAATTCTTAAAAAAATTGTTTTTTGCAATAATTAAATATTTAATCCGAAAATAAAACATCAAAACAGTTTTCTATATTATTATATAATTAACTTAGATATTTCATATATAAATTATAAAATTTATATAAAAAAGTTTATATATTTGATATATATAAATAATTTCTGAAACAGTTTAATATATAATATTTATAATTCTGAAAAGAAACACTAAATGTATATATGTGTATATTGTATAATTTCCTCAAACACAATTTTCATCGAACTTTAATTTATACACAAAGCAATACATATAAGTAATATTTTACATTGTTTATATAGCAAATATAATTTTAACATATATACCATATATTTGTTAAGATATTAATTTTGCAAAAGAAATCAAATTCTCATTTTTTTAATGGCCATTCGACCAGTACACGTGCAACAACCACCTTCAATTCCTCTTCCATATAATTCAGCCGCCATATTTTTTTTGAAATTAGGTAGTTTCGGACTTCTTGAATATTTTACATAAATATATATATCTTAAGCCAATTTGTCCAACTTTCAGTTTCCTTTATTCATGCATTTAACTCCTTTTATGCATGCACATTTTGCAGCACCCACTACACAAAACAATTATTAATGTTGTTCATTCCTATTTATATATATATATATATATATATATATATATATATTTGATTATTCCCAGCTCAACGCAGGACTCCGGTGAAAAAGCGCCCAGCTGCTCAAACAAACCTTCCAGAGAATGAGCCGCCATTGACAGACGCACCAATCCCTCAAGGTTCCCCCATTCATGATGCTGAACCTATAGCAGATAATGCAGAGGAGTCTATGGAGCCACTGCGGGAGACTCATGAGACCTGTGACATTGGACATTCGTCTGATAATGAGTTACCAGTGGCGGATACCCTTGAGATACCTACTGTTCCGGAAGAGGTAGCCCGCCGCATGCAGCTGCTACCTCCCTCGCCTGATACGGACACCTTAATTTCGCGATTACAAGAGTCAGCAGAAGATTTTATTCAGGTTGTTCCTCGCAGGAAACGTCGGGCAAAGAAGGATCTTCCTCCATTACCTCCATCGACAATTCTTACGCGCAGTGCTTCACATGCGATACAGGGAAGTAACTCTACTCTTTCTCAATGAATATTATGATAGAGTCTAAAAAGCGGAACGAGCGACGCAACAAAGCCACACTTATTCGGCATATTAGTAATAGCGGGGTATGATCCGAAGCAATACGGGGAAGATGTGTAAGTTGCAGGTCTTCAAATTTGTCATGAAAATCTGTATTGAGAAACAACCTATCTAATCGCCGGCGAACTCTACCAAGGCCTCGATCCGACCATGTGAATCTGGAACCCTGAAACGGCGGCGACATCAAACCACATGACTCTATGCAATCATTAAAATCCTGTAAAATTGAGAGTGATGGCTGAGACCGTCCTTCATGATCCGATATAGAGCGGAATGTATTAAAATCTCTCCCCAGCACCCAAGGAAGCGTTGTATTTTCAGAGAATGTACATAATGAAGCCCACAAAGAACGACGTAGAGATGGAGTATGATTGCCATATACTGCCGACAATACAAAAGTATACTGAAGAGGCCGATATAACAGTGTAAAATGTACCACTTGTCCTTCATCCTGCAGTGTTACCAACTCAAAGTGAGAGTCACGCCAGAAAAACCAAATACGTTCAGACTGTGATGCATATGAATTGGAAAAGCCGAAATCCAAAGCATAACGAGAAACAGTAATCGATGCATGTTTAGGTTCTATGATAACAAGTATATTTAACCGATGATCACGAATCAATTGATGCAATCGTGGCTTTGAGTCCCGCAGACCTCTTTGCGTCAAAAGGGACTTCCAGTACACTTTGAATGCCTTCAGGAGGTGCCTATGGTGACATGAAGTGCCTTTACTAGGTGTTCGAAGTGTTCTGGAATGCACTGGGACACATTGAACGCCTACTTTAGGCGCCTAATGTGACATTGAGCGCCTAAAATAGGTGTTCGAAGTGTTCTGACGGTTCCTAAAACTGCAATTCTGCAGTAACTTCCTCTCTTCATATTCTCCCTTCACCACTTCCATCTAAACACTTCAAATTCAATCTTACCATCTGAATCCATCATGCACAACACAAAAAAACACAGTTTGATCCTTACATCTATCAGTTTGCATCAACCTTAAGCTTTCTAGTATTCATATTCGCGAATGTACCATCAATCTTCTACCCCATACAAAACTTGCAGCACAAATCATCTAACTCTTCACACCTACCCAAATTCTTCTCAAACCATCTAAGACAATCTTTGGAAAACATGATAAACTATCACAAAGCAATATTTGCACAAAAGATAACACTTTAAGGGCATGTTTATCAACAATTAAGCACAACATAGATATTCTCAGAATTTGGCCCAAAGAACATGACTTTAGTCAACCAACAACAACAAATACGTATAGTAGAGAATTTAACATAAATAAATCAAGATTACCAATGTGTGATCCGAATTTTCTATTTATAAGAACATAAGGCCTATTGGAATCAAACTTTGCGTAAAGCATATAGAAAGATTACCTGTCTTGGAATCTAGATAGTCTTACGAGTGTGTGGCAGGATTTTTGCGATAGATTGGACCTAGGTTGGCTGCTCTTCCTTACTCTTCTTCTTTTCTTCTTCTTTCTTCCTCTCCTTCTTTTCTCTCCTTCATTTCTCCCTCTCTTTCCCTCTAGCTGTTCTTCCCTGTCCTTTTGTTTTGTAACCGCCATTTTGTGAGAGTGGGGAGTTATACTCCTTTATGTAACACCCCTAGCATTTAAGTAGACAGGGGTATTTTAGGTATTTTAGCCTAATTTTCTTAATTTCATCCTTTTGATCATTTTATCACCTACAATTCATTTAACTAAGCCTCATAAACCTATACATTTAATGAAATTATATTTTAAGTTGTTTTCTAATTATTAAAAGTCGGACTTAAAAAGTTACGGGGTATGACAACCACTGGTCGACTAGTATCTAAGAAAGTTATTTGAAAGAGATTAGCCATTGCGTCATAAATGTCCTGATCCTGCGCATCAAGCTGACTGACATTTAGCGGGAGAACAAGTTCACTGTCTGAAAGAGAGGACGTATCTGCATTAACCAATAGGTCAACCAACATACAATCATCCACTCCCCTTAATCGCGATATATCTTGCACATTCGAATCTGAGGCTACAACACAGATACCTGGTGATGGCGGCTGGGCTACCCTAGATGGCGAAGGCGGTTGGATGGCATGAATTGATGTTGACGGATGGATAGACGTAGTATTCAAATCTCCAGACGTACCCAGAACTTTGGCAAGTGGAGCCGAATCAGGCAGTTTTTTTTGGCATCTGACGCTGCTTTTTGTCTTTATCTGCCTCAGACCGCCGCTTGAGAGGCTGATCTCTCATAACTGGCAAGTCAGATAAATTCGAATTGCCACAATCGGCTAGAATATGCCCCAGTCGATAACATCCAGAGCAATACGAAGGTAGATCTTCATGTTCAAACTGATGTATTATTAAGCCTGAAGGTCCCTGAATGTACACCCTTTTTGGCAGATCTTTCGATACATCAAGCTCAACACATATGCGGGCGACCGATGGGCGATTAGTGGCTGTTGTTGTCGCATCTAACTTCATAAGCATACCAACCATCTGGGCGATTTGAAAAAGAGCATCTTTTCTGTGAAAATGAATAGGCAACCCAAGGAAAGATACCCACACTGGGACAATGGGCACTCCTAAAGACGGATCATAATCCGGTGTCCATTTTGTGATGCGCATGTGTTTTCCGGATATCATCCAACTTCGATGAGAAAAAAACAGAGGTAATGCTGCTCAAGATCAAAATGAAGAAGAACATGTGTAGCATCGAGCAAGCCAATTTTAACGACACCAGAAAAGCCAATGCGATCAACGGCCGAGCGTATCGTCGCTAGCGGGGGCGTCCATACCAGAAAGTACCCACCAACATAAAACGATATGGGGCAGCCAAGGATTGAATTTCCTCCTCCGTGAATAAAATCATTGGACTGCCCTTGAACTTTTGAATTTGTTTCTCCGCAATGATAATGGAAGTCGACGAGAATAATAATGTGAAAGATTTGGCTGCGCCGAAATAGTATCGGATGGCATCGTCGTCGGGTTTGGTTGCAGCGGCAGAGCTGCCATTGCGATTGCTGATGTTTTGATGGCGGAAGGAAGGAGGTAGAGAATCAGAGAGAATGGGAGTGTAACAGCGGCAAAGGCGACAGCCTATCGCCGCTGCCTGGAATCGCAAGTCAGAGAGAGCATCGTATTAGGTACTTTAAACATTTTTATATATATATGTGTGTGTAGAAACATATATATTAGGACGGGCGGTACCGTCTGGGATTTTATTAATAATAATAACCCTCACTTGTGGGGAAGGAATACCGTGGTTACATATGTTGTAGGAGACTTTCCCACGAGAATGAACGGAATAAATACATTAACCTGCAAATTAAACGACGCAAAAAAAGAAATGGACATGGAAAACACAACCTAAACAATCGTGTGATGCTAATAGTATCCTAATAATATTGAGGACGAAGCACTCAATACGTCGCAAATCCATGTATAACCTCGAATCATCCAACAGAATAGCATCCACCATCCGTATATGCAACATAAATGAAATGGTTAAAAGAGTATAAAGTAGACATACTAAAACCAAGAATAAATATGCCATGTACATACCCACATTGCCTGTATTCGTATTGAACACATGAAGCAAGATGAATAGGCAGCCGAAACATTCGTCTCCACCATTGGTGAAAGAAGCCACATCATCTCGGAGGAAAAACAACAACATCCAGTATCAAGCATAGGGAGAAAACAGAGTTATCATAAAACCGTGTGATGATAATGCAATCCGAGTAATGCAACAGACAAAGCACTCAGTACGTTGCAAATCCATGGATGATCGCAAAGCATTTAGCATGAAGCCATCAACCATCCGCATATGCCACACAAATGTATTGATTAAGTGTAAAAACCAATATGAAAGATGCCATGTACATACCGACACTGCCTGTACTCATACTGAACACAGGCAACCGATAGAAAATCCAGCACAAAAATACTTTGCCATGCTTGGTGAAGCAAGTTACAACACGCCAGCAGGAGACAACAATAGCCAGCAGAAAGCTCAGGAAGAAAAAGATAGTCATCCCAGCAAGGAATATAAAATGGTAAACAAAATAAAGTAGGCAAACGAAAGCGAAGGACAATATACCAACGTTGCCTGTGCCAATCCATGACACAGGCAACACCAAGGTGAATGCGCCAACCCATTGGGAGACAATGGAACTCAAAGCCACAAATTGGGTATGCAAACATCTAGAGAGATGGCCCCACAAACTTCACACAGCAAGGCAAGTAAAGATGTATAAGTAGTCATGGCCGCCGAATGAAACCCATGCCTGGCTAATGTATGCGCCGCAGTATTGGCTTCACAGGGGCAATATTGCGGCGATGAAGCATTAAGACACAAAAAGATGATAGTACGACGTAGGTCCACAGCTAAAAAGCCTATGTACCGATCAGGAGCTGAGAGACAACAAAGCAGCACACGACCATCTGTCTCAAGTATTAGTCTATCATAGTCCCTGGCATAAAATATTAATGCATATACAAGTTCCATTAATTAAACATGCAATGGTGAAGTAGCAGGCAGAGTGAAACAAATGGCCGAGAAGAAATCTCCTTGTGCGTTTCATAAAACAACTCCAGCCGAAACTGTAAACTGACCCACCGCTGCATCAACATTCAATTTGAGTTTGCCTGAAGGAGACAGCTCCCAATATAAGGGAGCAGTGTAGTGAAAGCCGCAACGATAAACCTCCACCACATGAAAAAAGATGCGTAGTTATCCAATGGGAAATAAAATACAGGCACCATATTAATAGAAAGATGTGCAAGCAGATAAAGAAGAATATAGCAAAACATACCAAGGTTGTCTGTATCGACCAGTGACACAGGTAACAATAATAAAGGCTGGCCAACCCAATGGGAGGCAAATCACATCATAGCCGCAAAGTAGGTAGTCAACCATCCAAAGAAACTGCACCTCAAACCTCGCATGGGAGACAATATACAGACGAGAATATCGTCACCCTGGCCAAATGGAAGCCATGAGGTAATAATCCACGGGTTGCGGAGTTGACTTCGTGGGGAAAAAATGTAGAGTCGATTGATTGAGAGATAAGAACATAACCGCTCTACGGTGAATTAATCACATCATAGCCGCAAAGCAGATAAAGAAGAATATATGATGCCGGGTAACACAAGAAAGTAGCAGGCAACAATCCGTTTCAAGGACCAACTGAGTATACAACATTGCACAGTAAATTAATTCATATAAGAGTGCAAATAATTCAGCTTGCAATGGTGAAGATAAAGGCAACGGGAAGCATATAGCTAGTACAAAGGAACCATGATCATCATGAGGATCGCACCACCAGCCGCAGCACTGCTGCATCGACATTTAATTTTAGCTTACCCGTAGGGGGAAGCTCCCATCGGACTACACGAAGACGACGAGACCGAAGCGAAGGTGAAAAGAAACGGCTTACCAAATGCGGAATGGAACGAGAATATTTTTTACCTGTCGCGGCTGCTCACCAGGTATAAACACTACCACAGACAAGCTCAAATAATCAGCTATATTAAAAAGCATCATCGCTAAAAAGTACCAAAGCGTATTCTTTCCGGATAAACCAGGCAACTAATATGGGAATAATTCTGTGCATAGTAGTAGCGGATGAACCATACCACCATCGCACAAGATGAGTACATATGGAAGGCTAGAGTTGCATTGGGCCTTAAAAAATAATGGACACTTCTTGCCAAAGTGGTATAATAGCCAGATAATGCAAAAAGACATGGTTTTGAGTATGTGAAGTTTGCTGGCGAAAGGCACATGGAGATGGTAGAACAGAGGACCAAGCACATATATTATCAATCATCGGGAACGAGTGTGACCATAAACGTCGAAGAAAAACACGTTCTCCCACCTTTCCCTTTGGGGGTAGAATGATGGGGATAGCGGACCAAAAGCTATGGAACTTGGGGGAGGAGAGCGCTTCCACCATATGTGATGGGAGTAAAAAAAAGAAAAATTCAGACTAGGAAATAGTGAGATACGCTGACTTTAGTGAAAATTGGCCATTGGCATCGGGAAGCCAAGCCATACCATTGGGTGTAAGCTCAACCTGTTGGGACATAAAACCGTGAATTCGGAAAATGCGCTACCAAGATGCTGAGTCATAAATGTGAGCATAAATAGAAGATCTCTGCCCATATTTCTGCCAACAATACAAAGACAACAACGAAGGACAATGATGAAAATGCCAAAGCTGACGGTCATATGCCTGCAGAATATCTTGTAGGCCGCATATGCCTAATCCCACCGCGTCGACTGGACGACATAGACGTTCCTATGATAGCCAATGATGCCTACCATTCCACAAAAAATCCAACATCTTATGATTTAGAACATCGACAATACTCTTCGGTAGTCTTGAACTCACAATGACATGGGATGGCATGGAACAAAGAACATGCCGAATAAGAGTAATGCGTCCCGCCATAGAGAGTAACTTGGAAGACCACATATTTAACTTAGCATCAAAATGACTAAGCAAAGAAGCACAATAGCTGGCCCGATTAATCCCCTTATACAAGTAAGAACCGAGGTATTTAATTGGCAAAGTAGCCAAACGCATACCTAAAATTCAGGATGCTCGTGCATTAGAGACTCCCGCGCCCACCACCACCTGACTTTATGATAATTTACCAATTGATCTGATGCCTGGTGGTATGTTACACCCCGTGACTTTTAAGCACGACTTTCAACACTCTAGGACAACCTTGAATTCAATTTAATTAATGATGTAGATTGTGGTATCAAATAACTAGATATAGAAAGTAAGAAAAGGGGTTAGAAATAGAATTAAAGGTAATTACGGGTAATTGCATAAAAGCCCCTACTAAAGATAGGGGAGTTACACCACACTTTGGTATAACTCCCCATTGGCATTAAGGGGGGACGGTTTTAACATCAAAGAGGGTGAGGGAAACCGCAGGAAAAAGGAAAGGAAAAGAGAGAAAAGAGAAAGAGAGGAAAAGGAAGAAGAAGAGAGGAAGGAGAAGGCCATTTTAGGTTCAATTCTCATCAAGGTTCTGCAGTAAATCCGTAAGCTTATCTAGAATTCAAGGCAAGTAATCTTTCTATACGCTTTATGTAAATTTTGATACTTAGGCCCTATGTTCTTACAAAGAGAAAACATGAATCACATATTGGTATTCTTGTCTTGACTATTTTAAATGCTTTGTTATATGTAAGTCTTGTTGCTAATTGTGCAAAGTATTGTTCTTTGGGCCATATCTCTGGAAATAGTTGTGTGGTGCTTTGTTGTTGTCAAGCATGCCCATAAAGTGTATATCTTGACTTGCTTATTGTCTTGCTCTACTCTTATGTTGATTGTCTACACTTTGACGTTGAGAGTATGTGCAGGAAATTGAGGGATGAGAGTTGACATTGTTGTAGACTTGTTGTGTTGGTTGTTGTTGATGACAATCTTTGAAGATGGTGAATGATTGAAGAGTTAGAGTGGATGTTGTTCGGCACAACTAAGCTTCAATTCATGATTAGATGTATGTTAAGTATGATGAATTTAGATGTTAAGATGGATCTTTAAGAGTTGAATATGGAAGGGTTGAAGAAGAAAGGAGTTGGGTGGAAGTTACTGCAGAAAAACTGCAGTTTGGCATCGTCAGAACACTTCGAACGCCTACATGAGGCGCTTCATGTCACTATAGGCGCTTCATGTAGCGTTCCATGTGTCCTGGAGCTTTCCCGTACAGAAAAACTACAATTTAGAACCGTCAGAACACTTCGAACGCCTACATGAGGCGCTTCATGTCACATTAGGCGCTTCATGTGGTGTTCAATGTGTCCTGAATCATCCCCGAACACTTCGAACGCCTAGTAGAGGCGCTTCATGTACCATTAGGCGCTTCAAGTGGTGTTCCAAGTATTCTGGAAGTATTTTTGACCCTTTAGGCGCCCTATGTAAGTGTAGTAACTTTATACACTCCTTTTGAACATAAAATGCAAGGGTATTTGAGGTATATTTGAGGTGTAGATGGTAAGTTTGATTAAGCAAGCATAAGATTGAATTCTAGTGAATAAGTGAGACAAATGGACTTGGTAAAACACGTTAAGGGAGTGTTTGAGGTGCAAGACCATATCCTTGATAGACAAGATGTATGTGTGTGTGTGTTACATGTTGATATGAAGCTATCTGTGCATCCTGCATCATGACATGGGCACTTGCATTTGATTTGAGATATGTTTTGCAAAAGAACAAGAAAGGTAAAGTTTGCGAAAGACAAAATGGCTGCTGGTTGATCACAGGGTATAAAAGTCACGTCTGCGAAAGCAGGGTATAAAGAGCGTGATCTGTGAATCAACAGCAGGGTATAAAGTATGTTATGGGGCCGTGGACCTATCAGCACGGAAAATGAAGTATTTTATGGGGCCGTGGACCTATCAGCACGGATATATGATATATGTAATGGGGCCGTGGACCTTTCAGCACGGATATATGATATATGTAATGGGGCCGTGGACCTTTCAGCACGGATATATGATATATGTAATGGGGCCGTGGACCTTTCAGCACGGGGTATAAAGTTATGATGGCTGTGGACTGATCACCCACAGGGTATAAAGTTCTGCTACGCGAAGAATATGATATGTAAAGTGATGAAATGTTTGTGAAATGACATGCATGACATGTTTATGAAAGAAGGCATATGCATGGGTGTTGTGTGTGATTTTAAAGAAGTACATGCATCATGATACACGAAGCATAAGACTTGACATGCAAGAAACGTGGTTAGTCTATGACTTGCTTATGTGATTCGTTGTTTTAATACATGTTGGTTCTCGTAACTGTGTTCACATATGTGCTTTATCTGTTTTGAGTAATTCTTATTAAGATGCTATTTGTTAACCCGAGCACCTTATTTTTGGGCAATGTTTTATACACTGGTGACTCGACGTGTGTGATTCCGTAGGGTGTATAGACGGGTTACTTGCTGGCGAAGTTTTCGCTAAGAACAATCATTCTGTCTCCTTTTCAGGTGAGCCTGATTATGAGTTGTTATTTATCGAAGACGACGGCGAGTGGGCTCAATGGGATGATGGACAAGGGAATAGATAGATGCTGGACTATTTTGTTTGAGTTTGAAACTCATTGTTATTATGTTGTTCTAAAACTTATGTCGGCTAGATGAACAAACAGTTTTATTTCCGCTGCAGTTTTCTGGTTGTAATATTGACAACGAAGGTTTAAATGTTATGACGTTTCCGCTGGTTTTAACTTACATTATGAAGGATGTATGCTTGATCTGCTTGACGCTTCGTAGTTCTCATAGTAGGCTACGGCGGGTGCACTGGTTCCGATAACGGTATCGGGCTGGGGCGCTACATGGTAGGTCTCCAATAATAGACGAAAATGCTCTAAATTACGCATGGAGCCATTCGAAAATATCACCAAATCATCATCAAATCTCAAATGTGAGACACGAGGCCGCGGCTTGCCCTAAAACCACGGATATCACCCGCATCCATGAGCGCGTTAAATCCACATGAAAAGATTTCAGATGCCAAGATAAATAATAATGGGGATAGAGGATCTCCCTTCTTTGCTCCACATTGCATTGGAAAAAATATCCCACCGGCTTGCCATTGATTGATACCGAACACTTGGTGGCAGAAAGATTATTAACAATAAAACATACAAATCGAGGATGAAAACCCAGCTTATGCATAAGATTACCGAGATATTTGCAGCATACCCTGTCAAAAGCTTTCGCATGTCCAACTTAACAAGGACATATCCACCACGTCTAGGACGGTCAATGACATGAACCATTTCTTGGACTAAAATAATCTGCTCTATAATGCCCCTACCTTTCATAAAACTAGCCTGCTCAGGAGAAATTATGCAGGGGAGAATATCTGATAATCGAGTAGCAGACAAACATGTGACCACTTTAGATAAAAAATTAGTCAAGAAAATAGGCCAAAAATCTGCAAATGTCTGAGGATTTGTCATCTTAGGTACCAATGTAATAAGCACAGAGGCCATCACAGTTGGAACGCGTATGCCCTGAAAAAATTCCTGCACTGTCTTATGCACATCAGAACATATGACAGGCCAAAAATGACGGTAGAATGAACCCTGAAAGCCATCCAGGCCAGTCACACTATTGGTCTGAGATCCCACACAGCCTGCTTAACCTCATTCAATACGGGCATAACCATCAAATCTGAGTCATTATCCTCAGTAAGGAGTGTCGGAATATACTGCAGGATAGAGTTAGAGGGAGAAGTAATGTCAGCAGAAAATAATCCAATATAAAACCGAATGGCCTCCATTTCAATGTCGGGGACTGCATGACATTCCATCCCATTTGTCAGAATAATACGTTGGATGGACTGGCGTCCCCGGCGATCCTTTACCGTCTGGTGATAGAAAGCAGTACTTGCATCTCCCTATCAAAGCCACTTAATATTTGCCTTTTGCTTCCAAAAGAGAAAGGCCCGTGATTGAGACAAACGTAATAAAGCAGTACTCCGATAATACTCTGCACATGTGCTATCAGATGGATTAGAATCATAATCCTTCTCCTGTCGAGTAATCTCCATCTCTGCAACGGCAACGACATCAAAGACATTACCAAATACATCCTGATTCAAACACCTTAAGTTCTTCTTTAACTGCCTCAGTTTATCATAAAACCCCAACATGCCTCCAACTATAGGAAATGATCACCAGTGGTGCTGAAAAAAGCTATTAAAATCAGGGTGGGTAGACAAGACATACAAATAACGAAAAGAGGCACCAACGGATGAAGTCTTAAGGGAGCACTGACGAGAAATAGGTGAATGATCCGACGTAGCATTATTAAGATGCTGATAATGAACCACCATAAACAGATCATAAAAGGACCGAGAACACATAAACTTGTCTAGTCCCTACCAAACCCGGTCTAAACCATGACAATCACACCAAGTGAATAAAGAACCATGAAATGGAATAGATTGCAAAGAGTAGGGGTAACGCAATTATTAAAATCCTGCAAAGAGCGCAGCAAAGAGTGGAGCGGTTCTTATGCTCATCTAAAGACAAGAATTTATTAAAGTCTCCGCCCACAAGCCAAGGAATATCCAGTGAACTATGAAAATGAAGTAGATCTGCCCATAGCAACCGACAAGCCACTAGAGAATGTAGGCCATAGACAAATGTACACAAAAATGAGTCACTAGAAGCTAACCATTTAAATTTAATCGAAATATTCTAGACACCGACCCGAGTGTCCTCTAACACGAACATAGAATCACGCCAGAACACCCAAATATGATCTTCACAGACAGATACAGCTTGCAAAAAACCAAACGACAGACGATAAGAAACCAAAGATGATGCTCTGGCCTTCGGCTCAATAATAACCAACATATGCAAGTGATAACGATGATTCCAGATAACACCCAATGAGTAGAGGTCTGAATACCTCGAACATTGCACAGAAGTAATTTCATTGAGACAATATATCAAAAGAATTAGAGACACTGGCAGCACAAGAATGAGTATAACGTGGTGATCAAGGATGGAGGGCTTTCGGATTCCAACACAACAACTTTGGTGGAATCCGAAACCTTTCTGAAACCCCAGAACTAGAAGATGGAGGAGATATATGTGCTTCAATAGCATCAGATAAAACATGGTGTACCTGATTGTGAATACAATCCAAGAGGACCGCATCTGTATCATCCAAAAGAGTACCCTGGGAACGCGGACCAACATCTAACTCACTATCTGAAATAGACAAGGCCTCTTCTGTAGTAGGCAAATCACGAATCATACTATCATCAATCCCACATAAACGAGAGATATCCTATGCATAGGAAATAGAAGGAGGATGAGCCAAGTCAGGAGTTGGAAAAATGGACACATCATGCAGCGTATCCTCAGTGTCTATTGGCAGAACTACAGCAATGGCAGGCTGATCCATAGGGACGCCCAAATGTGGCTTTTTAGGCGTTCAGCAATATATGCAACAGGATCAGCAACACGTGCGGAACAAGAGAATGGCATAGTGGGAGCCTGCTTCTTAGGAATAACCTGCTTTCCACAATCTGGTCCAATATGTCCCAGGTGAAAACATTAAGAACAATAAGAAGGTAAGTCTTCATAAACAACCTGCTATGTTATGAGACGCGATGATCCCTGAATAAAGACGTGCGTGGGAGGTCTTGGGAAACATCAACCTCCACACAAAGTCGTGCAACTAAAGGACACAGAATTGCAGAAGTGGAGGTATCAGGTTTCATTAGGGTACCCAGCATTTGGCTTATTTGAAATAGCGCATTACGCTGATGAAAATGTACGGGTAGCCCGGGAAAAGAGAACCAGATGAGAACAATCGTAACCTCAATGGTGGGCTCATAATCAGGCGTCCACTTGGTGACGCGCATATGCTTGCTTGCAATCATCCAACTTTTCCTTGAAAAGCATCGCAGGTAATCCTTCTCCTCATCAAAATGAATCAACACATGTGTAGCATCGAGAAGGCCAATCTTCACAGTTTTGAAAAATCCAAGGCAATCAATGGTGTAGCGTCCCGCACCCAGGCTGCGCCCTTGTGTGGTGCGCCCGCCGTACTTCGCTGCGGAAAGTACAAGGCGTCGAAGCGAATCTGTTATAAGTCTATGACTCTAGCATAGAATACAAATGGAAGCATCAACCAGTGGCGATAAACAAACAAAAAAAACTTTAACATCGGAAGCACAAAATGTCATACATAGTACAAATCATATAAACATAGTCTCAAAAGTACTCTCAAGAAATTCTCAAATAGCCCACAAATAATTCTCAGATCAAAATTCACTATCAGCTCTAGTTGCCTACATCTCTCACGGATAAGGCACCTGCGGCTCATCATCGACATACTCAACCTCAGGTTCCTTTGGCTTTGAAAAATATTAAATAAAGAGTGAGTGATAAATCACCCAGCAAGTATCCCTCTAGTCTACAAAAATACGTCAGAATGATAAATAAGAAATTCTAGCAATATCGTAGTTAACTTAGACATAATCACTTACATGCTGAATCAATCCTTTACCAGTTTCCTTGACATCTTTACTCATTGCAATCTTTTCTCGTGTGAACTGTCTTACTTTTCATAGCAGTCATTTTTGTCTTTTTCAAGAGGGATGATGATATGCATATGGTGTGCAGCACAGAACAAAACAAGTAATGCAAGTCAGAAGAGGACGAAACAGAACGGAACGGAATGGAACAGAACAGAACATTAAGCCATGACCTTTACTTCCTCTGTATGTACCGATCGTCAACTACGAGTGATTCCATCAAGAAAAGAATAGTACCATTTCTACCTCCTAGCCTACTGAGTATGTTACGTACGGGTGTAGAAAATATCCTGATATCATGTCAAGAACAGAATAATACCCCATATGGGTCCAGAACAGAACAATACTCTGACTACCATAATTGGAAGTTACGCTTGTGTCCAGAACAGAATAATACCTCATATGGATCCAGAACAGAACAGTCAGCCTGTATCAAGTCCAGAACAGAACATATACCGGAATCAAATGCAAAGAAAAATCGTTAAATACGGTTTTTCAAAACTGTTTTACTTTTCTTTCAAAAGCCAAACTTTACTCGTCTAACAATGAAATGACATGCATGATGCATAATGCAGTAGGAAATGTGTCTCAGTTATCTGAAACATCCTTAGAGTCATTTTCATAACGGTTACGGTTCATTGCTTATTATCATCGCGATATTGAGAAATTTGAGCAGGGTATCATAACATTTTTATTCCCTATTTTGGCCCTTAAACAATGTCATCCTACCAAGGTCTTGTGTAAAACGGTTCCTTTATGTCCTGTATTATCTAGGAATAAAGTGGTACAAGTTGTTGGGGGGCCTTAGGGGCCAACCAGGCTGTTTTGCACCAAAATGCCGAAACAACCCCTATTTCGGCCCCTTATGTTTATGCGGCATCCAATTTCATCTTTCATACCTACTATTTAATCAAAACCGCCCCTAACACTCTAATGTTTGATTCGTAGCAGCCCGTGACCTTTTCTTTTATTATTTTACCCATGCACAGGTCGGCAATGCCACAAAATTTTAATATGATGCACTAACAAAATTTAACAGCTTTGTTTTATTGATTCCAAGCTCCTCCTTGGGCCATTTATTCACTTCTAGTGATTATCCTTTCAAGGACATCATCCTTAGCTTCAATAAACATAACTAAGCGTTAAAATTTACTCAAATAGGCCACTTATAATAAGGTATACAAAACAGTCCACATATGAGTTCATTTTAGCATAAGAATTTATTTGTAACTCCTAAAATTTCATCAAATATGGATTCATCTCAAACAGCCCTTAACCTCTATTTTGAGAGAAACTTTAACATCAATATGACCGTTAAAGCATCTTAGAGGCATAATAATTAAAGTCATCTATCTCCTTAAATTCTTCCATTACGGCCGAATGGTGTAGGGAGGGATACAACCTTCAAACGCCATCTTTTCATCTTCTTGACTTAAGTTCCATTCTACAGTAATTAGTCCCTTCGCTTGTTGCCCCTTTTTACTAATAGTTTAATATGTTTAGAGCCATCCCTTAACCATTCATGGACAAGAACAAATGTATACATAAACAGCCCCTAAACCTTCAACTATTTGGATAACCTAACCATCCAAGTGTTATTTTAACCATTCTAGTGGTATGATGATCGTGAGGCAAATCACCCTCTCAAGACCTCTCAAGGCCGTGAGTTAGGGTAAAAGAATCCTTTAGCTCCTGCTTTATTTTACTTTATGGTTTAGTCTATATACTAGAATAATACCCTAAGTTCATTTACATGTATCTCACTACCCATTAAAGTGGCTAGGCCGAAATTTTTAGCCTAATATTTATGGGAGGTGAGTTCAATGCAAGCATAGTTAAGCTCTTGGACATACTAAGATTTCCTATTCATGGCTTCTTAATGTCTCTAGAAGAATAAAAAGAGACTTGCCTTTCTTGTCTTCAAAGTTAGTGCCTTGATTGATAATGGTCCTTCCTAGAGCTTGAAATTAACTTCCCTTCCTACTTGTCAAAGCACACGGTTTTCATTCACGGAGGAAGGTGGGTGGAAACCTTTTGAGTAAAGGAAGAAGAAGCTTGAAATAAAACCTTACCTTGGTTGAATTAGAGTGGGGTTCTTAGCCTCCTAGAGCTTCTTCCCTTCTTGAGTTTCAGAAGGCTCTTATGGGGATGGAGGGGTCACGGATTTTGGGGTGGTTAGAGTGCACACTTAGTCTTGGTGTAAGCCTTATGGAATGTAAATTAGATCTTTAAGAGTTTCTCACATACCTTGTAAGTTTGAGGACTAGTCTTTGGAGCTTGATTGAAGTGCCTTTGCTATCCTCCCTTGTGGCTCAAAATAGTGGAGTCTTGGGTGAGAAGTGGTGGACTAGTTGAAGGGTTAGGAGAGTAGTTGGAAGCTAGTTAATTTGGTTTCAAGAGGGGGAGGGGCAGCCGGTTAATGAAAGGAGGAGAAAAAGAGGGACACCATCATTACTCTTGCATGCATGGGTAAAAGGTGGTTACTAGGGTGGCTACTTTTTGGTTGTAGAAGCTTTTTGTCTAAGCATTCTCTAGAATTTGGAAGATATTTTGGGACCTTTGGAGGGAATGTGGTCGGCCACCCTAAGGGTAGTTTGGTCACTTTCCATTCCTTTGGATGCCCTAATGGTAATGCCATTATCATTATTATGGCTTTTATAATGTGTTAGAAAGGGATTATTTAATAATTAATTTTAGGAATATGCATAAGAAGACTTTAAAATTCCCATTTACGATTCTCTCATACTTTATACTATAGTATAATTTACAATTGTACTTGGGATGGTCACAGCATCCTCCCCTCATAAAAAATTTTGTCCTTGAAACTTGACGTACCTTAAGGGAATAGTTGTGGATGTTGCTCCCGCATACGCTGCTCTAGTTCCCATGTAGCTTCTTGCTCCGTGTGGTTACTTCACTGTACTTTCACAAAGAGGATGGAGCGTCTTCTTAGTGCCTGGTCCTTCCTGTCTACAATCCTGATCGGCACCTCGGTGTAAGTAGCGTCTTCCTGAATCTTCAGGGGCTGCAGATCATGGACGTATCATCGCAATTGTGACACATGAAAGACATTGTGTAACTTGAGAAGGTGGGAGGTAATTCTAGTCGATACGCCACTTCTCTGATTCTTTTTAATATTTCATATAGTCCAACAAAACTTGGGCTCAGCTTCCCTTTTATGGCAAATCGCGTCACTCCTTTATTCAGGGAGACTTTCAAATATACTTTTTCTTCATCTTGAAATTCAACTGGACGTCTCCTGATGTTGGTCCAAACCTTGCTTCGGTCTTGTGCTGTCTTTAGTCTCTCTCTGATGATCTTTACCTTTTCTAGTGTTTGCTCCACCGGTCTTGTCCGGTCAAGACTCTCTCTCCAATTTCATCCCAGTATAGTGGACTTCGGCACTTGCGACCACACAACGCCTCAAATGGGCCATTTCAATTGACCAATGATAGCTGTTACTGTAAAAGAATTCAATCAAATTTACGTTCCTATCCCAGCTGCCTTTAAAGTCAAAGGCACAGGCGCGAAGCATATCTTCGAGAGTCTAGATGGTTCGTTCTGGCTGCCCGTCCGTCTGGGGGTGGTAAGCCATGCTCATACTGATCTCGGTCCCTAAGGCTTTCTAGAAAGCGGTCCAAAATCTTGATGTGAATCTGAGGTCTCGATCGCAGACTATACTTATTGGCATGCCATGCAGAACTAACTACCTTGTCCATATACATCATTGCTAACTTCTCCATGGATGCACTGACAGACATGGGCAAAAAGTAAGCGGTCTTTGTAAGGCGGTTGACTATTACCCATATGCTATCATTGCCGCCTTTGGTCCTCGGAAGGCTGGTGACGAAGTCCATAGTCACTTGGTCCCATTTCCACTCTGGGACCTCAAGAGGCTATAGAAGGTCGGCGGGTCGCTGGTGTTCGGCCTTGACTTACTGACAAGTAAGGCACCTCTCCACGTATTCCGCAATCTGGCACTTTATTCATGTCAACCAAAACTTTTGCTTTATGTCGTGGTACATTTTATTTGCTCCAAGGTGGATGGACAGTCGTGAGTTGTGGGCTTCTTTTAACACTTCACTGATAAGGGCCTGATCATTTGGCTTGCAAAGCCTCTCACGAAACCAGAGACTCCCATCGTCTCAAATCTTAAAATCAACCTTTGGTATCCTATTTATAATTTTTATCAACGCATCGTCAGTTCTCTGGGTGCCTTTGATTCTGTTGATCAAGGAAGGGGTGATGACTAGTGTGGCAGGACATTGGCAACAGAATCCACGACATCCAAATAAAATTGCTCCATTTTGCGTTCTAACAGGGGTTGACGAGGGTGACTTGAATTTCGGCTGAGAGCATCTGCCACCCTGCTTGCCTTCCTCGGGTGGTACTGGATGTTAAGGTCATAATCCTTCACTAATTCCAACCATTGCCGTTGTCGCATGTTCAGTTCCTTGTGCGTGAATAAATATCTTAAGCTCTCATGGTCCGTGTATATCTCTCTTTTTTTGCCATATAGGTAGTGCCTCCAGATTTTTAAGGCAAAGACAACAGCTGCCAGTTCCAAGTCATGAACCGGGTATTTTTGCTTGTATGATTTTAAATGTCCTGAAGCATACACAATTACTCGAGCTTTCTGCATCAGTACACATCCTAGACCGTTCTTTGAGGCATCACTGAATACAACATATCCCTCCCCAGAGATAGGCTGCGCCAGGACTGGGGCAGTAGTCAGTTTCTTCTTGAGCGCCATAAAACTCTGCTCACAGTCAGGGCTCCACTCAAATTTAGTGTTTTTCTGGGTGAACCTTGTGAGTAGGACTGCTATCCGCAATAACACTTCGACAAACTTTCGATAGTAGCTAGCTAGACCAAGGAAACTCCTGACTTCTGTGACGTTAGCTAGTCTTGGCCATTCAGTTATTGCTTCTACCTTCGTTGGATCAACGGAGATACCTTCTTCAGAAATGACATGCCCCAGAAACATTACGCTTTGTAGCCAAAATTCACACTTTCTAAATTTTGCGTAGTGCTTCTTTTCACACAGAATGCTCAACGTCGTCCGCAGGTGTTCAGCATGTGCTCCCTGGTCAGGTGAGTAGATCAAGTTACCATCAATAAATACTACTATGAATTTGTCCAGTTGCTCTCGGAAAATGGTGCTCATTAAATCCATAAACGCAGCCGGGGAGTTTGCCAGGCCAAAGGGCATAACAAGGAATTCGTAGTGTCCATAATGGGTCCCAAATGCAGTCTTGGGCAAATCCTCATCTTAATCTTCAGCTGATAATAACCTGAGTGTAGGTCGATCTTTTTATATACTCGGGCTCCCTGCACAAAGGAAATTTGTTCAAAGGTTTGCAGTTCAATTTAACTTTTGTTGGAAATCATTCCTATTTACGTACCCATAATTGATCAAACAGGTCGTCTATTCTCGGCAGGAGATATTTGTTTTTGATGGTGATTTTTTGAGTTTGCGGCAATCAATGCATAATCGTAAACTTCCATCTTTCTTTTTCATGAATAACACCGGCACTCCCCACAGAGAAACGCTCGGTCGGATGAACTTTTTCTCGATCAGCTCTTCAGTTGCTCTTTCAGTTCCTTCAACTCTGCAGGTGCCATCCGATAGGGTACTTTTGATATGGGTTCAGCACAGGGAATCAGGTGTATTTCAAATTCTACTTCACGATCTGGCAGTAGTCCAGGCAGGTTGTCAGGAAAGACATCAGAGAATTCTCGGACTTCTGGGACCTGGTCACAGGAGGGAACATCTTGTTCTACACTTAAGGCACATACCAAAAATCCATCATTAACTTTCTTCAATGCCTGGTATGCTCGAACAGCTGTCATGTAAATACTCTTTGGAGTCTTTCTCAGATTGGTGTTCCCTTGATAGGAAATTTCCTCCCGAGCAGGGTCTTTGATGATCACTCGTTTCTCTTGGCAGTCAAAGTGCGCATGAATTTTTGGACAACAAGTCCATGTCAAGGATAACATCGAAATCTTTCATTGGAATAGGGATCTAAGTGGCTTTGAATGGCTGCCCTTCCATTTCCCTCATGCAGTTCTTATGCAGGTAGTGGGACATAAGCACTTGGTCACCAGCTGCATGTACTTGGTATGTACTCTCAAACCGGGAAGGCAACTGCTCAGGTTCTTGGCGAACCTCTTGGACACGAAGGAATGGCTGGTGCCACTATCAAATATGACGTTCGCTGGTACTTGACACACTAGTATGGCTCTTATGGTATTCATGCATTAGATATCTAACATGAAGCATAAGGGTTAACTTAAATGCTGGTATCAATCGTACCTGTCACAACGTGTGGCGTCTCTTTCGCCTTCGCATCAGTCATCACATGAACTCTTGCATTTGCTCTGGGGCGGTTTCCTTGTTGTGGTTGCTGCTATTGGGTTCCCTTCTCTGGACTGTCCTTTATCAAGTGGCCCGTCTTTCCACAGCCAAAACATCTTCCAGTCTTCCAATGACACTCGCCCAAGTGGGGCTTCTGGCAGTTGGGGCAAGGGCAAATTGCTGGCTGCTGAGGCTGAGGTTGGGGTTATGGTCCTTGCTGCTTCTACTTCACCGGTTGATGTTCTTCTTGGCCATCTTCAGCTGCTTTCCATACTGTTCTCCACTCAACTCCTTGGGCCTCTTGCTTCTCATCTCCTCTTTTCTTCTAATAATGTCTCTCTCGATGCGATAGCATGCATCAAGCAGATCTCCAAAATTCTTGGGGTGTGTGTTAACCAACCATGTGTGAATCTGAGGGTTTAGACCCCTCTCAAACTTCAACATCTTGGTCCTTTCGACATTCATTATTGACAGCTGATATCTTCCCAAGGTAGTGTACCGGTTTGGATAGTCAGATATGGTCATGCCCGGTTCTTGTTTTAGGGACTCGAAATCATGCATCTTTTGTAGTGTGACAGAGGGCGGAATGTAAAACTTGTGGAATTCTTTGAGAGACGTCATCTATGATATTGGCTTCGGTAGTGGCTGCAGATTTGTCTTCCACCATCGGTTTGCCTCCCCAACCAAAAATGACCTGATCACTTGCGCCTTCATATCATCTGGAACTTGTATCAGCTCAAAGCGATTCTCAATCTCATCAAGCCACTTCTAGGCGGCATCAGCATCGGCATCTCCTTCAAAGGCAGGCACCCTGGCTTTCTTCATTTCTTCAAAAAAGAATCCGAGCCCCAACAACTACTCCTGTGGTTGTGGCATAGGGGGTGGAGATACCTGATTGTTGAGAAACGTATGTCCCACCTTTGCCATAGTTTTGTAGAAATCCTAGAAGGCCACCATGTCAGGTATCTAGGGAGCAGGATTAAGTACTTGTTGTGGCGGTGGAACTTGATTTTGTGGTGGTAGAGGTGGCGGAACTTGACCATCACGTGTCTGGGCTGGTACCTGCATTACTGACTCATGTGATCCAGTCATAACAGGCCCGGCACTAGCTGGTCTACCACATGTTCTAACCATATGCACATCCATAGCATTTTCCAAGTTTATAGGTTAAGTGAGAATTATTTGACAATAATAATATGCATGAAAGAAAGTTATGATCTACTCAAGTCATTTTCTCCCATCACCGAAAGAATACTTTCAGTTATCAGTAGATTTGGGTTAGTTATGGCTGTTTACCCAGTCGGAAGCTAGAAAGGAGGACAGTCTCCTAATTCTGGGCTACGTTCCCTAGGCTAAGGTCATCTCTCGATCTATGATCATAACTTAAGGTTCTAACATCAACACTTAGTTTTCTACGTTCTGCCATAAAGCTAGAGCCTGGGCTCTGATACCACCTGTAACGTCCCGCACCCGGGTTGTGCCCTTGTGAGGTGCATCCGCTGTACTTCGCTGTGGAAAGTACAAGGCATAGATGCGAATCTTTTATAAGTCTATGACTCTAGCATAGAATACAAATGGAAACATCAACCAGTGGCGATAAACATGCTATAAAAAAGGCTTTAACATCCAAAGCCCACAATGTAATACATAGTACAAATCAGATAAACAAAGTCTCAAAAGTACTCTTGAGTAATCCTCAAATAGCCCTCAAATAATTCTCAGATCAAAATTCACTATCAGCTCTAGTCGCATGCATCTCTCACGGATAAGGCACCTGCGGCTCGTCCTCGACATACTCAACCTCAGGTTCCTTCGGCTCTGAAAAGTAGTAAATAAAGAATGATTGATGAATCACCCAGCAAGTAACCCTCTATTCTACCGAAACACGTGAGAACGATAAATAAGAAATTCTAGCAATACAATAGTTAACTTCGACAAAATCACTTACCTGCTGAATCAATCCTTTATCAGTTTCCTTGACATCTTTACTCATTGCAATCTTTTCTCGTATGAATTGTCTTACTTTTCATAGTGGTCATTTTTGCCTTTCTCAAGAGGGATGATGACATGCATATGCGATGCAGCACAGAACAAAATAAGTAATGCAAGACGGAACGGAACAAAACAGAACAGAACAGGATGAAACAGAACAGGACGAAACAGAATAAACAGAACATTAAGCCATGTCCTTTACTTCCTCCGTATGTACCGATCATCAACTATGAGTGATTCTGTCCAAAACAAAATAGCACTCGGTCTACCTCCTAGCCTACTGAGAATATCATGTATGGGTTAAGAAAATACCCCGATATCAGGTCTAGAAAAGAATAATACCCCATTTGAGTATAGAACAGAACAATACCCCGACTACCACTATAGGATGTTATGCTCAGGTCCATAATAGAATAATACATCATATGGGTCCAGAACAGAACATTCACCCTGATATCGAGTCTAAAACAGAACATATACCGGAATCAAACGTAAAGACAAATCTTTCAATACGGGTTTTTAAAAATGTTTTACTTTCCTTTCAAATGCAAAACTTTACCCATCTAACAATGACATGACATGCATGATGCATAATGCAGTAGGAAATGTGTCTCAATAATCCGAAACATCCTTAGAGTCATTTTCCTAACGGTTACGGTTCATTTCTTATTATCATCGCGATACTGAGAAATTTCAGCAGGGTGTCATAACATTTTTATTCCCTATTTTAGCCCCTAAACAATGTCATTCTACAAAGGTCTTGTGTAAAACGGTTCCTTTAGGTTTTGTATTATCTAGGAATAAAATGGTACGAGTTGTTGGGGGGGCCTTAAGGGCCAACTGGGCTGTTTTGCACCAAAATGCCGAAATAGCCCCTATTTCGGTCCCTTATGTTTATGCGACATCCAATTTCGTCTTTCATGCCTATTATTTACTATACACCGCCCCTAAAACTCTAATGTTTGATTCGTAGCAGCCCGTGACCTTTTCTTTTATTATTGTACCCATGCACATGTCAACAATGCCATTAAATTTTCATATGATGCACTAACAAATTTAACAGTTTGTTTTATTGATTTCAAGTTCCTCCTTGGGCCATTTATTCGCTCCTAGTGATTATCCCTTCAAGTACATCATCCTTAGCTTCAATAAACATTATTAAGAGTTAGAATTTACTCAAATAAGCCACATATAATAAGGTATACAAAACAGTCCACATATGAGTTCATTTTAGCATAAGAATTTATTTGCAACTCCTAAAATTTCATCAAATATGGATTTTGCTCAAACAGCCGTTAACCTCTTTTTTGAGTGAAACTTTAAAATCAATATGACCTTTAAACCATCTTAGAGGAATAATAATTAAAGTCATCTATCTCCCTAAATTCTTTCATTAGGGCCAAATGGTGTAGGGAGGCATACACCCTCCAAACGCCCTCTTTTCATCTTCTTGACTTATGTTCCATCCTACAGTGATAGTTCATTCACTTGTTGCCCCTTTTTACTCATAGTTTAAGATGTTTAGAGCCATCCCTTAACCATTCATGGACAAGAACAAAAGTATACATAAACAGCCCCTAAACCTTCAACTATTCGGATAAAGCAACCATCCAAGTGCTATTTTAACCATTCTAGTGGTAAGATAATGGTGAGTCAAATCACCCTCTCAAGACCTCTCAAGACCATGAGTTAGGGTTGAAGAGTCCTTTAGCTCCGACTTTATTTTACTTCATGGTTTATTGTATATACTAGAATAATACCCTAAGTTCATTTATATGTATCTCAGTACCCATTAAAGTGGCTAGGCCGAAATTTTTAGCCTAATATTTGTGGGAGGTGAGTTCAATGCAAGCATAGTTTAGGTCTTAGACATACTAAAATTTCCAATTCATGGCTCCTCGATGTCTCTAAAAGAATAAAAGGAGACTTGCCTTTCTCGTCTTCAAAGTTAGTTCCTAGAGTGATAGTGGTCCTTCCTAGAGCTTGAAATTCACTTCCCTTCCTACTTGTCAAAGCACATGGTTTTCATTCATGGAGGAAGGTGGGTGTAAACCTTTTGAGCGAACGAAGAGGAAGCATGAAATGATACCTTACCTTTGTGGAATTGGAGTGAGTTCTTAGCCTCTTAGAGCTTCTTCCCTTCTTGAGCTTGAGTAGGCTCCTATGGGGATGGAGGGGTCATGGGTTTTTGGGGTGGTTAGAGTGCACACTTAGTCTTGCTGTAAGCCTTATGGAATGTAAATTAGACCTTTAAGAGTTTCTTACATACCTTGCAAGTTTGAGGACTAGCCTTTGGAGCTTGATTGAAGTGCCTTTGCTATCCTCCATTGTGGCCAAAAATAGTGGAGTCTTGGGTGAGAAGTGAAGGACAACTTGAAGGGTTAGGAGAGTAGTTGGAAGCTAGATGGAGTGTTGGGGGTAATGTGGAATGCAATTTGATTTCAAGAGGGGGAGGGGCGGCCGGTTAATGAAGGGAGGGGAAAAAGAGGGACACCATCATTACTCTTGCATGATGGGGAAAAAGGTGGTTACTAGGGTGGCTACTTTTTGGTTGTAGAAGCTTTTTGTCTGAGAATTCTCTAGAATTTGGAAGATATTTTGGGGCCTTTGGAGGGAAAATGGCCAGCCACCCTAAGGGTAGTTTGGTCAATTTCCATTCCTTTGGATGCACTAATGGTAATGCCATTATTATTATTATGGCTTTTATAGTGTTTTAGAAAGGGATTATTTAATAATAATTTTAGGAATATGCATAATAATACTTTAAAATTCCCATTTATGATTCTCTCATAATCTATACTATAGTATAAATTACAATTGTACATGGGATGGTCACAACAAATGGCTGTTTGGATAGTAGCCATTGGTGGCCGGCCATACCAGAATGTCCCAACAAGCGTAAAACGATATGGGGCCGACAGTGCCTTGGTTTCATCATCAGTAAATTCAATCAATCGAAAACCCTTGTATTTCTAAATTTGCTTCACCGGAATTGATGGAACAGAGGAATCAAAAAGCGATGTGAATGATCGCTTAGTAGGCGAGGCAGCCGTCTGGTGGGGAGGCACCGGTGTCATTGCCGTGGAGGGTGCCATTGGTAGCGGAATATAGGGAATATAATAGGAGAATGAATAAAGGAGTCTCTCATTCCACATTCATATAACATTCAAAAAGGGCTTATACAATTATACAAATATTTAAATATATGTATAATTCCACATTCATATAACATTCAAACATAGGGAATATACAATTATACATATCATATATACATGAATTATATATGTATAAATATCATATATGTTGTACCCAACGAAAACCGTACTTTACTTGAGACCCGTATGAAGTGGTGTAATAATATGTTAGTACTTCCAAGTACTTTTATTAAGTTTTTATTACTTCTCTTCAATTATTTTTCCTTAAAGTGAATACTATAAGAAATAGTATAATACTCCAAGTAGGTCATATGAAGCATGTGAAATGACCATTTTGCCCCTCCTAAGACAAAAAGCTTACACAGCCATTAAGTATCCTACTAAATGGGGTTTAAAAAGTTTAAAGGAAAAAGTTTTACGCCTTTTCTGTCGTAACCCTGTTGCAAGCCCTTCTTGTACCTAAGGATGAATTAGTTAATATGTGGCCATGCACGTTGTGCTTAGAGTTAATTTAGTTGGTAATTGTTGTAAGTAAGGCATGAGGACACTATATGTATTCACAAGACTAGGATCTATTGTTTTATGGCTTTATGGTTTTCGGCCCAAGCCAATAAGGAAGATGATTAGTTGGCATGAGATAAATATATTGATATTTATTTACTAGAAAAGAATAAATAAGAAGGTAATAAAAGAAAAAAATAAATATATTGGCTAGTTGGGGTCATTTAAGACCCGAACCGCCGGCCACCATAAAGAGAGGAGGGGAGGGAAAACACAATTTAAAGAGAAGGTGGCTAATAATTAAAACTAACCTAACCAACCCTAAAATAAACCATGGTTAGGAAAAAGAAACCATGGTTGACCCAAAAGTAACCTTAGTAAGTGGAAAGTAACCCTGGTTAACCCAAGGTAACCAAGGTTAAGCATTAACTTGAAAGAGCTAGAGCACAAACCCTAACCCCCACCCTTATTTCCCACGGCTAGGATAGCAAAGAAGGAAAGAATTCCCTCCAACTCACACTCAAACATTTCAAGCCAAAAAAGGAACCTCTTCCATCCCCTTCTTCTCTCCCCACTCACGGCCAAGTGCACACCAAGGAGAAGGGAACTCTTCCAAGACCAAGTAAGCTTAGGTAAGTATTCACAACCTCCTAAGAGTGACATTTATGATTTTATGAAGATGAAACTCATGGGTGTTCTTCTTTGTCCCAAAACCGTGACCTTCATGGTTACTAGGCTCAAGGATTCCAAGCCTTCAAGAACTCTAGCCAAGTTGGACAACTCACACCTCCTTTGAGAAGGAGAAAGGCTTCAACTTTGACACATATACAAGAAGAGTAGGCAAGCAAGGCAAGTACACTATACTCTTCATGGTTTGAATGTGAAAGTGTGTGCATGAATGACTAGAAAGACTTAAGGTTTGATCTTAGTGATGAAATGGTAAGCTTTAAGCCAAAAGCTTTCGGCTTTATACACATGAGAGTGTAGGAAGAGCACTTTGTTCTAAAGATGAGTTCTTTGATGACTTTATGCATGTTTATGTCTTAAACTAGGCTTGAATGTGTTAAAGCTTTCTTCTTTTGGGTTGAAGGTAGCCACGGTAGAAGGGATATGGGGAGAAGGGGTGAAGTTGCATGTAAGATGATAACAAAGCAAGAAAATGGGGGAAAGACTTGATCTTGTGCATGTTAGGATTGAAATGCTTTAGATTTTGGTCATTGTCTCTCTAACATCCGCAAATGGGGCTGACGTGGTGTGTGGGTGTGTTCATCTTAGGGCTGATACCATTTATGGTGACAATAAGGGTAAGCCAAGAACATTTAGGAAGAATTTATGTCCACTGAAAATTCTGGAGCTGGATTAGAAATTAGGCTGACTTGCGAAGCCAGAAAAGGGACCTTAGGGACCTTCAATTTCAGTTATTTTTGGTGTGATGATAGTTTTATGTGTTTGTTAGTAGTGAGAGTTGGAATCACCTCTAAAAGAGACACGGTTTATTTTTAATGAATTTCCTACTAAGATTTGGTCTTGCTGGAAAATGAGTACTGGACAGAACTTAAGCGATATGTTTATCAGCTTAAAAATGAACCTTAGAGGTATGCAAATCCACTAATTTTTGGCAGGGTATTAGCCTCATGAATGAAGAAGAAATGACAGCTGGAATTCCCTCAAAATAAGTTGTGATTTATTTTTAATAAATTTTCTACTAAAACTGGTCAAATCGAACTAGGCTGGGTAAACAGAATTTATGACCCACTTTGCATGGCCTGGAAAAAGGCCTTAAAGAATGGATCTTGGGCTAAAAATTGGTAGGATGTTAGCTCAAAGAGTTTATGAGGTTAGGGAGTTGGAATTTCTGGAAAAAGATCAAAGGATTGACCACGATAAATTTTATAGTAAAGTATGGTCATTTCAGAATTTTGATTGCATGGATACGTAAAAAGGAGTAAATGGATCTCTTAATGACATCGTAAGTCCGCAATGCATGCATGACACTCGCTTATGACGGTCACAGATGAATAGATGTGGTTACATGAGTTTAACACGAGTAGTTTAGCAAGGAATTCGTTAAAATAAGTGAATGATACGAAGCGGGAAAAATTCCAGCATTGTTAGCGAGACATGCCCGTTCTTGTGTCATATGCCGTGTTCGAGTTTGCACGTTGCATGTCATACATTGCATCATCGTCACATGCATGATTTATGATATGGATTTTACGTGAAGGAATGATGAAAAGCGTTTTTCAAAAAGGATGACTTCATTTTGTTTTCTTAAAACGCTTCCCCACCGGTACCGTGTGTGTGTATGAGCTGGCCAGTATGAACCTGAGCAGATCTGGGTTAAGTGATCTGAATGGAAAGGAATGATGTTACCGATCCGAATCCGGGATTAATAGATTCGAAGGGGAGAAGTTACCGCCTCAGATCCGGGAAGATAGATCTGAACAGAAAGGAACCTGAGCAGATCCGGGTTAAGTGATCTGAATGGAAAGGAATGATGTTACCGATCCGAATCCGGGATTAATAGATTTGAAGGGGAGAAGTTACCGCCTCAGATCCGGGAAGATAGATCTGAACACTCTATGGTTTTATGACGATGATGTTTTTAAAAGAGTAAAGCATGAAAAGGCATTTTCGCATTTTATCATAACGCATTACATGTGCATATGCATGCATGTCACTTGTGGAGTCGTAATGTAGCGTCACAGGTTACTGATGCTGAGTAGTCACGATCTCGCAAGTCCTAAATGATGGTGATTATTGTTTTAGTAATAAATGCACGTTCCGTTCTCCTTATGTTATATTTTCATTCTATTTAGTGATGTTATTAAGTTATGATCTTATTGCATTAAGCTATGATCCTTATCAAATGATGATTGGAGGACAGGTATGTTTCCAAACCAAGTAGAATATGGGGTTCGGTTCTTGCTCGTACTTTCCATTTAACTCATGATTATTATAGTATACTTGCTGGTGACGTTGTCACTCACCCTATTTTCCTCTCCAGAGGTGGCAGGAGATAAAGTCGAATGGATTGATGACGAGCCTAGGGTACCCTATCCGTGAGGGCGTTAGAGGAGGGCCAGGATTGGTGGACCGAGCACCCAGCATGAAGGAATGATGATGATGTTTGTAATAGTGATGGGAAACTATTTACTTTTATCGCTTTCTGACTTTGTCGTGTGGGATGTAAACCCTAACTGCTTTTGATGGTACTTATGTTTGGAGTTTTAAATTCTGCCTCGGTTTCAATTACTAATTGCGCGAAGGAACGAAAATCCATGTAATTTTACCATGGATCACGACGCGTATGGAAGACGCCTAGTACTCTCCTTAGTGAAGTACGGCGGGTGCACCGACTCCGGCGGGGTCGGGGTGCGGGGCGCCACATTTTCCCTCCCCAACAGCCGGGTAAGGCCATGGTTAGGGCATCCATGAGAACTTTTTGTTAAATGCCTCAACTAATTACTTTATTGCTTTCTTAAAGAAATTCCAAGGGTCTTACAAACAAAGGGGAAGAGAGTATTAATCTAAGATTTAATATTTTCTTTTCTTTTTCTTCTATAGGTCGGATGCACCATAAGCGAATAATCCATGGGATCATTTTCATCATAATAGTCCAACTAACCACTTTTACTTGAAACAAGTTTTTTATAATTATCCACAAGAGACAATTAAGGAATAAAGAGCTTATGGAAGGCATACCACCGGATTACCATGGATAATTCATGGTAACCCCTAAACAATTACTCTAGTTACTTTTTATTAATCATCCTAAAAAGGTAACTCAAGGTGTAATTAAAGAAGGTAACTAAGGGCTAAATAACCCAACCATATCCCAACCGTCGAATTTGTACCATGGTGGAGCCATGAGACACCTTGATCCATTACTATAGTTACTTTTTCTTAACCCCACCTCAAAAGTAACTCAATGTAGTAAATGGTGTAAGACACTAATTATGGTGTCCATGCAAATGAAGAGTCTTCTTCCTCTTCCTTAAGGATTCCGACGGCTACACCTTAGCATTTGAAGAAAACCATTCCAAAAGGTCCTAGAAGCTTCTTCAATATTCAACATTCAAATCACTCAAGAGCTCACCTAAGACAAAAGATCCAGGACTCCTTACATACTTGGACAAACCCTCCATCACCTTCTCTCACACGGTTAGCCTTGTGTTAAGGAGATCCAAGAAGCACCTTCAAGAGTTCAAGCTTCATCTAGGTAATTGACATCTTAGATTCTAAAGTAGCATCCATTTCTCTAAAAAGTGAAGCTTACATTTTGGTTCTTTTCTTGCCAAAAAAACATGACCTTCAATGGCCAATAGGAGGAGATTTTTCAAGCTACTAGGGGAGCTAACATTGTTGGTGGGTTGAATCCATCTCAATCTCCATTTAAGCTCCATTTTGGTAAGGAAATCCTAACATCAATCTAGTTGTTTCTTCATTCAAATAGTAGCTAATGTCCATCCCTCTCCCCTCCCCAAAACCGTGTGCTATGAGTCAAGGCTGGAAGAAAGCTTCAACCTTTTCAACCAAGACTCAAGCTAAGGGAATTTCTTACTCAAAGAGGCAGGTACACCCTAAGCAACCTTGGCTTATTTGTGAAGTATATGCTTGAATGACTAGCTCTCTAAGATGTGAATGTTAGTTGAAGGTTCTAAGAGCTATGCATGTTGTACCCAATGAGGATTAGATTGTACTTAAGACTTGCCTATGAGGATTTATGAAACATTGCATCTCCAAATACAATTTATAGTTTTATGATTACTTCTTTAATTAGATTTGTGTTAAGGAAAAGTATTGTATAATAAATCAAGCATGAATGTTGGACTATGTGAAGTGGCCAATTCAATCCCAAAAGCTTGGGGGATTTTTGCAACAAGGATAAAGAAGGCCTTAGATGATTTCTTAAGATTTCAAGAAGAGTAATCTTAAGGGCCATCTTTACGTGAGCCCAAATAGCAACTAAACAATTTTAGGTAATGGGCAAATTTGTTTCCAACATTCACCCAATTTTCGGCCCTATGAGTCCAAGAGACTCAACATTTCCTTAATTTTTATTCTTGAAGAAAAAGACGAAATAATTAGTAAAAAGACAATTACCTACATGACTTTTATTAAACCCACTTGGAAAGAGAATTAAATGTGCTAAGGGCCAATTAATGCCCCAAAACCGCCGGATTGCCTACATGGCTAACCAAGGAGAATTTTAAATCTTACCATGGTTACTTTATATTAACCACAAGGCTAAAGTAACCCAAGTTGGCCTAAAAGTAACCATGATTGGATAAAGTAACCCAAGTTAGTCATAAAGTAACCTTGATTAACTAAAGTAACTAAGGTTAATTGCCTTAACCATACCATGATAATCCCTTATCCCCTCTTACCCCCAACAGCTAACACCTTAGCCTAATAAGGAAAATTCATTCCAAGAGAACCTTAGAACACTCTCTTACTCCCAACCCTCAAAGAACCCACAAAGAGCAAGAAAGTTCTCTCTCTTCTTCTTCCCAAAACACACGGCCAAGGTTGAGCTAAGAAGACTTAGGATTCATCCAAGATGAAGTTGTTCTAGGTAAGTATATCCTCAATTCTAAGAGAATTTCTATATTCTTCATAAAATGAAGCTCTCCTTTCTACCCTTTCTTGCCCTAAAACCGTGACCTCCATGGTCACTAGGTTCAAATTTTCAAGCTTTTAAGAGGTGCTAGTCTTAAGAGGTTTGAACACCACTCAAGCTCCATCTTGGTAAGTCCATTTAGCCTCTATTTAGTTACATCTTTCACTTAAGAACTGTGGGGTTCATATGTGAAGAGGAGGAAGACTTCACCCATTTCATACACATTTCAAGCTAAGGAAAGGTGTAAGTGTGAGAAACGCAAGTACACTATAAATACTCATGGCTTGTGTGTGAAAGTATATGCTTGAATGTCTAGATGTTGCTAAGTTTCAATCTTAGATATAAAATACTAAGCTTGAAGCATGAAGTTTTCGGATTCATGAGTAAAGTGGCTTGCATGTATGAGATTTTATTTAAAGATGGATTCTTTGCTGTTTTTAAGTATGAATATGATGTAAGCCTAAGATGAATGTGACAAAGATCTCTTCTTTGACATGTATGAGGGACGGTTAGATGAAAATGGGAAATAAATGTAGTTCTTGCGATAAATTGTAACTTATGGGGTAAAGGTGTGAACAAGATGTGTGCTTTATGATTTACGCTTAATATGTTCATTATGGAGATATGATTTTAGCCCTTGCATGCGTATAAACAATTATACCAAGAATGGATTCTAGTATGAACATAATGTGCAAGACCAAAGGAATGATATGTGTATCATTCAAACTGTTTTGAAGTGATGTGTAGATGACTTTTAAGAATATATTAGAACCTGCAAACTGTATTTTAAAAGTGTATTTAGGTCATTCATGAAGAATGACTCAAGTTGGGACACATGTGGTAAGAAAAGGTGACAAAATTGGAATTTACTGGAACAGGGCAGAATATCGTGACGTTTGTAGGACCTGAAAAGGGACTTCAGAAGTATTCAATTACGCTAATTTTTGGCGTGACATTAGCCCTATGTGTGTAGTAAATATGAGAGTTGGAATTTTGTTAAAGGGAGTTACGGTTTATTTTTAACGGAATTTTTAGTAAAACTGGTCAAGCTGGAATTACTGGACCGAACAGATTTTATGTGACATATTGATTGACCCGAAAATAGACCTTAGAAATATGCAAATGGGCTGATTTTTTGTAGGATTCTATCCCTATGTGTTTTATATGTTTGTGAGTTCGAATTTTTGAAAAAGGACTTACGGTTTGGTCACAATAAAATTCGTAGTGAAATTGGTCATTCCAGAAATCAGCATGTGCCCGTTTTGGGAAAAAGAATAAATGACCCCTTTAAAGTCATTATAATGCTGCGAAATTTTTATGATAATTACTTAGGACATATGTGAGTGTGTCCATGTAAACCATTTAGCTTAGAATTATTATTTTAAGGGGTAATCACCAAAGTTAAATTGGTGTTACTAATTTGGAATTTTGACAGAGTTGAAGAACTTGTGGGTCTTTGTTTTGGTGGGCATAGACTTATTTGTGTAGTTTGGGCTTATGATCATTAATTATTGGTATGTCTACAACATTTTCCAGGGTTGACCCAAATTAAATGAAACTTAATGGGCTTAAAGAAAAAGTAAAAGAAAGGACACTGCACTACTGAAATTCATCAGTACTCTGTTTCGTAATTAAATAAATTAAGGGTCTTACACGTCTCGTAACGTTACGAAATTTATATGGAGAATAGATAAGACACCCTTATGCATATGTGTGACGAAAAATCATGATAATTGACCGAAACTATGAGGTTTTGAGGCCGCGCGATTGAGACGATAATTCTGGAAATTTTTTCACCCTAAAGAATAAGTTTGTACTTGTATGTATGTAACGCATCGTGTCATGGATTGCATAGTACATGTCATACATTGCATCATCGTCATTTACATGATTTATGGAACTGATTTTATGAGAAAGAATGATGAAAAAGCGTTTTTAAAGAAAAGATTCTGTTTTTAAAAGAACGCTTTCCACCGGTACCGTGTGTTCCCGCTCCAGATCCGGGGTTAATTGATCTGATGATATTGACCGTTCAGGCCCGGAGAGAATAGACCTGATTATGATGATATTGACTATACAGGCCCAGAGAGAATAGACTTGGTGATTATGATTGATGATGTGACCGCTCTGAATCCGGGAATAATAGATTCGAAAAGATGAAAGTGACCGCCTCAGATCTGGAAAGAATAGATCTGAACACTCTCTTGTTTTCTTGACGATGATGTTTTGAATGAAAGAACCAAAGAACTTATCTTCATTTTTATCATGATGCATCACACGTACATACTCATGCATGTTGCATTTAATGAGTCATCGAATATTGGTACGTGATACTTAGACTAAGTAGTTATGACTTGGTAGCTCCTAAGTTATGATCTTTATTGAGTGATGATCTTTACTAAGTTATGAACTGTTATCATTTATGAACTTTTATAAGTTATGCTCTTTGATAAGTTATGAGCTGGTTATTTACGGGTTTTGGATGGAAGGACAGGTATGTTTCTAAACCGAATTTTTGGGGTTTGGTTCTTGTATGTAATTTCCATTTAGTTCACGATTATTTACAGTTTACTTGCTGGTGACGTTGTTACTCACCACTTATTTTTCCTCCCAGAACCTCAGGAAATAAAGTTGAATGGATCGAAGATGAACCTAGGGTTCCTTACCCATAGAAGCGTGAGAGGTGGACGACTTAAGAGACTTGAGGCGATGGTTATGATTGATGATTTCTTTTTATGAACTTCTAATGGAAACATTTACTTTTGGGATTTCCGTACTTTATGATCAAGTTGTAAGACTAATGATGGTTGCCTGGATGTTTTTATTTTAAAAGTTTTTATTCTGACTCGGTTTTGCTTACTTGTTGACGTGTAAGCATGAAAGTCTACATACTTTATTCTGGACTTTGTTATGTTATGGACTGACGCCTGGTACTCTCCGTAGTGAAGTACAACGGGCGCACCGTATCCGGCTGGGCCGGGGTGCAGGGCGCTACAATGCATAAGAACTTAGTGATTTTAAAGAAAAGGTGTTGTCTTGATGTATGGTTTACTACACGTTTATGTTTGTGCTCAAATCAAAATATGATATGACCCCCATTATGTGCAAGGAACGGGCTGTTATGACAAGTGTTAGAGGAATAAGTTAATCTTGTTGGGATTAGGCCACATGAAGTGTGAAATACATGAAGATGGCGCGTGTTGTGTATAAAACGGCAAGGCTGTTTTGTTATGATTTGTGTGTAGCCTAATATTATTATTAATCTGGAAATAACTATGTCAACATAGGTATTTAATGGTTAGTGATCCACCTTAGAGAAATAAGGTTATTTGGATAGTCATGGACAAGATAAAGTGGTAAAAAGCAAAATTACTGGAGCTGGACAGTTTTAAGTGGTATATTGCATGGTCAGAAATGAACCCTAGGAACGTGCAATTTAGCTAAAATATGGTAGGATAGTAGCCTCATATCTTTAGTAAAAGTGAGAGGTGGAATTTTGGTAAAAAGACTTGTGGTTTGTTCTTAATAAAATTTTTAGTAAGAGTGGGTCACTGCAGTTCCAGTAATTACCTTAACTTGGAAAGAAAATTATTTGACCCCCTTAAGAGTATTGGATTGCCTTGAAAATTTTACAGTACTTACCTAAGACATAGAGGAATATGTTCATGGGAGGAAATCGCTTAAAATTACTGATTTTACGAGGTAACAATTAAGGGGAAGTCACGATACAAAATCTGGAAAAATAGGGCCGCGTGGTATGGCGTTTTGTTGAGGCCTTAATACAATTTAATTGGGCTTGTATGTAATGTTGGGCTTTTAAATATTACTTCTTAGTGTATTGGCTATGTATCCAGGTGTTAGCCTTAATTGGATAAGGCCTTATGGCCCACAAAACAGAGGTCGGAATGGGTACTGCACCGCTGGACTCAGCTACCCCTTTTTGATAAGACCTCATTTTGCATATGTGAGGCATAAGTTTATGAAAACAGTCCCTAATTTGATGATTAGTGGCCGCATGAACAGAGTGTTAATGCTGGAATATTTTCCAGCTTAAGGGACAAGCCGTATAGATCATGTGTGATGTATTTAATCATGAAATTGCATGTTGCACATCACGCATTGCATTGTCCCCATTTGCATGATCCATAAGATTGATTTTATGCCAAAGAAACGAAGAAAACTATTTTTGAAAGAAAGATTTTTGTATTTGAAAGAATGACTCCTATTGGTACCATCAATTCCTGGCCAGCACGACCCACTCCAGATCCGGGGTCAATCGATCTGAAGATGATTATGAACATACAAGTCCGGAGAGAATAGACCTGATGATAATGTTTATGACCGTTTAGGTCTGGAGAGAATAGACCTGATGATAATTATGACCGTCCAGGCCCAGAGAGAATAGACCTGGTGATGATTATTGTCGTTCAGGCCCGGAGAGAATAGACATGATTACGATGGTTGATTGTACGACCGTTTTCGGATCCAGAAATAATAGATCTAAATGGATTGATATGACCGCCTCATATCGGAGAAAATAGATCTGAATACTCTCTATTCTCGTTTTATTTACGATGATGTTTTGAAAGAAAGAATGAACGAAGTTATTCTCATTTTTATCATGTTGCATCACA
Source organism: Eustoma russellianum (assembly GCA_036186865.1). Taxonomy (NCBI): domain Eukaryota; kingdom Viridiplantae; phylum Streptophyta; class Magnoliopsida; order Gentianales; family Gentianaceae; genus Eustoma; species Eustoma russellianum. The sequence continues at coordinate 10,810,395 of AP025074.1, read as the reverse complement.
TGTGCATATTCATACATGCTGCATTTAATCACAAGTCGAATACTATGTGTACTGCTACTTAGGTTACGACCTTATTATGTCCAGTAACTTAAGTTATGATCTTATTTTCGTATAAGTTACGATCTTAATTCTTTTGACGACCAATGGATTGGAGGTCAGGTATGTGGAAAATCCAAATTCTTGGGGTTTGGTTCTTGTGTATACTTTCCATTTAATTTCTTGGTTGTTTATGGTTTACGTGCTGGTGACTTTGTCACTCACCCTCTTATTTTTCCTCTCAGAGCCTGCAGGAAGCAGGGTAGAGTGGATTGATGATGAGCCTAGAGTTCCGTATCCATAGACGAGAGAGAGGATGGCAGCTTAAGGAAATCCAAGCACCACCTTCAAGAGTTCAAGATTCATCTAGGTAAGTGACATCGTAGATTCTAAAGTAGCATCCATTTATCTAAAAATGTGAAGCTTACATTTTGGTTCTTTTCTTGCCAAAAAACCATGACCTTCAATGGCCAATAGGAGGAGATTTTTCAAGCTAGTAGGGGAGCTAACATTGTTGGTGGGTTTAATCCATCTCAATCTCTATTTAAGCTCCATTTTGGTAAGGAAATCCTAACATCAATCTAGTTGTTTCTTCATTCAAATAGTAGCTAATGTTCATCCCTCTCCCCTCCCCAAAACCGTGTGCTATGTGTCAAGGTTGGAAGAAAGCTTCAACCTTTTCAACCAAGACTCAAGCTAAGGGAATTTCTTACTCAAAGAGGCAAGTAGACCCTAAGCAACCTTGGCTTATTTCCAAAGTATATGCTTGAATGACTAGCTCTCTAAGATGTGAACGTTAGTTGAAGGTTCTAAGAGTTGTGCATAAGAACTTAGTGATTTTAAAGAAAAGGTGTTTTCTTGATGTATGGTTTACTACACGTTTATGTTTGTGCTCAAATCAAAATATGATATGACCCCCATTATGTGCAAGGAATGGGCTGTTATAATAAGTGTTAGAGGAATAAGTTAATCTTGTTGGGATTAGGCCACATGAAGTGTGAAATGCATGAAGATGGCGCGTGTTGTGTATAAAACGGCAATGCTGTTTTATTATGATATGTGTGTAGCCTAAGATTATTATTAATATGGAAATAACTATGTCAAAATAGGTATTGAATGGTTAGTAATCCACCTTAGAGAAATAAGGTTATTTGGATAGTCATGGACAAGATAAAGTGGTGAAAAGCAAAATTACTGGAGCTAGACAGTTTTGAGTGGTATATTGCATGGTCAGAATTGAATCCTAGGAACGTGCAATTTAGCTAAAATTTGGTAGGATGGTAGCCTCATATGTTTAGTAAAAGTGAGAGGTGGAATTTTTGTAAAAGGACTTGTGCTTTGTCCTTAATAAATTTTTACTAAGAGTGGGTCACTGCAGTTCAAGTAATTACCTCAACTTAGAAAGAAAATTATTTGACCCCCTTAAGAGCATTGGATTGCCTTGAAAATTTTACAGTACTTACCTGAGACATAGAGGAATATGTTCATGAGAGGAAATTGCTTAAAATTACTGATTTTACGGGGTAACAATTAAGGGGAAGTCACGGTACAAAATCTGGAAAAATAGGGCCGCGTGGTATGGCGTTTTGTTGAGGCCTAAATACAATTTAATTGGGCTTGTATGTGATGTTGGGCTTTTAAATATTACTTCTTAGTGTATTGGCTATGTATCCAGGTGTTAGCCTTAATTGGATAAGGCCTTATGGCCCACAAAACAGAGGTAGGAATGGGTACTACACCGCTGGACCCAGCGTACCCCTTTTTGTAAATTATGATACGATGGTTTTATCTATCTCGTAAGGTTACGAAATTTTTGTAGCATATAGATTAGACCTCATTCTGCATATGTGTGGCATAAGTTTATGTAAACAGGCCCTAAATTGATGATTAGTGGCCGCATGAATAGAGTGTTAATGCTGGAATATTTTCCAGCTTAGGGGACAAGCCGTATAGATCATGTGTGATGTATTTAATCATGAAATTGCATGTTGCACATCATGCATTGCATTGTCCCCATTTGCATGATCCATAAGATTGATTTTATGCCAAAGAAACGAAGAAAAACTATTTTTGAAAGAAAGATTTCCATATTTGAAAGAATGACTCCTATTGGTACCATCAATTCCTGGCCAGCACGACCCACTCCAGATCCGGGGTCAATCGATCTGAAGATGATTATGAACATACAGGTCCGGAGAGAATAGACCTGATGATAATGTTTATGACCGCTTAGGTTTGGAGAGAATAGACCTGATGATAATTATACCGTCCAGGCCCAGAGAGAATAGACCTGATGATGATTATGGCCGTTTAGGCCCGGAGAGAATAGACCTGATTACGATGGTTGATTGTACGACCGTTTTCGGATCCGGAAATAATAGATCCGAAGGGATTGATATGACCGCCTCATATCGGAGAAAATAGATCTGAATACTCTCTATTCTCGTTTTATTTACGATGACGTTTTGAAAGAAAGAATGAACGAAGTTATTCTCATTTTTATCATGTTGCATCACATGTGCATATTCATACATGCTGCATTTAATAACAAGTCGAATACTATGTGTACTGCTACTTAGGTTACGACCTTATTATGTACAATAACTTAAGTTATGATCTTATTTTCGTATAAGTTACGATCTTAATTCTTTTGACGACCAATGGATTGGAGGTCAGGTATGTGGAAAATCCAAATTCTTGGGGTTTGGTTCTTGTGTATACTTTCCATTTAATTTCTTGGTTGTTTATGGTTTACGTGCTGGTGACTTTGTCACTCACCCTCTTATTTTTCCTCTCAGAGCCTGCAGGAAGCAGGGTAGAGTGGATTGATGATGAGCCTAGAGTTCGGTATCCATAGACGAGAGAGAGGATGGCAGCTTAAGGACTTTTCGTTACGATGGTTTATGTTTGAAATTATGTTGGAACAAACATTTCGGATTTCTCTTTTCATTTTGTGGACATGGCTGTAGATGTTATTAGGAATTTTTATTTAAAACTTTTTATTCTGCTGAAATTTTGCTTACCTGTTGATTTGTAAGCGTGGAAGTCCATAAGTTTTATTATGGATTATGACATGTTATGCGTTGACGCCTGGTACTCTCTGTAGTGATGTACGGCGGGCGCACCGTATTCGGGCAGGCTAGGTACGGGGCGCTTTAGGTGGTGTCAGAGCCCAGACTCTAGATTCGGGCAGAATATAGAATTTAGTGATGATTTTAGAAGATCTAAGTTGTAGGATCTGCAAGGCACCACTAGAAGGGGGGTTGAATAGTGGGTGCGGAAAATGTGGTTTTTAAAATTAGTTTGAACCAAAAACCCAACTTCTGAAAACAGTTTCTGTTTTCAGGACCAGTATTAAAACGTTTTTAAAACAAGGTTATAGGTCTCCAAAAATTATGAAATTTTGAGAGAACTTAGCCTCAGATGTTATGAGGGTCCCCTAAAAATTTCAAATTAAAATTCAACCTTTAACCCCTTCAAAAACCGTTGGTAATCAGATTGTGCGAATCTGCCAGAACCGGTAGATGGTTTTGAAAAATTTATTCCTAATTGTGTGTATGTCCAAATGCTCTAAAAATTTGACCACTAACTCCTTATATACTATATTTAATTGGGTTGAAACCGTTTTGCAAAATTCTTTTGGGAAGTAGGTCAACCACAATAAAATTCTCAACCTTTGTAAGTCTGAAAATCAGACTGCACTAGTCTCAGAACTTTTGATGTTTGATCGACTTATACTTATACAAAAGGGTAGAAACTTGTGCCAAATTAACCCTAGAACGTGTGGGTATATTTCTGGAAATTTTTGTGATTTTTGAAAACCGTTTACTATTTTTACGGATGCGAACAAGAAGGGTAAACAGTGCAGTAACTGGAAAGTAAATGCTGAAAGTAAATTGCACCAAGATTTTTATACTGGTTTGGTTATAAACAACCTACTCCAGTCTTCAAGGAACACCTTCCTTGGTTCACACTAATCACACAACTCAAAAACACTTTACCACAGGGTTGATAGAGTTACACCTTAACTCCAACCCTTTACAAACCTTGTATGACGAGTACAATTCACACGAACACCACCACCTTGCAAGAATGAAGATTGATCACACCTTGATCAATCTTTTACAAACATATATAATGAGTGGTGGTATGTATCAAGCCTATTCAAGATTGAAAGATATGAATACAATAGGCTTACAAGAAGAAAGAAAGAAAGAAAATGTAGAAGAAGAAGAGCTAGGCTTTTTGATTACTTTGATTTGCAATGCTTGGCCTTGTTTTGTTTGCTCTCTTCTCTTTCCTTTTAACATGGTCCAGCCGTCCCCCTTGGTGTGTCTCCCCCTCTTGAAAATTATCTTTTAAGTCCTTGAGAGAGTGTAAGACATCATTGTGACAATGTCTTGCTTACTTGTCATCTTCTTATTAGATGATCATTTAAGCTTCGCTTACTTGGCACCTTCTTATTGGATAGATGTTGTCATCATTGATGACTTGGAAAAATCTGAGAATTTCATTTAAACATGTGCCAAAAATCATCACAAAATAACTTCCATAAATCATAAGATATATCACATAAATTGCAAGACAAAAATCCTTCCCAACTAAGGCATAATTTCGGCCATTATGTCATATTGCCATGCTGAATTTTCAGCATGTGCATCATTCAATTTTATTCAAAATAATGCCAAATTTTCTTTGATTTTTTTCTTTATAAAATGAATCACCAAGTTATGGTAAGTATTGCTATCACATGAGAAATGAACTTGGACACTTTCAAGCTCCTAAATTCGGCCACCATGTCTTCACACATGCTGAAAAATTTCAGCATGTGTGATATGTGGAATATCACACTTTTATTGATTTAAATAATATTCAAATCATTTCCATTTCTTCGTCCAATCAATCACACAATAAAAGATGATGAAATATGTCACAATAATGTCAAGAATTCGGCCAGCTTGTTGTAGCATGCTGAAATTTTCAGCATGTGATATAAAAAAGACAAATTTTGAATTCTTACCATTTGTAGCTTCTCTCTTCAATTCACCAACATTGTATGATTGATCCCTGACCAATCAATATGCCAACAAGGCTCCAAATAAGCTCCATATCAGCTGTAGGTGGCGTTGGAAATGCTTGTGTATGTGCTGAAATTTATTTTTGCTAACTTTGTAAAATAATGCACATTTAATAATACACACATGTTATATTCCAATCAGCCTTTAATTTAATTTTCTAGAACACTTTAAGATGTATATCATATGTAAAAAGTGTCTAGATACGTGTCACATGAAATACCAAAAACGTTCCATGTGTTGTGTGCGTAGAAAACCGAATTTTCGAAATTTATCGATTACCCGATTTTTCTCTAATTTAAATTCCAACTTTTTGCACATGTTATATATATTATGTTACAAATAATATATATAATATATACTTTAAATCTCAGCACTTGGCTGGTCTAAAGTGGTACCATTAACATGTGACAAAATTAAACTTGGAACCTTCACATTTTGGCCTTAATGTGGGGTGATTTGTGTGTACCAACATGGAAGGTATTTTTGGCTGATTATTCAGTGATGTGCACGAAATTTACATCAAATTTTGATGTATAGGGGCTGGCCATTTATTTATGGCAAGTACGTGACACGTTGGCGAAGTTTCGGTATTCGCTCGATACGACAATTTTCGGTTTAGAACCTTTTATCGTGTCGTATTTGATTTTTCATCACCATATCTTATATCATATGATATAAGACTTGAATATACTCATAAATATTAGTTAAGTATAGTGGTGTGACGTTAACATACGAACGTAAAATATATAACGTGTCGGTAGTACGTTGGAATACATGTGTATGTGCCTTTTTCAAAAAATCTGAAAATATATGTAATATATACGTATATAGGCGTGTATCATTAAAGAGGAGAGGAGGAGAAAACTTTCCTTCCTTAGCCTTGTTGCCTTTGTGCCTTTTCCAAATGTGGCTTCCTTTAATGAACTACTTAGTTTAATAAACTAAGTACTTCACTTAATGAACTAGTTTAGTTCATTAATGGTGGCACCTGAAAATAGTATAAACACAACAAATGTTTTCCATATGATGTAAGCTTTAACGCTTCATGGCTCGTTAGTCCGGCAACATTATATATAAGCTAAATAAGGCAAGTACTGAGCAATATCATGCACGTTTTATCTTATGCTCGTTTTTGTGCACATTTAAATCATGTATTTGAAAATCACTCAAACCCCTTTTTCTCTACAATCTCCCCCTTTTGATTATTTTCAAAATATTTTATGCACATGATTTAAATCCTATCGCTCCCCCTTCAATTATGCATAAATTCAAAATTCGAAATTTAAATTTCGAGTCCGCTCCCCCTTGATTTATGCAATCAGTATCTCTCTCCCTCTTAATATGCAATTAGTATCTCTCTCCCCCTTAAATCATGCTTTCTCTCCCCTTTTATTTTGGAAAGCAAATCAAAAGATGCATGTAAAGATAAAAAAATCATGTATTTCATATACGTGCGTTCGTAAGGGTTATTTATTCAACCCTTTCAAAATGTCCCTTTTGGTACCCATATTTGGGTGACCTTTCTAGGTCTTCCAAAAGGTGAGAAAGATGATGAGAACGCAACATATACTTTAGGTGCAACTTTATCTGGCCTTTGGCCAAGAACTCCTTTATACGCATTATATGTAGGACGTTTTTGATATGTCCTTGTGTTTGTATGCGTAGTGCGTGGATGGAATGAATGTCCTGTATGCAATACTCTTTTCTTTTCATGTCTATATGGTACAAAGTTGTATTTCACGTGATATGAAGATGTAGTGGGACGTGATAAGGGAAGTGACGGTTTTTGCGTCATCTTGGACGCCACTTGGGGCTTTGGAGTGTCTACTTTCTTAGACACCACAAACTTAGTTGGTTTGGTTGATACTTCATTAGTATCAACGAATCCCAAACCCATTTTGTCACTGTCATGCTTTTGTGATAATATAATGCGATGCAGCATGTTGGATCCCGTATCAAACTGTTTCACCTTTTTCTCTACATCGGCATTCCTTGATTTTAATTTTGAAATCTCGGATTTCAATTCAACGTTCTCGGATGTCAATGATGAAATTTCAGATTTTAATGAATTTATAATGCATGACGACTCTTCTTTTGAATCGTTTAATTGAGACACAAGAACTTTGTTAGAAGATTCTAACAATTTCTTGTCTTCAATTAATCGCTTCTTTTCTTTTGCAAGAGTCTTTGAAAACTTATGCAATTCTAAATATTGACTAAATAAATCATCATATGAACATTCAGAATCGGAATCAGAGTCGGAAGATACCTCATTTGATGCTTTAGATGTAAAGCATACTTGTGCCTTGTGCTCTTCCGTATCATCAGTCTCAGAGTAGGATGTGTCACTCCAAGTGGAGGCTTTGAATGCTCTTCTCTTTTGCTCAGGTTCTGAGACGAGTCTATTCTTGTTCCGATCCTTGTCAGGGTATTTATTTGTTTGTTTTTCTTTATTAAGGCAGTCATATGATAGATGTCCAAGTTTGCCGCATTCATAGCACTTTATTTCCTTATTTTTATTTTTATGATCCTTAGATGAGGTAGACTTATGTTTAATAGATTTTCTCAATATTTTTCTTAATCTTTTAGCCATCGTGATTAAGCCCTCATCATCGGAATCTATGTCACTATCATCTACGACGTATTCATTTGATTTAAATGCCATAGCCCTATCATTATTAGAAATAGACTCAGAATGTCTTAAGGCGAGTTTGTTTTCATATACCTTTAGTGATCCAATTAGTTCTTCCATTTTAATTGATTTGGTCTCTTTGCTTTCTTCTATGGCCGTTACTTTAGGGTCCCACAAGGATGGAAGGCTTCACAAAACCTTTTGTACCTTTTCCTGCATAGTAAAGGCTTTGCCAAGCGACTCAAGAGAATTGTAAATGTTAGTCAAGCGTAAATCCATCTCAACAATAGACTCATTTGGCAATAATTTAAAGGACTCAAGTGTGGACATAAGCATATTGATTTTGGACTGCTTTACTTGGCTAGTCCCTTCATGTTTCATTTCAAGAATATGCCACATCTCTTGAGCACTAGAACAATTTGACACGTAACTAGCCTCAATTTTACTTAGGCCGTTTAATAGTAGTTGCATGGCTTTAGCATTCATACTCAACTTCTTTTTGTCATCACTAGTGTATTCTTGTTTCGTTTTTGTAACCTCTAGTGTGACACCATCAATAATTGACACCTTAGTGGGAACAAATGGACCGTCTTCTATAATGGACCATAGATCAATATCAATAGCCATAAGAAAAAGTTTCATTCTTAATTTCCATTGAGTAAAAGACTCACCGTCGAAAAGAGGAGACCTTACTGTTGACATTCCTTCTTGCACGGTTGTGGTTGCCATCTCACGGAATCGTTGGATTCTTTGAAGTGAGTGTTGCTGCGCTCTGATACCAATTGTAGGATCTGCAAGGCACCATAGAAGGGGGAGGGGTTGAATAGTGGGTGCGGAAAATGTGGTTTTTAAAATTAGTTTGAACCAAAAACCCAACTTCTGAAAACAGTTTCTGTTTTCAGGACCAGTTTTAAAACGTTTTTAAAACCCGTTTATAGGTCTCCGAAAATTATGAAATTTTGAGAGAACTTAGCCTCAGATGTTATGAGGGTCCCCTAAAAATTTCAAATTAAAATTCAACATTTAACCCCTTCAAAAACCGTTGGTAATCAGATTGTGCGAATCTGCTAGAACCGGTAGATGGTTTTGAAAAATTTATTCCTAATTGTGTGTATGTCCAAATGCTCTAAAAATTTGACCACTAACCCCTTATATATTATATTTAATTGGATTGAAACAGTTTTGCAAAATTCTTTTTTTAAGTAGGTCAACCACAATAAAATTCTCAACCTTTGCAAGTCTGAAAATCAGACTGCACTAGTCTCAGAACCTTTGATGTTTGATCGACTTATACTTATCTAAAAGGGTTGAAACTTGTGCCAAATTAACCCTAGAACGTGTGGGTATATTTCTGGAAATTTTTGTGATTTTTGAAAACCGTTTACTATTTTTACGGATGCGAACAAGAAGGGTAAACAGTGCAGTAACTGGAAAGTAAATGCTGAAAGTAAATTGCACCAAGATTTTTATACTGGTTTGGTTATAAACAACCTACTCCAGTCTTCAAAGAACACCTTCCTTGGTTCACACTAATCACACAACTCAAAAACACCTTACCACAGGGTTGATAGAGTTACACCTTAACTCCAACCCTTTACAAACCTTGTATGACGAGTACAATTCACACGAACACCACCACCTTGCAAGAATGAAGATTGATCACACCTTGATCAATTTTTTACAAAGATATATAATGAGTGGTGGTCTATATAAAGCCTATTCAAGATTGAAAGATATGAATACAATAGGCTTACAAGAAGAAAGAAAGAAAGAAAATGTAGAAGAAGAAGAGCTAGGCTTTTTGATCACGTTGATTTGCAATGCTTGGCCTTGTTTTGTTTGCTCTCTTCTCTTTCCTTTTAACATGGTCCAGCCGTCCCTCTTGGTGTGTCTCCCCCTCTTGAAAATTATCTTTTAAGTCCTTGAGAGAGTGTAAGACATCATTGTGACAATGTCCTGCTTACTTGGCATCTTCTTATTGGATGATCATTTAAGCTTCGCTTACTTGGCACCTTCTTATTGGATGGATGTTGTCATCATTGATGACTTGGAAAAATATGAGAATTTCACTTAAACATGTGCCAAAAATCATCACAAAATAACTTCCATAAATCATAAGATATATCACATAAATTGCAAGACAAAAATCCTTCCCAACTAAGGCATAATTTTGGCCACTATGTCATATTGCCATGCTGAATTTTCAGCATGTGCATCATTCAATTTTATTCAAAATAATACCAAATTTTCTTTGATTTTTTTCTTTATAAAATGAATCACCAAGTTATGGTAAGTATTACTATCACATGAGAAATGAACTTGGACACTTTCAAGCTCCTAAATTCGGCCACCATGTCTTCACACATGCTGAAAAATTTCAGCATGTGTGATATGTGGAATATCACACTTTTATTTATTTAAATAATATTCAAATCATTTCCATTTCTTCTTCCAATCAATCACACAATAAAAGATGATGAAATATGTCACAATAATGTCAAGAATTCGGCCAGCTTGTTGTAGCATGCTGAAATTTTCAGCATGTGATATAAAAAAGACAAATTTTGAATTCTTACCATTTGTAGCTTCTCTCTTCAATTCACCAACATTGTATGATTGATCCTTGACCAATCAATATGCCAACAAGGCTCCAAATAAGCTCCATATCAGCTGTAGGTGGCGTTGGAAATGCTTGTGTATGTGCTGAAATTTATTTTTGCTAACTTTGTAAAATAATGCACATTTAATAATACACACATGTTATATTCCAATCAGCCTTTAATTTAATTTTCTAGAACACTTTAAGATGTATATCATACGTAAAAAGTGTCTAGATACGTGTCACATGAAATACCAAAAACGTTCCATGTGTTGTGTGCGTAGAAAACCGAATTTTCGATATTTATCAATTACCCGATTTTTCTCTAATTTAAATTCCAACTTTTTGCACATGTTATATATATTATGTTACACATAATATATATAATATATACTTTAAATCTCAGCACTTGGCTGGTCTAAAGTGGTACCATTAACAAATGACAAAATTAAACTTGGAATCTTCACATTTTGGCCTTAATGTGGGGTGATTTGTGTGTGCCAACATGGAAAGTATTTTTGGCTGATTATTCAGTGATGTGCACGAAATTTACATCAAATTTTGATGTATAGGGGCTGGCCATTTATTTATGGCAAGTACGTGGCACGTTGGCGAAGTTTCGGTATTCGCCTGATACGACAATTTTAGGGTTAGAACCTTTTATCGTGTCGTATTTGATTTGTCATCACCATATCTTATATCATATGATATAAGACCTGAATATACTCATAAATATGAGTTAAGTATAGTGGTGTGACGTTAACGTACGTACGTAAAATATATAACGTGTCGGTAGTACGTTGGAATACATGTGTATGTGCCTTTTTCAAAAAATCTGAAAATATATGTAATATATATGTATATAGGCGTGTATCATTAAAGAGGAGAGGAGGAGAAAACTTTCCTTCCTTAGCCTTGTTGCCTTTGTGCCTTTTCCAAATGTGGCTTCCTTTAATGAACTACTTAGTTTAATAAACTAAGTACTTCACTTAATGAACTAGTTTAGTTCATTAATGGTGGCACCTTAAAATAGTATAAACAAAACAAATGTTTGCCATATGATGTAAGCTTTAACGCTTCATGGCTCGTTAGTCCGGCAACATTATATATATGCTAAATAAGGCAAGTACTGAGCAATATCATGCACGTTTTATCTTATGTTCGTTTTTGTGCACATTTAAATCATGTATTTGAAAATCACTCAAACCCCTTTTTCTCTACATAAGTTTGACCTTAGACTTAAGTCATGATCTTAGAAGAGTGTTGAACCAAAACTAGAATGAGCTAGACTAGAATTAGGGTTTCGACCTAATGATAACACCCTAGCCAACGAAATTTTAGAAGGCCACCGAATTAAAATCAAATATTCATTAATTTTTATTATGAAATTTGTCACCTATATTGATATTTCCACCTTGAATGAAATTCAGCGCTCCTTAGTGTAGATGACACGACCTCATGGCAGACCTGCTAGAGCCCGACCCGCTACATAGGAGCCGGTCCCTCAACAACCTCAGGAACCTGTTCCTCCTCCACCCGCTCAGGTTCCTCCACCACCACCACCACAGGAACAGAACCCGCCCCTGTTCAAAACAATCCCCCACCTCAGGTGCCTTTACCTCCAATGATGCCAGACATCCACACTTTTCAGGCCTTCAGCTAGACTGTGACACAGATTGGCCAAGTGATGATGCAGCAGAATGCCCCTCCTCAACCTCATGAGCCTGTTAGGGATGCGCAGTATTACTTTGAGAAACTGAAAAGAGCTAATGTACCACCTTTCGAGGGAAAATCCGACCCAGATATTGCTGAAAAATGGTTAGACAAATTAGAGAACTACTTTGAATTAATCCGTGCCCCTGAGGAGATGAAAACCCAAGCGGTAAGACCATTTTTACTGGGAGAAACTAATCAATGGTGGAAGGCAAATTTACAATCCTTACCGAGACCGATTTCATGGGAGAGATTTCTACAAGAATTTCACAAGTTTTACATACCTCATTCTATGAAGTTACAGAAAAGACATGAATTTGAGTCATTGAAGCAGGAACAGGGAATGACTATGCCAGATTATGCAAACAAGTTTATAGCGTTGGGAAGGTTTCAGCCATCAACAGTGAATGACGAGGAAACTAAGATGTTGAAGTTTGAAAGAGGAATGAATCAAAGGATAAGGACTTGGTTAGTGAACACAAATCCCGCCAACTTTGGAGCACCACTGGACGTGTGTTATAGAATTGAAAGGGACATTATCCGTAGGGATGAGGTTGGACAAAAAAGGGGAAGGGAAGTGTCAGGAAGTGGAGGACCCCACAAAGCCACCAAACAAAGTTTCCGAGGACCTGGTCGACAAGGAAAGAATCAGAAATGTTATCAACGTCGATCGTAGCAGAAGAATCATCCCAGAAACCAGGGCCAGCAACAACCAGCCATCCCAGCTTGTCCCCACTGTTAGAAGCATCACATGGGAGAATGTTTCTTCCAGGCAGGGAAGTGTTTTGGATGTGGCAAGGTGGGCCACATACTCAAGAATTGTCCAGACAAGGGGACCACTTGCTTTGGTTGCGGCAAAGTCAGACACATGAATAAGGATTGCCCAGAGAAAGGTACCCAGCAGCAGCAACAACCAAGGAACCAGCGCCAACACGCAAATGCAAGAGTCCATGTTATGACCAATGCTGCTGTTGAGGAAGCTAATGATGTGGTGACCGGTATGTTTTACGAATTATGCAATATTACATTTTACAAGGTGTTGTTATTTTTGTTTCACTTAGTCAATGTTGCATAATTCAGGAGCTATCTTAGTATGTACTGTGCCTGAAAATGTGTTTTTTGATAGTGGCGTTAGACACTCATTTATATCGAGGAAGTTTGAAAAGAATATTGATCATCGCCCAGTCCACCTTTTCATGGAGGTTCGAAGCTGAAGAAACCCCCCAAGAAAGCCTACTTAAATGCGGTCCGTGCGTGTAGACGCTGAAGAAAGGACACGAAGGATTCCTAGTTTATGCGTTAAGTGCTGATCAAGCACCATCTGACCTTTCTCAAGTCCCGGTAGTTCAGGAATATCCTGATGTTTTTCCAGAAGAGTTGTCAGGCCTTCCGCCAGATCAAGAGATCGCGTTCGAAATTAATTTAATTCCAAGAGCTAAGCCAATATCAAAGGCTCCTTATCGAATGGCGCCTGCTGAGTTGAGGGAATTGAAGGAACAATTACACGAACTATTGGAAAAGAAACTTATCCGCCCAAGTGTCTCGCCTTGGGGTGCTCCCGTGCTGTTTGTAAAGAAAAAGTGTGGAAGCATGCGTTTGTGTATAGATTATAGGGAGCTCAACAAAATTACCATAAAGAACAAGTACCCGTTGCCTAGGATCGACGATCTGTTCGATCAGCTTCGGGGAGCCTGAGTTTCCAGTAAAATTTATCTTCGTTCCGGATACTTTCAATTGAAGATCAAGGCTGAGTACATTCCGAAAACCGCATTCAGTAGGCGGTATGGACATTATGAATTCCTTGTGATGTCTTTCGGATTGACGAATGCCCCCACGGCATTCATGGATCTTACGAACCGAGTGTTTCAAGAGCAATTGGACAAGTTTGTTGTAGTTTTCATTGATGATATCTTGATTTACTCACCGGACGAAGAGTTCCATGCAGCCCATTTTAGGATCGTTCTTGACATCTTACGGAGGAAGAAGTTGTACGCAAAATTCAGTAAATGCAAATTTTGGCTGCACACTGTAGTGTTTCTTGGCCATGTTATATCTGAAGATGGGATATCAATAGATCCCAAAAAGATTGAAGCGTTCACAGAATGGCCAAGGCCAACCAACGTTACGGAAGTACGAAGTTTTTTTGGTCTCGCCGGCTACTATTGCAAGTTTGTGGAAGGATTCTCTCAGATTGCTATGCCTCTCACCCGATTGACACAGAAAAAGTTGAAGTTTGAGTGGACTTCGGACTGCAAAAGGAGCTTTACAGAGTTGAAGGAGAAATTATCATCTGCTCCAGTTTTGGCTCAACCAATTTTGGGTGAAAGTTTCGTAGCGTACAGTGATGCTTCGAAGAACGGCCTTGGATGTGTGTTAATGCAGAATGATTGAGTGATTGCGTATGCGTCATGACAGTTGAAGCCGTTCGAGCAGAATTATCCAGTACACGATCTTTATGTTGCAGCTGTAGTCTTTGCCCCAAAGATATGAATACATTATCTGTACGATGAAAGGTGTGAAATCTTCACGGATCACAAAAGTCTTAAGTACATTTCAACCAGAAAGAACTGAATATGCGCCAAAGCCGATGGCTAGAATTGATGAAGGATTACGACCTTTCTATCCAATATTATCCGGGGAAAGCCACCAAAGTTGCCGACGCCTTGAGTCAGAAAACAAGTCATCCACGTCAACCCCCTCTACAGCGTGATATGGAAGAGTTCGATCTGGAGGTAGTTGATTCCATTGATAATATACTGGCTAAGTTGGTTTTGGTTCCTTCATTAATTGACAGAATTAAAGAGGGACAAGAAAAGATGAAGCTTTGAACAAAATTAAGGATAAGTTGAAAACAAAGCCTTCTGAAGACTTCGAGGTCCAAAATGATGATAGCTTGTGGTTCAGAAGTCGGTTGTGCGTACCCAATGATGGGGATATAAAGAATGAAGTTCTTTGGGAAGCTTATAATTGTTGTCTATCTATTCATCCCGGAGCCAACAAAATGTATCAAGATTTAAAGTATAAGTTCGGGTGGCAGGGCATGAAGAAACAAATTGCTGAGTTCGTGGAGAAATGCCTCGTTTGCCAGAGAGTGAAAGCAGAACATCAAAGACCCGCCGGGTTATTACAACCTCTTGAAGTCCCGGAGTGGAAATGTGATCATACTACTATAGACATTGTGACTGATCTGCCAGCTACAAAGAACGGGCATGATGCTATTTAGGTTATAGTAGATCGTTTGACTAAGTCTGCCCATTTCATGGTTATGTCAATTAAAGCGTCTTTGGAGAAGTTAGCCTCAATGTATATAGATCAGATTGTGTGTCTGCATGGAATACCCATGAGTATTGTTTGCGATCGTGACCCTCGCTTTACTTCTCAATTTTGGACAGCTTTCCAGAAAGCGATGGGCACTGAGATACGGATGAGTTCAACATTTCACCCCCAGACTGATGGTCAATCGGAAAGGACCATCCAAACACTGGAAGATATGTTATGAGCTTGCATACTTGATTGCGGAGGAAGTTGGGACAAGAGTCTGAAGCTCGTGGAGTTATCCTACAATAACAGCTACCATCGATCTATTGGAATGGCTCCTTATGAAGCACTTTATGGAAGAAAGTGCCGATCTCCACTTTATTAGGATGAAATTGGAGATAAAATTCTTTCAGGACCTTATTTGGTGGAGCAGAGACGAGAAAAAGTAATAATTGTTAAGCAAAGATTGAAAGCCGCCAAGGATAGAAGCAAAGTTTGGGCTGACAAAAAGCAGCGACCAGTGGAATTTTAGGCAAGTGAAAAAGTATTCTTAAAAGTGTCATCATCAGAGGGAGTGAGAAGACTTGGCATAAAGGGTAAACTAAGTCCAAGGTTTATCGGGCCATACGAGATTCTTGAAAGGGTTGGACAAGTCGCTTACCGGCTAGTGTTGCCGCCATCACTGTCTCAGTTACATGACGTATTCCATGTATCCCAACTTTGCCGGTATGTGCATGAGTCCAATCATATCATTGAGGAGCAGCCTTTCAAAATTGAAGTCGACGTGTCATATGAAGAAGAAACGGAAAGAATCGTTGACCGGAAGAAAAAGGTCCTAAGGAAACGATCCATTCCCATGGTTAAAGTGCAATGGAAGCACCACTCAGTTGATGAAGCCATTTGGGAAACGGAAGAACATATGAAGAACTTGTACCCCCATCTTTTCGATTAGTGATTTTAAGTTTCGAGGACGAAACTTGTAATAAGGGGGAGGATGTCGTACCCAACGAAAATCTTACTATACTTGAGACCCGTATGAGTGGTGTAATAACATGTTAGTACTTCCAAGTACTTTTATTGAGTTTTATTATTTCTCTACAATTATTTTTCCTAAAACTGAATAATATAAGAAATAGTATAATACTCCAAGTAGGTCATATGAAGCATGTGAAATGACCATTTTGCCCTCCCAAGATTCTTGAGAAATTCGGCCATAACGGTTTTTAAAGTACTCTAGAATGTTCTCCCTTACAAGACAACCAGCCTTTAATGGTTTCCTAAAAAGTAAAGACAAAAAGCTTACACAACCATTAAGTATCCTACTAAATGGGGTTTAAAAGTTTAAGGAAAAAAGTTTTACACCTTTTCCCTCCCCCAACTGTCGGGTAAGGCCATGGTTACGGCATCCATGAGAACTTTTTTGAATGCCTCAACTAATAACTTTATTGCATTCTTAAAGAAATTCCAAGGGTCTTACACACAAAGGAGATGAGAGTATTAATCTAAGATTTAAGATTTTCTTGTCTTTTTCTTCTATAGGTCGGATGCAGCATAAGGGAATAATCCATGGGATCATTTTCATCATAATAGTCCAACTATCCACTTTTAGTTGAAACAACTTTTTATAATTATCCTCAAGAGACAATTAAGGAATAAAGAGCCTACGGAAGGCATACCATTGGATTACCATGGATAATCCATGGTAACACCTAAACAATTACTCTAGTTACTTTGATTTAACCATCCTAAAAAGGTAACTCAAGGTGTAACTAAAGAAGGTAACTAAGGGTTAAATAAACCCAACCATACCCCAACCGCTGGATTTGTACCATGGTGGAGCCATGAGTCACCTTGATCCATTACTATAGTTACTTTTTATTAACCCCACCTCAAAAGTAACTCAATGTAGTAAATGGTGTAAGACACTAATTATGGTGTCTATGCAAATGAAGGGTCTTCTTCTTCTTCCTTAAGGATTCTAACGGCTACACCTTAGCATTTGAAGAAAACCATTCCAAAAGATCCCAGAAGCTTCTTCCATATTCAACATTCAAATCACTCAAGAGCCCACCTAAGCCAAAAGATCCAAGACTCCTTACATACTTGGAAAAACCCTCCATCACCTTCTCTCACACGGTTAGCCTTGGGTTAAGGAGATCCAAGAACCACCTTCAAGAGTTCAAGATTCATCTAGGTAAGTGACATCTTAGATTCTAAAGTAGCACCCATTTCTCTAAAAAGTGAAGCTTACCTTTTGGTTCTTTTCTTGCCAAAAAACCATGACCTTCAAAGGCCAATAGGAGGAGATTTTTCAAGCTACTAGGGGAGTTAACATTGTTGGTGGGTTGAATCCATCTAAATCTCCATTCAATCTCCATTTTCATAAGGAAATCCTAACATCAGTCTAGTTGTTTCTTCATTCAGATAGTAGCTAATGTCTATCCCTCTCCCCTCCCCAAAACTGTGTGCTATGTGTCAAGGTTGGATGAAAGCTTCAACCTTTTCAACCAAGACTCATGCTAAGGGAATTTCTTACTCAAAGAGGCAAGTACACCCTAAGCAACCTTGGCTTATTTGCGAAGTATATGCTTGAATGACTAGCTCTCTAAGATGTGAATGTTAGTTAAAGGTTCTTAGAGCTATGCATAAGAACTTAGTGATTTTAAAGAAAAGGTGTTGTCTTGATGTATGGTTTACTACATGTTTATGTTTGTGCTCAAATCAAAATATGATATGACCCCATTATATGCAAGGAACGGGCTGTTATGACAAGTGTTAGAGGAATAAGTTAATCTTGTTGGGATTAGGCCACATGAAGTGTGAAATCATGAAGATGGCCGTGTTGTGTATAAAACGGCAAGGCTGTTTTATTATGATTTGTGCGTAGCCTAAGATTATTATTAATCTGGAAATAACGATGTCAAAATAGGTATTTAATGGTTAGTAATCCACCTTAGAGAAATAAGGTTATTTGGATAGTCATGGACAAGATAAAGTGGTAAAAAGCAAAATTACTGGAGCTGGACAGTTTTAAGTGGTATATTGCATGGTCAGAAATGAATCCTAGGAACGTGCAATTTAGCTAAAATTTAGTAGGATGGTAGCCTCATATGTTTAGTAAAAGTGAGAGGTTGAATTGTGGTAAAAGGACTTGTGGTTTGTCCTTAATAAATTTTTTAGTAAGAGTGGGTCACTGCAGTTTCAGTAATTACCTTAACTTGGAAAGAAAATTATTTGACCCTGGAAAGAAAATTATTTGACCCCCTTAATAGTATTGGATTACTTACCTAAGACATAGAGGAATATGTTCATGGGCGGAAATTGCTTAAAATTACTGATTTTACGGGGTAACAATTAAGGGGAAGTCACGGTACAAAATCTGGAAAAATAGGGCCGCATGGTATGGCGTTTTGTTGAGGCCTTAATACAATTTAATTAGGCTTGTATGTGATGTTGAGTCTTTAAATATTACTTCTTAGTGTATTGGCTATGTATCCAGGTGTTAGCCTTAATTGGACAAGGCCTTATGGCCCACAAAACAGAGGTAGGAATGAGTACTGCACCGCTGGACCCAGCGTACCCCTTTTTGTAAATTATGATACGATGGTTTTATCTAACTCATAAGGTTACGAAATTTTTATAGCATACAGATA
This sequence comes from Eustoma russellianum, assembly GCA_036186865.1. NCBI lineage: Eukaryota > Viridiplantae > Streptophyta > Magnoliopsida > Gentianales > Gentianaceae > Eustoma > Eustoma russellianum. The sequence goes on along the minus strand of AP025074.1, from coordinate 10,791,426 downwards.
AGAACTCATTTTGCATATGTGTTGCATAAGTTTATGAAAACATGCCCTAAATCGATGATTAGTGGCCGCATGAACAGAGTGTTAATGCTGGAATATTTCCAGCTTAGGGGACAAGTCGTATAGATCTTGTGTGATGTATTTAATCATGAAATTGCACGTTGCATATCATGCATTGCATTGTCCCCATTTACATGACCCATAAGATTGATTTTATGCCAAAGAAACGAAGAAAAGCTATTTTTGAAAGAAAGATTTTCGTATTTGAAAGAATGACTCCTATTGGTACCATTAATTCCTCGCCAGCACGACTCGCTCCAGATCCGAAATTAATTGATCTGAAGATGATTATGACCGTACAGGTCCGGATAGAATAGACCTGATGATGATGTTTATGACCGTTCAGGCCCGGTGAGAATAGACCTGACGATAATTATGACCGTCCAGGCCCGGAGAGAATAGACCTGATGATGATTATGGCCGTTCAGGCCCAGAGAGAATAGACCTGATTACGATGATTGATTGTACGACCATTTTCGGATCCGGAAATAATAGATCCGAAGGGATTGATATGAGCGCCTCATATCCGGAGAAATAGATCTGAATACTCTCTATTCTCGTTTTATTTACGATGATGTTTTGAAAGAAAGAATGAACGAAGTTATTCTTATTTATATCATGTTGCATCACATGTGCATATTCATACATGCTGCATTTAATAGCCCGTCGAATACTATGTGTACTGCTACTTAGGTTACGACCTTATTATGTATAGTAACTTAAGTTATGATCTTATTGTCGCATAAGTTACGATCATAATTCTTTTGACGACCAATGGATTGGAGGTCAGGTATGTGGAAAATCCAAATTCTTGGGGTTTGGTTCTTGTGTATACTTTCCATTTAGTTTCTTGGTTGTTTATGGTTTACTTGCTAGTGACTTTGTCACTCACCCCCCTTATTTTTCCTCCTAGAGCCTACAGGAAATGGGGTAGAGTGGATTGATGATGAGCCTAGAGTTCCGTATCCATAGACGAGAGAGAGGATGGCAGCTTAAGGACTTTTCATTACGATGGTTTATGTTTGATGAACTTATGTTGGAACAAACATTTCGGATTTCTCTTTTCATTTTGTGGACTTGGCTGTAGACATTATTTGGAATGTTTTATTTAAAACTTTTTATTCTGCCGAAATTTTGCTTACTTGTTGATATGTAAGCATGGAAGTCCATAAGTTTTATCATCGGTGTTTCTTACGTCGTTCATGGGCGGTTAATGGATATACTATGAGGGTGACGAAATGGACACCGGATTTTGATCCCAAGATTGATAAACCGATAGTCCCTCTATGGGTATCCATTCGGGGGATGCCATTATACTTACAAAATAAATCCGCTTTATGGGATATAGCTCATATGATTGGATTGCCGTTAAAAATGGACTCAGCAACATCTAATGGATTACGCCCATCGGTTGTACGATTGTGTATTGAAGTCGTTATTTCCAAATCGTTACCAACCCGATTGCATATTCAAGGAGGAGATCATGTCATATACCCAACGGTTGAATATGAAAACGTGCCCCTTTTCTGCACTACCTGCCGTACACTCGGACATGAAGCCAAGGATTGCAGTCCAGCAAATGATAATCAGCAGGAACCAGAAAACCATGCAGCTCCTATCTAAACACGAGTACCAAAACAACCTAAACGATGGACTCCAAAAAAGAAAAAGTCAGACCACACCCAGTTGATTGACGAGGACAATGAAGATGATTTGCATGCTGAGGAACATGATGATTTACCAAAAAATGACGAGGCTTTACCGCTACCACAGGATAATCATATAACACAAGAAGACTCCGAAGAAGTTGCAGATGAGCCTCATCCCCCAAATGCTGCCTCAAGAGATACAACTCTCTTAACGCTAATATCCGACAAACAAGACTTGTCCAAGATAGATGCATCCTCAGGTCACGCACAAGATGAAGGTGATGATATTCTAGAAGCCACAAACTCAGATTCAGAAATTTACATGCATCATATTGAGCAGCTCCCTGAAAGCACTCGACAACCTGTTATATTACAGCCACATATTCCCTCACATGAAGACCCATGCAGGCAGACGACCCAAAGTCATCTTGCAGATGACACTGATGCTGCTTTGGCTGCCCAGAGTAGTTCTTTTACTCATACCACGGCCCAACTGATAAATGAAATGGCAGACCCCATGCCCATCTCCCGAAGGCGCCGCACAAAACAAGAGATGTTAGGTACATACAATCAGCCTTCAGAACGTCAGACAAGATCTTCAAACTTACCCTCCTCCTCCTCTCAATGAATTGTCTCATATGGAATGTCAGAGGAATTGTGAACTCCTTAGTTCGCATTCGTAAGCTTATCAGAACACAAAAACTACAGTTGTTAGTTCTAATTGAGCCCAAAAAAGATCCTACACATTTGGCTCAAATTCAACGCAGACTGCATTTTTCCCATTCGGACGTAATTTATAGGGACAAAATTTGGATTTTTTGGTCGCAGGATTCACTCCGACATTTATGTACGATATATGATGAACAATGTTCGCATTTCAAGTTTCAAATTGTGGGCACGGAGATTGTTCTGTGGTTCGCACCAGTTTATGGAATGCACACTGTGACTGATCGTCGTAGGCTATGGCATTCATTACAACATCACCATGCTACTAACAATGAGCCTTGGTTAATAGGTGGAGATTTTAACACTTTTCTATCAGTCGCGGAACATGCTGGACTCTCTACCCCATCTATGTCTTTATTGGATGACTTCAATGACTGTGTGACGTCTTGTCAATTAATAGATCTGCCATATACAGGCTCTGCTTATACGTGGACAAGTGGTCGTGGGCTGGGCATAGTTCACAGAAGGTTAGATCGTATGCTATGTTCAGAGTCCTATAACAATCTGTTCACTAGTCTGAGGGTTTAACACCTTCGTCGATTAACATCTGATCATACTCCGCTGCTCCTGCACTCGTCACTAACACCATCCAATGGTCCAAAATCTTTCCGTTTTCAGAATATGTGGGTGGAGCATAAGGAATTTCATATATTTGTCAAGGCAACATGGGATTCATATCCCACCACAGGTGGCATGCGAGGACTATATAATAAGCTGCAATCTCTGAAAAAGATTTGCACAATTGGAATGTCACAGTGTTTGGAAATGTCTTTGATCAATTATCACATCTAGAGCGGGAACTTAAAATCAGTGAGGCAGCCTTTGATGCGCAACCTTCACCAGAAGCACGCACAAAGTACCATGCTATACAGGCGGAATACAAATTAGCAGAACACAAAGCAGAGTTATTTTGGTCTCAGAAAGCACGTCAGAAATGGATTGCAGCAGGAGATGCCAACACCTCCTATTTTCACAACATAGTAAGGGATCGACATATCCGACAAGCCATCACAAAAATACATGATACGTAGGGCACAGTTATTGACACACAGCAAGGCATTCAACATGCTGCGGAAGTATATTACAAACAGTTATTTGCAGCAGATACAATTGTTGACGATGACACTATTCTACAATACATTCCTCAACTTGTGACGGAATCAGAGAACCAACAATTGACAGCCTTGCCAACTCAGGCAGAGGTAAAGGAGGTAGTTTGGTCGTTGGATCCCGAAAATGCGCCTGGTCCAGATGGTTATAATGGCTATTTTTTCCGTACATGTTGGGACATTGTTAAACTGGATGTTCACAAAGCTATGCAGGAATTCTTTCTTGGCCTTCCAATGCCAAAAGCAATGGGAAGTACGTTAATTGTCTTGCTGCCAAAAACACCCACACCACGCACATTCTCTGATTACAGACCCATTAGTCTGGCAACTTTTATATCTAAACTGGCTATGCGTATTATTGCAACACGCATCCAACCTCTTCTGCAAAAGCTCATAATGGATGAACAAGCTGGGTTTGTAAAAGGAAGAGATATAGCTGACCAGATTGTTATGGCTCGTGAAATGATTCATTTGCAGGACACCAAGGTCAGAGGCTCAAATACGATAATCAAGCTGGACATGATGAAGGCATTTGATAGAGTCAGTTGGACATTCCTAGGGAAACTGCTAGCGCAATTTGGTTTTTCCAGTGGTTTTATCAAACTGATATTCAATCATCTCAGAGGGACATATATTTCGGTATTGATTAATGGCATCCCATTCGGTGTTTTTCAGCCTTCGAGAGGGGTTAAACAAGGTGACCCCTTGTCACCTATACTATTCATTCTAGCTTCGGAGGCATTTTCAAGGGGTCTTAATAGCTTAGTCTCAAGGGGAATCATATTTCCTTTTGCTGCGGGTAGATCCAAAACAATATCCCATTTGGCTTTTGCGGATGATCTCTTAATATTCATCAATGGTGGATTACGCAATTTAATAAAGTTTAGAGCATTCTTGGAGCAGTATCAGGTAGCATCGGGTCAAGCGGTTAATTTCCAAAAGAGCCACTTTGTTCCAGCATCTTACTTGTCACATGCACAGATTCACAGAATGGAGCAAAGCCTACATATGACGGCAGTCTCATTGCCAATCAAATATTTAGGTGTTCAGTTGCACAAAGGCAAAGAACGACTCTCCCATTTTGCTAGTCTGCTCTCGTCAATCCAAGCTAAATTATACATGTGGCAAAATAAATTTCTCAATCACGCTGGCCGTTTGATATTGATCAAACATGTTTTGGCTTCCATTCCATTACATGTCCTATCAGTTTGTAGGTTGCCTCAAAGTTTACTACGCAACATTACGCGCTGGATGGTCAAATTGTTTTGGGGTAGCACATCCGATCAAACTCGGTATTCGTGGGTCTCAAGTGAGCAACTATTTGGACCAACAAGTGAGGGGGGTCTCGGGCTAAGGAAATTGGACGATATGCAGCTTGCTTACTCTTGCAGGTTATGGTGGAAATATCAACAAAATAACTCTTTATGGAGCAAGTTCTTTCATTCTCGTTACGCTAACCGCAGCTCATATATCTTTCGGATCACAGACTCCCCAGTTTGGAAACGAATTTGTAGAATACACCCAATATGCGATCAAGGTTTGGCCACAGAACAATACACCATTCGTGCAGCGTATGATCATGTACGTCATGTGCGGAATACGCGCCTCTCATACAAATATATCTGGAATAAGCATATACCTCCAAATATACGAGTATTTCTATGGCGTTTATATCCCAAGGCCATCCCTCTGCCTGAGAATCTACAAAAGTTTGTTTGCATTCATCCAACTCAATGTCCATTTTGCTTACAAGCACGAGTCACATCGGACCATATACTCTTGGATTGCCCAGAAGTTGCAGATGTCTGGAACGTGTATTCTTCCTATTTGGATGGTCCTCCCACCACAGCAAAAACAATACAGCAGCATCTTCTTCAATGGTGGATATCAACTAAAGATAAGACACTTAAAGGCATCTTACGAATCGTGGCACCTTCTTACATTGTTTGGGAACTATGGAAATGCTATACTTCGATTATGTATGGGGTTGGACATTGGAGAAAATTGACTGTAATGGAAACCATACGTCGGGGAATATATGATTGGGTATCCGTTCAAAAAGGCAAAAAATTTGCATACTCAGACAGCGGGCTGATTGCAATGGGATTAAGCCCAACCATCTGCACTCCTAGAGTCAAGATAATCAAATGGCATCAACCTCCATCGGGTAGATTGAAGTTAAACACGGATGCAGCACATGGTATACACACGGCAGCGGCAGGAGCAATTTCGCGTGACAGCAACGGTGCATTCTTAGGAGCAATAGCGTTTCATCTACCATTATCATCACCAGCAATTGCAGAGTTTCAAGCAGCATATTTCAGTTACCTATTCTTTGCAGTGCATTGGGCACCAATGGATATCGAGGTTGACGCTCAAGGAGTCCTATCAATGGTCCACAACGCAAGTCAGCAGCATGCCTTCTTATTCAAATCTCTATTGATATCAAGGACATCAGAGATAATATATGTTCCTAGGGAAGCAAATCAGCCGGCACATTTCCTTGCACAATACGGTCAGCTTCATCAGCAACTTACCATATTCACAACAGTAGCTGCCCTACCACCATTAGCTCGTGCAAGTTATCAAACTGAAAGTATTCCACATATTCGACATGGCCACAGCTCTTGATCAATATAGTTGCCCATATCATGTGATATGGGCAACGCGGGTACGCATGATCTCCTCTATCATACTTCTGCACAGCGTTATACTTCTTCCACATATTGCATACTATATAACATCGTTACCCATATCAACCGATATGGGTAACCTGGGTAACTTCTCCACCACAAAAATTTGCTACAATTTGCAAGATATTACTGCTGTTTCATATAGCTTTTGTCACACTCCTAATCCATTATTATGTTTGTGCATGGAACCTGGGATGCAATGGCAACATCGGAGGAACATACATTGGCGAATCCAACAGCGACTGCAGCATGTTGCACCCTCTCAACTTACGGACACAACACGATTATCTTTTTTATATTCATGCAATTACACCAATCATATAAATATGTACGCTTTTTCCTTCGGCAAGGTTTTATCCACAAGGGTGGTTTTACTTGGCAAGGTTTTAATGCGGCATATCGTATATGATTGGAGGCATCAACTTATATGTTCGCTATACTATTATTTTGTTTTCATTGATGCTCATTGTAATATGGTTTTCCTCCGCCATAAGTGAGGCATAATAAAATTATCTTTTTCTGAAAAAAATAAATAATTGGTTTTTTATAGAAAACATGAATTTAAATATCATATTTATAATCCTATATATATGATATTCATGTATAAATATATATACATAGATATCATATTTATAATCTTATATATATGTATAACTATATACATACATATTCATACAGACATTTATTTGAGAGACTGCGTGATCATATATACACTCGGTGTGCTTCTATGCCAGGTCGCAAATTCTCCCAGCTATCTCGCAATTAATTGCACTTTCTTTCTCTCCACCGTTACGGGTTCGTCGTCCCTGGGTAGTATGATGGGAATTACCGCCCTTGGGTAAGTTGAAATTAAATGTTGATACAACAATAAGGCGTGGTACAGCCGCAGCAGGCGCAGTACAGCGTAATGGTCATGGAGGTTTTGTCACCGCTGCTTGCTTTGCTTTACCATCTACTACACCACACCGTGTTGAATTAATGGCCATAATGTTTGCATTAATTCTTAATGCGCAAGACTATGACTGTCTTATAGTTGAAACTGACTACCGACTGCTCCTTAGCTCACTTTCTCATCCTGCACGCTATACGGGTTCGTTATTGGTGGACTTGCACCGTACGGCGGATTTATTATGCCTCAACGCTTCAACATTATGCATTGTCCTAGGGAGGCTAACACAGTGGCCCACACATTAGCCAGACATGGACTACATGCGGCAGGGGCCAATATATATTCCACCTTCACCAGCCTTCCATGTGAAGTGCGTGGAGCAATTGCACTAGATAACACACTACCCAATCTGCGAATATAAGTCTCCCAATGGGTTGGTGCAACTACACACGTGTTGCCTATGTCTTCAGATGGCATAGGCAACGTTGGTATGTTTTTATTTCCATTCTTTTGAATGCTTTCATTCTCTCATATTCATCCACATTTTGTTTGGGTAACACTTTTTCATTCTCTGAGTATTATGAGACACCTTGGCAACTCCGGCTGGATGTTCTTGCTCACACGCTATATACCTCTTATTGGGTTGGCGATCTCCTTTGGTTGTTGCCCGCGGCCGTTAGGCTACGGGCAACTAGGGTAAGCATTCGTTTTCTAGTTTCACATGTTTATTCTTTAGACTATTACTATTGGTACATTAAACTGGCTTTTATGCTTGCTTTCCGAGGACTGCATACATTGGATCCTATATGGCGCAAGTCCTCCCACATGGGTTGGCGATGTCATCTTCATTGTTACCTTGGTCAATTATCGACCAAGGTAACGGCAGTATGTTATCTAATTTCTCTTCATTCTTGTTCGCTTATCACACTTATCGATACTTATAATTTGATCTTTCATGTAATTACTTACGATGAGTGAACCCGGCTGCTCTACCAAGAAGTTTCTGCAGATAAGACTGATCGAATTTTGCTTCTTAACGCGACATAGGGCTGTATTAGCGGTTTACAAAGTTGTATTCATTGTCTTATTCATGTTTATTTCGCACAATTGTAAGCATTTATTTTTGGATTCATATACTTGATTATGCTTTATTTCGAGAGAGTCTCCCATACGCATAGGCATTCAAATGTAACCACGGTATTCCTCTGCCACAAGTGAGGGTTCAAAACAATAAAACACCGGACGATACCGCACGTCTTTATCAAAAAAAATCATATATACATGAATTTTGGGAGAATATTCCCAATATACATGAATAATCATAATATGATAATTATATATATGTATATATATATATATACACATGATTAATCATAATATGATATTTATACGTATATAATTCATGTATACATGAATATAGGCATGGGGAAAAAGGTGGATGAATATACATGAATTATATATGTATATATATAGGATTATAAATGGTTTTTATAGAAAACATGAATTTAAATATTTATTGTAGTATCAAATCATATTTATACAATAATAAACTGTTTTTATACAAAATATGTGGATTTATACAATTATACATATATTTAAATATAGGGAATATAACAGGAAAATGAATAAAGGAGTCTCCGATTCCACATTCATATAACATTCAAATATGGTTTATGCAATTATACATATATTTAAATATATTTAACTTCATTCAAAAACAACTTATACTGGATATCACACGCCTAGAACAAGATGCGAAGTATAACCAAACGACAGAGAGTATGGATGAGTGTGAACTGGGACATTGCTCGGATACAGAAATACATCACACATCACATAATGATCAGCCCTCGCTACCTGAAATTCCTGACATTGTTGTTCAACGTATACAGTAGTTACGGCATTTCCCCACTGAAGATGAGTTGTTGTCCCGTCTTATTGCCCCGACTGATGAAACAGACTTCATACCAATGGTATCCATGCGTCGTAGGTGCACACGTAAAGATCTGCCGCCATTGCCTCCATCGACGATGGTAACACGAAGTGCAACACGCTCCTCTCGATTAAGTGGTAGTGCTTCTCTTTCCCAATGAATACTCTAACATACAATATTCGAGCCATACTGCCTTCATTACACCCTTTGCGTAGTTTAGTATATCAAAAACGAATAAATCTTTCAGCAATAATTATAGCCGAAACACCCAGCACATTGACTCACACATTTTCGCATGGAATTAAGGTTTTCACATTCTGCATATTCCTCAGAGAATAATATCTGGGTTTTTCGAAGAGATACTAGCTTTCAGTTGCTGACCATGCATGAGGAAGATATCAACTGTTACATCTTCGATTTACCTATGTTTCTTTGAATATAGATTTCTGGTGGATTGTCAATTATGCTACATATACTGTTGTTCGCCGGCGCACACTTTGGCAGTGTACATTGTCAGAATAATACTTTACCATGGTTGTTAAGCAGTGATTTTAATACATTTCGCACATTGGAGGATCATCGGGGCCGCTCCCATCCTAGCCTTGATACATTGCAGGACTTCAATGATTGCATTGAGGATTGTGGGTTATCTGATCCGGTTTATCGAGGACCACGTTATACTTGGGCGGATGGCCAAGGTTTGGGACGAGTGCAAAGGAGATTGGATTGGATTTTAATAAAAAAAAATTTCAGGACACTTTCACTGATATTGCTCTCACGCATCTCCCTCGAATCTCATCAGATCATTCTCCTCCTCTTTTCGTTAGTGATATAGCCCGGGTAACTGGTCCGCATTCATTTCGATTCTTAGATGCATGGTTGGAGCATCCGGATTTTCCGTCATATGTTGAAGATGTATGGAGCCAATATCCAACCATCGGTGGTATGTATGATTTTTATAAAAAGTTGCTTCTTCTCAAACATGATTTACAACGTTAGAACAAGGACATCTTTGACAATATTTTTTATTGACGTGCACAAGCAGAGGCTACAATGTTGAGAGAAAGGGTTTTGAGTGATTTACAAATGCATGATTTAAATGCTACGTGTTTACGAAATGTATGAATAAATTATTACTTGACACGTTTATGTGATAAACATGCTTTATATGCCTATATGTATTGTTCCCATACTAACAAGCCATGAAGCATTAAAGCTTACATCATATGGAAAACATTTGTTGCCTTTGTACTATTTTCAGGTGTCACAACTAATGAACTAAACTAGTTTATTAAGTTGAGTGCTTAAGTTAATGAACTAACTAGTTCATTAAATGGAGACATATTTGGACAAAGCTTTATGGCAACAAATTTGAGAATGAAAAGTCTTCTCCCCATTTATTCTACACGCCATTTTAGTACATATTATATATATCCATATTTTCTTTAAAAAAGGCACAATACACATATATTCCGATGTACCACCGACACATTACATATATTACAAACGTATGTCAATGCCACACCACTATATACAATTCATATTTATGAGTATACTCAGGTCATATATCATATGATATAAGTCATGGTGATGTCAAAATTATAACAACATGTTACAAGGTCATAAACCGAAAAATTATCGCATCGGGTGACTAGCGAAACTTCACTAACATGTCATGCACTTGCCATATAAAGATGGCAAGCCCATATACTTCAAAAATGGCCAAAACATTTGTGGCTAACATGTTAAAATCAGCCACTAAATCATTCCATGTTGGCACACACAAATCACCCACAATTTAGGCTAAAATTATGGAGATCTCAAATTCAATTTTTTAAGCACATGGCCGCCTCTCCCTAGTCACATGAGCTTAATATCTACTTTATTTTATGTACATTGTGTGTGACATAATATATATGACATGTGCAAGAAGTTTGAATTTAATCAGAGAAAATCGCGTAATCGATGAAAGTCGAAAATTTAGTTTTCTACAAACATGCCACATAGAACATTTTTTTGGCATGAGATGTAACATTTACCTAGACACTGTTTACACATTCAAGATATGTCAAAGTGTTCTAGAAAATTCAAAATAGAGCTGATTATTGTTTACCATATAGGTGTAAATAATGTGCATTATTTGACAAAGCTTACTAAAATGAAATTTCAGCACATGTGCAGCTCATACTACACGCCTATTTCACTTTGATTGGATCCAAGCTGGAGCTTATTTGGCATCTCAATTGGTGGAGAATATGCCACACAAGATTAGTGACATAAAAGAGGGCACCACATAAGGAAACAATTCAAAAGAAAGACACATGCTGAAAAATTTTCAGCACATGCTTAACGTGGCGATTTTGTGGCTTAATGCACCTCAATTTGCATCCCAAAATTTAAGGGATTGAAATGTGGTAGTATGGTAATGTTTTGACTACTCTAGAGCACATGTTTTGTAAGTCTTTTTTACAATTTACAGCTCACTAAAGGATACCAAGGTGGACCAATCAACAAGTGACAAGTAAGCAAGGTCAAGTCATCCTTCCAATCATAGTGTGCCAAGTAATCAAGATGGTGTCACCTCTACACAAGACAATCTTCAAAGGATATTAAAGAGAATTCTCAAGAAGGAAGAATACCCTAAGGGGGCGGCCAAGTGTGATTAAAAAGGGAGAAGATAGTACAAACAAGGTCAAACAACTACTCACATTCTCTCAAGTGCACAACGCTCTACTACTTTCTTCTTCTCCTCTTCTTTCTTCTTCTTCCTCTCTCAAGCCTATTGTTCATATATTCTACATATTGTATAGGCTTTGAATATACCACCCAAACACTCTCATTGTAAAAGGTTGATCAAGGTGTGATCAAACCTTCATTCGTCCGGTGGTGGTGTCCGTGATTCGTTTGCTCGATTGTATTGATTGTAAAAGGATGGAGTTAGTGTTTAACTCTAGTCACCCTTTTGGTAAGGTGTTTATTGTGTTTAGTGATAAACAAGGAAGGTGTCCTCGAAGATCAGAGTAGGTTGATTTAACCAAACCAGCATAAAATCCTTGGTGTTCTTACTTTACTGCTCTTTACTAACAGTTTTTAGTTTTCTGCATTGAGTTTATTGCAACGGTAAAAATAGTAAACAATTTTCAAAAATTATAAAACTTTGCAAAGACATAGACATATATTTTAGCTTTCAGTTGGCGTAAGTTTCAACTCATTAGGATAAGTATAAATCAGTCAAACATGAATAGTTCTGAGACTAGTGAAATCTGATTTTCAGATTTGCAAAGGTTGAGAACATCAACGTGGTTGACATACTTCCCAAAGGAATTTTCAAAAATTATTTCAACTCACTAAAATAAATATCTTAAGGGTCTTGGCATAAAAATTTCAGATCATTTGGAGTCACCAATTAATAGGAATAAATTTTTCAAATCGGAGTACTGTTTCTGATAGATTTACGCAATCTGACCAAAACGTATTTTCAAGGGGTTAGGGATGGAGTTTTAACTTGAAATTTTTGTGAGACACTCAAAAAATCTGAGAGTACATTCTCACCAAATTTCATAATTTTTGGAACTTATTCAAATATTTCAAAATAGGATCTGAAAACATAAACTGTTTTCAGAAGTGAGGTTTTTGGTCAAAAAAGTTTTTTAAAACCAAATTATCCGCATTCACTATTTATCCCCCCTTCTAGTGGTGCTATACAGGTCCTGCATACAGTACTAATAGAGGAAAGTAAATTTGACGCTGACCCCTCTACACCCAATCGGATATCGCATCATCAGGCGAAGGCCGAATACTTGCTTGTTGCGAAATATGAATTCACCTTTTGGAGCAAAAGGCTCGGCTACAATGGTTAAGGGATGGAGACACTAATACGAAGTATTTTAATTCAGTCGTGAAGGAACGCTGTAGTAAGCTTCGAATACAGCAGATCCAAACCTCTGAGGGTGTCTTATGCGATACACAACCTACCATTCAATCAGAGGCAATCTCTTTCTATACAGCTTTATTTTGCAGAGAAGATACAAGCAGATATAATCATATATTACAGCATATTCCATGCTTGCTAACACAGGCGGATAATACATCATTGACATGCACTCTGCTTGGGCCAGAAATTAAGTAGGTAGTATGTGGACCCACAAAGTGCAGCAAGCTCTGATGGTTTTCATGGTACTTTATTTCATTCCTGTTGGCACATTATTCACTCTGATGTTGTTAAGGCAGTGCAGGAATTTTTCTTAGGAGTACATCAGCCAAAAGTTATGGCTAGTGCTCTCATAACTTTGTTGCCTAAAGGGCAATCTCTACGGACATTTGGAGATTACCGGCTGATCTACTTGTCAAACTTTATGAGTAAAGTATGTACCCGCATACTTGCGACTAGAATGAATATGTTACTTCCACATTTGATCTCTCTGGAGCAAACAGGATTCTTAAAAGGATATGATATCTCCTCCCAAGTTTTACTCGCCAGAGAGATGGTTCATATGCTTGATCGTAGAGACCGAGGCAGACAGATTTGTTTAAAATTAGATATGATGAAAGCTTTTGATCGACTTAGCTAGGAGTTTTTGGAACAATTACTATTGGCATTCGGATTTTCATCTTTTTGCATTCATCTGATACTTAATCATTTACGGGGCACACGTTTTTTGGTTCTAATATACGGCATACCATGCGGTTTTTCCGTCCATCTAGGGGTGTTAAACAGGGTGATCCACTGTCTCCTTCGCTCTTTATCTTTGCTTCAGAAGGGTTTAGTCGGGGACTAAAGGCTGCTGTTTCCATTGGCTGGTTACATCCTTTCAATCTGGGGCAAGTGCCACTACAAATTTCACATCTTGCCTATGCGGATGATTTGTTGGTGTTCTTAAGAGGAGATGTGCGTAATCTCAGAGTTTTTAAAGAATTTTTAGCACAATACGAATATGCATCAGGTCAAAGGTGAACCTGCATAAGAGTAGGTTTATTGCATCTTCACCGATGTCATTGGTTCAACGCCATCATGCTGCATCGGTTTTGCAAATGTCTTCTAAATTTTGCATAGTAATTCAAAAAATAATCCTTATTCTGTAGTTCGAACTTTATTCCTTAATCTCTCTTGGCTATTCTTTGACATACCAACCAATGGGGTTGGTACTCAGATTGAGACATTGCTCCACAAAAATTGGCCATGCACACATGAAGAACGCTCCTCAGCTCTAACATACGAAAATGGCAATTTGCACCCAGAGTCTCATTCCCACGTTACCTGCTTAGACTACCGCCAATATTTTAATATTATTCCTCTCACTACACCACTCCCCTACCTCCTTTCTCTCGGTTCACCATATGACATAACACAATTTAGCTCTCTCCGACCTGTGTCCCTCTGTTCCACATAAACGACTAAGAAGTAGCCCACAAACAGACTGCCAACAAAAGCCGTTACCTTGACTAATCACTATCCAGACTTACACGCTATGGTTTAAATCCGTAGGGCATGGTCATGCTTTGAAATCCTGCTCGACTGATACAGATACTGATTCCCTACTCCTAGACTTTAGATATAAATGTAAAAGATTAAACACACACATACAGACAGACACTCTTATGAGGTCAGTTAGATAGGAATACTCCAGTGGTGAGGGCTCACTCAAAGTAAAGGGTACTAAAGCTATGACTGATATAGTGGGTGAGCGTGAATATGGGAAGGATTATGGAGAGAAGTTCAGTAATATTATGGATAGCTTTGAATCTGAATCTTAGGAAGATATCGAAGAAAAAGGTCAAACATAAAAAAGATGAAGCACTCATACAGATGCAACAGATCTTGGACAAGAACAGAAAGAAAGGAGGAGTGCAGAAAAAGAAGGGAAGGAAGACTAAGGGCCACTAGAATAATTTTATATGAAAATCTCTAATTGGACTATAAGGGGTCTAAAAGACCCTGTGAATTAGCCTGAGGTACGACAGTTTCTCATGCAGAATCATATAGATATAATAGTATGTTAAGGTCATCAACCATCTGATGACAATGATGTTTTCCTTTAATTATTACAGTCGTTTTTGTTTCCTGGATCACTTTTAAGTGCTGCATTTCTACAGATTAATCTGTAATTTTTGTTGAAGGTGAGGTTTCATCATAAAAGGTGAAATACTACTATGCACATGTTTGTAGTGCCATGCTGGACATTTTTGCTCAGCTTGCTCTTGAAGCTAGTCATAGTTTCGACGCTTTTGTCAAAATATTTGTCATGCTGGTGTGTCCGATAGAAGATGATTAGATCTCATTTTGGGGTAGATGGAGATATAAGATTAATTCTTTTGAACCATGTATATCTCTGGCGGGTATGGGGCAAGATTGCTATTCTACTGCAGCTCGGGGGTGTCAAGGTCCATACAAGGCCCTTCAACCACCAACTGCTACCTACCCTTCCCAACAGGTGTGAGGATAGGCAATTCATATGGAACCTCCATCCCCACTGGCTCACTAACTCCCTCCTTCCCAGTAACTTCATTTGGACATCCTGATGTAGCAAGCGCGGCTACAGCTTCCTGTGTGCAATCAAGCACAACAGGCCAAAGTTTCCCAGGCTCACTTGTCCCGTCCATTTCATCCACCACTACTTCCTTCCCCTTGTACCGCCCAGGAACAATGCTATTATTTTTCTCCATGAGAAAATTACGCCACCTGGCTTTATATTCCAGTTTCTTCTACTGGCCTTTTTCACGAACACGTCTTGGACAATTATAGATGACATGTCCAAACACCTTACATTCACTGCATTGGGCCGGGATCCACTCAACTTGAACAACCTACTCAACAACCTCATCATGTTCATTTATGAATTCAATGATTTCTGGTATGGGTACCCGAGCTATAACTTCCACACACGCTCTTGCAAAAGCCAGCCTTTCTTGCTCCATTGTCCGCTGATGTGCATACAAGGGATTCCCAATTGCACTAGTTATCTTCTCCAAAGCTTCTGCATCATAGTATTAGACCCCCCCAACACTGGTAGATGCACACAAATTGGTACAGTAATGGCCTCTGCCTTCTGCATTATTTTTCCCCCTTTTCCAAGGTTTTAAGAGGAACATTTTATTTCCAAAATTGGGGGGGGGGGGGGGTAGGGTTTCTAATGCCTACCTCAAACTTTCTTCGCTCTGGAATCAAAGGATGAATATACCCGCATGCAGTCGCTGCACCTTAATCAACCCCTTCGAACTCCACCGCGTATCCACAAAACTCTTCATCACAGTATATGATGGATTCAACCTCCTGACATATCCAATTGCAGAGAACCTTCACAGACCTCGCTACATCAGACTCAGTACTTTAGGCCTACATTTTCCTTCGATCTACACCAGAGGCTGAAAACTTACGCTTCTCACCTTCGAGCTGGGAGATTTCATCGAATTCGCCAGCCTCCTCGTCCAACTCGTCTCGCTTGCTGGTATGTCAACTTCCTCATTATTTGTAAACTGACTTCCTCTATCCACCGTCAACACATTTGCGGTGGTTTGCGGCTTCTCCACCGTGTAGTTTAGGATTTTTGAAGCATTTTTCTCACTTTCTTGAGAGAGAGTAGTATGTTTAGAGAGACAAAATGGAGAGAGCCATCTTCCTAACCATTAAAAGGCCACCAGACTTCTTATCTCCATTAATTCCACATATCTAGTGACATGATCTCACACTTAAAGGATGCTCCAATGAGTGTAAGATCAATATCAAGAACATCAGCTTTTTGAACCTTTTACTTTACCGAGTGTAAAGTCATGTTTAACATGAGAACATGCTAACATTATTTTCAGAGCATCTATATCATGTATTTCGACATAAATAAAAATCTAGACAATAAGTTGAGCTTAACTACAGAAATTCACCAAGAAAGTCGGCATATCTGCATAAATTTGATCCTCAACCTTAGTTTGAAAGATGCTGCTTAGTGAGCTATGATTTCTTAGAGGGCAAGCACCTAAAATCAAGTCAAGGAAGACAACTTCAAAGTAGCGAAATCAAATCACATTGATTGCTCAAAAACACATCTGATGTGCCAATATTATCTCTTTATATTTAAGTAACAAAGGAAGGTTTTGAACAACATAGACATAGTCAGCTATACGCTATTCTCTAGACGATGCAGATGTAGAATTACCTTTCCAAATTCCAAGCCAATCTAGTAACTGCTACACTTACCAATAAATTCCAAGTATCTAACAACAAAACTTGTGAGATCAACATCAAGAACATTCCAATTTGATTCTCAATTCAACTTCTGCAAATGAAAATGTATATATGGAAAATATCAATATTATCGCGTTCCTTCTTGCCAAGCAATATAATCTTATAATAATTGTAAAGGTGAATGCGACTGAAAAATATATGTGAATTTTCCATAGTGAAAGGCTTTGCCTTTAGTCACTTGATATTGTTGGATAGGTTGTAGTGACTTGATATTGTTGTCTATTTCCACCCCCACCTCCCACTCCAAAAGCATAAATAAATCAAACTCTAGTGCAGGAGCAAATATTTCTCTATTTCTTATAGAAACTAATGACCAATTTTGAAAATATGCTTCATTACATAGATGGCTATTCATATGTAATTCATGCAAATTACTGTAACATCGCCATTATCCATATCGCACTACATGCAAGAAAATGAACCAAAGGAAATTGTAACAACACACAAGAAGAGAGAGGTACCTTTAAAAAGGTAAACATACCTTAATATAGTCATTATGAGAACATTTTTTGTAGCTTAACCATCTAGCCCAAATTTCGAGCTAATACATGTCTCTTTCCGATCTATTTGAACTAAAACCTTGAAGCATATCCAACCTGGAAACTATTATTGGATTAGCTTGAAATAGGTAGTCAATTAATCAAATACCATCCCAGCAAAAGAAGATTCAGGAACAGCCATTGCTCATCACAATTCTTAGCTCCTTTTTGTATTTGAAATGAAGTTCAAGAACAAATTTCTGATATCAATAATGCAGAAAATAAATGGCAACCACTAGCTCAACCAACTGAGAATAGTATCACAAGAAAAGATATGTAATAGAAATTCATTTTGAAAGCAATGGAAATCTTTGATTTGGAAGGATATCAAGTTACGATTAGCACTGGTCACTTGTAATTTGCATGGTTTGAACCTCGTATGGGTTTCCCTCCTGAGAAAATAAAGAAATTTTTTTCTCTAAAGTAACACCATAGATGAATAGCTCTGAGAACCAAATAAAATGTCTCAACAAATTTTGTAAGGATTCTCTGGCACTCAGCAGCAAAGAATCAGAAGATCCAAAACTGCAACACACATGTCACCGGTCCTCGGCACTAAAAAGTCATTGTATTTGAGAAGAGAAAAAACTTGAAATAAAAGAAATCAAAATTGTTCACGAACATTAAAAATCAAACCAAATCAAATAAACCTCTCCAGTAGCAAGGGACTGATCTATTATGTTCATTGAAACTAGAAGAATAAGCATTCAAGATCCTAAGTGTAAATATAGTCGATCAACTGAAACTCCTGCCCATAAAAGTCCCACATAGATAAAGCAGCAAAGATTATCTCTAGCAAAACAGAACAAGTCTTTGCAAGAAATATACTTTTGCAACTTTTTTGAAGAAAATGGGTTAGATATCAAATTATAAGAATCTTTTCATGGTAAAATATTACCAACAAATTTGACCAATTAGATAGAGCCTGTTGAATACTTGAATAAAACTTAGAATAAGTGCAAAAGAGCATGAATACCAGTTTACCTGCATCACCACAAAGGACCTTTTTCTTCTCTTTAGGGAAAAATCTCTAGTCAGAGTATATGAGTTTAAGCTTTAGTCATCCTGTGAACTCTTTCAGGTCAGATGAGGTTGTCAAATCAGGAAAATAAAACCTCGTTCAAATATATTATTTAAAAAAATCACTCAAGGAAATGGGTATCATCTTTAAGGATACACGGTATCCAAACAGAGTGTTTAGAGATGATTTCTTTCAATTGTTCCATATACAAACGAGCAGGTCAGGTACCTTTTAAACCAAGACAACTCCCGAATGAAGGAAGATCACTAAGAGAAAAGATAAAAAAAATATTCAACAACTAAAATAACCTTGGTCCACCAACTGGTGATGGAAATATGGCTTAAAGTACATTTTTCGGTGAGTTTTCTTTCTTTCTTTTTCTTCTTCTTTTTCCTTTTTTTCCCAGGGCCGGCGGCGTAGATCTATGTGCATGACGCTTGGTCCTTCATCACATAAGAAATAAGGATATAAGAAACTTAGGAAACAACATCATCCTAGACCTATGTATAGCCCTTAGGAGCCAGCCAAGTGAACATAGTTATCTGTGACATATAATTCGTTCAGCCTTTGGCTAGGAAAATGATGCAAATGCCTTAAAAGAAAAATTTATACCTACTCAATCCCACAAATATAATCCTTTACAAGCAACATACTCGTCAACATCATCAACAATATGCACCAAGAGAGTGGTCAAACAAAACGTACATGAATGCGTATCCTAGTTACTTTATAGAACAACCCAAGTTCACTTAAACAGCAAAGATTCAGTAGTAAACATACCGCAGGCTGGTCGCAATAGAGAATTTTTTTGTTGACATGAAAATCCCTTTGATCAAGAACTGAGATGATATCAACATCATTCGTTTCTGTTAAAATGAACTATTAAACATTGAAAACTATGGTCACATATTGACAGTAACATTTCAAAGGATAAAGAAGGATCAGACAGTTAGAATCTCCATCAATTCCACATATCGAGAGACAAGGTCTCTCACTCCAAAGATGCTCCATT
Source organism: Eustoma russellianum (assembly GCA_036186865.1). Lineage (NCBI taxonomy): Eukaryota > Viridiplantae > Streptophyta > Magnoliopsida > Gentianales > Gentianaceae > Eustoma > Eustoma russellianum. Next base: position 10,771,562 of record AP025074.1, on the reverse strand, counting down.
GACTGCAAGATCAATATCAAGAACATCAGCTTTTTAACTTGTTATTATATCAGATGCAAAATCATGTTTAATATGAAAACCAGCTAATATTATATCCAGAGCATATGTATCATGTATTTTGACAAAGGAAAATCTAGACAGTTGGTGGCACTTAGATCAGATATATTCACAAAGAAAGTCAATAGATGAGATACGCATAAACGCATATCTATGTAAAGTTGCTGGTCAATCTCATATTCAAAGATCGGCTGCTTAAGGAACTAGGATTTATCACAGGGCAAGGACATGAAATCAGGTCAAGGAAGAAAAAATCTTTCTTGGTAGCAAAAGCAAAATCATATTTCTCAAAAACCCATCTGATTTGACAATATCATCCCTTTGTATTCAAGAAACAATTGAAGGTTTTGAATCATGTAGACATAGTTAGGCATACACTTCTCCCTAACTCTTACCTCAACAAATTCCAAGCATCTAGGTACTGCTCGTTCAACTGATCCAAATTCTCAATGCAATAATCTTCTCCCTTCAAGCAATCGATGATGTAAAATAGGACAGGAGAAAATGCAAACTTGATGTTCTACATACAACACACTTGTTAAGCCACACCTATTAAACCAACATAAGTTAACCCCTAAATGAAGTAACATTATTATGAATAATGATAATTCATCATCTCATCTAAAAGCTCAGAGATGTTTGTTTTAATTATTCCAAATAAAACACACTAGTTACCCCATGCCTATTAAAACAACATAAGTTGACCCCTAAACGAAGTACAACTATTGTGAAGAATGATAAATTATTATCTCCTTTAAAAGCTTAAGATGTCAAAAAAGAAGTGACTCATTTATATTTTTTTTATATAAACATTTATTTGATTAAAAGAAAGCCTCACTTATGGCGGAGGAAAATCATATGACATCAGTTCAGAGTAGGCGAACAAATGAAATAACGAACTAAGAATTACATATCTCCAGCCATATACGATATGCCGCATTAAAACCTTGCTAGGAAAAACCACCCTTGTGGATAAAACCCTAGCGAAGGAAAAAGCGTACATATTTATACGACCATCATTGACATGCGTAGAAGGGAAACATGAGTACAAATGTTGATATTCATCAAGTTGATGCAGATGTCTGATATAGCCGAAATTATGACGCAACAGTGTCTCCTCCAGTAGTCTCGTCGAGTAAAACCAAGGCATGGACTTGTGAATAAGCGTTAAGTTCGCCAAGGAGGAAAAACCATCATTTGTTAGCACCGGATATAGTCCAAAACATGAAAGAGCAGGCACCAAGCGGTAGTTATGATACAGTTGAAAAAAATATAAAATGCAGACCAATAGATAAGCAGACATACCGAACCTGCTTGGATCCCTTAGGAAACAGGCAGGATGTGTCGGAAAATGCCAATCCCTATGGAAGACATACAGAGGTAGCCAACGCCAATGCCAACGCGTCATGTGCGTGTCCATCAAGGCATAGCCAGTTGCGCGAAATGAGTATCCAGCCAGATGAAAGCTCCCGAGAACAGCAAGCATCCAAGATTGTAGACACACAAATATACATGCAGCAGCAAAATCAAAATATATATCACATATGCCTAGCAAAACCATCCCAAGAAAATAAACCGACAAGATATTGAACCCACCAAGGCTGCCTGCACCGAGAAAAGCACAGGCAGCAACAGTACACCTTTGCTAATCAATGTAAACGTCCATGATATTACTGACCGCGGCATGTACAAAAACGGATCGAGCTTCCCTGCCTGCCTGCACCCAATCGAGCACAGGCAGAGAAAAAGTGAGTGTGCTAATCCATTTGGAAGACGTTATGTTGACTGCCTACGCAAGGTAGCTGACGTGAGGTCCAACGAGACTGCAGCACGGACCATTGATGGCAGGCTGGAGGACGTAAAGAATGAAGTGCATGGCGACAGCATTGCATGCTGAGCCAAATAATGCGCTGGCATATTTGCCTCTCTGAATACGTGCTGAATTTCCAAGTTATGACGAGTGATCAACAGCTGTAGTAATTTGAGATGGAAGTTTCCAAACACTGGTTGCTGTTGACGTAGACGTTGCAGTAGTTGCGCACAGTCAGTCTCTATAATCAGTGACCTATATAATGGCAGGAAGTATAGCAAGCCAAACAGTGCTGCTTGAATTTCTGCCTGCAACGGTGGACATGATGGGAGGCGGAATGCTACTGCACGTACACATGTGCCACAAGAGTCACGTAAAATGATACCTCCTGCCGCATTGAAGCGTCCAACCGCTGCATCAACATTGAGTTTGAATCGACCTGATGGGGGAGTAAGCCATTTAATCACTTGTAGACGCGGAGGGCGAGGCGTTGGAAGCCATGATTGCGGCGTGGCAGGACCGGCTGCAAGCTTGGTACCTTGGAGTGTATGAACCCACATATGAATATCAAAATGAACTGTATTCCGAAGTGCAGATATAGAAAAGGATGTCTGATCTCCATACACCATATTAGCATAGCAACGCCATATATTATAGACTAAAAGGCCAGGGACCACAATCTTGATCACCCCATCAAATGAAGAAGAGGATGACCTGTACCACCAAGCCAATAAATACTGTCGAAGAGGTAGAGTAGTTGGAGATATGCCCTGCAATTCCGCTGCAAAGAACATCCACAAGGGCTGGAATTGTCGAACAATACAAGAATACATGATCAACTGAGGAAGAATGCTGCTTGCAAAACGGGCACTGCGTAGGATGTGCTGTCAAATAAGAACCGATATAGTCTTCAAATGGTAAAGCCGCATGGAACAAACGCCATAGTAATAATCTGATGGATGGCGAATGGTGTTTGAACCAAATGAACTTCGCTGATAGCAATGTGGGTCTAGATGGGCGACATATATTGTAAGCAGATTTGAGAGCAAACTCCCCTGATGTCAAGGGCTGCCAAGTGAGAAAGTTATTCGTCCCTGCTGTATGCGTTACACAAAGATGCTTGATGCGACAAATAAGCTTCCAAACTGGCGAATCCGGCAGACGTGGCCGAAAGTCTCCCCTACGTCCATATTTGGCGTGCATATAACGACTCCATAGTGTATCTTGCTTATGATATAGCCACCATATTCTGCAATGATATGCCTGCTGCAAGGAATGAAGATCTCGTAGCCCCAATCCACCCTCCTCCATAGGCAATGTAATATTGGAACATGCAACCCAGTGATGGCGATTCCCCCAATAAAAAGTAGCCATTTTTCTATGAATCATCTTAATGACTGACTTTGGCAGCCCCCCTGCCGCCATGACATGCAGAGGGAGCGCAGAGATCACAGAACGTAATAAGACTAATCGGCCCGCAAAAGATAAAAGTCTGGAATGCCACCCTTGTAATTTGTCATCGAAATGCTGTAAAAGAGTTGCACAATAGCGAGAGCGGTTGATACCCTTGTGAAGGTAAGAACCCAAATAACGGAAAGGTAGTGTTGAAAGCCTCATCCCAAGGATCTCCTGTAAATCGCGAACCCGACGCACAGAAAGGCGATCCGACAGAATCATACTACTCTTTTGAAAATTGACTTTTTGCCCAGAAGCTGTTTCATAGTCCGTTAGGAACCTTTTAAATCGTCGGATATTACGTTGTGTACCTTGCAGGAAAACAAGGAGATCGTCGGCATACGCCAAATGAGAAATGGCAAATGGGATACGACCAAGGCCGAATGATTGAATATTGCCTGCTGTCACTAAAGACGATAAGCCGCGGCTGAATCCCTCAGAGGACAGAATGAAAAGCAAAGGAGATAAAGGATCCCCCTGTTTCACCCCCCGATATGGGCGAAAAGATGGAGATGGCTCGCCATTGATCAAAACTGATAATGTTGTAGCTCGGAGATGATTAAGGATTAGCCTAGTGAAAAACCTGAAAAGCCAAAGCTCAACAATAGTCGCTCCAAATAATCCCAACTGACTCGGTCAAAAGCTTTCATCATATCCAATTTTAAGCATAAATGTGTAGTGCCATTATCCAACATATGAACCATTTCTCGGGCCAATAAAACTTGTGTAGAGATATCATACCCTGGGAGAAAACCTGTTTGTTCCGGAGAAATCAACTTAGGGAGAAGCAGGCCCAAACGCGTCGCGATAATGCGGGTACACACTTTACTGAGGAAATTCGTCAAACAGATTGGTCGGAAATCACTGAAAGACTGTGGGGAGGATGTTTTGGGGATCAAAGTAATAACTGCACTTGCCATAATCGAAGGCTGCGGAATACCTAGGAAGAATTCCTGCACAGCTTTTTCCACATCAGAATGTATGACCGACCAACATGAACGATAAAACATACCGTGAAAACCATCTGGGCCAGCAGCACTGTGAGGATCCAGGTGCCATACCGCATCTTTGATTTCGGATGCAGTAGGAAGCATGGTCAACCGCGTATTGTCCTCGTCTGAGACCAGCCGAGGAATGTATGATAATATTGCCGCATGATTTTGCGTAGCAGCCGGAGCAAACAAATCTTTGTAAAAAGAAACCGCAGCTGCCATGATGTCCGATGGCTCCGTTAGCAGATGGCCCTCAGCATCATGTATTTGCTGAATACGTAATTGTGTCCGCTTCCCCTTAACAATAGAGTGAAAGTATTGGGTATTGGCATCACCCTCTTGAAGCCATTTCACTCTAGCTTTTTGCTTCCAGAAGCGTAATTCCGCGGCAGAGGCTTGCAGATATTCGGCCTTAGCCTTATGATATGTGACACGATGTTCCTCTGTAGGTTGAGCATCTAAGGCTGCTTCAGCATGATTTAATTGAGTCTCCGCATACTTGAGATTATTAAAAATATTGCCGAAGATGTCAATATTCCACCGTTGGATATCTTTTTTGAATGAGCGTAGCTTGTTATAGAAATCATACATACCACCCGTTGTAGGATAAGATAGCCACGCCTGCTTCATGTAATTATGAAAGTCTGAGTGATGCAACCACGGATCTAAAAATCTGAATGTGCGCCGAATAGGACCTCCCTGGCGGCGACATAAGAAAAATATTGGCATGTGATCAGAGGCAACCCTCGGTAGATGAGACAACTGTAGCGACGTAAAGCTATCTTGGAATGTTGAATTAATAAATAGCCAATCTAATCTGCGACATATGCGACCAAGTCCCCTCCCATCAGCCCAAGTAAATCTGGATCCCTGGTGAGGAGGAGCCATAAGAGAGCACTGTTCAATACAGTCATTAAAATCATGTAAGGCTGCTAAGGATGGAACCGACCGACCATGATGATCTGCTAACGCACGAAATGTATTAAAATCACCACCAACTAGCCAAGGTAAAGTACACGAACAAGCAAAATCACTCAAGGCTTGCCAAAGAGGACGGCGCTGAATAGGCGTCGTGTTGGCATAAACCACCGAAAATACAAACTTCCATTGCAATGAAATGGATTGAAGAGTAAAATGCACCAGTTGACCCTGATCCTGTGTAGCAAGTAATTGAAACTCAGCATCACGCCAAAAAAACCAAATGCGATGTGAATTAGAAGCATAAGAGTTTGTAAAACCAAGCTGCAACATGAATCGACAAATGCTTGAAGGTGTGTGTTTGGGCTCTAATAAAGCCAGTAAATGCAACCGTTGTTCTGTGATTAAGTGTTTTAATCTAGGTAATGAGGCACGCATGCCACGAATATTCCAAACTAAGATATTCATTGAGTAAGAGAGGAACTTCCCTGGACAACGTGAGATGCGCTCCGAGTTAAGATCGTAGAAGGCGGGAGAGGCGGCAAGTCCTTACGGGCGCGTCGCTTACGTCTTGGGACGACCGGCATAAATTCTGTCGCAGACTGAGTATCCGTTAGGCGCGATAGCAGAACATCTTCATCCAGGGTTGGCGGTATAGATTGTATTTTACGGGCAATGTCTTCCGTAACATCCAAAACATCCTCTATTGACCCTTCTAACAGCAAATCGGTATCCGAAGAGTGACCTGTTTCTACATGCGTGGGCTCGACAGGCAGTTGATGATCAGCAGCATCACAAAATTCCTCTTCAGTGAAAACAGCCGCAACACGGTGGAGCGGTGAAGGCATCTGAGGAACGTCAACCTCAGACTGCATGGCAGTGGTCAAATTCTACTGGGCTAGCGGCCTAGGGGAGGAGGTATCATTGTTGGTCGTAGGCTCAGCAGACTCGGGCTGAGGCACCCCTGGTACTGCCGTACCCTTTTTGATTGGGGTCCATCGCTGACGGGGAGGACGAATCTTTGGAGGGGGTGGTGGAGGCGGTGGAGGTGGCGGGGGTGGAGCCGGACCCTTGGTTGTAGATGGACATGACTAAGCGGCGGCAAGAGGTGCAAAAAAGAGGGAGATCCTCATATACTATGGATTGTAATATCATTCGGCCTTTCGCTTGCAGGTAAATCTTCTGAGGCAATTCTTGTGAGACATCAACCTCGACACAAACGCGAGCCACTGATGGGCGCAGGCCATCTGAAGTGGCGACATCCAACTTCAAGGGCGTACCAATCAGTTTAACCACCTCAAACAGAGCTGCCCGATGATGAAGATGTATCGGCAAAGACGGCAATGCGATCCAGATAGGAACGATAGGAACATCAGCACTTGGGTCAAAATCGACAGTCCACTTCGTAATTCGCATATGACAACCAGAGATCTGCCATGATCGGCGATAAAAGCAACGCAAATAATCCGCTTCATTGCGGAAAGTGAGAAGGATATGCGATTTATCAAGCAGTGTGATACGTAAATCTTGATGAAAGCCGATTTTTTCAAACACTTCACGTATAACTTTCATAGGAGGCCTGCCATACCAAAAAGTGCCAACCAATGAATACCTGTAGGGCTCAGCCAATGCGTCAATTTCATCATCAAGAAAGGAAACCAATGGAAGGCTTTTGTGACGAGAAACCGTTTTCGGCGCAATGTGGATGCTGTTGGAATGGGCGGCGCCGGTGACAACCGCCGCAAAAGTCGGCGCCGCTGTCATGTGCGTCGCGAAGAAGAAAAACCAGGCGCTGCAACGTAAGTAGCGAAGGAAGGATGATCGGCAGAAAAAGGAAGCGGGTGTGTAGAGGAGATGAAATCGGAGTGATGGGAGAAAAAGGTCTCCGGCAGCAGCGGCATCAGCGGCGGCTAGCGCCGCCGGGGGAGATCGCCAGAGAGAAACGCCATATTATATATATATTATACATATATATATATATAAGTGACTCATTTATATATATATATATATATATATATATATATATATATATATATATCCACTCAATAGGGTTAAAATAGAAAACAATCTAGCAAATTAGGAAACGATGATGACAACTAGTTGCAGCCACTATAACTCAACTTTGGCATTGGAAACTCAATAAAGCAGTTGCAGCCACTGTAACTCTCTTTGTTGTGCCTAAGCAAGTGCTTTGCCAGCTGGCCCATGGCATTCTTTCTAATATCCATCATCTAAAAGGCCACCAAAGAAGAAAACCTATAATACTAGCTGAAAGCTAACCTTGTCAAGCCAACAAAATAAAAGAATATGGGTAAACATGGTTATGGTTCCAGGTACTCAATAACTACATTTACCACATTCTTGTGAAGTGCTTGTAGAGAGGCTATACATATCACATACATTACTATACATATCACACACGTTGTGCAGAAAACAAGAATTAGAATGACACTATAGATGAATTACTATAGAAACTAACCAACTAAATGAAACCTTTCACCAGTATTGCAGGATGAAGTTCGAAGCAACAAAAATCTTTGATTCAGAAGAATATCAGGTAGAAATTAGAGTTGGTCGCTTGTAATTGCATCGTGTCAACCTTGTACAACCATCGCATCTGCAAAAAAAAAAAATTGTCTTAAAAGACAACAACATAAAGAAATAATGTAAGAACAAATGAAAGGTTTCACTGTTATTGCACGAAGTGTCCAGGAAAACCTAAAGTGAAAGCAATGGAAATCTTTGATTCGGAAGAATATCATGCGGCAATTAGAATTGGCACTTGTACTTGCATTCTAGCCACCTATGATCTTTGCTTATGCAAAAATAAATTAAGTAATTAAAGAAAATTAACACCATGGATGAATTAATCGAAGAACTAAATGTAACGGTTCACCAGTGTGCTTTTACTTTGTAAACAGTAAAATGTAACATTTGAGTAACATTTGAGCAACATTTGTGCTGAGACCAATATTCGCCTTGGCTAAGCTAAAATCCTGCACAATTAGCAGAAGTGAGAGCATAACATGTAATCTTCACAGGGAGGAATAGGATAGTAAATTTACCACATGAGAACCATCTGCAAAGAATGGGGTCCATCTACACAGGAAACTCTTGACACATTTGAGGGTGTTCTCCTAAACACTGGCTTCAACCTTTGCCATAGAATCTACAGCGCAAGAACCTTTTGCCAAAAATCATGTTAGTATTGCCATCTCCGACAAATTGGGAAAAGACAACCATAATAGTATAACTCAACCCCACAAACAGTGGCTGGCATTGTTACAGTTCCAAACAACAAAGGACGTGCATATCATGTAACCATCACATAAAGGTGGATGGGTGGACCGACGTAGTAAATTTACCTTAGAAGAACCAGTCTGTAAAGAATGAGATCCTTCTACAAAAGAAACTTAGGACACATGGGATGGTGCAATATATACCACAGAATGTTCAGAACAAAAACCTTCTTGCAAGAATCATTTTACTGCTGCCATCTCCTGTAAAATAGGACAAAAGAAAACATTTACAACAAATATAACCTTATTCTCCCAGGTGATGCAGACATCATTATAGTTCCAAACGTCAAGGACACATATTGTTCAAAATCTTGACTTTCCACTAAGACACCAGTCAAAATATCCAGTTGCAGTTTAAATCAGATTCCAAAAATGGCAGTATCTTCTTGCATGATGTTCCATTATAACCTAAAGAAAAAAAAAATCAAATAGAACATGTAGAAGAATTTGTTTGACAAGGAATTAAAAAAGGTCAGACGTGATTCCATCTCATAATAAGTCATGTATTTACCAAACTCCTATACCTTTTCTATCAAATGAACAAGCAAATGCATCATAAGCTAGTCTTTTCACGAAAATTAAAAATTACTATCAAATACACTTCGGCAAAACAATACTTGTTTACCTAGTCCAATTTTTCCATGCAATGATCTTTGCCTTCAAGTAACCGACCTACAAATGAACCTGTGAATGGAAGTTACATAGGAAAGGGAAGAGCATAATCTGTTTTTCTTCTACGAGTAACCAACAACCACAAATGAACCTATGAGTGAAAGTTAAATAGGACATGGAGAAAGTACATTTTTTTTCTTGTCCAGATTTCCAACTGATTAGTATCATCTTTAGGGATACTCAGCAACCAAACAGAGTGTTCAGAGATAATTGCTTTGAACTGTTCCATATACAAACGAGCATGTCAGGTACCTTTTAAACCAAGACAAGTTAACACTAGAATGAAGATCACTGAAAGAAAATATAAACAAGTGAAATATTCAACAACTAAAATAACCCTTGGTCCACTAATAGGTGATGGAAATATGGCTTAAAGTACATTAGATCTATGTGAATGATGTTTAGTCTTTTATGACATAAGAAATAAGGAAATAAGAAACTTAGGAAACAACTTCATGACCTATGTACAGCTGTCAAGAGCCAGCCAAGTGAACATAGTTATATGTGACATAAAATTCGCTCAACCTTTGGCCTGGAAAATGATGCAAGCGTAATTTGAGCAACATTTGTGATGAGGCAAATGTTCGCCTTGGCTAAGCTAAAACCCTACACAATTAGCACAAGGGTGAGGATAACATCTAATCTTCACAAGGTGGGATAGGATAGTAAATTTACCATAGGAGAACCATCTGTAAAGAATGGGGTCCATCTTCAAAGGAAACCCTTAACATATGGGAGAGTGTTCTCCTAAACACTGGCTGCAACCTTTGACAAATAATCTGCAGTGCAAGAATCTTCTGCCAAAAATCATGTTAATATTGCCATCTCTTGTAAAGTGGGGAAAAGCAACCATAACACTGGTTGGGCATTGTTAAGGTTCCAAACGCAAACAACATGCATAACACATAACCTTCACATAAAGGTAGGAGCAGCATAGTAAATTTACCTTAGGAGAACCAGTCTGTAAAGAATAGGATCCTTCTACGAAAGAAACTTTGGACACATAGGATGGTTTGGCAATATATACCACAGAATGTTCAGAGCAAAAATCTTCTGGCAAGAATCATTTTATAATTGCCATCTCCTGCAAAACATGAAAAAAATAAAAAAATCACAACAATATAACCTTATTCCCACACGTGGTGCGGGCATCATTATAGTTCCAAACGGCAAGGACATAATATTGTTCAAAATCTTGACTTTCCACTAAGACACTTGTCAAAATATCCAGTCGCAGTTTAAATCAGAATCCAAATGACAGTATCTTCTCGCATGATGCTTCATTATAAAGTAAACAAAATGAATCAAATAGTTTTGTAGAAGAACTTGTTTGACATGAAAATAACAAAAGTCAGACGTAATTCCACCTCATAACGAGTCATCTGTTTACCGAACTCCTATACCCTTTTTATCAAATGAACAACCAAATGCAAATCCAAAGGTGCTCCACTGACTGCAAGATCAATATCAAGAACATCAGCTTTTTAACTTTTTATTATATTGGATGCAAAATCATGTTTAATATGAAAACCACCTAATATTATATCTAGAGCGTATGTATCATGTACTGGGACAGAAAAATCGAGACAATTTGTGGCTCTTAGATCAGATATATTCACAAACAAAGTCAATAGATGAGATACGCATAAACGCATATCTATGTAAAGTTGCTGCTCAACAGCATATTCAAATATCAGCTGCTTAAGGAACTAGGATTTATCACATGCCAAGGACCTAAAATCAGGTCAAGGAAGAAAAAAATTTCTTGGTAGCAAAATCAAAATCATATTTCTCAAAAACACATCTGGTTTGACAATATCATCACTTTGTATTTAAGAAACAAATGAAGGTTTTGAACCATGTAGACATAGTTAGGCATACACTTTTCCCTAGACAAAACAGTTACAAACTCTAACATCAACAAATTCCAAGCATCTAGGTACTGCTCGTTCAACTGGTCCAAATTCTCAATGCAATAATCTTTTCCCTTCAAGCAATTGATCAGAGTAAAATAGGATAGAAGAAAAAGCAAACCTCATGTTCCGCGTGCAACATACTGGTTAAACCACACTTATTAAACCAATATAAGTTAACCCCTAAATGAAGTAACATCATTATGAATAATGATAATTCATCATCTCATCTAAAAGCTTAGAGATGTTTGTTTTAATTATTCCAAATAAAACACACTAGTTACCCCATGCATATTAAAACAACATAAGTTGACCCCTAAACAAAGTACAACTATTGTGAAAAATGATAAATTATTATCTCCTTTAAAAGCTTAAGATGTAAAAAAGAAGTGAGCATTTATATATCTATCCACCCGATAAGGTTAAAATTAAAAATAATCTAGCAAATTAGAAAACGATATTGACATCTAGTAGAAAATTGAACCATAAAGCAATTCTAGAATTGTCCTTACGAAACATAAACTGGACAATAAAGATCACCTTTGGCATCGGAAACTCAATAAAGCAGTTGAGAAATTAAATAAACAAATCCAAAAATAAAAATAAAAAACCCAAGAATCATTCCGCACAAGCATGTACTTCTGTTTTCATTTGCTGTTTTCGTTCCAAATTTCCAATCAAGTCGAGATCGGATGCAAAAGAGAAATGTTACGTTATGCAGAAAACAAGAATTAGAATAACATCACAGATGAATTACTATAGAAACTAATCAACTAAATGAAACCTTTCACTAATATTGCAGGATGAAGTTTGAAAGCAGTAAAAATCTTTGACTGAAAAGAATATCAGGTATCAATTAGAGTTGGTCACTTGTAATTGAATCGTGTCAACCTTGTACAACTGTCGCTTCTGCAAAAAGAAAAGGAAAACTAAGTCTTAAAAGACAACAATATAAAGAATTAATGAAAAAACTAAATGAAATGTTTAGCTGGTATTGCAGGAAGTATATGGGAAAACCTAAATTGAAAGCAATGGAAATCTTCGATTTGGAAGAATATCAAACGGCAATTAGAGTTGGCACTTGTACTTGCATTCTGCCACCTAAGATCTTCGCTTATGAAAAAATAAAATAATTAATTAAAGAAAAATAACATCATAGATGAATTAATCGAAGAACTAAATGTAACGGTTAACCAGTGTGCTTTTACTTTGTAAACAGTTAAATGTGGCATTCGAGCAACGATTGTGCTGAGGCCAGTATTCGCCTTGAATAAGCTAAAACCCTGCACAATTGGCACAAGTGTGAGCATAACATCTAATCTTCACAGGGAGGAATATGATAGTAAATTTACCACAGGAGAACCATCTGTACAGAATGGGGTCCATCTACAAAGGAAACTCTTGACACATGGGAGGGTGTTCTCCTAAACACTGACTGCAACCTTTGCCACAGAATCTGCAGCGCAAGAACCTTCTGCCAAAAATCATGTTACTATTGCCATCTTCAGCAAAGTGGGAAAAGACGACCATAACAATATAACTCATCCCCACAAACGGTGACTGGGCATTGTTACAGTTCCAAATGGCAAAGGATATGCATAACATGCAATCTTCATAGAAAGGTAGATGGGTGAGTGACGCAGTAAGTTTACCTTAGGAGAACCAGTCTGTAAAGAATGGGATCCTTCTACAAAAGAAACTTTGGACATATGGGATGGTTTGGCAATATATACCACAGAATGTTTAGAGCAAAAACCAGCTACTAGCTGTTTTTCTTCTACGAGTAACCACCAACCACAAATGAACCTATGAGTGAAAGGTAAATTAAACATGGAGAAAATTCATTCTGTTTTTCTTGTCGAGATTCCCAACTGATTAGTATCATCTTTATGGATACTCAGCATCCAAACAGAGTGTTCAGAGATAATTTCTTTGAACTGTTACATATACAAATGAGCAGGTCAGGTACCTTTTAAACCAAGACAAGTTAACATCAGAATGAAGGAAAATCACTAAGAGAAAAGATAAACAAGTGAAATATTCAACAACTAAAATAACCCTTGGTCCATTAACAGGTGATGGAAATATGGCTAAAGTACATTAGACCTATGTGAATGACGTTTGGCCCTTCATGACATAAGAAATAAGGAAATAAGAAACTTAGGAAACAACATCATCCTAGACCTATGCACAGCCGTCAAGAGCCAGCCAAGTGAACATAGTTATTTGTGACATAAAATTCGTTCAGCCTTTGGCTAGGAAAATGATGCAAATACCTTAAAAGAAAAATTTATACCTACTCAATGCCACGAATATAATCTTTTACAAGCAACGTACTCGTCAACATTATCAACAATATGCACCAAGAGTGTGGTCAAACAAAACATACATGAATGCATGTCCTAGTTACTTCGTAGATCAACCAAAGTTCACTTAAGCAACTAAGATTCAGTAGTAAACATACTGAAGACTGGTCGCAATAAATAACTTTTTTGCTGACATAAAAATCCCTTTGATCAAAACTGAGATGATATCAACATCATTCATTTCTGTTAAAATGCACTGTTGAACATTGAAAACTATGGTCACATATTGAGAGTAACTTTCCAAAGGATAAAGAAGGATCAGAGAGTTCTACTCTCCATTAATTCCATATATCGAGAAACAAGGCCTCTGACTCTAAAGGTTCTGCACTGACTACAAGATCAATATCAAGAACATCAGCTTTTTAACTTTTTATTGTATCGGGTGCAAAATCATGTTTAATATGTAAACCAGCTACTATTAAATCCAGAGCATATGTGTCATGCACTTGGACAAAAGAAAAATCTAAACAGTTGGTGGCACTTAGATCAGATATATTCACAAAGAAAGTCAATAGATGAGATACGCATATTCTATGTAAAGTTGCTGGTCAACCTTATATTCAAAGAATAGATGCTTAAGGAACTAGGATTTATCACAGGGCAAGGACTTAAAATCAGGTCAAGGAAGAAAAAAACTTTCTTGGTAGCAAAATCAAAATCAAATTACTCAAAGACCCATCTGATTTGACAATATCATGACTTTGTATTTAAGAAACAAATGAAGGTTTTGAACCATGTAGACGTAGTTAGGCATACACTTTTCCATAGTCAAAACAGATGCAGACTCTTACCTCAACAAATTCCAAGCATCTAGGTACTATTCGTTCAACTGGTCCAAATTCTCAACACAATAATCTTTTCCTTTCAAGCAATTGATGAGAGGAAAATAGGACAGAAGAAAAAGCAAACCTGATGTACCACATACAACACACTGGTTAAACAACAATTATTAAACCAGGATAAGTTAACCCCTAAATGAAGTAATATCATTATGAATAATGATAATTCATCATATCATCTAAAAGCTTAGAGATGTTTGTTTTAATTATTCCAAATAAAACTGTAGAAATATTAGGAGTAAAGCAGTTTAGGAAATACTGTATCAAAAAAGATATTTGTCAAATACTTGTATATAAATTTCAAACGCTGGACAAGTTACCTTTAGTGACTAAGCTGAAAGTAGCCGTTGGCTACTCTTGTATAAATAGGGGATTACTATGCACATATTAATCTAATCTGAAAGATTTTAGTATGATGAAATGTTTGAAGTTGAATGTGATGCCAGTGGAGTTGGCATTGGAGCTGTATTGCATCAAGGTAACAAACCTGTTGCCTACTTTAGTGAAAAATTGAAAGGAGCTTCCATAGACTATTCAACCTATGATAAAGAATTGTATGCCCTTGTCCGTTCTTTACAAACTTGGCAACATTATCTGCAACCTAAGGAATTTGTGATTCATACTGATCATGAGAGCCTTAAGTATCTAAAAGGTCAAGGAAAATTGAACAAAAGACATGCCAAATGGGTTGAATTCATTGAACAATTCCCTTATGTGATCAAGTATAAGCAAGGAAAAGAAAATGTTGTTGCTGATGCATTATCTCGTCGCTATACTTTGATTACTACTCTTTCATGTAACATGTTTGGTTTTGAGTCTATCAAAGAGATGTATCATTCTGATCATGACTTTACTTCTATCTATCAAGCATGCATTGATTCACCTTTTTCTAAATATTACTTGCATGATGGTTATTTGTTTAAAGATCATAAGTTATGTGTACCAATGTGTTCATTAAGAGAGTTGTTGATAAAAGAAGCTCATGGAGGAGGTTTAATGGGTCATTTTGGCTCGTTAAAAACTTTGGAAACACTTAAGGAGCATTTCTTCTGGCCGCATATGAAAGCACATGTTGATAAGGTATGTGACCAATGTATTACTTGCAAACAAGCAAAATCTAGAACACAACCACATGGATTGTACACTCCCTTATCTGTTCCAATCTCACCTTGGACTGATCTTTCTATGGACTTTGTATTGGGATTGCCTCGATCCAAAACTGGTAAAGATAGCATCTTTGTTATTGTTGATAGATTTTCCAAAATGGCACATTTCATTGCATGTAAGAAAGTTGATGATGCTATTCATATTGCTGATTTGTTCTTTAAGGAGATTGTTAGATTGCATGGCATGCCACATACAATTGTTAGTGATAGAGATACAAAGTTTCTAAGTCATTTCTGGCGTGTTTTGTGGAGTAGACTTGGTACTAAATTGTTATTTTCTACAACTGCTCACCCACAAACCGATGGTCAAACTGAAGTTGTTAATAGAACTTTGTCTCAACTGTTACGTGTTGTCATTCAAAAAAACTTAAAGAATTGGGAAGACTGCTTAGCTTATATTGAGTTTGCATACAATAGAGTTGTTCATAGTGGAACATTGCATTCTCCTTTTGAAGTTGTTTATGGCTTTAACCCTTTGTCCCCGCTTGATCTTGTTCCCATACCTGTTCATGAACGTGTTAGTTTAGATGGTGAACGAAAAGCAAAACTTGTGAAAGAATTGCATGAAAAGGTTAAGTCACAACTTGAAGCTAAGAATAAAGTGTATGCCAATAGAGCCAACAGGAATCGTAAAGTTGTTATATTTGAGCCTGGTGATCTTGTTTGGTTACACTTGAGGAAAGAAAGATTCCCTAAGGAAAGGGACTCAAAGTTGAAGCCAAGAGGCGATGGACCGTTCAAAGTGTTGAAACGACTTGGTGATAATGCCTATGTTCTCGATCTTCCTGAAGAAAGGTATGGTCCTATCTCTAAAACTTTTAATGTTGCTGAC
This sequence comes from Eustoma russellianum, assembly GCA_036186865.1. Classification (NCBI taxonomy): domain Eukaryota; kingdom Viridiplantae; phylum Streptophyta; class Magnoliopsida; order Gentianales; family Gentianaceae; genus Eustoma; species Eustoma russellianum. The sequence continues at coordinate 10,755,243 of AP025074.1, read as the reverse complement.
CTTTCTCCATTTAGTATTGATTCAGATTCGAGGACGAATCCTTCTCAAGTGGGAGGGAATGATGAGCTACAGCCTAACCTTGTGGATACAAACACTGATGATGACACCTCACTGTCCCGCACAGGTCCCATTACAAGGAGTATGGATAAGAAGTTGTTGCATTGTGTTGAATCATTTCTTTATAGGCATGAAGAGGATGAACCAAGCAAAGATGATGTCCATTGGGTTTATATGATACAAGCTTTGTTCTAGTTGTATCAAAAGCATGTTGTACATATCTTTAGTTGTTCTTTTTAATATTGTTGGTTGGTTAACCTTGTTTTAGGATAGTTTGTGTTGTATTATTGCCTTGTTTTCAGGTACACATACTTAGCTTGAAAATGCAATTAGAATCTGAATTTTTGTTCAAGCAAGGAGGTGACAAGCAAGTAGCTTACAAGCAAGGAGGTGACAAGCACTCATGTCAAATTCAAGACATTGTTCTCCACGCAAACATTGATCAAGACAAGCTGCTCAAAGCTTTAACCAATAGGAAGAAGTCTTGCAAATGTTCAAATCAATCAAAATCAACTTAGAGACAAGCAAGCAAGCCGCACAACAATTAATCCAATCAAATTGAGGTTGTTTGAAGGCTAGACCACGCAAGTGTGGTTTGAAGATTCAAAGTCAAACTTGCAACCAATCAAAGGCATTTCAAACCAAGTTGCTCAAAGTATTATCCAATCAAAATTGATCTGGAAATGTGGCTGAAACAAGCAAGAATGCACGGCAAAGCAACCAGTTTCTTGGAACCAAAATTGTTCAAAAAAGCAAGCATGTTCTTTTAGACTTGTACTTTGTATTTTAAACCTTGTACCCTTTGTAATTTTCATTTGTTATAAGTAGGATAGGAACTTGAATGTACAAAGAACCACAATTCAAACATATTTCAATCAAAATTTCCTTTAAGGAATTCTCAACTTTTCTAGTTGAAGTTAAAACCACTTAACGGTTTCTCTCAAGTTCATAGCCTAGAACCTGTTAGTATTTTACTTCATTTTTGGTTTACAGAATCTTAGGGTCTCAATGAGGTTTTAGATGTGTTGGAATGCCAAAGAGGAAGAGGTATTGGTATAAATTGAGCCAAGAACAAACGGTTACAGTTCAAGGGGTGTCATTGGGATGTTCTTTGCCATAGCTGAGGTTCAAATCAATTTGGAGTAGAAGACAAAGTCCTTGGAACGTTTTTCTAGCCTTTATTTGGCTCATCAGCTTTAAATGCAAAATTAGATGATCACGAACAACATAGAGAAAACATTTTCCATATTCATTGCATGATAAATGGTAAAGCATGCACCATGATCATTGATTCCGGTTCTTGTGCGAATGTGGCTAGCATCGAATTAGTAAGAAAACTGAATTTGGCTATGACTAATCATCCGCATCCTTACAAACTTGCATGGCTAAATGACTGCGGTGAAGTTAGCGTAAGTAAACAAGTTTTGATTTCTCTTAGCATTGGTAGTTACAAAGATGATGTTTTATGTGATGTCGCACCAATGCATGCTAGTCATATCTTACTTGGTAGGCCATGGCAATTTGATCGACATGTGACATATGATGGTTATTTGAATCGTTATTCTTTCAAATTGAATGGCAAATTGTACAAACTGCATGCACTTCCACCACACAAAGTCCACGAGGATCACCAACGCATGTCCAAGTCTAGAGCCGATCCTAAGGAAAAAGAAGCCGAGAGAAAATTCATGGAGTGTATGAAAAGTGAGAACAAAAAACACGAGAGCAAGGGAAAAGAGGTAGTGCCCCTAAGTGTCAACGAGTCCAAAAAGAAGTGTGGGTATTTCGCAAAGAAAAGAGAGGTCACACGCGCACTTTATAACAACCAAACTGTCCTCATCATCATCCCAAAGTCGTGTCACCTTGCCCTTGAAGAACTCCCACCAAACTTACCTACCTCAGTTGCGTCCCTTATCCAAGAATATGAAGTTCTATTTCCCTCCGAACCACCATCCGGATTACCACCCATTAAAGGAATAGAACACCAAATCGACTTTGTCCTAGGAGCCGTGTTACCCAATCGCCCAGCCTATCGAGCCAACCCCGAAGAAATCAAAGAAATCCAAAGGCAAGTAGAGGAGCTCCTAGCAAGTGGACAAGTCCGAGAGAGCCTAAGCCCATCTACCGTCCCAGTCATTTTAGTACCCAAAAAGGATGAAACGTGGAGAATGTGTACCGATTGAGCCATAAACAAAATCACCGTCAAGTATAGGTACCCCATACCTAGGCTAGACGATATGCTGGACATGTTGCACGGATCCAAATTCTTCACCAAAATTGACCTTAAGCAAGGGTACTTCTAGGTACGCATTAGAGAAGGGGACGAATGGAAGACTGCATTCACAACCAAGTTTGGGCTCTATGAGTGGTTAGTGATGCCCTTCGGGCTCACCAACGCCCCTAGCACCTTTATGAGGCTAATGAATAAAGTCTTACGAGCGTTCATAGGCCGATTTTTTGTTGTTTATTTTGATGATATCCTAATCTATTCCCAAACCATAGAAGATCATCTTGACCATATTCGAGCCGTTTTTGAAAAGCTTAAGCAAGAACAACTTTACGCCAACTTTAAGAAGTGCTCCTTTTGTTTAGAATGCGTAGTTTTTCTAAGCTTTGTCATTTCGGCTGAGGGAGTAGAAATGGATGAGGAAAAGGTTAGGTCAATTGTGGAGTGGCCTATTCCTAAGAATGTAGGGGAAGTTCGCAATTTTCATGGACTCGCAAGCTTTTATAGACGCTTTGTCAAAGATTTTTCTTCCATAGCTGCCCCCTAAACAAAATTGTAAAAAAGATGTGCCTTTTAGGTGGGAAGAGCCACAACAACAGGCATTTGATGAACTTAAACGTAGGCTGCCACTGCACCCATACTTAGGCTACCAAATTTTGACGAGACCTTTGAGATCGAGTGTGATGCAAGTGGAGTGGGTATAGGCGCAGTTTTGACCCAAAGTAAGAAACCCATAGCCTACTTTAGTGAAAAGTTGAAAGGAGCAGCATTGAATTACTCTACCTATGATAAGGAACTTTATGCCCTTGTGAGATCCCTACAAACTTGGCAACAATATCTTCAACCTAAAGAGTTTGTGATTCACACTGACCACGAAAGCCTTAAGTACCTGAAAGGGCAGGGAAAGTTGAACAAAAGACATACCAAATGGGTAGAGTTCATAGAACAATTCCCTTACGTGATTAAGTACAAACAAGGAAAGGATAATATAGTTGTCGATGCCCTCTCTAGGAGATACACGTTGGTGACTACATTATCTTCACGCTTCTTAGGATTCGAATCACTTAAGGACTTGTACCCCAATGACCATGACTTTGGCACCATTTTTGAGGCAGCACCATTTGGGAAATTTTACATACATGAGGGTTATCTTTTCAAAGAACAAAAATTGTGCGTTCCCCAATCATCCCTACGAGAAGCATTGACTAGAGAAGCCCATGGGGGAGGTTTAATGAGTCATTTCAGAGTGTTCAAAACCCTTGAGACTCTTAAGGAATATTTCTATTGGCCCCACATGCGAGTAGACGTCGAGAGGTTGTGTGGTAGTTGCATCACTTGCAAACAAGCTAAATCCAAGTCCCAACCACATGGCCTTTACACGCCTTTACCCGTCCCTGATGCCCCTTGGATTGACATTTCCATGGACTTTGTGCTAGGACTTCCTAGGTCTCGGGGAGGACGCGATAGCATTTATGTTGTGGTTGATCGATTTTCAAAAATGGCACATTTCATTGCATGTAGGAAAGTTGATGATGCCACGCATGTTGCTGATTTGTTCTTCAAAGAAATTGTTAGATTGCATGGCATGCCACGTATAATTGTAAGTGATAGAGATACGAAATTTTTGGGTTATTTTTGGCGTGTTTTGTGGGCTAAACTTGGTACACAATTGTTGTTTTCCACCACCGCACACCCACAAACAAATGGACAAACTGAAGTCGTTAATCGTACTCTTTCTCAACTTTTGCGTGCCATTTTGCAAAAACACATTAAACATTGGGAAGATTGTTTACCATATATCGGATTTGCATATAATAGGAGTGTCCATCACGGTACTTTGCATAGTCCATTTGAAATCGTGTATGGCTTTAATCCCTTGTCTCCCATCGATTTCATTCCTATTCCCGTGCATGAACGTTCTAGTCTTGATGGTAAAAAAACGCGGAAAAGATAAAGAAACTGCATGAACAAGTTAAAACACAACTTGAAAAGAAAAACAAAGCTTATGAAAGACGAGCTAACAAACATCGGAAACGAGTTGTGTTTAAACCTGGAGATTTAGTGTGGTTACATTTGCGCAAAGAAAGATTTCCCAATGAGAGAAAGTCAAAACTATTACCTCGAGGAGATGGACCTTTCAAAGTTTTGAAACGAGTAGGTGACAATGCATACATACTTGATCTTCCCAAAAGGTATGGTTCAATTTCACCTACTTTTAATGTTGCTGACCTCACCCCTTTCACCGATGACCTTTTTGATTCGAGGACGAATCCTTTTGAGGAGGGGGGATTGATGAGGATCAAGGGTCCGATGAGGATCAAGGGCCCCATCAAGAGGTCAAAGGTCCTATAACAAGAAGGAGGGCAAGAGAACTTTGTCATCAAGTTGCCACCTTCTTGTACAAGCATGTTCAAGATGAATCTAAGATTCCTTGGGTTCACTTCATTGAACCTTCACCTTGAGCGTGCGTAAACATGCGTGTGCTTTCTTTATTTTTGAAATTTATTTTGTTTCTTGTGATCTTTGTTTTATGTGTTTTCTTTGTAGGTAAATTAGGTACATGAAAGATCCAAAATGAAATGAAGGTCCAAAAGAAGCAAGATAAGCGTGTGTTGCAAAAAGGGAGACAAAAAGAATGTTGTCTTGAAGAGATTGTTTGTCTCCACAAAGACAAATTCAAATGTGTCCAAGATGGAATCTCTTGTTCAAATTGAAATCAAAAATCATCTACAACATACAACAAGGGCCGGCCATCTTTGAAGCAAATGGATAATGACCAATTGAGTTTAAGTTCAAAGCTAGACTTGAATTTAAATTCAACCATGATTTGAATTCAAGTCTCAACCAATTGGAGACTTAAAGTTCAAGAAGATTTCAGCCTAATCTCCATCCATTCTCACGCCAACATGAAGGATAAGAAAGATGAGATCACAATTCAAATTTGAATCCAAGTTTAAATTCAAATTCAAGTTCAATTTGAATTCAATCTCCAACCAACATTTGAATCCAACATCTCAACCACTTGGAGACCTTATCACACGCCATCTTCTATGTTTCCACGCCAACTTGGAGATCAAAAGAGGAGAGATCAAAATTCAAAGATTAAATTCAAGTTTGAAGTCAAGTTCAAATTCAATTTGAACTCAATCTTCAACCAACCTTTGAATTCAAACCCAACCACCTCACCTACGTCAAGATCAAGTCTCCAACGCCAAGTTCATCTTCAAACACGACCAGATTCATTGAAGATAATGTCCTGCAAGATTTTAAGATTTTAGCTAGAATTTGTTTTAGTTTTGAATTCAAGTAATTTTCAATTTTCAAACATTGCTGGCTAGCTTTATTTTGAATTAGTTCTAGACATTTTAAGGCTCAAGCTCAGCCTATAAATAGAGCCTTAGGGGACGCATGAAAGAACAACTTTTGATGAATAAGAATTCTTGATATTTCTTTCACTTTGTGTGAGACTTTGTTTTCTTGGTTTTGCATTAAAAACCTAGGTTAAGATCCTTCAAAGTTGAGCATTTTGAAGGTGTTGCCATTGCTTAAAGGTGCCGTCCAGGAGGGCCTTATTGGTTTGCCTGATCAACGACCATCTTGAAGTGTTGGTCTTGCTCGTTTTAATCCATACGTTTTGTTCACTAAGGAAGCAAGGGGAAGTCTTCTTCCTTGTGCCTAACCCTTTGTGAAGGACGTTTGGAAGGTGGAATTGTTGGAGCCCACGAGTTGCACGCATCAAACGCCATTATATATATATATATATATATATATATATATATTAGTGAAAGACGGGCATTACCGTCCAGATTTTACTAATATTGCCCTCACTTATGGCGGAGGAATACCGTGGTTACATGAGTTCCTGTAGTCTATGGGAGACTCTCCCAAAAAACGATTGACAAAATGAAAAAGTGTAACCTAGTTACAATCCATAAAACGAAAGCACAAAAACATCTTATATTTGTTAACCGAATCCCAGTTGCTTGCAATGTAGTCCTCGCGTCATGTTTGCAGCCCAACGATGATGTAGTGAGACACACAAAAATGAAAGTATGTAAGCGCGTAATAAAATCGTACGAAGGTTGCAGATAAAAGTAGTCTAAAAACATACCACTGGCGTATGTATTCCATGGAATACAGACGCGAGCAGAGTGTGACTGTCAAAGATATGTGCATATTGCCATGTCAATCCCCGCCGAAGATTGTTGGTAGTGGTAAAAGAAACAAAGAATTCACAGTCAATAAACAATTTAGCAATAATCATGAAGAAATAGATGGAAACAGCATACTGGTGTTGCCTGCATCTTTCAGATACAGGCAACTTCCATGCAAGAAAGGTGATAGACCGCATCTATGTGCGACGAAGCGATGGAGTCGCAGGATCCGTCTGCAAAAACCCTCGTGCCACAAAAGACAGGTCTCTGACGGTACACCATCTATATGTTGCAGGAAACAAAGAAGAATACTGCGCAAAATGATACGCAACCATATTTGCTTCTCTGTGAATGTGAGAGATAGAGCTGCCAGTAAGAGATAAAAATAATGCAAGCGAGTAAAATCCTCTGAGTAACAGTCAAGAATGTCACGCGTGGGATGAGCAACCAGATGACAATCTGTCTCAACTAGCATGCTATGGTGAGGAGAGGAAAAATAAATAAGGCTATAGAGAACAGCCTGTAGCTCCGCACGCACTGGCAGCAAACATGGGAGAATAAACGCAGTGGCTCCAACCATTTGCCCTTGCGAATCACGAAGAATGGCCCCTACTATGGCTGAAATTTTCCCTGCTGATGCGTCAACATTAAGCTTGAGTTTTCCAGAAGGGGAAGAGGCCTCTTTACAATCACAGGCCTGAAAAGCTTTAGACGCGGAGAGAAGCCGCGCTCGATTAAAAGAGCTATATTTTCTGCCACTTTCTTGCCAGATTTCGATGCTGCCCATGTGTAACAATGATGCCGAACCATAGCAAATATATTGCCAGAAACAAGATCGGCATCTCCAAATATTATATTTGTATACATGCGCCAAATCGACCAGCATACTAAAGAGGGTGCCCTAATGCGAAACTGACCAGATAATGATCGGCTAGTAGAATTTAGCCACCATTGCAAAAGATACAGCTGAATATATGAGGCGTTCGGAAGTGGACCCTTCAAAAGGAGAGCAACTCGAGCCCAGATGAGAGTAATATGATCACATTGTAAGAAAATATGTGCAACAATAGCGGATGAGTTATGGCAAAACTGGCATATAGACGGACATACCTGGAAGAACCGGACTAAATGATCTTGAATAGGCAGTGCACCATGAGATAACTTCACATAAAGATACTAATTGTATTGTAAAGAGAAGACCACCAAATATATTTATGTGACAATAAAGCTGAACGTTTTTCACGAGTATCATCATAGGATTGGCGAATGGAGAATTATCCTGACGAACTTGAAGCTCACATTATTGGCTCAGTAAGTGTAGTATGCGCCATGCAAAAGGATTGTATGGAACATATGCACTTCCACGTTGGTGAATCATAAATTCGAGGAAAGAAATCATGTCTATGTATGTACCTTTCCTGCATGTGCCGTGCCCATAGCGAATTACTATGATGATAATTCCACCAAATTTTACAATCGTAGGCTTGCTGAAGCGCAAAGATACTTCTGATTCCCACTCCACCTTCATTTTCGGGACTGCATAGCTTTGGCCAAGATATCCAATGGTAGCGTCCGTCCCAGAAGAATAACGCCATTTTGCGATATATTGCATGAATGACACTACATGCCAACCTTGCAGCCGCCATAATGTGCAACGGTAAAGAGGCCAAAACTGCCCTCAGTAGAACCAACCTTCCAACAGGAGATAAAGACTGACTAGCCCATCCTTGCAGTTTAGCATCAAAATGATTTATAAGAGTCTGGCAGTAACGCGCCCTGTTGATGCCTCTATACAAGTATGATCCAAGGTATTAGTAGATAAGTAGGTGCTAGCAACAAATTGGCTTTTATTATAGTTCACCAGTTGGCCTGAGGCACATTGGTATGACGTAAGAAATCTTGAAATTTCCGCAAGTTGGTAGTGGTGCCATTCAGAAAAACCAATAGATCATCTGCATATGCCAGATGTGAGACTGCACCAACTCGTCCAGTGTTGAACTCGCAAAGAGCGCCATTATCAAACAGGCGCTTAAGACCCTGGCTAAATCCTTCTGAGCATAAAATAAACAGTAAAGGAGACAAAGGATCTCCTTGCTTCACCCCACGTGCAGGAGAGAAATAACCAAATATCCACCCATTAACTGAGACAGATAATTTTGTAAATGACAGAGTATTCGTAATGAGGCATATAAAAAAGAAGAAAACCCAAACTTCTACAACAGATGTTGTAGGTAATGCCAATTTACCCTATCAAAGGCATTCGCCATATCCAGCTTGATCATTACATGACCTTAGATAATGGATCATCTCAGTTGCCATGAGCACATGCTCACTTATATCATGGCCTTTTAGAAAACCAATTTGCTCAGTAGAAATTAAATCTGGTAGAATGGTTGTCAATCGACTAGCAATCAACCTGGTTATGACTTTACTGACAAAGTTCGTAAGACATATGGGCCTAAAATCCGCGAATGTCCGGGGGTGTGAAGTCTTAGGTATTAAAGTGATAATTGATGAAAGCATACCTTGAGGACTGGAATACCTAAGAAAAATTCCTGTACCACGCATAAAAGATCCATCTTTAAGACGTCCCGACAAGTACGAAAATAATATCCATTATATCCATCCGGCCCCGCTGCACTATTCGGACTCAGACTCCAAACTGCATTTTTACCTCCTCTGACTGTGGAATTCGCAATAAACTATCATTATCAGATTGAGAAAGTAGGGTAGGAATATGTTGCAGAAATTCATCAACATGCTGGACCTCCTCATTTGCAAATAGTTGTCTGTAAAACTCCACAGCTAGGTGGCCCATGTCATCTGAGTTTGAGTAAGTACTGCCCGCATTATCCAGATTTGTCGTATTCTTTGATGTCAATATCATCCTTCACTATAGAATGAAAATACGTAGTGTTTGCATCTCCCTCTATCTCCCAGCGAAGACGTGATTCTGTGCCCAGTACATTGCCTGCTCAGCGTTAACTCGAAGTAGATTTGCTTGTGCCCTGGTGAATGCTTGATGGCTCTCCTCTGTTGGAGAAGCTTCAAAAGCCGCCTCGTAACGAGATAATTCATGTTCTGCCTCCTTTGATCGATCAAAAACATTTCCAAAGACTGCCATATTCCAATGGCGAAGATCCTTAGCCTTTGTATCTTGTTATACAAAACCCCTCATACCTCCTATGGTGGGATCTTCTTGCCACTTTGAAGCTACATAAGCAAGAAAATCCGAATGATTTGACCACATATTTAAAAAACGAAATGGGGAGGGAGGCTTATCAAGACTCAAATGACAACGTGCAGAAGCGGGCAGTGATCCGACGAGACTCAATATAAATGCGTAACCTCCACATCCGAAAATAAATTAAGAAAATCTATACTGCCTAAAAATCGATCCAAGTGCCGCTGGACTCCATTTATGCCGCTCCCTCTGGCCCATGTAAATCGATGACCTGAGGTGGGTCATCGATAAACCACAGACTGTATGATGCGAAATCAATGTATCCCAGAGAATCTTTCTATCATGAATAGTATGTTTTCCATAAACCACAAACCATGCCATATTCTGCTGGAGTGGCAGCCAGATGAAGCAAAATAACGATGCTTGTATGCCATGGTCAATTCCTATAAATTGGATGCTAGACGCCTGCAAAAAAATCCATACGTTACTAGAGCAAGTTACTAATGCATGTCAAAAACCCAACTTTAGACGGTAATAATTTAACTTGCTATCTTGCTGCTTGGTCTCAATCAAGACAAGTATATCCACTCGATGTTCACGCAGTAGCACTATCAAACGATTAAGTGAGTTGCGCAACCCACCAACGTTCCATGTGATGGACTTCATTGAGAAACAATAACAAAAACCTCCTGCGATGTAGAACTCCGACGTGATGCACTCTGTGTTTCTATTATCGACGGCGAAAAAGGGGGCAAATAGTTTCTGGCACGGTCGACGCCTTCTTGGTGGAATTGGGATAAACCCATCAGCATCTGCACCTGCATCCTTCAACACAAAAGAGTTTGCCAAGATTTGAGCATCATCAAATGTAGTTGGCAGGGAGAATAACCTCTTGCTGATATTTTCTGCATCAGCTTTCATTCTAGCGAGAAATTGACTACGCGCTTCCATATCCGCTGGGCTGCTGTCAATAACACCAATATCCTAATCCAAAAATTGACAACAGTTGGGCTCGTCATTAAGCTTTTGCATGATTAAGACCTCATCCTCTTTATCATCCTGAAGCAAATTAATATCTTGTTGAACTGATACTGGATTATTCAACTGATCATCATTGGTGTCTGTTTGCTGGGCTGAATTTTCATGAAGTTCTGTCGTTGGTTGATTTTCGACATTATTTTGTCTGGATAATACTTTCGTCGGCTGAAACTGTGGGTCTTCGTCATCACGCTGAGGTCCACCTTTTTTTGGAGTCCATCTGGTGGTGGGTGATTCAACTTTGCTGGAGGAGGGTGAAAGTCATCACATTTGCCCGTCACATGCCCAAATCGGCGGCACACTGCAAAAGGATGGGAGATCCTCATATATGATCTGTTGTATGAGAAGTCGTTGTTTTGCCTGCAGATACATCTTCTTGGGCAATTTCTGCGACACGTCAACTTCAAGGCACACCCTCTCCACTGAGGGCCGCAAACCATCGGAGTACCAATGTCTAATTTTATAGGCGTGCCAATAGGTTTTACAATCTCAAAAAGAGCAGCTTTTTGATGAAAATCAATTGGCAATCAGGGAAGGGAGATCCAAACGGGAACGATGGGCACATCGAAAGCAGGATCAAAGTCAACTGTCCATTTAGTAAATCTCATATGGCATCCATAAATACTCCATGAACGCCGATAAAAACAACAAATATAATCAGGCTCATGACGAAAATTCAACAGTATATGCTTTTGATTGATCAACGTAATTTTCAGACCATTTTGAAATCCTATTTTTTCAAAGACCTCGGATATTACCTTCAATGGAGGGCGGCCATACCAGAAAGTACCTACGAGCGAAAACCTGAACGGAACAGCAATAGCATCAACTTCCTCGTCTGAAAACGAAACCAGCAGGATGCCTTTATGCCTAGAGGTTGGTTTCGGCGCAATCACGACTGATGGGATAGCGGAAGCACCAGAAAGAACTGCCGCAAAAGTCAGAGGCTGCGATGGCGGCTGTAAGATTGCGATCACAGCCTAGAGACGCAAGAATATATGAAATAGAAAGCAGGGGAAGCGGAAGTAATGGAGATGATCGACAAAGAATTCAGGTTGCAGCGAGATTCAACAACGACGGAGGCTAGTGCCGCCATAAAACGCATATATATATATATGTACATATATATATATACGTATATATATGTATATATACATATATAGACACACACACACACACACACACACACACACACACACACACATATATATATATATATATATATATATATATATATATATATATATATGCAAAGAGTAGGAGAGAAAGGAAGAAAATTTGTTGGCTTCAATCCATTCTGAATTTGTGTACGGTATAGTATATTCAATCAATATGATCAGGAGTATGACTTAGTGTACGTCGAGGTTGACTATGAGTGAGGACATTGACCACTTTGGCAGACCAAAGACATTATTTGATATTTGGACTAGATATCGTGGTTTCATTTTATGTACTTGTTGGAGACTTAGACATCTAATTTTATTTTCGATGATGTATTAACTACCATTGTTCAGACCATTGTACATTACTTATTATTTATAATGATTCTGAGGTTCTAAATATATATATATATATATATATATATATATATATATATATATATATGCAAAAAGGGCCTTTTTGGCCGAATATACATACATACACATATTTATATTTTCTATTCATGTAATACGTTTCTTTATTCTATAGGTTAGCCTTATGGCCCATTCTTTATATGACATGCATATCTATATTTATAACATGTCATAAAGTTTATTCTTCCTCTTCATTTTGACATTATGGTAGAATATATGTATTTGTGTATATGCCACCTAAATCTTTTCTTTTTCACATCCTTTACTTATATCTTGGTCTTGATATTTATTTCAACTATATGCATACTAGTTTCCGTCATCATAATGACTTGCAATATCATGCTAAAATCATACAAGATGATGAAGACCATGAAAATAAAGTTAGTAGGCTAAAAGCCCTACTAAAGGCCATGTGATATATATGCATAAATAAGCATGGAGACCATCAAGAACAACATTGGTGACCTAACATTATAATCATGAATATGATGCTCATAAACATGTATAATCAAGACCACCCAAAACATGTCAAAAACCAAGAATACCCATGATGAATACATAATGATGATCTTCATGGAAATATAGAAACATATGCATCAAAGTGAACTTCTTAAGCTCTTTTCCTAAGCATGTAATTTCGTCTTCATTCATTAGTTTCTTCATATGACATCTAATAGCTTCTCATTTCTCTTCCTTTACGTATATGAGTGCATATTTTATTAGTGTTGGCGGATTTAAAAAGGTTATATATCACCACATATACATCAAATATAAACATAGTGTTTACGTATTTTTGCTACTAAAACTTGAAAGTACATCATGAATGATTCATCTTTAATATGAACATATATACTTTAACTTGTGAAAATCCATGAAGGATCAAGGAAGAGTACTTGTCTTTTTCACCTAGTTCCAAGTGAAGATTTGGCTTGGAGAAATCTTTCTCCTTTCTTTTTGAATGTGCCACAGTTTTGAGAAGAAAAAGAGGGCATTAGTGATCAACTACAGAAAGTGCTAAATAGAAAGATTTGAAGTCATTCTATATGAAGTTCTTACCTTGCTTCACTTTGTTTTGTGGTTCTAAAATTTTCGGCCAACATAGCTTAGTGAAGGAGGTGTCTTGATTTCTTGTCTTGAAGTGGTAGTGTGGGGTGAAGCAAAGAGATTTTCTCCTTGTTCCCCATCGAATTTCTCGGCCAAGATGGGGGAGGGAGGTTGGATGACTTTGTTTTTTTTTCTTGGAGAGGAAAGAGAAGTGTTCTTGAAGATGAAGATTGGCTAAGTATGAAATGAGAAGAAGAAAGAAAGTTTTTCTCTTGGTACTTGCTACTTGAAATTTTCGGCATTGGGAGGATAAAGAGAAGCTTGGAAGACTTGTTCTTCCTTTGGAGAGAAAGATGAGTTGTCTTGAGTGTAAATGAGAGTTAAAAGTGAAGAAGGAAAGAGAGAAATCTTCTCTCTTAAGCCAAAGGAGAGACGACTGGAGCAGATGGAAGTGGGAGGGAGAAAATCATGAAGACTTGAAAGGGTAGGAAGAGGGAATGATGGAAATTTGTCTTGAAAATGGAAGAATGGTGGAGTGTTATGAGGGAAAAATCTTCAGTCTTTGAATTGGGGTTTGGCCGGTATGTGAGGAAAAGAGGGAGTGGTTTGGTTTGGTTTGAGTGTGTAAGAAGTTGGAAGGATTTTTGGTAAGATGCATAATGGTTTCTTGTGGGTTGAAGACAAACAAAATGTCTTCCTTTTTTCCACGAAGTGGCCGGGTACAAGGGGTGCGAAGGGGAGTGGTTTTTTGATTTGTCGAATGCGTAATAAAATGGTGTAAGAAGTGTGTAAGAGGGTGAAAGCTTTTGGGTAGAATAAAATGATGATCTTTTGGTGGCATGAAGACAAAATTTTCTTCTTCCTATTTGCTTGGTGAAGGGGCTGTAAGAGAGGGTTGGAAGTGGGTAGAATAGGACAAAATATCATCATTATATTCCTACACAATTTTATACACTTGGTATTTTGTTGGGATATTTTTCTAATCTCAATTTCCGTCTTCCTTTTTCTACCTAAATGGTGCCATATATATATATATATTCATTTTTTTCTTCTTTTCCAATATATTTTATTACGTCCTACTTTTTTATTTATATGGTTCTAATTTCTTATGTCATGTCTTTTATTTTGATTTAAATTTAATCTAATAGCTTAAGTTGTTATCGATTATTCTTATTTAAATTGTATGGTATGTTAGGAAACGTTCTTTACCTAGTTTCGTCGTATATCGATATATTGGATAATTTATCGTTCGATGTTTTTCCGAGCGTTACTAACCCCGATATACTATCTTAGTCTATATTATATTAGTGGAGGATGATACTGTTGAGGAAAAGGGTTTGAGTGATTTGTAAATGCATGATTTAAATGTTACATACTTAACGAAATGCATGAATAAATTTTTACTTGACACGCTTATGTGATAAACATGCTTTACATGCTTATATATATTATTGTCGTACTAACAAGCCATGAAGCATTAATGTTTACATCATATGGAAAACATTTGTTGTCTTTGTACTATTTTCAGGTGCCATAATTAATGAACTAAACTAGTTCATTAAGTGAAGTGCTTAAGTTAATGAACCAACTAGTTCATTAAATGAGGACATATTTGGAGAGAGCTATATGGTAACAAATTGGAAATAGAAAGTCTCCTCATCCACTTTAATTCACACACCATATATATATATCCATATTTTTTAAAAAGGCACTATATACTTATATTCCGACGTACCACCGACACGTCAAATATATCATAAACATACGTCGATGTCACACCACTATATATGCCTCATATTTATGACTATATTCAGGTCTTATATTATATGGTATAAGTCATGGTGATGTCAAAATTATAACGACATGTTACAAAGTCATAAACCAAAAATTGTCGTATCGGGTGACTACCGAAACTTCACTGACATATATTGGTATGACAAATAGGGAAAAAAATAAAAAGCTATGAACTAAGTATTTTAAGTAAGTCAAATTAACCTTTATTATTAGGTATTGATTTTTATACTACAATTGTTTAGATTCGAGCCTAGAAGAGAAGGAAGTGAATACCGGATTCAAGGTAAGTGGTCTACCTGTGCTTGTTATGTTTATCATGCATTAGTTTGTTGTTTGTTGCATACGTATATGAATGTGTTAAGTGGGTTTCGAAAATAATTATTGATATATGATGTGTGGAGTACGCATACATATATATATGCACGTGTATGGGCGCGAGCATATATATGAGTATAAATACAGCTGATTACGTATGATTATACATTTGCATTCATGGCACGAGCATTACATTGATCCTACGGGACGTGTGGCCTATGAGGCATGTGGTCTTACGGGACGTGTGACCCTATGAGACGTGTGTTCCTATGGGACGTGTGGCCCTATGAGGCGTGTGGCCTGACGAGGCGTGTGGTAGGATCACCTCGAGGTTCATGCATTGTACGGTAGAGATACGAGCATCGTGCGTGACATGACTTTTGTTGCGTGTGACACGTAGAGGAAGGCATGCATCATGAAGTTGCGCATTATTACGTGGAGTGACTTACTTTCCATAGTTTATTTACTCCATTGGCATGTATTGTCCTCTTCTTTGTTTATGTGATTATTTGTCTGTTATGTATGTCATATTTGAGAAGAGCATGCATCACGGTAATGTAGGTTGAGCTGATGGATTTGCCTATCTTGTTTTAATATTCTTGATGTGTCAACTGTTAAAAATATTCAAGTGAATTGAATTGTGTACTAGGGACATGTATGTTGATTTGTAAACGTTAGCAATAATTGTCTCTGCATGTATGATTTTCATAACGGGTATATGTAGGCTGCTTACTGAGCCTGTTGATTTGGCTCACACCACCACTCACCAGTTTTGCAGGTATGAAAAATTAGGCTATGCTCACACGGAGAACGATGTCGTGTGAGGATGATGGTGGACTTATAAGACTTTTGCTGGATGACGTTGTTGAGGATTTTGGTTTACTGATGAGGTGAGTGGGATATGATGTATGTCTTAGTGATTTGTGATTTGGGGTTATATGTTACTGTTTTGAGGTGTATCTTGCTTGGGAAGGTATTTATTTAAAAAGTTCCAATTATGACATCTCCGCGACTGATTTCTACGTCACATGCTGAGGTGTAAGAAATTTATATTGTCGCCTTATAGTTCTCGTAGCAGACTACGGCGGGTGCACCGTTCCTGATGCTAGGGTTCGGGACGGGGCACTACAGGTGGTCAACATGCCACACTCAGCCAAAAGATCATACCATGCTTACACACATAAATTACTCACAATTGAGCCTTAATTTATGGAAAATTCAAATTCAACTGTTTAAAGCACATGGCGTTTCTTTTCATCAACCATATGAGCTGAATATACACTTTATTTTATATATATTATGTGTGACATAATATATTATATGTGTAAGAAGTTTGAAATTAATCGGAGAAAAATCGCGTAATCGACGAAAGTCGAAAATTCGGTTTTCTACGAACTTACACACATGGAACGTTTTTGGCATAGATGTAACATGTATCTAGACACTTTTTACACATTTAAGACATGCTAAAGGGCTCTAGAAAATTCAAAATAGGGATGATTATTATTTACCATATATGTGTGAATATTGTGCATTATTTGACAAAGCTTGCCAAAATAAAATTTCAGCACAGGTGCAGTCTTATGTACACGCCATTTCAGCCATGTTGGAGCCAAGGTGGAGCTTATTTGGCACTTCAATTGGAGGAGGATATGTCACACAAGATTGATGACATTGAAGAGGGCACCACATAAGGAAAGAATTCAAAAGAGACACATGCTGAAAATTTCAATACATGTCTACTATGCTGGCCGATTTTTCCCCTTGATTGCCTTCAATTGTCTTCCAAAATTGAAGGGGATTAATGTGTGATTATGGTAATTATTTGACTAAAATTTGAGTACATATTTTAAGATTTTTTTGAAGAATTTAGAGCTCATTTAAAGGGTGCCAAGGTGGACTAATGATGGCCAATCAACAAGTGACAACTAGGCAAGGACAAATCATCCTTCCAATCATATTGCACCAAGTAAGCAAGATTGTGTCACCTTTTAAACAAGGCAATCTTCCAAGGACATTAAAAACCATTCTCAAGAAGGAAGAGGAGCCTTAGGGGGCAGCCAAAACTTGATAAAAGGGAGATAATGTGCAAGACAAGGCCAAACAACAATTCATATTCTCACAAGTGCAAAAAGCAATACTACTCTCTTCTTCTTCCTTTCTTTCTTTTCTTCTTTGTCTCAAGCCTATCACTCATATATTTCCACATATTATATAGTCTTTGATTATACCACCTATACACATTCATCATGTGTAAAAGGTTGATCAAGGTGCGACCAAACCTTCATTCCATCGGTGGTGGTGTTCATGATTGGTTTGTTGGTTCTTTTGATTGTAAAAGGGTGAAGTTAGTGTTTAACTCTAGTCACCCTTGTGGTAAGGTGTTTTTGTGTTTAGTGATAACCGAGGAAGGTGTCCTCGAAGACTGGAGTAGGTTGTTTTAACCGAACCAGTATAAAATTCTTGGTGTTCTTACTTTTCAGCACTTTACTTTCAGTTTCCAGTTTTCTGCATCAATTTCATTGCAACGGTAAAATAGTAAATGATTGTCAAAAATCATAAAATTTTTCAGAAACATAGCCATACGTCCTAGTTTTTATTTTGTGCAAGTTTCACCGCATTTGGATAATTATAAGTCAATCAAACGTTAATAGTTCTGAAACTAGTGCAATCTGATTACATATTTGCAAAGGTTGAGAACATCAACGTGGTTGACATACTTGCCAAAGGAATTTTCAAAAATTGTTTCAACCCATTAAGATAAACATCTTAGGGTCTTATCATAAAATTTTCAAACCATTTAGAGTTACCATGATGCAAGCTGAAAGCGTGTGATCCGCTCTTCACTTCAACGTCCTCCTCAACAATGGTTTAGGCACAAAGAAGATCCCTTCCCCTGGCTTCCTTTGTGTTGGATTTGGCTGATTCAAGAATTCCTCCGCTTTGGAATGGTTGTTGATCAGGCAAGCCTACGAGACCCTCCTGGACAGCACTCCTAAACATTGGCAAACACCCTCAAATATGCTCATCTTTGAAGGTTATTAGGCCTGATTTTTAGTGCAAAATCAAAGAAAACAAAGGCATGTTCATAAAGAACAAAAACCGAAATTCTATTAAATAAATCATCAAAATCGTAAACTCCCCTGTACAAACTGGTTTGAGACTTATTTATACATGTTCTAAGCTGCTTGTGGATGTCCTAATTAACTTTGAGATGGATTAGGTTCCATCTCAAAACAACTAACCAAATTTGATCGGAAACTGTTTGAAATTTTAATGCAAAACTGAATTTCAAATGAGCTTTATCTTGGCTTCAATTCTTGTCTTCAAATCTGATCATTTGTTCCCTTGTGCACGTTTTTTTGAAAGATGGAATAAGATGGAATAAGTCTTGGGAAGTTGTAGAAAGAAGAGTCCAAGTTGGAGTACGAAATTCAATTTGACAGCAGAACATTGCACGCCCAATATGAAGGCCTTAGAGTCTGGACTAGCCTTTTGTGTCTTCATCAAAGTTGTAGATCTTTTTGAGAACTTGATTTTAGGCACCTGAATGACCTCATTTGGAGTTTGGACAATGGAGATATGCCTCGTCAAAGTTCTAGCCGAGAAGATGACTTCCTTCTTTTGAATTCAAATTCAATTTTCTAGATGTTTATTCTTTATGGACGAATTTGAGGTGCTTAAAATGATGATGAGTTGTCTTGAATCTTGAAATTCAAAGTCCAAGTTGGTTTGAATTTGAAATTCAAATTGTGTTTGAATTTGAATTCAAATTTGAACGTTAATTTGAATTCAAATTGAGTTCAAATCTTGTTCAAACTTGGCTGGTCCTATCTTGAGATGTTGTAGATGATCTTGACTTCAAAAAATGGTGTTTCATTTTCGTCCAAATTGGCTTCAAAATGTCGTCTTTGTTTAATGTTCCCTTTAGGGGAACATAAGACAAACATTCCTTCTAAGGGCAAACATTCCTTGAGACAAACATTTTCTTTTAGGACAAACATTCCTTGTGACAAACATTCCTTGAGACAAACATTCTCTTTTAGGACAAACATTCCTTGGACAAAAGTTGTCCTAAATATTCCATAGAATATGCCTCTCTTGTCTCATCTTCAAAAACATTCTCTTTGGCCTCCAAAACAGTACATTCCTTTGGTCTCTTTTCGGGTAACATCCCTTTAAAACCCGCTTCTAGACATCCGTTTGGCCTGAATTTTTACATGAATCATCTTTCCTACGTGAGAGCAAGAATCACACGAAAACAAGACATACGTTTTCTTATTTATTGAAAGACAGCTATATGCACAAAAAGTGATGCATGGAATGCAACCTAAGACTAAGACAAACTATCTTGCATTTTCCACACCTTGGACCACATCAGTAGGGGTTGTGATGAGTGCAAATGTGGGCTCCTATGTTTTCCACCTCCAAACGTCCTTCACTATGGTTTAGACACAAGGAAGAAGGCTTCCCCTTGCTTCCTTATTGATGCAAACGAATGGTTCCAACGAGCAAGAACCAAGACTTCAAGATGGTCGTTGATCAGGCAAACCGTATGGCCCTCCTAGACGGCACCTTAGAGCAATGGCAACACCTTCAAAATGCTCAACTTTGAAGGATATTAACCTAGGTTTTTAATGTAAGAAAACAAAGTCTCACAAGATTTGGAGAGAATATCAAGTTTTATTTCATCAATGTTCTACCTTTCATCACACGCCCAAGGCCCTACTTATAGACTTAATTTTGCCCCTTTTCAAGCCTTGAAATGACTAGATATTATCTTAAAGAAACTACCTAATAAATGTTTAAAAATTGAAATTTGTTTGAAATTCAAACTAAGACAAATTCTAGCTAAATTTGAATTGCTTGTAGAATGCCAATTCCACTATCCAGCCGTGTGTTGCGAGAGCCAACGGGAGAGTTGGAGACTTGATTTGATGGATAGAAGGTTGTTGGAGTTGAATTCAAAGTTCGGTAGAAGATTGAATCCAAATTGAATTTGAATTTGAATTCAATTTTGGATTCAATTTTGAGTTGTGATCTAATCTCCTTTATCCTTCAAGATGGTGTGTGGTTTGAGCTTCAAGGATGGTGGATGACTTGTCTTGCATCTCGAAATTCAAATCTCAAATTAGTTGGAATTTGAAATTCAAATCATGTTTGAATTTGATTTCAAGTTTAAGTTCAAATTGATCTCATCTTTTTTGAACTCAAGTGGGGCGCCCCCTTTCATTGTTGTTGGAGATAATGTTGAGCTAATTTTGAGAAGAAATTCCAGCTTGGACCGTATTTGAAGTTGTCCTTGTTGAGACATTCTTCTCATGACAAACATTCCTTTTGTCTCCTTCTAGAGCACACGTCTTTAAAACCATCTTGTGGACCTCCGTTTGACGTGGAACTTTGCATGTACCTACTTTTTTACAAGACAAACACATAGAAACAAGGATCACAAGAAAACAAAACAAAATTCAAAATAAAGAACACACTCACACATGCTTGTGGATCAACGCTCATAGTGTGGGTTCAACAAGGTGAACCCAATAAGCCTTAGGTTTATCTTGAACATGCCTATACAAGAAGGCTCCAACTTGATGTCCAAGTTCTCTAGCCCTCCTTCTTGTTATAGGACCCATGACCTCCTGATAGGATCCATGATCCTTATCAACCCCCTCCTCAAAAGGATTCGTCCTCGAATCGAAGGGTTCATCAGTGAAAGGTGTGAGGTCAGTGACATTGAAAGTGGAAGAAATAGAATCATACCTTTTGGGAAGATCAAGGGCGTAGACATTGTCACCTATGCGTTTTAGGACTTGGAATGGTCCATCTCCTCTAGGCAACAATTTTGACTTTCTTTCGTTGGGAAATCTTTCTTTTTGTAAATGTAACCAGACCAAATCACCTGGTTCAAACACAACTAGTTTTCTATTTTTGTTGGCTCGTTTTGCATAAGCTTTGTTTTTCTTCTCAAGTTGGGCTTTAACTTTTTCATGCAGTTTCTTTATCTTTTCCGCTTTTGGTATACCATCAAGACTTGAACGTTCATGTATAGGAATGAAAATCAAATCAATAGGGGACAAGGGGTTAAAACCATACACAATTTCAAATGGACTATGTAAGGTACCGTGATGAACACTCCTATTATATGCAATTCGATATATGCTAAACAATCTTCCCAGTGCTTGAGATGCTTTTGCAAGATGGCACGCAAAAGTTGGTAGTGTACAGTTAACAATTTCAGTTTGCCCATCAGTTTGTAGGTGAGCTGTGGTAGAAAACAACAATTGGGTACCAAGTTTAGCCCACAAAACACGCCAAAAATGACTTAGAAATTTTGTATCCCTATCACTTACAGTGGTACGTGGCATGCCATGCAATCTTACAATTTCTCTAAAGAACAAGTCAGCAACATGTGTGGCATCATCTACTTTCTTGCATGCAATGAAATGCGCCATTTTTGAAAACCTATCTACCACAACATAAATGCTATCCCGCCCTTCTCGGGATCTAGGAAGTCCTAAAATGAAGTCCATTGAAATGTCAATTCAAGGGGAATAAGGGACGGGTAAGGGGGTGTAAAGGCCATGTGGTTGGGATTTAGATTTGGCTTGTTTGCAAGTGATGAAACTACCACATAACCTCTCAATATCTATGCGCATGTGTGGCCAATAGAAATGTTCCTTAAGGGTTTCGAGGGTTTTGAACACTCCGAAATGGCCCATTAATCCTCCTCCATGGGCTACTCTAATCAATGCTTCTCGTAGGGACGATTGGGGAACACACAATTTATGCTCTTTGAAAAGATAGCCCTCTTGCATGTAGAACTTCCCAAAGGGTGCCCCTTTACATGCCTCAAAGATTGTGCCAAAATCATGGTCATTGGGGTATATGTCCTTAAGTGATTCGAGTCTTAAGAATCGAGAGGATAAAGTAGTCACTAACGTGTATCATCAACAACTATATTGTCCTTTCCTTGTTTTTACTGAATCACATAAGGGAATTGCTCAATAAACTTGATGAGCCAAACGAAGGCTAGAAAACGTTGCCAAGGACTTTGTCTCCTACTCTAAACTGATTTGAACAAAAGCTATGGCAAAGAACATCACAATGACACCCCTTGAACTGTAACCGTTGTTCTTGGCTCAATTGATGCCAACACCTCTCCCTCTTTGGCACTCCAACACATCTAAAACCTCAATGAGACCCTAAGATGCTGTAAACCAAAAGATGAAGCAAATACTAACAAGTTGTAGGCTAGGAACTTGAAAGAAAACCGTTAAGTGGTCTTAAACTTCAACTAGCATAAGTTGAGAACTCCTTAAAGGATATTTGATTGAAATGTGTTTGAAAATAGTTGTCTTTGTACATTCAGCTTCCTAAGCTATTTATACCAAACGAAAATTACAAGAGTACAAAGCTTAAAGTACAAAGTACTAGACTAAAAAATGACATGCTTGCTTGGTAACTTGTTTGAACAACTTTATTTCCTAGAAAGCTGGTTGCTTTGCCGTTGATTCCTTGCTACTTTTCAGCCAAAGTTTTGATTGGATCATACATGGAGCAGCTTGCTTTGATCTAGGCTTTGGTTGGTTGCAAGTTGGTCTTTGAATTTTTAAACAAATATTCCTTAGTCCAGCCGTTTCTTCCTTGCTAGATTTCAGCCAAAATTCTGATTGGATATTGTAGTGAGCAGCTTGGTTGAACTCCCTTTTGATTGGTTATAGTTTAGGCTTTGAATAATCAAACCAATCTGCCATGAACCAGTCGATTTTCTCCTTTGAATTTGATTGGATCAAATGTTGAGCAGCTTGCATTCTTGTTCTAACTTGATTGTGATTGGTTTGGACAATTGCAAGACTTCTTCCTATTGGTTAAAGGTGTGAGCAGCTTGTTTCTTCTTTGTTTCAACGTGAAGAACAATCTTGAATTTGACATGAATGCTTGTCACCACCTTGCTTGTAAGCTACTTGAATATCACCTCTTTGATTGGACAAAATTCAGGTTTGAATTGCATCTTCAAGCTAAAAAACGTGTACCTGAAAGACAAGGCAAGAATACAACACAAACTATCCTAAAACAAAGTTAACAAACCAACAATATTAAAAAGAACATCTAAAGATATGTACAACATGCTTTTGATACAACTAGATCATAGCTTGTATCATATAAACCCAATGGACATCATCTTTGCTTGGTTCATCCTCTTCATGCATGTAAAGAAATGATTCAACACAATGTAACAATTTCTTAGCCATACTCCTTGTAATGGGACCATTGTGGGGCAATGAGGTGTCATCATCAGTGTTTGTATCCACAAGGTTAGGTTGTAGCTCATCATTTCCTCCCACTTGAAAAGGATTCGTCCTCGAATCTGAATCAATACCAAACGGAGAAAGGTCAGCAACATTAAAAGTTTTAGAGATAGGACCATACCTTTCTTCAGAAAGATCGAGAACATAGGCATTATCACCAAGCCGTTTCAACACTTTGAACAGTCCATCGCCTCTTGGCTTCAATTTGGAGTCCCTTTCCTTAGGGAATCTTTCTTTCCTCAAGTGTAACCAAACAAGATCTCCAGGCTCAAATATAACAACTTTACGATTCCTGTTGGCTCTATTGGCGTACACTTTATTCTTAGCTTCGAGTTGTGACTTAACCTTTTCATGCAATTCTTTCACAAGTTTTGCTTTTCGTTCACCATCTAAACTAACACGTTCATGAACAGGTATGGGAACAATATCAAGCGGTGACAAAGGGTTAAAGCCATAAACAACTTCAAAAGGAGAATGCAATGTTCCACTATGAACAACTCTATTGTATGCAAACTCAATATAAGCTAAGCAATCTTCCCAATTCTTTAAATTCTTTTGAATGACAACACGTAACAGTTGAGACAAAGTTCTATTAACAACTTCAGTTTGACCATCGGTTTGTGGGTGAGCAGTTGTAGAAAATAACAATTTAGTACCAAGTTTACTCCACAAAACACGCCAAAAATGACTTAGAAACTTTGTATCTCTATCACTAACAATTGTACGTGGCATGCCATGTAATCTAACAATCTCCTTAAAGAACAAATCAGCAATATGAATAGCATCATCAACTTTCTTACATGCAATGAAATGTGCCATTTTGGAAAATCTATCAACAACAACAAAGATACTATCTTTACCAGTTTTGGATCGAGGCAATCCCAATACAAAGTCCATAGAAATATCAGTCCAAGGTGAGTTTGGAACAGATAAAGGAGTGTATAATCCATGTGGTTGTGTTCTAGACTTTGCTTGCTTGCAAGTAATACATTGGTCACATACCTTATCAACATGTGCTCTCATATGCGGCCAGAAGAAATGTTCCTTAAGTGTTTCCAAAGTTTTTAACGAGCCAAAATGACCCATTAACCCTCCTCCATGAGCTTCTTTTATCAACAACTCTCTTAACGAACACATTGGTACACATAACTTATGTTCTTTAAACAAATAACCATCATGCAAGTAATATTTAGCAAAAGGTGAATCAATGCACGCTTGATAAATAGAACTAAAGTCATGATCAGAATGATACATCTCTTTGATAGACTCAAAACCAAACATGTTACATGAAAGAGTAGTAATCAAAGTATAGCGACGAGATAAGGCGTCAGCAACAACATTTTCTTTTCCTTGCTTATACTTGATCACATAAGGGAATTGTTCAATGAATTCAACCCATTTGGCATGTGTTTTGTTCAGTTTTCCTTGACCTTTTAGATACTTAAGGCTTTCATGATCAGTATGAATCACAAATTCCTTAGGTTGCAGATAATGTTGCCAAGTTTGTAAAGAACGGACAAGGGCATACAATTCTTTATCAAAGGTTGAATAATTTATGGAAGCTCCTTTCAATTTCTCACTAAAGTAGGCAACAGGTTTGTTACCTTGATGCAATACAGCTCCAATGCCAACTCCACTGGCATCACATTCAACTTCAAACATTTCGTCAAAGTTGGGCAATCTCAGGATAGGTGCAGAAGTTAGACGTTTCTTAAGTTCCTCAAAGGCTTGTTGTTGTGATTCTCCCCATTCAAATCTTACATCTTTTTTGACTAACTCATTCATGGGTGCAGCTATGGTAGAGAAATCCTTCACAAAACGTCTATAGAAGCTAGCTAATCCATGAAAACTCTTAATATCTCCAGCAGACTTAGGGGTTGGCCACTCAGTTATGGATTTAACTTTCTCTTGGTCCATTTTAATTCCTTCAGCACTAATCACAAATCCTAAAAATGTAACCTTCTCCAGACAGAAAGAACACTTCTTGAAATTAGCATACAACTTTTCTTTCTGTAGGGTGACAAATACAGCTCTAAGATGGTTCAGATGTTCACTTAGGGTTTTGGAGTAGATAAGAATGTCATCAAAGTAAACTACTACAAATTTCCCTATGAATTTCCTTAAGACCTCATTCATTAACCTCATGAAAGTACTAGGGTCATTGGTTAAACCAAAGGGCATAACTAACCATTCGTACAATCCAAACTTAGTCTTAAAGGCAGTTTTTCATTCATCACCTTCCCTGATTCTCACTTGGAAATATCCTTGTTTAAGATCTACTTTGCTAAAGCACTTAGACCCATACAACATATCCAAAATGTCATCCAACCTAGGAATAGGGTATCTATACTTTACAGTGATCTTATTGATGGCTCTACAATCTGTACACATTCTCCAAGTTCCATCTTTCTTAGGGACAATGATAACAGGAACAGCACAAGGACTCATACTCTCTTTTACTTTACCTTGGGTCAATAGTTCCTCAACTTGCTTTTGGATTTCCTTAGTTTCCTCTGGATTGGCTCTATAGGCAGGTCTGTTTGGCAGAACAGCTCCTGGAACGAAATCTATTTGATGTTCAATGCCTCTTAGAGGTGCTAAACCTGGGGGATCTCCTTCAGGAAACAAGCTAGAAAATTCTTGAAGTAAAGATGCAACTTCACTTGGTAAAGTAGATGGTATTTCAGATGAAGAGAACAGAGTTTCTTTATAAAGCAAGATATAAACAGTTTTCTTTGAATTGATAGCATGGAATACCTCACTTTGAGATGCAAAGAATGCGTTTTTCTTTAGAGATGGTTCGGCAGAAACTTTGATTTCTTTCGGTTCAATTTTAAGATGTGAACTTTTCAGTTGGTTTTCCTTGATGAAAATCCTTTCCAATTCCTTTTCTTTTGGATCATTATGGCTTTTTAACATTCGTTGTTGATCCTCAAAGACTTTGTGCGGGGGCAAGGCATTTAATTTGAACAGCTTGTTGTTATGCCTAAAGGAATATCTATTTAGGTAACCATCATATGTAACCTTGTTGTCAAATTGCCACGGTCTACCTAATAAGATATGACTTGATTGCATAGGGGCTACATCACATAACACCTCAGCAAAATACCCACCAATTGATAAAGAAACTAGGACTTGCTTTGTTACTTTAACTTCACCACACTCATTAAGCCACATAAGCCTATAAGGACGGGGGTGATTATTTAAAGGTAACTCAAGTTTCCTAACAAGTTCAAAACTTGCAACATTGGTACATGAACCAGAGTCAATGATCAAAGTGCAGACTTTCTTTTTAACCATACAGTGAATGTGGAATATGTTCTCTCTTTGTATGTCAGGTTCTTCAGTTTTAATTTGGGCACTTAGAGCTCGACGGACAACTAAGAACTCTTTTGTTTCACACTCATTAGTCTCTTCACTAATCTCTTCTTCTTCCTCACATGTTTGTTCAATCTCATTGTTTTCTTCACTCTCTTCCGATTCTTCTTCAGAATAATACTCATTAGACTCTTCAATAAACATGATGCATTTAGGGTTGGGACATTGATTAGCAAAATGACCTTTTCCTAAACATTTAAAACATTGAATATCACGAGTCTTAACATTAGGCGTACCTTCCACCTTGGCTTTGCCTTTATCAGTGATTGGAAACTTTGGACGACTTTGGATGTTCTGGGTTGATTTTCCTTGGAATCCACGGCCTTGACCTTGTTGTGGACGGAAAGGCGTCCTGGGCTGTGTTCTAGAACAACTCAAAGGATTAGTCCGAAAAGAAGGGTTAGAAGTTTTTACCTTTAATTGTCTTTCCACTTTCTCAGCAATGTGAACCATAGAAGCCAGATCAGAGTAAGGTGTAAGTTCCACCTTGAATGCAATCTCTTTGTTCAAGCCAGCTAGAAATCTAGCCATGGTGGCTTCCTCCGCTTCTTCTATGTTAGCCCTGGTAAGCAGATGTTCTAATTCTTTATAAAATTCATCAACAGATCTATTACCTTGAGAAAGTTGTTGCAATTTCTAGAAGACGCTTCTTTCATAGGAAGGAGATATGAATCTCTTCCTCATCTCTTGTTTCAGCTCGGACCAAGTGACAACAGGGGGTTGTCTTGTTCTTCTCCTGGTGTTCTTCAATTGTTCCCACCAAAGTAAAGCATAATCTACAAATTCAAAAGTTGCATACCGCACTTTGGCCAATTCAGAATAGTTAGTGCAAGAATACATATGATCTACTTTTGTTTCCCATTGCAAATACGTTTCAGGATCACTTTTTCCATGGAAGGGAGGTATTGTCAGTTTAGTAGTAATGTATTCTTCTTCAAGATGTTCATCTCTATCAGGTTGACGTTCATCATATCTTTCCTCTAGATAGGGTTCTTCATTGTACTCAGGGAGACTATCAAATCTTTCCTCAAAAGAAATGTTCCTACGACCACCATTACTACCTCGACCTCTACCTCTACCTCTAAGTGATGTGACTTTTCTACGTTCAACATGAGACTCATTACCATAAGAGGTGCCTTCTTGAAAAGGTATACTAGGTTCCTTTTGATCTGAGGTTGGCTTTTCTACTTTGCTTATCCTTTGTTTGTTATCCTCTATGTCACTTCTCATTAAACCAAATTGATTAACAAGGAAAGTGAGTGTTTTCTGTATATTCTCTAGGGTAACAGGGACTGGGGATGGGACAGGAGTAGATGGGGACGGGGATGATGCATTATCTTTCTGTTGGGGACCCATGATTCAGAAAACAATCTCAAAAGCAAATTAAAATATTGATAAGATGCAAATACTCTACTTTATGTTGACAATTGTTTAAAACAACAACTTGGACTATTTCTCCTAAGGATTCAAGTAAATCACAGAAGCCAAATTGTTGTTCAGGCTGAAAGAAATCTACGGGGTTGTTTAAGACAATCCCTCAATTTACTTTACAGCATATGCAATTATCAATTGTAGTAAAGTGAAAGTAAAGACACACAAACAAAGTGCTAGCAAGGGTTTGCTTTAGAAACTTTCAATATCTCAAAACTACAACACTTTGGGTTTGGTTTGGGCACTTTCTTTCTTTTGAGCTTTGCACAGGGATTTTCCCTTTTTGCAACGTTTAACTTTGGGCTTTTTCCTCACTTGGCTTTCTTGTGCAATTCTCTCTTGTCTTGCCTCTTACTTGTTGACAAATATTGGCTTTTCTCTCGCGTATTTCTCAATCAAGCTTAATTTTCTTTCTTTGGATGGTTTGCTTGATTGCTGTGAGACTACTCCTCACAGCCTACATGAGACATTGCCCACGGCCTTTAATTGCACAAGGTTTGTTGTATTTGGGAATTTGAAAGTTCCTCGTACACAACACGGCTAAACACTATGTAGTGAGAATTCAATTCACAATTACAACAAGTTCAAATTGTATATAGTGCAATGTAAGTTCAGAAATTGATCTAAAACAACAATTGGATAGCTCTTTAACAGTGTGGGGCTTAAACAATTCCTAACTTTCAGAATATATCTAAGTCCAACAAGTTGTTTGAAACAATTGAAATCAACAAAAAGACAAAGCTATTAGCATTCACCAAGATTTCAAATGAGCTTTAAAAGTTGTTCTAAATCACACGGTTTTGGGCAGTTTATTCTTTTTTCCTTTTTCTGTTTTTGATGCAAGTGATCTAACTAATCTTAAGATAGCTAAATGCAACTTAGTTGTTTCTAAATGCAATCTATAAGGCTGATTACTATATCAACTAATGGAAAATCAGTTTTGATGCAACCTAAGCTAACTTGTTTGTTTTGTTTTTAAGTGATCTATCCTACTTTGTTTTTGTTTGGTTTTTGTTTGTATGATGCAATCAGATTCTAAACTAAATGATACTAGATGCAAGGGTTGATGTTTTAACGTATGTCAATTGAACTAGGCAGCACACTTACTAGCTAAAACTACTTTGTTTTGTTCTTTGGTTTTCGGATTTATTGTGCTTAAACTAATCAACCAACTAAAACACTTAAACTATGTTGTAAACTAGTCTAACCAAGCTAAATAAGGCAGCACTATATAACGCCTAATCAGTTTGCACACAAGTACAAGAAACAGAATTTTAACAACTTGATTACAAGTAAACTATCAACTATTCTAATTTTTGTGTTCAAGTTTTCTGATTTAAGGACTTAACTAAACTAACACTTAAACTTCTAGATTAGGGTCTAATGAAGATTAACTAAGCTAGATTGAACAAGAACAATCAGTTTCACACGGTTTTGATCTAAGCTACACAATCAGATTCTAACAACACTAAGTCTAGTCTAAGTTCTTTTTGTGGGGGGGTTTTCGGTTTTGCCTACTTAACTAAGTTACCAAACTATAGTATACTATCTAACAAGCACTTTAAAACATAAACTAACTATATAAATAAACAGCAACTAAACGCAAATGAAATCAGTTCAACATACGGTTTGGGCAGCAACAATCATATGCTAGTTTAAACAATGTAAACATGAATAGAAGACTAACCAATGCTCTGATACCAATTGATGAGCCAAACGAAGGCTAGAAAACGTTGCCAAGGACTTTGTCTCCTACTCCAAACTGATTTGAACAAAAGCTATGGCAAAGAACATCACAATGACACCCCTTGAACTGTAACCGTTGTTCTTGGCTCAATTGATCCAACACCTCTCCCTCTTTGGCACTCCAACACATCTAAAACCTCAATGAGACCCTAAGATGCTGTAAACCAAAAGATGAAGCAAATACTAACAAGTTCTAGGCTAGGAACTTGAAAGAAAACCGTTAAGTGGTCTTAAACTTCAACTAGCATAAGTTGAGAACTCCTTAAAGGATATTTGATTGAAATGTGTTTGAAAATAGTTGTCTTTGTACATTCAGCTTCCTAAGCTATTTATACCAAACGAAAATTACAAGAGAAAGTACTAGACTGAAAAATGACATGCTTGCTTGGTAACTTGTTTGAACAACTTTATTTTCTAGAAAGCTGGTTGCTTTGCTGTTGATTCCTTGCTACTTTTCAGCCAAAGTTTTGATTGGATCATACGTGGAGCAGCTTGCTTTGATCTAGGCTTTGATTTGTTGCAAGTTGGTCTTTGAATTTTCAAACAAATATTCCTTAGTCCAGCTGTTTCTTCCTTGCTAGATTTCAGCCAAAATTCTGATTGGATATTGTAGTGAGCAGCTTGGTTGAACTCCCTTTTGATTGGTTATAGTTTAGGCTTTGAATAATCAAACCAATCAGCCATGAACCAGCCGATTTTCTCCTTTGAATTTGATTGGATCAAATGTTGAGCAGCTTGCATTCTTGTTCTAACTTGATTGTGATTGGTTTGGACAATTGCAAGACTCCTTCCTATTGGTTAAAGGTGTGAGCAGATTGTTTCTTCTTTGTTTCAACGTGAAGAACAATCTTGAATTTGACATGAATGCTTGTCACCACCTTGCTTGTAAGCTACTTGAATATCACCTCTTTGATTGGAAAAAATTCAGGTTTGAATTGCATCTTCAAGCTAAAAAACGTGTACCTGAAAGACAAGGCAAGAATACAACACAAACTATCCTAAAACAAAGTTAACAAACCAACAATATTAAAAAGAACATCTAAAGATATGTACAACATGCTTTTGATACAACTAGATCATAGCTTGTATCATATAAACCCAATGGACATCATCTTTGCTTGGTTCATCCTCTTCATGCCTGTAAAGAAATGATTCAACACAATGTAACAATTTCTTAGCCATACTCCTTGTTATGGGACCATTGTGGGGCAATGAGGTGTCATCATCAGTGTTTGTATCCACAAGGTTAGGCTGTAGCTCATCAAAACTCTACCCATTTAGCATGTATTTTGTTCAACTTTTCCTTGCCCTTTAAGGTACTTGAGGCTTTCATGGTCAGTGTGGATCACAAACTCTCTAGGTTGAAGGTAGTGTTGCCATGTTTGTAGAGATCTCATGAGGGCATAAAAATCCTTATCGTAGGTAGAGTAATTCAGTGACTTCTCACCAAAGTAGGCTATGGGTTTCTTTCCTTTGGGTACAATTCCTTAAGTGATTCAAATCCTAAGAATCGTGAGGCTAATGTAGTCACTAACGTGTATCTCCTAGAGAGGGCATCAGCAACTATGTTGTCATTTTCTTGTTTGCACTTAATCACATAAGGAAATTGTTCTGTGTACTCTACCCATTTGGCATGTCTCTTGTTCAACTTTCCTTGCCCTTTAAGGTACTTAAGGCTTTCGTGGTTAGTGTGGATCACAAACTCTTTAGGTTGAAGATATTGTTGCCAAGTTTGTAGGGATCTCACGAGGGCATAAAGTTCCTTATCATAGGTAGAGTAATTCAATGCAGCACCTTTCAACTTCTCACTAAAGTAGGCTATGGGTTTCTTACCTTTGGTCAAAACTACGCCTATACCCACTCAACTTGCATCACACTCAATTTCAAAAGTTTCATCAAAATTTAGTAACTAAGTATTGGTGCCGTGGTTAGCCTACGTTTAAGCTCATCAAATTCTAGTTGTTGTGGCTCTTCCTACCTAAAAGGCACATCTTTTTTCATAATTTCATTTAGGGGTGCAGCTATAGAGGAAAATTTTTTGACAAAGCGTCTATAAAAACTTGCAAGTCCATAGAAACTGCGAACTTTCCCTACATTTTTAGGTGTAGCCCACTCTTCAATTGACCTAACCTTTTCCTCATCCATCTACTCCCTCAGCCAAAATGACAAAGCCTAGGAAGACTACTCGTTCCAAACAAAAAGAGCACTTCTTAAAGTTGGCGTAAAGTTGTTCTTGCTTAAGCTTCTCAAAAACGCCCTAATGTGGTCAAGGTGATCTTCTATGGTTTGGGAATAGATTAAAATATCATCAAAATAAACAACAACAAATCGTCCTATAAACGCTCGTAAGACTTTATTCATTAGCCTCATAAAGGTGCTAGGGGCGTTGGTGAGCCCGAAGGGCATCACTAACCACTAATAAAGCTCAAACTTGGTTTTGAATGCAGTCTTCCATTCGTCCCCTTCTCTAACTCGTACTTGGAAGTACCCCTACTTAAAGTCGATTTTGGTGAAGAATTTAGATCCGTGCAACATATCCAACATATCATCTAGCCTGGGTATATGGTACCTATACTTGACGGTAATTTTGTTTATGGCACGGGAATCAGTACACATTCTCCAAGTTCCATCCTTTTTGGGTACTAAAATGACAAGGACAGCTGATGGGCTTAGGCTCTCTCGGACTTGTCCACTCGCTAGGAGTTCCTCTACCTGCCTTTGGATTTCCTTGGTTCTTTCGGGTTGGCTCGATAGGCTGGGCGATTTGGTAAAACAGCTCCTGGGACAAAATCGATTTGGTGTTCTATTCCTCTAATAGGTGGTAATCCGGATGGTGGCTCGGTGGGAAATAGAACATCGTACTCTTGGATAAGGGACGCAACTGAGGTAGGTAAGTTTGGTGGGAGTTCTTCTATGGAAAGGTGACACGACTTATGATTGAGAATGAGGACAGTTTGGTTGCTATAAAGGACTTGTGTGACCTCTCTTTTCTTTGCAAAATTCCCACACTTTTTTTGGACTCGGTGACTCCTATGGGTACTACCTCTTTTCCCTTGCTCTCTTGTTTTTTGTTCACTTTTCATGCATTTCACGAATTTTCTCTCAGCTTCTTTTTCCTTAGGACCGGCCCTAGACTTAGACATGCGTTGGTGATCCTCGTGGACTTTGTGTGGTGGAAGTGCATGCAATTTGTAAAGTTTGCCATTCAACTTGAAAGAGTAACGATTCAAATATCCATCATATGTCACATGTTGATCAAATTGTCATGGCCTACCAAGTAAGATATGACTAGCATGAATTGGTGCAACATCACATAAAACATGATCTTTGTAACTACCAATGCTAAGAGAAATTAAAACATGCTTACTTATGCTAACTTCTCCGCAATCATTTAGCCATGCAAGTTTGTAAGGATGCGGATGATTAGTCATTGGCAAATTCAGTTTTCTTACCAATTCGATGCTAGCCACATTCGCACAAGAACCGGAATCAATGATCATGGTGCACACTTTACCATTTATCATGGAATGAATATGGAAAATGTTTTCTCTATGTTGTTCGTGATCATCTAATTTCGGATATGCATTCAAAGCTCTACGCACAA
The DNA here is from genome assembly GCA_036186865.1 of Eustoma russellianum. Taxonomy (NCBI): domain Eukaryota; kingdom Viridiplantae; phylum Streptophyta; class Magnoliopsida; order Gentianales; family Gentianaceae; genus Eustoma; species Eustoma russellianum. The sequence continues at coordinate 10,721,388 of AP025074.1, read as the reverse complement.
CAAGAAATTCCTTAGTGTCAAAATCATCTAATGCGCCTAGATCCTCTTCAGGTTCAACTTCATTATCATGCTCAGATTCGTTTTCATGCTCGGACTCAGACACATATTCATTAGTTTCCTCAATTAACATGATTCGTTTTGCATTAGGACACTCTTTTCCTATGTGACCATGTCCTAGACATTTATAGCATTTAATGTCCCTAAACCTGTTTGAGAGATCAGAAGAATTCCCTATAGGAGCCTTTTGTTGGGCTCGGTCGTCTCGCCTTTGTGTGGACTATACATGGTTTTCCAACATTTGTGACGCATCTTGGTCACGTGTTTGGCCTCCTGTAGGCCGAGAGGTCCTGTTCCTGAAGGCTTGTTGGAAAACCTTGATGAAGACTGATTAGTACGATAAGTGGAATTGAAATTGGAGAAACTACGTACCTTTAGTTGGTGTTCAATCTTCTCAGCCATATGGACCATGGTTATGAGGTCGAGGTACGGTTGAAGTTCAACCCTTTGCGCAATCTCCCTGTTTAGACCATGTAAGAAACGAGCCTTGGTGGCTTCTTTGGGTTCCTGCAAGTTAGACCTTTCCAACAAAATTTCTAACTCTTTGTAATACTCGTCTACACTTTTGGAACCTTGTCTTAAGTTTTGCAAACTTGTGAAAATAGAAATCTCAAAATGTTTGGGATAAAACGTTGTCTCATTTCAAATTTCATTTCTTCCCAAGTGGCAATTGGCGGTTGTCTTGTCTTAGTCCTATTTCTACACAAATTTGTCCACCAATTTAGTGCGTAACCAGAAAACTCAATAGAAGCGTACCTCACTTTTTGTAATTCACTGTAGTTGGTACAAGAAAAGATTAGATCCACTTTCATTTCCCATTCCAAATATTCCTCCGCATTACTTTTACCATAAAAGGTTGGAATATTTATTTTTGTTTTGAGAAAATCGTCATCTTGCGGGAAAAGGGGATTTTGGCATCTTTGGTAACCACAGGGAGGGTGGTCATCAAAGTCATAATCATCGTGCTCAAATGGAATGTAACCATCATTGTACCTTCTTGGAGCGTACCTTCTTGGTTGCGTTGGAGGAACAAACCTTCTTGGCTCGATGTGTGGTGGTCTAAGGTTGTCATCCTCAACTTCTTCTGGGGGGGTGACGCCTTGGTTGTGATAGGGGAATGGCCCTGCTCGTGCCTTGGCCGTCACTCATCTTGTAGCTCCGTTCAACATCCTCCAATCGATGTTCGATTACCTCATTGTCATGCATGAGTTTCTTTTAGCATTTTCAGCATTTGTTGTTGCGTGTTGTCCAAAGTCTCAGCTTCCTTTGACTTGCTAGAAGCGGAATGAGTGCTGCTCTCCATGTTTTACCTAAAGATATTAAACGAAAACAGAAAGAAAAGGAAAGAACCAAACTAACACAAAGACAAACAAACTTTAAGTGATTAGTAAAAACGAAATATGAACACTCCTCTTTCTCTTCTTTCTACTCTCTTACCACTTTGCTTCTTGGATAACCTGAAGTTAATAAGATTCAAAGCGATCAATTAAGAAAGTGTTTTGCCAATGCTTCTCCGAATCACAACGATCTCCACTTGTTTCTCCCTTTTGCTCTCAAGTTGCATCAAATAGTATCAAAATAGAATCAAGTGAAATGGAAACAAACTTGAACTTCCTACTAAGATTCAAAGAAATTAAGTTACCAAAATTGATGTATAAGGCTGAACCAAAGATGAAGTAAAGGTTGCCGTGGGCAATCTTTAGTTAATTTTGATTCTATGCACTTACTATCCACAAAATGGTTCAAGTCATGCAATAATCGAGCAACCAAATGTGTGATTGGTTCAAGAAGAGCAGTATAAGGAGAATGAAATGTGGATGGACGGTTGTGTATAGTAAAACGAAATATGGTATCCAAGGTTTTCAAATTGCACCAAAAAATTTCAAGTAATGCACAAACGTTTTCCCCTTTTTCTTTTCTCTTTTTTTTTCTTTTTTTTATTGTTTCAATGCAATCAAGGTTCAGATTCCTTTTTTTACTAGGGGCAGAATTGGAATTTCACGCGTTTTGCCCTCAGAATTTTCGTCTTGGGCAGAATAGTGCAATGACTTTGATTTGCAGTTTGCAACCTTTAATTGCAACAAAATAACCTTGGAAAGTGAGGGAAATTGAGGTTGGGCGGAATTGGGGTTAGGGTTAGGGTTTTCAATTTAGGGATTTTTGGACGTTTTTGATTATTTGTAGGATTGGGGTTTCAGGAATCGAATGTACATATTGCTATTTGGGTTGGTAATTGAGGATTTGTGTGGTCAATTTGGATAATGGATGGGTGTAGGACAGAATTGAACAAAATTCAAATTCTAGGGTTAGGGTTTTTTTTGAATGAGTTGGGAACTCTTGATTCTGATTTTGTGTGGCAAAATTGGTTTGGGGCTTTTTGTTAAAAGGGTAAATAAGGTAGTTTGGAATCTTGTTGGTGATTTTTAGGGTCAGGTTTGGGTGGGTTTTGTTTGGGCCGTGGGTATTAGGAATGGATTAGGGGTTTGTTGATGTTGAAAATGGCTTGTGAAGACAAACACACGTAGGACTAGCTGGATTTAAAGCATGAAATCAATCACAATGTGAATCACAAGATGCATACAATCATCACCAGCTAAAAGTTTCGGCAGCAACAAGATGATTTGAAACCGAGGTAGCTTTATAGGCTGATGGTTGTAACGTTTAAAAGAAAGCTGAATGGGACATAAATGCGACAAACCCTAACTTGTTCAAGCTTGAATGACAAAGATCAAATAGTGACGACAAGGTTAAAAAGAAAAGAATGACACTTGAATGATGAATGACAAGATGCAGCAAAAGACAAACACTTAGAAACCTTAGGATGTTTTTTTGTATGATAGACAAATGACGTGTAGAATTAGGGGTAGAAGGACACAACTGAACTTGAAATGAATAGACTCAAACGAAAAGAAAAGGATAGAATACGATGGAATAGAGTAACCTGGTCTCTGATACCAATTTGATGCGTGCAAGACGTGGGCTCCAACAATTCCACCTTCTAAATGTCCTTCACAAAGGTTTAGGCACAAGGAAGAAGACTTCCCCTTGCTTCATTGGTGATAAAAACGTGTGGTGCAACAAGCAAGACCAACACTTCAAGATGGTCGTTGATCAGGAAACCAATATGGCCCTCCTGGACGGAACCTTTAAGCAATGGCAAAACCTTCAAAATGCTCAACTTTGAAGGATCTTAATTTAGGTTTTTAATGCAAAACCAAGAAAACAAAGTCTCACAATAAGTGAACATAATATCAAGAAGTTTTATTCATCCAAAGTTGTTGTTTTACGCGCCCCAAGGGCCTTATTTATAGCCTAGAAATCATCCCCCTTCAACCTTCAAATGACTAGAAACTAATTTAAATAAAGCTAACTAACAAATGTTTAAATTTGAAATTTGCTTGAAATTCAAAACTAAGATAATTCTAGCTAAAACTTGAAATGCTTGCAAGATGCCATCTTCTCCATGTTCAGCCATGTATGAGGACCAAATGATGTCTTGGAGGAGCTGATTTGATGAGTAGGATGTGCTTGAACTTGAATTCAAAAGTTGGATGAAGTTTGAATTCAAGTTGAGTTTGAATTTGAGTGCACTTTGAATTGGTTGTTGGTTTATCCTTTCCACATCCTTCCAGCCGTGTTCCTTAAATAATGAAGTGCAGAAAATCTGATTTGATGATGATAAAATGGCTAGGACTGAATTCAAAAGATGGTTGAATTTTGAATTCAAATTGAGTTTGAATTTGAATTCAAACGTGGATTCAATTTGAATTAGGATCTATCTCTCCAAGATGGCATGTTACTTGGATAATGAAGTGTAGAAAATCTGATTTGATGTTGATAAGCTGGCTGGAATTGAATTCAAATGATAGTTGAAGTTTGAATTCAAATTGAGTTTGAATTTGAATTCAAACTTGGATTCAATTTGAATTGGAATCTATCCTAACTTTCTCCTTCAAAATGGCGTGTAGGTTGGCTGAGATAATAGCTGAATTTTTTTTGAAATGTAAGCCTCAAATTGGTTAAAACTTGAATTCAAATCATGGTTGAATTTAAATTCAAGTTTAGCTTTGAATTTAAATTCAATTTGATCATCATCCTTTTTGCTTCAAAATGGCCGACCCCTTTTAATCTTTGGAGATGATTTTGAGTTCAATTTTGAAAAGAAGATTCCATCTTGGACACATTTGAATTTGTCTTTGTGGAGACAAACATTCTCTTCAAGACAACATTCCTTTTGTCTCCCATGTTGCAACACATGGCTACATTGCTGTTTTTGGGTCTTCATTTCATTTGGATATTCCATGTATCTAATTTACCTACAAAGCCACACATAAAAACAAGCATCACAAGAAAACTAGACTAAAATCAAACAAGGAATACTCACACACACGCACACTCATAAACGCTCAAAGGGTGGGTTCAATGAAGTGAACCCACGGAACCTTAGGTTCATCTTGAACATGCTTATACAAGAAGGTTCCAACTTGATGACAAAGTTCTCTTGCCCTCCTTGTCATGGGGCCCTTGACCTCTTGATGGGATCCTTGATCCTCATCAATATCATCCAGTCTAGGTATGGGATACCTATACTTGACAATGATTTTGTTTATGGCTCGGCAGTCGGTACACATTCTTCAGGTTCCATCCTTCTTGGGTACAAAATTGACAGGGACGGCTGACGGGCTTAGGCTCTCTCGGATTTGTCCACTTGCTAGGATTTCCTCTACTTGCCTTTGAATTTCTTTGGTTTCTTCAGGGTTGGCTCGGTAGGCTAGTCTGGTGTGTAGGATGGCTCTTGGGACAAAGTCTATCTGGTGTTCTATTGCTCTTATATGTGGTAATCCTGATGGTGGTTCGGTGGGAAATAGGACATCGTACACCTGTATAAGGGATGCAACAGAGGTAGGGAGGTTGGGTGGGAGGTCATCTACCGAAAAGTAACACGCCTCCGGAATGATGATGAGGACGGTTTGGTTGTTACAAAGCGCTCATGTGACCTCTCTTTTCTTTGCAAAATACCCACACTTCTTTTTGCAATCATTGACACCTACGGGTACTACCTCTTTTCCCTTATTTTCTTATTTCTTACTCTCACTTTACATGCATTCCACAAATTTTCGCTCAGCTTCCTTTTCCTTAGGGTCAGTCCTAGACTTAGATATACGTTGGTGATCTTCGTGGACCTTATGAAGTGGGAGTACATGCAACTTGTATAGTTTAGCATTCAATTTGAAAGAGTAACGATTCAAATATCCATCATATGTCACATGTCTATCAAATTGCCATGGTCTACCAATTAAGATATGACTAGCATGCATTGGTGCAACATCACATAAAATATCATCTTTAAACTACCAATGCTAAGAGAAATCAGAACTTGCTTACTGACGCTAACTTCACCACAATCATTTAACCACGCAAGTTTGTAGGGATGCGGGTGATTAGTCATAGGAAAATTCAATTTTCTTACCAATGCGATGCGAGCCACATTCGCACAAGAACCAGAATCAATGATCATAGTGCACACTTTACCATTTGTCATGCAGTGGATATGGAAAATGTTTTTTCTATGTTGTTCATGATCATCTAATTTCGAATATGCATTCAAAGCTCTACGCACAACAAGGAATTCCTTAGTGTCATAATCATCTAGTGCGCCTAGATTCTCTTCAGTTTCAGTTTCATTATCATGCTCAGATTCATTTTCATGCTCGGACTCAGTCACATATTCATTAGTCTCCTTAATTAACATGACTCTTTTAGCATTAGGACACTCTTTTCCTATGTGACCACAACCTTGACATTTAAAGCATTTAATGTCCCTAAACATGTTGGATAGTTCAGATGAATTACCTGTAGAGGCTTTTTTTGCTTGCCTCTGTCATCTTGTTTTTGTGTGCCTTTCACACAGTTGTCAAACCTTTGGGATCCACTTTGGTCTCATGTTTAGCCTCCTGTAGGCTGTGAGCTTCCAGTTCCTGAAGACCTGCTTGGAAACCTTGAAGAAGTTTGATTAGTAAGATAGGTGGAATTGAAATTGGAAGAACTACGTACCTTTAGTTGGTGCTCAATCTTCTCAGCCATGTGAACCATGGTCGTTAGATCGAGATAAGGTTGAAGTTCAACCCTTTGCGCAATCTCCCTGTTTAGACCATGTAGGAAACGGGCATTGGTTGCTTCTTCAGGTTCCTGCAAATTAGACCTTTCCAACAAGATTTCAATTCTTTGTAAAATCCGTCCACATTTTTGGAACCTTGTTTTAAGTTTTGCAAACTTGTGAAGATGGAACTCTTAAAGTAAAGTTTGGGACAAATTGTTGAATCATTTTAAATTTCATTTCTTCCCAAGTGACAATTAGAGGTTGTCTTGTTTTCTTGTTTCTACACAAATTTGTCCACCAATTTAGTACGTAGCCAAAAAACTCAATAGAAGCGTATCTCACCTTTTGTAACTCACTATAGTTGGTACAAGAAAAGATTAGATCCACTTTCATTTTCCACTCTAAGTATTCTTTCGCGTTACTTTTACCATAAAACGTTAGAATGCTTATTTTTGTTTTTAGAAAATTGTCATCTTGTGTGTGAAGGGTGTTATGTCGTCTTTGGTAACCACGGAGAAGGTGGTCATCAAAGTCATTTTCATCCTGTTCACATGGATTATAATCGTCATTGTACCTTCTTGGAGCGTGTGTCCTTGGTTGCGGTGGTTGGACAAACCTTCTTGGCCCAATGTGTGGTGGTCTAAGGCTTTCATCCTCAACTTCTTCAGGTGGAGGCCGTCGTGTTTGGGGAGTAGGAACGGCCCTGCTGGTTCCTTGCCCATCACTCGTCTTTAGGCTCCTTTCAACATCTTCCAACCCGTGTTTGATTATCTCGTTATCGTGCATAAGTTTCTTTAACATTTCCAGCATTTGTTTTTGTGTGTTGTCAAAAGGCTCAACCTCCTTTGACTTGCTAGGCGAGGAGTGAGTGCTGCTCTCCATGTCTCACCTAAAGTGATCAAAACAAAAATGAAAAGAAAGAAAAGAAACAAACTAACACAAAAACAAGCAAACGTTAGCTGATTAGTGAAATCAAAATACGGGCACTCCACTTTCTTTTAATTCCACTCTCTTACCACTTTGTCTGTAACCTGAAGTTAATAAGATTCAAAGCGATCAATTAAGAAAGGTGTGTGCCAAGTCTTCTCCCAATCTCAATGTTTTCCACTTGTCTCACCCTTTAGCTTCCAATTTGCACCAAAAAGTATCACATGGAAACTAAATGTGGTGTATGGTTGTAGACAATAAGAATGAAAGATGATACCAAATTGCACCAAAAAATTTCAAGTAAGGCACAAACGTTTTTCCTTTTTTCTTTTCTCTTTTTCCTTATGTTTTCTTTGCTGTTCTTATTGCAGATTGTACGAGGGAGTCCAAGCTTTTTTTGTGTCCAGGGGCAAAAAACGTATCTCCTCTTTTTTGTCCAAACTTTTACTCTTGAACAAATCCGTGCAACCAGCTTTCAATTTCAGCAAGGTACCCTCAAAAATGTAACATCAACCGTAGATGTGTCTCAATTATGGTGTAGAGAAAAGGAGTTGTGGAAGTTAGGGTTTTCAAGGGTGTTTGGGCCGATTTAGGGTTTTGTTCCAATCAGGGGTGTTGTATTTAGTTTGTTTGATAGAAAAGGCTTGTATCTGAGTGGAGATATCGTTTATGGTGTTAAGTTGAATGTGAGGTGAATCTTGGTTGGGGTTTAGAGGATAAACCGAGGCTAAGGTTTTGAAAATTAGGGTTTGGGTCAGTTGTTTTCAGTCTTTTGTGTTTAGTATGGTTTTGGAAATTGCATTCATCAGCAAGACTGAAGCATGAAATCAATCACAATATGAATCACAAGATGCATACAATCATCATCTACTAAAGCTTCGGTAGCAACTAGATGATTTGAGACCTAGGTGGCTTTGTAGGTAATTGGCGCAACTTTACGAGGCTAAAAGTGACCTAGATGCAAAGAACCTTAACTTGTTCAAGTTTGATTGACAAAATTCAGGAATTTAACACTAGAGAAATGTAGTGACTGACACTTGAATGATGAGCAACTAGAACCAACAAAAATGCAAAGTCAAAGTAGGACTCCTAGGACATAAGACTTGGTTTTTTTATATATTTGAAAGACACAAATGACGTGAAGAATGGGGTAGGATGAAGGACACAAGACTGGAATTGAAATGAATGGACACAAACGAAAAGAAAACGACAAATAAATGGTGGAATAGAGTAACCTGGTCTCTGATACCAATTGATGGGTGCAAACGTGGGCTCCTAAGTTTTCCACCTCCAAACGTCCTTCACTAGGGTTTAGGCACAATGAAGAAGACTTCCTCTTGCTTCCTTATTGATGCAAATGACTGGTTCCAACGAGCAAGAACCAAGACTTCAAGATTGTTGTTGATCAGGCAAATTGTATGGCCCTCCTGGACGGCACCTTAGAGCAATGGCAACACCTTCAAAATGCTCAACTTTGAAGGATATTAACCTAGGTTTTTAATGTAAAACCAAGAAAATAAAGTCTCACAAGATTTGGAGAAAATATCAAGTTTTATTTCATCAATGTTCTACCTTTTCATCACATGCCCAAGGCCCTACTTGTAGATTGAATTTTGCCCCTTTTCAATCCTTGAAATGACTAGATATTATCTTAAAGAAACTACCTAACAAATGTTTAAAAATTGAAATTTTTTTGAAATTCAAACTAAGACAAATTCTAGCTAAAATTTGAATTTCTTGTAGAATGCCAATTCCACTATCCAGCCATGTGTTGTGAGAGCCAAAAGGAGAGTTGGAGACTTGATTTGATGGATAGAAGGTTGTTGAAGTTGAATTCAAAGTTTGGTAGAAGATTGAATCCAAATTGAATTTGAATTTGAATTCAAGTTTGGATTCAATTTTGAGTTGTGATCTAATCTCCTTTATCCTTCAAGATGGCGTGTGGTTTGAGCTTCGAGGATGGTGGATGAGTTGTCTTGCATCTTGAAATTCAAATCTCAAATTAGTTGGAACTTGAAATTCAAATCATGTTTGAATTTGATTTCAAGTTTAACTTCAAATTGATCACATCTTTTTTGAACTTAAGTGGGGCCCCCTTTCCTTGTTGTTAGAGATAATGTTGAGCTAATGTTGAGAAGAAATTCCAGCTTGGACCGTAGTTGAAGTTGTCCTTGTTGAGACAAACATTCTTCTCATGACAAACATTTCTTTTGTCTCCTTCTAGGGCACACGTCTTTAAAACCATCTTGTGGACCTCCGTTTGGCGTGGAACTTTGCATGTACCTACTTTTCTACAAGGTAAACACATAGAAACAAGGATTACAAGAAAACAAAACAAAATTCAAAATAAAGAACACACTCACACACGCTTGTGGATCAACACTCATAGTGTGGGTTCAATAAGGTGAACCCAATGAGCCTTAGGTTCATCTCAAACATGCCTATACAAGAAGATTCCCAGCTTGATGTCCAAGTTCTCTAGCCCTCCTTCTTCTTATAGGACCCATGACCTCCTGATAGGATCCCTGATCCTCATCAGGTTGTACACTTGTTAACTTCCTAAAATGGTGTAAGAATGCTAATGATGGTGAAAGAAAGAAAATAAATAATTTCACACTCTTTCCTTAGTGGTGGCCGACCATGATATATTCGGGTGGGTAGAATACGACAAACATTGCTACCTCATTTTCTATTTCCTTTCTTTTTTCTTTTAATTAAAAGGAGGAAAAGTGTATGTCCTATTTTCAATTACATTTTAATTATTCCACATAATTTACTTTGCTACAAAGTGTATACTTTTTTTATTTAAAGGGTACTACATTTCTCACATGTCCTACTTAACACGGCACAACGGTCGACTAGTTTACATATTGTACAGAAAACAAGGTGTAACATTTTGCTCTTTAAAAAGTTTCGTCCTCAAAACCTACGTACCTTATCAAAAAGTTGAGGATGTTGTCCCCTCATTTGTGGCTTTCGGCTCCAGTAGCTTCGCATTCAGAATGATTGCTCCACAGCATCTTCACAGACGGGATTGACGGACTCCTCAACACTTGCTCCTTTCGATCTAGAATACGCATCAGAAACTTGTCATAAGTAGCATCATCTTGAATCACCAAAGACTGATGCTCCAAAACATGACTCAGGTCATGCACGTATTATCGTAGCTGCGATACATGAAACACATTGTGCATTTGCGACAGGGTGGGAGGTAAGGCTAGGCGATATGATGAGGTACAGGTGCCAAGCGGAAACAAAGACGAGGCAAGTCGAGGTGATTAGAATTATTTTAAGGACTTTTAGCTTAATAGGCCTTTAGGGTTATTTATTATATTTCTATGTTTATTAGAATTATTTTAAGGACTTGTAAGGTTGTTGTTGACGTTTGAAGATCAAAGGAGTTGAAGAGAAGCAAGCCCATTTCGGAATGTAATCTTCTGGTAGAACAAGTTTTTGTAAATCAGACGTATCTCTTCAACCACAAGGGCAAATCAAGTGATTCAAGTTTCTTTGGAAAGACAAGACAAAGATCTAGAACATTCATGTTTTGCACATCTCCAATATCTATCGTTATAATGGCCAAAAATAGCATTGAAGTTCAAGTACTGTTTCTGCCAAATTCTGTGACACAAGTTTAGTAACTTGGATTATCTCTTCAATGGGTAGGCCAAATTCAGAGAACTGCATATGTTATTTTCTACGCCCAATAGGCTACGATTCTTTAAAGAAGTCAAGTCCTAATTCGAGCTTCAAGTGATCCAAAAACAGGCCACAATTCATACAAGTTTTCAGGAGCCCATACTGAAAGCATTCAGGACACCTAAACTTTGGAGGGCCATATCTAACTCATCCCATGTCCAAATGAGGTGATTCAAAAGCCAAATTCAATTTTAAATCGTGTTCTAAGATTCTGAAGAAGGGATAAGGACCAGAATCGTCTTCTAGTAGCGGTCAAACCGTTTGCCAACAGATTGCACATTTTTAGCTTTTTTGTAGCCTTTTGACTAGCCATTTCTTTAGCTTTGTAGACTAGAATTTTTTTAGTCTTCTTGGCCCTATTTAAAGAGGGCATGAACGTCCATACAGAGGAAGAAAAGTTGGAGAATTGATTCATAAGAATTCTTAGGGAAAACAACCTATTTTCTCTTCACAAACACTTGTGAGTTTTTTTTATTTTTCTTAAGAACAAGTTGAGTGTTTTCTTTGTTTCTTTGAAGATCAAAGTTAGAATCCAATCAAGGTGTGAGAAACCTTGTGGGGGATATCCAAAATCAAAGGTGTGGCCGTCCAAGAGGGTGCAAACTTGCTTGGGAAACGAGTAACTTTTGAAGGAGGAAAGCTCAAACAAAAAACCTTGGTGATCAACGGCTAGGAGAGAGTTAAACTCTTGCCTACAACCGTAAAAGATCCTAGTGTTAAAGGAGACGGTCCGTGCGAGGCATGACAACCACGCATCAGTTTGGTATCAAAGCAAAGGTTCTCCTTTAATCTATCCTTCATTTTGCGTGTTTTTTCGTCTTCATCTTTGTGTCATTGGGAAAAAAAATTTTGTTCCAGGAAAAAATCAGCCTTAAAACTTCCATCCTACTTGCTTTTATTAAAGAAACACAACCTATCTTTCTGGACTTGACATATTGGACAAAGGACCAAAATTTCCTTGACATATTGGACTTATTGGACACTTTGGACCTATTTGACATATTGGACGCTTTGGACCTATTGGACCATATTGGACAGGACCAAATACCGAAACTCCTTGGACATATTGACAAAGGACCTTGACATATTGGAGTTACCTTGACAAGAACCCTATACAAGGAAAAGGACAATCTTTAAAACATTCAAAAGATTGCATCTTTGTTGTTGTTCACAACTGTTTTCGTTTGGATTACTTTGTCTTGTATCTGTTCTTGCTTGAATACATACTTGGGTATTAGGATCATTGCATAGAGAGATTTCATTTTAGCCACACTTATATTGCTTCTACTAGCCTAAAAAACTACCGTTGCTAACTTTAAATTTTGTTGCTATTTGGAGCTCTTAGTCATGCTTGGATTTGTGCATCTTACTTGCATTGTATGTTGTGTTTATTAATGCATACAAGTGATCCATGCTCATACAAGTCTTACATTACAAAAGATTGAGTCTCTTTTCACAAGAACATCTTTAAACCACCTTTTGTATAAGATTCGGCTTAGAACAAAAAAATTGGAGCAAGAAGGTTGTTGTGTTCTTTGAATAATCCTTTGGTTACTTTGAGTTTCTTGTATTTCAGCTCAAAAAAAAGAACATAAAAAAGGCGTTACAAAAAAAAGGAGTACAAAATAGTCGTTATTCAAAACAGACTATTTGAATTGCTTGAAACGATATCCTTGCACAATCAAAACACAAAACTGTAGAGAAAACGGGGTTCGAGTGATTACAAAATGCATGATTTAAATAACATGTTACAAAGAAATGCATGACATATTTTATGACATGACATGTTCTTGCATAAAACTTGTCTTATATAGTTCATATATAATGTTGTCGTACTAACGAGCCATGAAGCTTTAAAGCTTACATCAAATGACAAGCATTTGTTGTGTTTGAACTATTTTTAGGTGCCATCATTAATGAACTAAATTAGTTCGTTAAGTGAAGTACTTAGTTAAATAAACTAAGTAGTTCATTAAAGGAAGCCATATTTGGAAAAGGCACAAAGGCAACAAGTTGAAGAAAAAAAAGTCATCCACACCCTTTTCACACGCCATTTTAAATAAATATATATATATATATATATACACATAAATACTTAATAAAGCTTGCCATCTAGCAAATATTTGTTTTGAAGCTAAATTTTTAACATCTTTTTGCAAAATTTCTTTCGCAGATTTGCAATCAATACGTAAAAGAAATTTTTTATTTAATAAATCACTTTGAAATTTATTAATACATAATACAATACTCAAAATTTCTTTTTTAATAGTAGAATATTTATATATATATATATATATTCAGATTTTTTTGAAAAAGGCACATACACATATATTCCAACGTACTACCGACACATTATATATTTTACGTACGTACGTTAACGTCACACCACTATACTTAACTCATATTTATGAGTATATTCAGGTCTTATATCATATGATATAAGTCATGGTGATGACAAATCTATTACGACACGTTAAAAGGTTCTACACCAAAAATTGTCGCATCGGGTGAATACCGAAACTTTGCCAACGTGTCACGTACTTGCCATAAATAGATGGCCAACCCCTACACTTTAAAAACGGCCACAAATTTCGTGGCTTACATGGTATGTGCAGCCATAAAATCATTCCATGTTAACACACACAAATCACCCTCAATTAAGGCCAAATTGTGGATATTCCAAATTCAATTTTGTCACATGTTGGGTGCCACTTTAGATCAGCATAAGTGCTGAATATTAAAGTTTAATTTATGTATATTATGTGTAACATAATATATATAACATGTGCAAAAAGTTGGAATTTAATTAGAGAAAAATCGGGTAATCGATAAACGTCGAAAATTCGATTTTCCACGTACACGACACATGGAACATTTTTGGCATGGCATTTAACATGTATGTAGACACTTTTTACATACTTCATACATTCTAAAGTGTTCTAGAAAAATCAATTAAGGGCTGATTGGAATATACCATGTGTGTGTAATTATATATGCACTATTTTACAAAGTTTGCAAAAATAAAATTCAGCACATGCACAAGTCATTATACACGCCTACTACAGCTTGGAGAAGCATATGTGGATATTTGTCATCTTGATTGGCCAAGAATGAAGCATACAATGTTGGTGACAAAAAGAAAGGAGCTACACAAGGTAAACATTTCAAACTTTGTCACATTTGTAACACATGCTGAAAATTCAGCATGTGTACAATAGAGCTGGCTGATTTTTCCACTTAATGAGCCATATTTTTGCTATCTTGAATTATGTGGATTAATTGAAAGATGTTATGGAAATGTTTTGAATATATTATGGAATAAATAAAGTGATATATTTGAATATCACACATGCTGAAAATTTCAGCATGTGTGGGAATGTACTTGGCCGAATTCATGGCCTTATTGGTGACAATTTTTTATTCCAAATTTAGTGAAAATGTTATGTACTAAATGATGATTGATTTTTTTTTATTTTCAAGGAATAAATCAAATACAAACTTGGCAATAATTTGAATTAAGAGAGAATGTCACATGCTGAAATTTCAGCATGCACATGGGCGAAATTTTGATGGAAATTTGGAGTTAGTTGTCTTGCTAATTACGTGGGATGATTATGTGACTTATGGATAAGTTTATGGCTAATTGGCACATGCTTTTTGAGGTTTATTTTCAGATTTATCTAGTCATCAAATGATGACAACTTCCATCCAATCAATGAGTGCCAAGTAAGCAAGAGCTTAATGATCATTCAATGAGTAGGTGCCAAGTAAGCAAGACAATGTCACAATGATGCAATACACTCTTCCAAGGACTTAGAAGATAATGTTCAAGAGAGGAATGAGCTAAGGGGGGCGGTCATATGGAGATAAAAAGAAAAGAAGAGAGCAAACAAAAGAAATGACAAGTCTTGCAAATTGATGTGCTAAAAATGTTTTTGATCTTCTTCCTTCTACCTTTCTTTCTTTCTTTCTCTTTAAAAACCTATTGTACTCATATTCATATACTTGAATAGGCTTCATATAGACCACCATATATTCTCTTTATTGTTGTAAAAGATTGATCGAGGTGCGATCAATCTTGCACTTGCAAGGTGGTGGTGTTCGTGATTGTTGTATTCACATACAAGGTTTGTAAAGGGTTAGAGTTGGTGTGTAACTCCATCAACCCTGTGGTAAGTTGTTATTTTGTGTTTTGTGATTAGTGCTAACCGAGAAGACTGGAGTAGGTTGTTTGAACCGAACCAGTATAAAATTCCTGGTGTTATTTACTTTTAGCACTTACTTTCAGTTTCAGCACTGTGCATCGTTTTTCATCACGTTATTAAAAATAGCAAACGAATTTCAAAAATCACAAAACTTTCCAGAATCATAGCCACACGTCTTAAGGTTAATTTGGCGCAAGTTTCAACCCTTTTGGACAAGGATAAGTCATCCAAACGCCTAAGTTTTGAGACTAGTGCAGTCTGATTTTCAGGCTTGCAAAGGTTGAGACTTTGAACGTATTTGACTATCTTCCCAAAAGAATTTTTCAAAACTGTTTCAACCCAATTAAATAAAATTAATAAGGGGTTAGTCATTGAATTTTCAGAGCATTTGTAATTACGGATAAATAGGAATTAATTTTTCAAGTCAGACTACTGTTTCTGGCAGATTTGTGCAATCTGACCACCTACGATTTTTCAAGGGGTTAGAGGTTGAATTTTAATCTGAAATTTTTAGGAGATACTCAGAACATCTGAGGATAAGTTCTCTCCAAATTTCAGAATTTTTGAAGACCTGCAACCTAGTTTTTAGAACGTTTCAAAACTGGTCCTGAAAATAGAAACTGTTTTCAGAAGTTGGGTTTTTGGTTTAAAACAATTTTAAAAACCATATTTTCTGCACCCACTATTCAACCCCTCCCCCTTCTAGTGGTGCCTTGCAGATCCTACAAAAACTTCCTACAACACCCACGACAAAAAAACACCCTTTTATACACAAATTCGGACACTTCTTCTTTTATGCATCTTGGACATTGTATACGTGTGATTAAGTGCATTGAGTCTAAGTGTGGTTAAGGATTGCCCAAGGCAACCCATTAGAAATTCTTTGTCTCAGCCCTTTACATCTCATTTGGTTTCATAATTTTCTTGAATCTTAGAGTTTGTCCAAGAGTGTTGTCTGTCCTTTGTTCGGTATCCATTCTTACTTTGGTGATACTAACCCCGTTTTGAATATTGCACAAGCTTTTGAAGACCTCCACGTTGTTGCTCGTCTTGGTTGCTTCTAGCCCACGATTGGATAAGAGACACAAGAAAAGAGGGGTAAAAGGCTTGTAAGGGTTTGTAAGGACTTAAAGAGTGGAGGTAAAAGCCTTGAGTGTCAAAATACGAGTAAGAAAGGACAAGCACAATGATGAGCCAAATGAAGGCTAGAAAACGAATTCCAGGACTTTGTCTCCTATTCCAAACTGATTTGAACAAAAGCTATGGCAAAGAACATCTCAAAGACACCCCTTGAACTGTAACCGTTGTTCTTGGCTCAATTTATGCCAACACCTCTTCCTCTTTGGCACTCCAACACATCTAAAACCCCAATGAGACCCTAAGATGCTGTAAACCAAAAGATGAAGCAAATACTAACAAGTTCTAGGCTAGGAACTTGAAAGAAAACCGTTAGTGGTCTTAGTGCATTTTAACAAAAATGAATGATGTTGATATCATCTCAGTTTTGATCAAAGGGATTTTTATGTCAACAAAAAAGTTCTTTATTGCGACCAGCCTGCGGTATGTTTACTACTGAATCTTAGTTGCTTAAGTGAACTTTGGTTGATCTACAAAGTAACTAGGATAGGCATTCATGTACGTTTTGTTTGACCACTTTCTTGGTGCATATTGTTGATAAAGTTGACGAGTACGTTGCTTGTAAAATATTATATCCGTGGCATTGAGTAGGTATAAATTTTTCTTTTAAGGTATTTGCATCATTTTCCTAGCCAAAGGCTGAACGAATTTTATGTCAAAGATAACTATGTTCACTTGGCTGGCTCTTGACGGCTGTGCATAGACCTAGGATGTTGTTGTTTCCTAAGTTTCTTATTTCCTTATTTCTTTTGTCATGAAGGGCCAAACATCATTCACAGAGGTCTAATGTACTTTAAGCCATATTTCCATCACCTGTTAATGGACCAAGGGTTATTTTAGTTGTTGAATATTTCACTTGTTTATCTTTTCTCTTAGTGATTTTCCTTCAATCTGGTGTTAACTTGTCTTGGTTTAAAAGGTACCTGGCCTGCTCGTTTGTATATGGAACAGTTCAAAGCAATTATCTCTGAACACTCTGTTTGGATGCTGAGTATCCTTAAAGATGATACTAATCAGTTGGGAATGTGGACAAGAAAAACATAATGAATTTTCTCCATGTTTAAATTAACTTTCACTCATAGGTTCATTTGTGGTTGGTGGTTACTCCTAGAAGAAAAACAGATAGTAGCTGGTTTTTGCTCTGAACATTCTGTGGTATATATTGCCAAACAATCCCATATGTCCAAAGTTTCTTTTGTAGAAGAATCCCATTCTTTACAGACTGGTTCTCCTAAGGTAAACTTACTACGTCGCTTACCCATCTATCTTTCTATGAAGGTTACATGTTACGCATGTCCTTTGCCGTTTGGAATTGTAACAATGCCCGATAACCGTTTGTGGGGATGAGATCTTTTCCCACTTTGCAGGAGATGACAATACTAACATGATTTTTGGCAGAAGGTTCTTGCACTGCAGATTCTGTGGCAAATGTTGCGGCTAGTGTTTAGGAGAACACCCTCCCATGTGTCAAGAGTTTCCTTTGTAGATGGACCCCATTCTGTATAGATGGTTCTCCTGTGGTAAATTTACTATCATATTCCTCCCTATGAAGATTAGATGTTATGCTCACACTTGTGCCAATTGTGCAGGGTAAGCTTATTCAAGGCGAATACTGGCCTCAGCACAAATGTTGCTCGATTGTCACATTTTACTGTTTACAAAGTAAAAGCACACTGGTGAACCGTTACATTTAGTTCTTCGATTAATTCATCTATGGTGTTATTTTTCTTTAATTACTTATTTTATTTTTGCATAAGCGAAGATCTTAGGTGGCCAGCATGCAAGTCAAATGCCAACTCTAATTGCCGTTTGATATTCTTCCAAATCGAAGATTTCCATTGCTTTCAATTTAGGTTTTCCCAGATACTTCCTGCAATGCCAGCTAAACATTTCATTTAGTTTTTACATTAATTCTTTATGTTGTTGTCTTTTAAGACTTAGTTTTTCTTTTCTTTTTGTAGAAGCAACAATTATACAAGGTTGACACGATGCAATTACAAATGACCAACTCTAATTGATACCTGATATTCTTCTGAGTCAAAGATTTTTGTTGCTTTCAAATTTCATCCTGCAATACTGGTGAAAAGATTTCACTTAGTTGATTAGTTTCTATAGTAATTCATCTGTGATGTTATTCTCATTCTTATTTTCTGCATAAGGTAACATTTCTCTTTTGTGTGCAATCGTACTGATCAGATCTCGACTTGATTGGAAATTTGAACAAAAACAGCAAATGAAAACAGAAGTACATGCTGGTGCGGAATGATTCTTGGGGTTTTAATTTTTCTTTTTAGATTTGTTTATTTAATTTACATTAATAAATCTAAAGGGAAAAAGGCATCACAATGAAATATCATGCCACTCTTTTCTTTTTGGATATACCAAAAACGTTATCACGCTTCCCTTTTCTAGCTCTTTCTCCTTTATTGTCCTTGGTTTTTACGGCTTATGACTACTGAATATGTGGTAGAAAACCTTCTAACTGTCATTTGAAAGACAACAATGGTAATTTTGATTGAGTTTCAAGGTATTAACCTCACTCTGCTTAAACTATATGCAAATTAAACCAAAAAACTCTTGAGACGGGTATGAGTAATGGTATTTTTACGGTTAAGTACAATTTGTAGTTTTTTCCCTGCCGGGTCTTGTTTGATGGTCTGCCTTTGCTCTAATTCAGGGAGGAAAGTAGTGATGCCTACACTGAAAACGTCCTCGATTAGAAGGATGCCTGGTTAGTAATGAATAGGATAGGAATATATGACATGTAAAGGCATGTGATGAATAGGAAATATATGATATGTATAGGCCTCTCTACAAGCAGTTCACAAGAATGTGGTAAATGTAGTTACTGAGTGCTTAGAACCATAACCATGTTTACCCATATTCTTTTATTTTGTTGGCTTGACAAGGTAACTTTCAGCTAATGTTGCAGGTTTTCTTCTTTGGTGGCCTTATAGATGATAGATATTAGAAAGAATGCCATGGGCCAGCTGGCACAATATTTGCTTATGCACAAAAAAAAGAGTTACAGTGGCTACAACTGCTTTATTGAGTTTCCAATGCCAAAGGTGATCTTTATTGTCCAATTTATGTTTCGTAAGGACAATTCTAGAATAGCTTTATGGTTCAATTGTCTACTAGATGTCATCATCGTTTTCTAATTTTCAGATTATTTTTAATTTTAACCTTATTGGGTGGATAAATATATAAATACTCACTTCTTTTTTGACATCATAAGCTTTTAAAGGAGATAATAATTTATCATTTTTCACAATAGTTGTACTTTGTTCAGGGGTCAACTTATGTTGTTTTAATAGGCACGGGTAACTAGTGTGTTTTATTTGGAATAATTAATACAAACATCTCTAAGCTTTTAGATGAGATGATGAATTGTCATTATTCATAATGATGTTACTTCATTTAGAGGTTAACTTATGTTGGTTTAATAAGTGTTGTTTAACCAGTGTGTTGTACGTGGAATATGAGGTTTGCTTTTTCTTCCGTCCTATTTTACTCTGATCGATTGGTTGAAGGAAAAAGATCATTTCTTTGAGAATTTGGACCAGTTGAACGAGCAATACCTGGATACTTGGAATTTATTGAGGTAAGAGTCTGTAATTGTTTTGTCTAGGGAAAAGTGTATGCCGAACTATGTCTACATGGTTCAAAACCTTCATTTGTTTCTTCAATACAAAGTGATGATATTGTCAAACAAGATGTGTTTTTGAGAAATATGATTTTTGATTTTGCTACCAATAAAGTTTTTTTCTTCCTTGACCTGATTTTAGGTCCTTGGCCTGTGATAAATCCTAGTTCCTTAAGCAGCTGATATTTGAATATGAGGTTGACCAGCAACGTTACATAGATATGCGTTTATGAGTATCTCATCTATTGACTTTCTTTGTGAATATATCTGATCTAAGAGCCACCAATTGTCTTGATTTTTCTTTGTCCAAGTACATGATACATATACTCTGGATATAATATTAGGTGGTTTTCATATTAAACATGATTTTGCACCAGATATAATAAAAAGTTAAAAAGCTGATGTTCTTGATATTGATCTTGCAGTCAGTGGAGCATCTTTGGAGTGAGAGACCTTGTCTCTCGATATGTGGAATTAATGGAGATTAGAACTGCCTGATCCTTCTTTATCCTGTCAATTGTTGATATCAATATGTGACATAGTTTTAAATGTTTAATAGTTCATTTTAACAGAAATGAGTGATGTTGATATCATCTCAGTTCTTGATCAAAAGGATTTTCATGTCAACAAAAATGTTCTCTATTGCAACCAGCCTGCGGTATGTTTATTACTGAACCTTAGTTGTTTAAGTGAACTTGGGTTGTTCTACAAAGTAACTAGGATAGGCATTCATGTACGTTTTGTTTGACCACTCTCTTGGTGCATATTGTTGATAATGTTGACGAGTACGTTGCTTGTAAAAGATTATATTCGTGGTATTTAGTAGGTATAAAATTTTCTTTTAAGGTATTTGCGTCATTTTCCTAGCCAAATGTTGAACGAATTATATGTCCCAGATAACTAAGTTCACTTAGCTGGCTCCTGACGGCTGTACATAGGTTTAGGATGATGTTGTGTCCTAAGTTTCTTATTTCCTTATTTCTTATGTCATTAAAGACCAAGCATTATGCACATAGATCTAAGCCGCCCCCGATAGAAAAACAAAAAAAGGAAAAAGAAGAAGAAAAGGAAAGAAAGAAAACTCAACAAAAAAATGTACTTTAAGCCATATTTCCATCACCTGTTGGTGGACCAAGGTTATTTTAGTTGTTGAATATTTTGCTTGTTTATCTTTTCTCTTAGTGATCTTCCTTCATTCTAGAGTTAACTTGTCTTGGTTTAAAAGATACATGACCTGCTCGTTTGTATATAAAACAGTGCAAAGCAATCATCTCTGAACACTCTGTTTGGATGCTGAATATCTCTAAAGATGATACTAATCAGTTGGGAATTTGGACAAGAAGAACAGATTGTACTTTCTCCATGTCCTATTTAACTTTCACTCATAGGTCCATTTGTGGTTGGTGGTTACTCATAGAAGAAAAACATATTGTGCTTTTCCCTCTTCTATTTAACTTCCACTCGCAGGTTCATTTGTGGGTCAGTTACTCGTAGGCAAAGATCATTGCATGGAGAATATGGATTAGTTAAACAAGTATTATTTTGTCAAAGTACATTTGCTAGAAATTTTTGATTATCGTTAAAAGACTAGCTTATTATGCATTTGCTTGTTCATTTGATAAAAAAGGTAATGAGTTTGGTAAATACATGACTTGTTATGAGGTGGAATTGCGTCTGACTTTTTTTGTTTCTCAGTCAAACAAGTTCTTCTACAAGTTCTATTTGATTCATTTTATTTAGTTTATAATGAAACATCATGCAAGAAGATACTGCCATTTGGAATCTGATTTAAACTGCAACTGGATATTTTGACAAGTGTCTTAGTGGAAAGTCAAGATTTTGAACAATATTTTGTCCTTGCCGTTTGTAACTATAATGATGCCTGTACCACATGTGGATATAAGGTTATATTGCTGTGATTTTTTATTTTTTCTTGTTTTGCAGGAGATGGCAATAGTAAAATGATACTTGCCAGAAGGTTTTTGCTCTGAACATTATGTGGTATATATTGTCAAACCATCCCATGTGTCCAAAGTTTCTTTTGTAGAACAATCCCATTCTTTACAGACTGGTTAACCTGAGGTAAATTTACTGCGTTGCTCCACCCATCCACTTTTCTATGAAGGCTACATGTTATGCATGTCGTGTGCCATTTGGAACCGTAACAATGCCCAGCCACCGTATGTGGGGATGACTTATAGTGTTATGGTTGTTTTTTCCCACTTCGCAGGAGGTGGCAAACTAACATGATTTTTGGTAGAAGATTCTTGCACTGCAGATTATGTGGCAAAGGTTGCAGCCAGTGTTTAGGAGAACACCCTCCTATGTGTCAAGAGTTTCCTTTGAAGATGGACCCCGTTCTTTACCGATTGTTCTCCTATGGTAAATTTACTATCCTATCCCACCTTGTGAAGATTAGATGTTATGCTCACACTTGTGCTAATTGTGTAGGGTTTTAGCTTAGCCAAGGCGAACATTAGCCTCAGCACAAATGTTACTCAAATGTTATGCTTTATTGTTTACTAAGTAAAAGCCTATCTTGGTTTGATCGATTTAACTGGTACTGAGTTGAATTGTATTCGTAAAAAATATGAAGTTTTTTTCTTCTTTTTTATGGCTCTGTATCATAACATAACTTGTCTTAGAAATTTCTGGATGTGATTGGTCTGGCTTGAATTTTCTTTTATTAAAAAAGATGCAAGAATGTTAAGATGGATGTGTGGACATGCAAGAAAGGATAAAATAAAAAATAAACATATAAGGAGAAAGTTTGGGGTGGCTCATATAGAAGAGAAGATGAGGGAGTCAAGGTTATGATGGTAAGAACATGTGCAGTGATCCTGCAGATGCGCCTGTTTGGCGGTGCGAGACAATTAATGGGTTGTATGTTAAACATAGGAGAGGCATACCAAAGAAGACATAGAGAGAGGCAATAGAAAAAGATATGACTTACATGATAATTAGAGATCATATGGTCAGTGATAGAGCAGAATAGAGACATCTGGTAATGTAGCCAATGTCATATAGAAGGTATAAGATCTAAGCGAGAATTTTAGGTACTTAGCTTGGACACGGTTGAGGTGATATGATATTTTTAAAAGAGGTGTATTCTAAAGGCGCATATTCAAGTACTAGAAGACACAAAAGGAGGGTAGGATTTAGGCTACTCAAACAAATAAATAATGCGCAAGAAAAACGATTGATCCATATAGCCGATCTCATATAGTGAGAAAAAGGCTTGAATGTTATTGAAAAAACATGCAAGAATGTAGGAGTTACTGTTGAGTTATGTGTAGGAATGCTGCAGTAACTAGTGTTTGCAGGTTCTAGTGAGGCCATCTTTGGCTTTAGGTAGCATAGAGGAACCAAAGAATAAGACTCCAGAAGAGAAATTAGTTTGAAGGTTATAATGAAGCAAATGACAACATATCCGCAGTTTTCTTTTCTAGATATTACAATGGGTGAGCACCCTCTTTTCTAGATATTACAACGGGTGAGCCATTAGGAAATCAACCGAGATCACTGCAAAAACGCGCAGCGGAAAACAAAACTTGATCTCTGATTTCCTACCAAGGATACATGTTGTTCGTTTAATTCGACAAAAGAAATCAAAAAGTACCTCCGTAGATTCAAAATCTGCAGATGGAAGAGGTGCGAAAATACGATCACCCTCTGTCGGTATCCACACGAACGCTTCCGTCCGGAGTGCTAGCTCTTCAAACGGCGCGGCTGAAGAATTCGGTTTTCACAAAAACGATTCTTGCCCTTTCGTTTTATACTGGTTGTGTGGTGTACAAGATACACCATGCTCCGTACATATATAAATAGATATCAAAATCCGATTCCTAATCGGATTGGTTAATACCTATCATAATCCGCATCAAATACGGATTCTGTTAGGATTAGATAACACCAATCAAAATCCAAATCAGATATGGATTCTCTGTTATTATCCGATGATATAAATATATACAAAAAACGAATAACAATAATAATAATTAATATCCAATATTTATATTATTAATATTAAAACGATGATGATAATAATAATAATTAATATCCAATATTAATATTATTAATATTATTAATCTCAGCCATACGCATTCTTGTGTGTGACCCGATAGGCCCATATTAACTGGCAGTTGATTAAATCTCTATTAAACCAACAAGTCGTAATTGGCCTCTAGCAAGGCATTACAACTACCCAATTAATACGAGTAAAGTCCAACTAGCCTAATAATAGTACATGCATTAATCCTTTTGTCACACGATATCTAATTTGAACATAAGTCATGGTCAGCGTCATACTTATATAGTTCAAATATATGATTACTCGATCTCTAAGTAGACTGATAAAACAAATGATATTGATCACACTATCAATTCATTTGAGCACGGCCATGCATTTCACAGTCTCACTAATCGAGGGGCCCAAAGATATCTCTCTCAAAAGAGAGAGACAAATTCTATCTTGATTGTTCAATATCCTCTACATAATTTCTATCACATTCAATCATGACCTTTATTATTATCCAGTTACGAATAACGTTTGATCATGTCAAAATATAATAGTCCTTATGTTGGAAACTATGACAATCTCAAGTCAAAGGATTAAAACATGACTATCATGAGATTTACTTATGACGCTAATCCATGTAGTAATCTCATGATGGGTCTATCCAATACACTGTTCTCTAACAAGTATCTATGAGATTGATTCGTATCACCATACACATAATCATCTCATGATTATCAAATCAATACTCATACTGATTATAAATTATTTTATCTCTATAACAATAATGAATCAGGGACATATATCAAAATTGTGCAACATACTAACCAACAATAATAATAATAAAACCTCTTATATTAATAATAAATGCATAACATAAATATCCAAATCATGGCCTAGGGCACATACACTAACAATCTCCCACTTGCACTAGGCCTACAAATATCTGAGACCCATAGATCTAGTGTGTTGATCATGCTTGACCCGTGAGAGAGGCTTAGTCAATGGATCCGCTATGTTATCGTTTGTGTCAACTTTGCATATCTTGACATCTCCTCTATCGATGATGTCTCGAATGAGATGGTACCGTCTGAGTATATGTTTAGATCTCTGATGAGACCTAGGCTCTTTTGCTTGTGCTATGGCACCATTGTTGTCACAATAAATGTCCACAGGATTTGCAATGCTAGGTACTACTCCTAGCTCAGTGATGAACTTCTTCAACCAAACTACTTCTTTAGCTGCATCTGATGCTGCTATATACTCAGCCTCTGTTGTAGAATCAGCCACAGTGCTTTGTTTTGAACTCTTCCAACTAACAGCTCCACCATTCAATGTGAATACAAAACCAGACTGCGATCTGAAATCATCTATGTCGGTTTGGAACTAGCATCTGTGTAACCATTTACAACTAACTCGTTATCCAAACCTCCATAAACCAAGAATACATCTTTAGTCCTTCTGAGGTACTTAAGAATATTCTTGACCGCTGTCCAGTGACCTTCACCGGGGTCAGCTTGATATCTACTTGTTGTGCTCAATGGATATGAGACATTTGGTCTAGTACATAACATGGCATACGTGATCGATCCTATAGCAGAAGCATAAGGAATTTTATTCATTCGATCTCGCTCATCAGATGTCTGAGGACATTGATTCTTGCTAAGATGAATGCCATGAGACATAGGCAGGAATCCTTTCTTGGACTCTTGCATGTTGAACCTCTTCAACATTTTATCTATGTATGTACTCTGACTCAAAGCCTATTATCCTTTTAGATCTATCTCTATAGATCTTGATACCAAGGATATAGGTAGCCTCGCCCAAGTCCTTCATTGAAAATGAATTCCCTAACCAAGCCTTAACCTTTTGCAAGGTAGGGATATCATTCCCAATAAGCAATATGTCATCCACATATAAGACCAAAAACACTACTGCACTCCCACTAACCATCTTGTAAACACAAGGTTCATCTTCATTCTTGATGAAACCAAAGTTCTTAACTGTTTCATCAAAACGAAGATTCCAGCTTCGAGATGCTTGCTTCAATCCATAGATGGACCTTTGAAGCTTGCAAACCTTCTTTGAATTCTCAGGATTTACAAAACCCTCAGGTTGTGTCATGTACACATCCTCGAGTAAATTTCCATTAAGGAAAGCAGTTTTGACATCCATTTGCCATATCTCATAATCATAGTATGCTGCAATGGCAAGGAGAATTCGAATAGACTTAGCCATAGCTACTGGTGAAAAGGTTTCATCATAGTCTAGACCATGAGTTTGCTTGAAACCTTTAGCCACAAGCCTTGCTTTGTAGGTTTGCACATTTCCATCCATGTCAGTTTTCTTCTTGAAAACCCATTTGCAACCAATAGTCTTAATACCCTCTGGAGGATCAATTAAAGACCAAACTTGGTTATCAAACATGGATTGCATCTCAGAATTCATGGCTCCAAGCCATTTATCTGAATCTGGACCTGACACAGCTTCCTGATAGGTAGTAGGCTCATCTTGATCTATGAGCATAACTTCACTATCATCAGTCACAAGAAATCCGTATCTCTCTGGCTGACGATGTATCCTATCAGATCTGCGTTGGACTTGTGTTACATTTTCAGGCTCCACAACTGTTTGTGGTTCTGAAATCGTCTCTAAAGACGGTTCAACGATATCTTGTGGAAATTGAGTTTCCTCAAGTTGTACTATACTCCCACTAGTTCTCTTGGAGAGAAACTCCTTTTCCAAAAAGACTCCATTTCGAGCAACAAACACTTTGTTCTCTGAGGGAATATAGAAATAGTACCCTTTAGTTTCTTTAGGATATCCCACAAAAATACATTTGATAGATTTTGGAGCTAGCTTATCTGTCATTAATCTTTTCACATAAGCTTCACAACCCCAAATCTTAAGAAAAGACAAACTGGGTCTCTTACCAGTCCACATCTCATATTGTGTCTTTTTAACCGCTTTAGATGGTACACGGTTCAAAATGAATGCAGCTGTCTCCAAGGCATAACCCCAAAAGGATAAAGGAAGATCTACTTGACCCATCATAGATCGAACCATATCCAATAAAGTCCGATTTCTCCTTTCAGAAACACCATTCCATTGTGGAGTTCCTGGAGGAGTCAACTGTGAAACGATTCCACAATTTCTTAGATGTTGGTCAAATTATTGGCTCAAATATTCACCACCTCGATCTGATCGAAGCGTTTTAATTGTCTTACCAAGTTGATTTTGTACTTCATTTTGAAAAGTTCTAAACATTTCAAAAGACTCATGCTTATGTTTCAATAGGTAGACATAGCCATACCTACTGAAATCATCAGTAAAAGTAACGAAATACTGAAATCCTCCCCTGGCACTAATGCTGATTGGGCCGCATACATCTGTATGTACCAAGCCCAATAAGTCATTAGCCCTTTCACTATGTCCAGTAAAAGGAGTCTTTGTCATCTTTCCAAGCAAACAAGACTCGCAATTTTCAAATGATTCAAAATCAAATGAATATAATAATCCATCTTGATGGAGTTTAGATACGCGCTTCTCATTTATATGGCTAAGGCGACAATGCCATAAATATGCAGGGTTTAATTCATTTGGCTTAGTTCTCTTTCAAGATATGTTATAAATATTACCGTCATTGGAATCATCAAGGTTAAGGACATAAATGTCATTATAACTACTTGCAATACAATAAAGCAAGTCATTTTTATCAAAAATAGAACACTTCTTATTTTTAATTAAAAATGAATAACCTTCATCATCCAAAACAGACACTGAAATAAGATTCCTACTCATAGTAGGAACATAAAAGCAATTGTTTAAAACTAACAAAAGCCCATTGGGCAAGACAAGCTCATAGGTCCCTACAGCTATAACAGCAACTCTTGCTCTATTGCCAACACGTAGGTCCACCTCGCCTTTCTTCAACATCCTACTCCTTTTGAGCCCCTGCATATTTGTACAAATATGGGATCCACATCCAGTATCTAATACCCAGGAAGAAGAAGTAGATAAATTAATTTCTATAACATAAATACCTGAAGATGTAGTCGTACTACCCTTCAGCTTCTTCAACTCCTCCAAATAAACATCACAATTTCTTTTCCAATGCCCAGTCTTGTTGCAATGGAAACAAGTTCCTTCCTTAGGAACCTTTGCCTTGGGACCAGGTTTCGGTTTAGCTTGACCCTTTGCCCCTTTTGCACCCTTTGCACTTTTAGCCTTACCCTTGCCTTTAGCTTTCCTTTTCATTAGCTTGGTATTGACACTCAATACATGGGTAGGCTTCTTGATATTCCCCTCAGCAGTTTTGAGCATACCATGTAGCTCAGGAATGGACTTTTCCATATTATTCATATTGTAGTTCATGACGAACTGAGAAAAACTGCTAGACAAAGAGTGTAGGATCAAATCCGTGGCGAGTTCCAAACTCATGGGATATCCAAGTCTTGCAAGGTGATCTATATAGCCTTTCATCTTCAGAACATGAGCGTTGACAGATTCACCTTCAGACATCTTACAGTCAAAAAGTGCAACAGCAGTGTCGAACCTATCCTGCCTAGCCTGTTGTTGGAAAGCTTGTTTGAGATGCACACTCATCTCATAAGCTTCTAAGTGTTCCAAGTCTTTCTGAAGTCCTGGACACATAGTTGCCAACATTAGACATCCTAAAATCCGAAACAGAATCAATCTGCCATTCGAAATCCGAAAACCGAATCATCAATCGAATTGAAAATCTGTCTGTTTTGAATATGCATAACTCTTACAGAATCATTATCGGTTGTTCATATCGATATAAACATAATCGTTTTTGATCATCACATGAAAAACGAAAACTTTATATCACATATAACAATCTCGAATCATAAGGTCTCATGAAAACGAATTGAAAACATCAATCCGCTCTCACCAGATGAGATTCGAATAGGGTTTTACACATAGCGTATGTTTATATCTAATATAAACAAAATCGGTTTTGATCATCACATGACAAACGAAAACCGCCGTATACAAATCATCTCGTGAAAACGATTTGAAAAACACCACTCTTCTCTCATCATATGAAATCCGAGTTGGGGTTTTTGTACATATCATGCCATACGAAAAACAGTAAACATATAATCACATAAGCATGATATAATCGATTTAAACAAAATCAACAATTGTCTCTGATACCACTATTAGGAAATCAACCGAGATCACTGCAAAAACGCGCAGCAGAAAACAAAACTTGATCTCTGATTTCCTACCAAGGATCCATGTTGTTCGTTTAATTCGACAAAAGAAATCAAAAAGTACCTCCGTAGATTCGAAATCTGCAGATGGAAGAGGTGCGAAAGTACGATCACTCTCTGTCGGTATCCACACGAACGCTTCCGTCCGGAGTGCTAGCTCTTCAAACGGCGCGGCTGAAGAATTCGGTTTTCACAAAAACGATTCTTGCCCTTTCGTTTTCTACTGGTTGTGTGGTGTACAAGATACACCATGCTCCGTACATATATATATAGATATCAAAATCCGATTCCTGATCGGATTGGTTAATACCTATCATAATCCGCATCAAATACGGATTCTGTTAGGATTAGATAACACCAATCAAAATCCATATCAGATATGGATTCTCTGTTATTATCTGATGATATAAATATATACAAAAAACGAATAACAATAATAATAATTAATATCCAATATTAATATTATTAATATTAAAACGATGATGATAATAATAATAATTAATATCCAATATTAATATTATTAATATTATTAATCTCAGCCATACGCATTCTTGTGTGTGACACGATATGCCCATATTAATTGGCAGTTGATTAAATCTCTATTAAACCAACAAGTCGTAATTGGCCTCTAGCAAGGCATTACAACTACCCAATTAATACGAGTAAAGTCCAACTAGCCTAATAATAGTACATGCATTAATCCCTTTGTCACACGATATCTAATTTGAACATAAGTCATGGTCAGCGTCATACTTATATAGTTCAAACATATGATTACTCGATCTCTAAGTAGACTGATAAAACAAATGATATTGATCACACTATCAATTCATTTGAGCACGGCCATGCATTTCACAGTCTCACTAATCGAGGGGCCCAAAGATATCTCTCTCAAAAGAGAGAGACAAATTCTATCTTGATTGTTCAATATCCTCTACATAATTTCTATCACATTCAATCATGACCTTTATTATTATCCAGTTACGAATAACGTTTGATCATGTCAAAATATAATAGTCCTTATGTTGGAAACTATGACAATCTTAAGTCAAAGGATTAAAACATGACTATCATGAGATTTACTTATGACGCTAATCCATGTAGTAATCTCATGATGGGTCTATCCAATACACTGTTCTCTAACAAGTATCTATGAGATTGATTCGTATCACCATACACATAATCATCTCATGATTATCAAATCAATACTCATACTGATTATAAATTATTTTATCTCTATAACAATAATGAATCAGGGACATATATCAAAATTGTGCAACATACTAACCAACAATAATGATAATAAAACCTCGTATATTAATAATAAATGCATAACATAAATATCCAAATCATGGCCTAGGGCACATACACTAACATGAGCACCCTGATATTCTGAGTTATTAAGATTCTTTGTGAACGCATCCCACACTTATAGTAGCTTTTATTCTCTAAGTAACTACTAAAGTCACCCACAAGCATGGTTATTTTATTATGGAGTCATGTGCGGGGTTGATGGAGAAAGAACCTTTATTTTAAGTCTAAAGTCTTGTTTCCATTCAGGTGGATGGAGGTGTCCATCTTTGCAAGGGATGCACTTCATTTTCATTGATAGACAAGGATTTTTTTAATCATTGCTCCTTAATAATATTCTTATAGTCTTTTCTGATAATGGTTCTTTTTTCATTTAGGCAAAAATTTACTTGGGCACTTGTTTGAATATATCGATCAGTCACCTGACTGTAGGTTGAACATCAATTTGCAGTAAAACCCTGAATAATTTGAGATGTAAAAACTTTTTCAATCTTGGGGGTATCCTTAAATTGTTTTTAATAAACTTCTGCTGATGATTCTCATCATAGTGCCTAAGATAGAATAAGAATTTGTGTCCAAATAACTTTAAGGAAATAAATGTTAAAACCTACTGCAATGACGCAAAAGATAAGCTTTAGAGCTCCAAAAGGTTGCTACCCATTTCCTTGAGTGATTTTTGTTTAAATAACATATTTGAACGAGGTTTTGGAGGAATTGTGGAACTTTATTATAAACAAACAACCAAATACAAGCGTTTGCATCATCTAGACTACATTACGTAATATCTACTGTATCCAGAATAGTCGTATGTACATAAGCTAGCAATCTAACACGCTCTATGATATACCGATGTATAGTCCACGGGCTAGGCATTTGCTGAATACATCCATGTACATATTGGTTCCTCCAATACCATATATTGTATATTCCCTCGCGGAACACATATCGCCACTCGAAGCCTGAGGGTGTGCGTTTTGAATGCTGAATGTTGTTGAAGACCCATTCACGAGGAGAAGCTGTAGGTAGAAACTGTGTCAACTCGTCGAGAACCCCTAAGTATCTCCATATCTTCATTGCCCATGAACAATCTCGAAGAGCATGCATTGTATCCTCATCCGACTGCCCGCATATTAGGCACTTCGTGTCGACGTTGATTTGCCTCTGCCGAAGGTGATAGAGTGTAGGTAGCCCATCCTGACAAATTTGCCACAGAAAAGAATTTAATCGTGTAGGTCCTTTCATGCTCCATATATTCATCCAGCCCGTATGTGGTGGTGTCTCAGCCGATACTAAGCAGTTATACGCGGAGGCCACAGAAAATTTGCCTGATGTAGTTCCCTTCCATCTATAAGTACCGCTTGCATCATCGTCAAGAGTGTTTGAGGTCTCTAGCCCTGCACGTAGTAAGGAGGCAGTGCTTCGGATGTGTCGCCAGACGGTGGACGCATTACTGGACGTGCAGTTTTGCAGGATGCTGCCATACTTGTGGTTCAGTACTTGGACCCAAAGTTTCTCTGGATTTGTTAGTAATTGCCAACCCAACTTTGCCAACATAGCTATATTCATATCACGGAGCCTTTTGATGCCCAACCCACCATTGCGCTTAGGTTGACATATTACGTGCCAAGAACACCAATGTAGGTGTCGGTTTCCATCCATCTCCCCCCATAGGAATTTCCTTGAAATCTGTTCAATCTCGTCGATTAAACCCAGCGGTATCCTTACCGTTTGCATGGCATATGTTGGCATTAAATAACATATTTGAAGGAGGTTTTATTTGCCTAATTTGACAACCTCATCTGACTTAAAAGAGTTCATAGGAAGTTTGGCTATCTTATTTTCTTCCTCATTTGAACCCAGCGGTATCCTTACAAAATCGTGCATTTTGGCTATCTTATTTTCTTCCTCTGTGTTCTTCTACAAGACATTTTCAGACCTAGGTTGATTAGGGTTGAAGTTTTTTTTTCCTTCCAAAATTCTGGGACCATTGTTCCGTGGTTGATTATGCAATTGCATGTTATCTGCTCAATTTAAATCTTCATCATTTTGGCCTCTGTTTGGATGTGTCGTTCTATTTTTTGCTGAATGTTTATGTAATTCCGTTTCCTCTTCTACACTTGACTCTAATGATTTGTCTAAGCTGTGTCAGTGAACCGGTGTAATTTTTCAAGTTCCAGCCACTGTTGCTTTTCACTTTCATACTTCATATTCCAATTGTCTTAAATTCACCAGCTTTATAACCAATTTCTACCGATTTGTTGTAAATTTCTCTGTCTCAATATTTGGCTTGAATTAATGGAAATTGATGTTCAAAGAATGCTGCCATATCATATTCCTAGATGGTGTTTGATTTATGTCCTCAATGGTTTTGTTCCTTTGCAAGGTATTTGAGTTTTTGCCTAGCCGTGTGGGTGAGTGACCTTCACAGCTAAAGTTGCTGTGAGTCTGCAGCGGTGTTTTTTTACAACCAGTTGGTCTTCTGTTCTTCAATGATGAATCACACGTCCAGGTGTTATTCTTCCCTAAAACTACTTGAGTTGGTTTCTTCTTCTCAAGTAAGCTATTTCCTACTCTGTCTCTGTTTTTCTTTATGTTATTCCCGCTTAAGCCCTGTGATTGTGGCTTGGGGTTCATGGATGTCGTTGTCTGCCTGCTAGTCAATTACTCTGTTAGGGTAACCAACTGTGTTGGGTTAAAAGCTGGATCCTTGTCATGATGTTTTGTGAATCTATCTCCTAAATCTCTTACTCATAAGGTACCCTCCCTAATAGGTTTTCTCATCAATGAATTCCGTTCAGATGGTTGAAGGAAAAAAAACTTTCTATTGTTTCTATATGGTATAGAGACAAAAACCTATCAATATTGCTATTGATTTGAACCATGTTCAATTGTCTTGTGTGTTTGGGCACCTCTAGGATCTGTTCAATACTGGTAAAGTTAAACCAACCGTAACTGTTTAAAGGGGTGTTAAACCAAGGATCTTGTTTTTGATATGCTAAAAATGCTGAGTTCATTGGAGTATGAGTATTTTTAAATGATGAACCTGTTGATACCGAGCAATGAAAGATGTCAAGTTAAAGGTTATGATTATTGAGTTAATTGCACCTGATACCTATACTTTTCCACAAAGTTTTAAGTAGCATACATACTCTCATGAAACTCGCTTAACAGCCATACTTATTATGGAAATAGGCACCTGACATCCTTGCTGATGTCATAAAGACAATTTGCATTTATTTTTTAAAAGTTTATAGAAAAAATAATTCAAAAATAAAAAAAAACTCCACCCCCACCCCAGCCCCACCATCGACCTCCCTCCCCTATGAATCCATCTTCCTCCATCTTTATCTTCTTCCTCCATCTTCATCTTCTTCCACCCCATCTTCTTCCCTATCAATCCCAAACCACTTTCATTTCAATCCCGTGGACTGCTCTGCTCAACTCCCTTCAGCGTAATTCTTATAAAATCTGAAACCTGAAGCAGCCAAAAGATTAAGCCACTATTTTTCGACCTCTCCCAGGGCATTATGTGCCTCAGTTAGCAGAGGCGATCTACGAGAACAACAAGATTGTTTTGAAGGTCTGCTTTTCTACAAGTTGTCTTACTTCTAAGGATCGAGGAGAGCAAAATCAGAAGACTAATCAATAATGAGTAATTGCTAACCATACATGTCCATCTCTGCAACCAAAATGCAGGTGAGAAATGCACTTAGATGATGAAACAGATCAAACTGGTTTCAGATTTTATAAGAATTAGTAAAGCTGAAGGGAGTTGAGCAGAGCATTCCATGGGATTGAAATGGAAGTGGTTTGAGATTCGTAGGGGAGAAGATGGGAGGAAGAAGATGGAGGAAGAAGATAAAAATGGAGGAAGATGGATTCGTAGAGGAGGGAGGTCGATAGTGGGGGTGGGGTTTTTTTTATTTTTGAATTATTTTTCTATAAACTTTCAAAAAATAAATATAAATTTCCTTTATGACTTCAGCAATGATGCCAGATGCCTATTTCCCCAATAAGTATGGCTGCTAAGTGAGTTTCATGAAAGTATGAATGCTACTTAAAACTTTGTGGAAAAGTATGGATACCAGGTGCAATTAACTGTATGATTATTGTCCATCTTACATATTGGCATAAGACATTTGTTATGGCATCTTCTTATTGTTGGTCTTAGTTACCTCTGTGATTGGCTGTCCATATGGCGAGTTGCTATTCTTTATCCGGCTATGCCGTGATTGTTGAGCTAGATGTTCATTCCTAGCATATTTGTTGGCCGATAATAAGCTGTATGCCATATTTATAATTGGTCAGCCATAAGCCGTGTGCCATTGTTGATAGTGTTGAGGACCCCTCAATTGACTGAAAGGAAAAGAAGATGAGTTCCTCAAGGGATGGGTCCCCTTCTGCTTCTTAAGGAAGGAGGGACTTTACCTTACACAATTATTGTTTGAATGAACAAGAGTCTCTAT
Organism: Eustoma russellianum; assembly: GCA_036186865.1. Classification (NCBI taxonomy): domain Eukaryota; kingdom Viridiplantae; phylum Streptophyta; class Magnoliopsida; order Gentianales; family Gentianaceae; genus Eustoma; species Eustoma russellianum. Next base: position 10,686,585 of record AP025074.1, on the reverse strand, counting down.
AAGCTATGAACAATAATAATCTAGAATTATTCCTCTGAGTCATAGACATGGACTCCGCTGAGCCATTCTTTTTATTATTGAGGCCATAGTTGCCATTGTTGTTTGAATGGACAAGGGTTCCTCTGAGTTATGGACAAGAATATTCTAGAATTATTCCTTTGAGTCATAGACATAAACTCCTCTAAGCCATTTCATTTATTGTTAGGGTCTTTGTTGCCCTTGTTATGTTGCTGGATGTTTCTTCCCAGCAGGCCTGAGTTGCCATTATTATGATTTGGTGCCATACATGTCCTTATTATCCTTGTAAGATGTCGCTTCCGAAATATAAATGGTATGTTTGGCTAGATGGTATTCCTAGAATGTTCTTTATGGCCAAGTTGTCTGGTGAATTATGATGTCTTCCCTCAACACTAATTGTAGAATGAGTCAATATAGACCTCTATGTCCATAAATTAGTATTATCTAACAATAATAATAAGTGTTCTTTCCGTTACTCCCTTTAAATTGCTTATTCTAATCACTTGCCTGTATTACAATTGCAATTATTTAAACTGTTGCATTTGCCCGGTGGTTCTTAGTGTCTCCTTATCTGCATAGGGCCTGTGATTATATTTACCCTATTTGGTTTACATGGCTGATTGAAATTGAAAAAAAAAGTTTAAATGCAAGTCTCTGTCTCTAAAATCTGTTATTTCAGTATATATTGTGCTATTTTCTCTTCTTACCTTCTTAAAGTCCATGCCAGTTATTCTTCCCCAGGGTACATATTTATGTACCATATGTTGCTGTTGTCATATGCTTGTCGATTCACTTGTAAGATAAAATGATTATGAGATAAATCCCTATCGTCATTCTTAATGGCACAGTTGTTTGATCATTGCGCAGTAATTAACTGGAGGTAATCATGTGCTATGGATAACTCTAAGTCATGGTCAAGCAATCCCTAGCAAATGATCTCTATGCACTATTAGCTGAATATCTTGCTTTATATGATATATAAATGGCTCCTTGGTTTTCAATCGTTTTTTGGGCTGTTTAGGTATGTTCTGTTGTTTTGGTTTTTGGCATCTTCCATTCGGGGATCACTCTCTGCTTATCGTTCCTGGTAGTATGTTGCCTGAATAAATAATGGCCTTCCTCTATGTGAAGAACCATCTCTGATTCTAGCTGTTCATACTCATTAAAATATTGTTTGTTAATGCCTCTATGAGTTTACCTAAAATGCCCTCTGAACATGCTATTAGTATTGGGCAATCATCTTATGATTTCTAGTCATGCCATTTGGATATTATGTGTTATTGTTAAACTGTTTTATCTGCTTGGGTGTCTGGATCCATACATGATATCTTTATTGTTCCTCTTTTTGAAATAATGCTATGCTGTAATCCTTGCATCTATGCTTGCTCATTGATGATTAAGAATCAATTGTCATCTCTGATGGTGCGTATATTCAATTTATGTGCCTCTCGGTAGTATCTTGCTAAATGATCTAGATTTCCCTTGTGTAAATGGCATAAAGTTTTGTGAGGATGCATGATCCTGTAACTTTGAAGTAATATTTACATTGTAACAAGTCCTAAAATGGGATTTGAAATGTGGTGGCTAATAAATGAATTCTGTTTGTTGCTGACCCCTGTCTTCTTGTGATGATGTAAATTGAAGTTGTTCGTCACTGCAGTGTTGTCTAAACTCTTCTTTTACTGTATCCTTGAGTGTTGTCTTACCCTGAAAAACTTTTCTTTTGTTTTGTTCTCTCAAGTGGAAATGAATTGTTTCTTGCTTTCATATTTATGAAGCCGATACTTCAATCACGTTTTACAGAACGGAAAGATTCTCTCTCTAAAAAATCTGCTCCTACTTCTCTCTAGGGAAACCTATTAACTTTTCACAAACTCCAATACTCTCTCTTATTTCCACTGATGTAATATTAGCTGGTTTTCATATTAAACATGATTTGCACCCGATATAATAAGAATTTAAAAAGCTGATGTTTTTGATATTGATCTTGCCGTCAGTGGAGCATCTTTGGAGTGAGAGACCTTGTCTCTCGATATGTGGAATTAATGGAGATTCAAATATGATCCTTCTTTATCCTTTGAAATGTTATTGTCAATATATGACCATAGTTTTCAATGTTTAATAGTTTATTTTAACAGAAACGAATGTTGTTGATATGTTCTTGATCAAAGGGATTTTCATGCCAATAAAAAAGTTCTCTATTGCGACTAGCCTGCTGTATGTTTACTATTGAATCTTAGTTATTTAAGTAAACTTGGGTTGTTCTACAAAGTAACTAGGATAGGCATTCATGTACGTGTTGTTTGACCACTCTCTTGGTGCATATTGTTGTGTGTTTTTTTGTAAAAGATTATATTCGTGGTATTGAGTAGGTATAAATTTTCCTTTTAAGGTATTTGCATCATTTTCTTAAGCCAAAGGCTGAACGAATTTTATATTACAGACAACTATGTTCACTTGGCTGGCTCCTGACGGCTGTACATAGGTCTAGGATGTGTTGTTTCCTAAGTTTCTTATTTATGTATTTCTTATGTCATGAAGGACCAAGCGTCATTCACATAGATCTACGCCGCCGGCCCCGGAAAAAGAAAGGAAAAAGAAGAAGAAAAGGAAAGAAAGAAAACTCAAAGAAAAATGTACTTTAAGCCATATTTCCATCACTTGTTGATAGACCAAGAGTTATTTTGGTTGTTGAATATTTTACTTGTTTATCTTTGCCCTTAGTGATCTTCCTTCATTCTGGAGTTAACTTGTCTTGGTTTAAAAGGCACCTAACCTGTTCGTTTGTATATGGAACAACTCAAAGCAATCATCTCTGAACACTCTGTTTGGATGCTGAGTATCCCTAAAGATGATAATAATAAGTAAGGAAACTGGATAAAAAATAGTGTACTTTCTCCATGTCCTATTTAACTTTCACTCATAGGCCTATTTGTGGTTGGTGGTTACTCGTAGAAGAAAATCAGATTGTGCTTTTCCCTCTCCTACTTGACTTCCACTCGCAAGTTCAGTTATGGGTCGGTTAATTGAAGGCAAAGATCATTGCATGGAGAATTTGGATTAGTGAAACAAGTATTATTTTATCAAAGTTATTTGTCAGTAATTTTTTATTATCGTGAAAAGACTAGCTTATTTTGCATTTGGTGTTCATTTGATAAAAAAGGTATAGGAGTTTGGTAAATACATGACTTGTTATGAGGTGGAATTACATCTGACTTTTAATGTTTTCATGTCAAACAAGTTCTTCTACCAGTTCTATTTGATTCATTTTGTTTACTTCATAATGAAGCATCATGCAAGAAGATACTGTCATTTGGAATCTGATTTAAATTGCAACTGGATATTTTGACAAGTGTCTTAGTGGAAAGTCAAGATTTTGAACAATATTATGTCCTTGCCTTTTGGAACTATAATGATGCCCGCACCACGTGTGGAAATAAGGTTATATTGCTGTGATTTTTTTTTATTTTTTTCATGTTTTGCAGGAGGTGACAATAGTAAAATGATTCTTGCCAGAAGGTTTTTACTCTGAACATTCTGTGGTATATATTGCCAAACCATCCCATGTGTCCAAAGTTTCTTTCGTAGAAGGATCCTATTCTTTACAGACTGGTTAACCTAAGGTAAATTTACTGTGCCGCTCTTACCTTTCTGTGAAGGTTTTATGTTATGCATGTCGTTTGCCGTTTGGAACCTTAACAATGCCCAACCAGTGTTATGTCGTTTTCCCCACTTTACAGGAGATGGCAATACTAACATGATTTTTGGCAGAAGATTCTTGCACTGCAGATTATTTGTCAAAGGTTGCAGCCAGTGTTTAGGAGAACATCCTCCCATGTGTTAAGAGTTTCCTTTGAAGATGGACCCCATTCTTTACAGATGGTTCTCCTATGGTAAATTTACTATCCTATCCCCCCTTGTGAAGATTAGATGTTATGCTCACACTTCTGCTAATTGTGTAGGGTTTTAGCTTAGCCAAGGCGAACATTTGCCTCATCACAAATGTTGCTCAAATGTTATGCTTGCATCATTTTCCTAGCCAAAGGTTGAACGAATTTTATGTCACATATAACTATGTTCACTTGGCTGGCTCTTGACAGCTGTACATAGGTCTAGGATGATATTGTTTCCTAAGTTTCTTATTTCCTTATTTCTAATGTCATGAAGGACCAAACGTCATTCACATAGATGTAATGTACTTTAAGCCATATTTCCATCACCTATTAATGGACCAAGGGTTATTTTAGTTGTTGAATATTTCTTGTTTATCTTTTCTTTTCAGTGATCTTCATTCATTCTGTTGTTAACTTGTCTTGGTTTAAAAGGTACCTGACATGCTCTTTGTATATGGAACAGTTCAAAGCAATTATCTATGAACACTCTGTTTGGTTGCTGAGTATCCCTAAAGATGATACTAATCAGTTGGAAATCTGGACAAGAAAAACAGAATGTACTTTCTCCATGTCGTATTTAACTTTCACTCATAGGTTCATTTGTGGTTGTTGGTTACTTGTAGAAGAAAAACAGATTCTGCTTTACCTCTCCTGTGTAACTTCCATTCACATGTTCATTTGTGGGTCGGTTACTTGAAGGCAAAGATCATTGCATGAAAAATTTGGACTAGGTAAACAAGTATTATTTTGCCGAAGTGTATTTGATAGTAATTTTTAATTTTCGTGAAAAGACTAGCTTATAATGCATTTGCTTGTTCATTTGATAGAAAAGGTATAGGAGTTTGATAAATACATGACTTATTATGAGATGGAATTGCGTATGAACTTTTTTATTTCATTGTCAAACAAGTTCTTCTACATGTTCTATTTGATTCTTTTTCTTTAGTCTATAATGGAACATCATGCAAGAAGATACTGCCATTTGGAATCTGATTTAAACTGCAACTGAATATTTTGACTAGTGTCTTAGTTGAAAGTCAAGGTTTTGAACAATATATGTCCTTGACGTTTGGAACTATAATGATGCCCGCGTCACCTGGGGGAATCAGGTTATATTTGTTGTAAATTTTTTCTTTTGTCCTGTTTTGCAGGAGATGGCAGCAGTAAAATGATTCTTGCAAGAAGTTTTTTGTTCTGAATATTCTGTGGTATATATTGCATCATCCTATGTGTCCTAAGTTTCTTTTGTAGAAGGATCTCATTCTTTACAGGCTGGTTCTCCTAAGGTTAATTTAGTGCGTCGCTCCACCCATCCACCTTTCTGTGAAGGTTAAATGTTATGCATGTCCTTTGCCGTTTGGAACTGTAACAAAGCGCAGCCACCTTTTGTGGGTTGAGTTATACTGTTATGGTTGTCTTTTCCCAATTTGCCGGAGATGGCAATAATAACATGATTTTTGGCAGAAGGTTCTTGCGTTGCAGATTCTATGGCAAAAGTTGCAGCCAGTGTTTAGGAGAACACCCTCAAATGTGTCAAGAGTTTCCTGTGTAGATGAACCCCATTCTTTACAGATGGTTCTCATGTGGTTAATTTACTATCCTATTCCTCCCTGTGAAGATTAGATGTTATGCTCTCACTTGTGCTAATTGTGCAGGATTTTATCTTAGCCAAGGCGAATATTAGCCTCAGCACAAATGTTGCTCAAATGTTACATTTTACTGTTTACAAAGTAAAAGCACACTGGTGAAGCGTTACATTTAGTTCTTCGATTAATTCATCCATGGTGTTAATTTTCTTTAATTACTTATTTTATTTTTGCATAAGCAAGGATCATAGGTGGCCAGAATGCAAGTACAAGTGCCAATTCTAATTGCCGCCTGATATTCTTCCGAATCAAAGATTTCCATTGCTTTTACTTTAGGTTTTCCCAGACACTTCGTGCAATAACAGCGAAACATTTTTTTTGTTCTTACATTGTTTCTTTATGTTGTTGTCTTTTAAGACAGTTTTTCTTTTCTTTTTGCAGAAGCGATGGTTGTACAAAGTTGACACGATGCAGTTACAAGCGACCAACTCTAATTGCTGCCTGATATTCTTCTGAATCAATGATTTTAGTTGCTTTCGAATTTCATCTTGCAGTACTGGTGAAAGGTTTCAGTTAGTTGATTAGTTTCTGTAGTAATTCATCTATGGTGTCATTCTAATTCTTGTTTTTTGCATAACGTGTGTGATATGTATAGTAATATATGTGATATGTATAGGCCTCTCTACAAGCAGTTCACAATAATGTGGTAAATATAGTTACTGAGTACTTGGAATCATAACCATGTTTACCCATATTCTTTTATTTTGTTGGCGTGACAAGGTTAGCTTTCAGCTAGTATTGCAGGTTTTCTTCTTTGGTGGCCTTTTAGATGATCGATATTAGAAAGAATGCCATGGGCCAGCTGGCACAGCACTTGCTTATGCACAACAAAGAGAGTTACAGTGGCTGCAACTGCTTTATTGAGATTCCAATGCCAAAGGTGATCATTATTGTCCATTTTGTGTTTCGTGAGGACAATTACGGTCTAATTTTCTACTAGATGTCATCATTGTTTTCTAATTTGCTAGATTGTTTTCTATTTTAACCTTATTGAGTGGATATATATATATATATATATATATATATATATATATATATATATATATATAAATTACTCACTTCTTTTTTGACATCTTAAGCTTTTAAAAGAGAGAACAATTTATCATCCTTCACAATGGTTGTACTTCATTTAGGGGTCAACTTATGTTGTTTTAATATATATATATATATATATATATATATATATATATATATATATAAATTACTCACTTCTTTTTTGACATCTTAAGCTTTTAAAAGAGATAACAATTTATCATCCTTCACAATGGTTGTACTTCATTTAGGGTCAACTTATGTTGTTTTAATATATATATATATATATATATATATATATATATATATATATATATATATATAAATAAATTACTCACTTCTTTTTTGACATCTTAAGCTTTTAAAAGAGATAACAATTTATCATCCTTCACAATGGTTGTACTTCATTTAGGGGTCAACTTATGTTGTTTTAATAGGCACAGGGTAACTAGTGTGTTTTGTTTTTATTTGGAATAATTAAAACAAGCATCTCTAAGCTTTTAGATGAGATGATGAGTTATCATTATTCATAATGATGTTACTTTGTTTAGGGGTTAACTTATGTTGGTTTAATAGGTGTGGTTTAACCAGTGTGTTGTATGTGGAACATCAGGTTTGCCTTTTCCCCTGTCCTATTTTACTATCATCGATTGCTTGAGGGGAAAAGATTATTGCGTTGAGAATTTGGATCAGTTGAACGAGCAGTACCTAGATGCTTGGAATTTGTTGAGATAAGAGTTAGGGCGAAGTGTATGCCTAACTATATCTACATAGTTCAAAACCTTCATTTGTTTCTTGAATACAAAGTGATGATATTGTCAAATCAGATGGGTTTTTGAGAAATATGATTTTGCTTTTGCTACCAAGAAAGATTTTTTCTTCCTTGACTTGATTTTATGTCCTTGCCCTGTGATAAATCCTCGTTCCTTAGGCAGCCGATCTTTGATTATGAGGTTGACCAGCAACTTTACATAGATATGCATTTATGTGAATCTCATCTATTGATTTTCTTTGTGAATATATCTGATCTAATGGTACCAACTGTCTAGATTTTTCTTTGTCAAAATACATGATACATATGCTCTGAATATAATATTAGCGGGTTTTCATATTAAACATGATTTTGCACCCGATATAACAACAAGTTAAAGAGCTGATGTTCTTGATATTGATCTTGCAGTCAGTGGAGCATCTTCGGAGTGAGAGACCTTGTCTCTCGATATGTGGAATTAATGGAGATTCGAACTGTCTGATCCTTCTTTATCCTTTGAAATGTTACTGTCAATATGTGACCATAGTTTTCAATGTTTAATATTTCATTTTAACATAAACGAATGATGTTGATATCATCTCAGTTCTTGATCAAAGGGATTTTCATGTCAACAAAAACAATTCTCTATTGTGACCAGCCTGCGGTATGTTTATACTAAATCTTAGTTGTTTAAGTGAACTTGAGTTGTTCTACAAAGTAACTAGGATACGCATTCATGTACGTTTTGTTTGACCACTCTCTTGGTGCATATTGTTGACGATGCTGACGAGTACATTGCTTGTAAAGGATTATATTCGTGGCATTGAGTAGGTATAAATTTTTCTTTTAAGGCATTCGCATCATTTTCCTAGCCAAAGGCTAAACGAATTATATGTCACAGATAACTATGTTCACTTGGATGGCTCCTGACGGCTGTACATAGGTGTAGGATGATGTTGTTTCCTAAGCTTTTTATTTCCTTATTTCTTATGTCATGAAGGACCAAGCATTATGCACATAGATCTACGTCGCCGTCCCCGGGAGAAAAACAAAAAAATAAGGAAAAAGAAGAAGAAAAGAAAAGAAAGAAAACTCACCAAAAAATGTACTTTAAGCCATATTTCCATCACCTATTGGTGGACCAAGATTATTTTAGTTGTTAAATATTTTGTTTATCTTTTCTCTTAGTGATCTTCCTTCATTCTGGAGTTAACTTGTCTTGGTTTAAAAGGTACCTGACCTGCTCATTTGTATATGGAACAATTCAAAGCAATCATCTTTGAACACTCTGTTTGGATACCGAGTATCCCTAAAGATGATACCCATTTCCTTGAGTGATTTTTTTTAAAATAATATATTTGAACGAGGTTTTATTTGCCTGATTTGACAACCTCATCTGACCTGAAAGAGTTCACAGGATGACTAAAGCTTAAACTCATATACTCTGACTAGAGATTTTTCCCTAAAGAGAAGAAAAGGGTTCTTTGTGGTGATTGCACTTATTCTAAGTTTTATTCAAGTATAATTCAACAGGTTCTATCTGCATGAAGCTAATCGATCAAATTTGTTGGTAATAATTTACCATGAAAAGATTCTTATAATTTGATATCTAACCCATTTTCTTCCAAAAAGTTGCAAAAGTATATTTCTTGTAAAGACTTGTGCTGTTTTGCTAGAGATAATCTGTGCTACTTCATCCATGTGGGATTTTAATGGGCAGGAGTTTCAGTTGATCGACTATATTTACACTTGGGATCTTGAATGCTTATTCTTCTAGTTTCAATGAACATAATAGACAGTCCCTTGCTACTGGAGAGGTTTATTTGATTTGATTTGATTTTTAATGTTTATGAACAATTTTGATTTCTTTTATTTCAAGTTTTTCCTTTTCTCAAATACATTGATTTTTCACCGCCGAGGACCGGTGACATGTGTGTTGCAGTTTTGGATCTTCTGATTCTTCGATGCTGAGTGCCAGAGAATCCTTACAAAATTTGGTGAGGCATTTTATTTGGTTCTCAGAGCTATTCATCTATGGTGTTACTTAAGAAAAAAATTTTCTTTATTTTCTCAGGAGGGAAACGCATACGAGGTTCAAAGCATGCAAATTACAAGTTACCAGTGCTAATTGTAACTTGATATCCTTCCAAATCAAAGATTTCCATTGCTTTCAAAATGAATTTCTATTACATATCTTTTCTTGTGATACTATTCTCGGTTGAGCCTAGTAGTTGCCATTTATTTTCCGCAGACCTATCTCTGGGGGTTATTGATATCAGAAATTTGTTCTTGAACTTCATTTCAAATACAAAAAGGAGCTAAGAATTGTGATGGGCCAATGGCTGTTCCTGAATCTTCTTTTGCTGGGATCGTATATGATGAATTGACTAGCTATTTCAAGCTAATCCAACAATAGTTTCCAGGTTGGATAAGCTTCAAGGTTTTAGTTCAAATAGATCAGAAAGAAACAGGTATTAGCTCGAAATTTGGGCTGGATGGTTAAGCTATAAAAAAGGTTCTTATAATGACTATATTCAGGTATGTTTACCTTTTTAAAGGTACCTCTCTCTTCTTGTGTGTTGTTACAATTTCCTTTGGTTCATTTTCTTGCATGTAGTGCGATATGGATAATGGTGATGTTACAGTAATTTGCATGAATTACATATGAATAGCCATCTATGTAATGAAGCATATTTTCAAAATTGGTCATTAGTTTCCATAAGAAAGGGATAAATATTTGCTCCTGCACTAGAGTTTGATTTATTTATGCTTTTGGAGTGGGAGGTGGGGGTGGAAATAGACAACAATATCAAGTCACTACAACCTATCAAACAATATCAAGTGACTAAAGGCAAAGCCTTTCACTATGGAAAATTCACATATATTCTTCAGTCGCATTCAACTTTACAATTATTATAGGATTCTATTGCTTGGCAAGAAGGAACGCGATAATACTGATATTTTCCATATCTACATTTTCATTTGCACAAGTTGAAGTGATAATCAAATTGGAATGTTCTTGATGTTGATCTCACAAGTTTTGTTGCTAAATACTTGGAATTTATTGGTAAGTGTAGCAGTTACTGGATTGGCTTGAAATTTATAAAGGTAATTATGCATCTGCATCGTTTAGCGAATAGCGTATAGCTGACTATGTCTATGTAGTTCAAAACCTTCATTTGTTACTTAAATTTAAGGAGATAAATATTAGCACATCAGATGTGTTTTTGACCAATCAATGTGATTTGATTTCGCTACTTTGAAGTTTTCTTCCTTGACTTGATTTTAGGTGCTTGCCCTCTAAGAAATCATCGCTCACTAAGCAGCATCTTTCAAAGTAAGGTTGAGCATCAAATTTATGCAGATCTCCCGACTTTCTTGGCGAATTTCTGTAGTTAAGTTCCACTTATTGTCTAGATTTTTATTTATGTCGAAATACATGATATAGATGCTCTGAAAATAATGTTAGCATGTTCTCATGTTAAAACATGACTTTACACTCGGTAAAGTAAAAGGTTCAAAGAGCTGATGTTCTTGATACTGATCTTGCACTCATTGGAGCATCCTTTAAGTGTGAGATCATGTCACTGGATATGTGGAATTAATGGAGATAAGAAGTCTGGTGGCCTTTTAATGGTTAGGAAGATGGCTCTCTCTCCACTTTCTCTCTCTAAACATACTCTCTCTCCAGAAAGTGAGAAAAACGCTTCAAAAATCCTAAACTACACGGTGAAGAAGCCGCAAACCACCACAAATGTGTTGACGGTGGATAGAGGAAGTCAGTTTACACATAATGGGGGAGTGGACATACCAGCAAGCGAGACGAGTTGGGCGAGGAGGCTGGCAAATTCAGTGAAATCTCCCAGCTCGAAGGTGAGAAGCCTAAGTTTTCAGCCTCTGGTGGAGATCAAAGGAAAATGTAGGCCTAAAGTACTGAGTCTGATGTAGCGAGGTCTGTGGAAAAGTGGAGGTTCTCTGCAATTGGATATGTCAGGAGGTTGAATCCATCATATACTACGATGAAGAGCTTTGTAGATATGCGGCGGAGTTCGAAGGGGTTGATTGAGGTGCAGCGACTGCATGCGGGTATGTTCGTCATTCGATTCCAGAGCAAAGAAAGTTTGAGGCAGGAATTAGAAAACACCCCCCCATTTTGGAAATAAAATGTTCCTCTTAAAACCTTGGAAAGGGAGGAAAACAATGCAGAAGGCAGAGGCAAGTACTGTACCAATTTGTGTGCGTCTACCAGGGTTGGGGGTCCAATACTATGATGCAGAAGCTTTGGAGAAGATAACTAGGGCAATTGGGAATCCCTTGTATGCAGATCAACGGACAATGGAGCAAGAAAGGCTGGCTTTTGCAAGAGCGTGTGTGGAAGTTATAGTTGGGGTACCCGTACCAGAAATCATTGATTCATAAATGAGTGTGATGAAGTTGTTGAGCAAGTTATTCAAGTTGAGTGGATCCTGGCCCAATGCAGTGAATGTAAGGTGTTTGGACATGTCATCTATAATTGTCCAAGACGTGTTCATGAAAAAGGCCAATAGAAGAAAATGGAATATAAAGCCATGAGGCGTAATTTTCTCATGGGAAAAAATAATAGCATTGTTCCTGGGCGGTACAAGGGGAAGGAAGTAGTGGTGGATGACATGGATGGGACAAGTGAGCCTGGGAAACTTGGGCCTGTTGTGCTTGATTGCACATAGGAAGCTGTAGCCGCTCTTGCTACATCAGGATGTCCAAATGAAGTTACTGGGAAGGAGGGAGTTAGTGAGCCAGTGGGGATGGAGGTTCCATATGAATTGTCTGTCCTCACACCTGTTGGGAAGGGTAGGTGGCAGTTGGTGGTTGGAGGGCCTTGTATGGACTTTGACACCCCCGAGCTGTAGTAGAATACTCCAGTGGTGAGGGCTCACTCAAAGTAAAAGGTACTAAAGATGTGACTGATATAGTGGGTGAGCGTGAATATGGGAAGGATTATGCAAAGAAGTTCAGTAATATTACGGATAGCTTTGAATCTGAATCTTAGGAAGATATCGAAGAAAAAGATCAAACATATAGGGATGAAGCACTCATACAGATGCAACAGATCTTGGACAAGAACAGAAAGAAAAGAGGAGTGCAGAAAAAGAAGGGGAGGAAGACTAAGAGGCACTACAATAATTTTATATGAAAATCTCTAGTTGGAATATAAGGGGTCTAAATGACCCTGTGAATTAGCATGAGGTAAGACAGTTTCTCATGCGCAATCATATAGATATAATAGTATGTTAACGTCATCAACCATCTGATGACCATGATGTTTTCCTTTAATTATTACAGTCGTTTCTGTTTCCTAGATCACTTTTAAGTGCTGCATTTCTACAGGTTAATCTGTAATTTTTGTTGAAGGTCAGGTTTCATCATAAAAGGTGAAATACCACCATGCACATGTTTGTAGTCACAAGCTGGACATTTTTGCTCAGCTTGCTCTTGAAGCTAATCATAGTTTCGACGCTTTTGTCAAAATATTTGTCATGCTGATGTGTACGATAGAAGATGCTTAGATCTCATTTTGGGGCTAGATGGAGATCTAAGATGAATTCTTTTGAACCATGTATATCTCTGGCGGGTATAGGGCAAGATTGCTTTCTTATTCCTGTCTGACTGACCTCATAAGAGCGTCTGTCTGTATGTGTGTGTTTAATCTTTTACATTTATATCTTAAGTCTAGGATTAAGGAATCCGTATCTGTATCAGTCGAGCAGGATTTCAAAGCGTGACCATGCACTACGGATTTAAACCATAGCGCGTAAGTCTGGATAGTGATTAGTCGAGGTAACAGCTTTTGTTTGGCAGTCTGTTTGTGGGCTACTTCTTAGTCGTTTATGTGGAACAGAGGGACACAGGTTGGAAGAGATAAATCGTGTTATGTCATACGGTGAACCGAGAGAAAGGAGGTAGGGGAGTGGTGTGGTGAGAAGATTAATATTAAAATATTGGCGGTAGTCTAAGCAGGTAACATGGGAATGAGACTCTGAGTGTAAATTGCCATTTTCGTTTGTTAGAGCTTAGGAACGTTCTTCATGTGTGCATGACCAACTCTTGTGGAGCAATGTCTATATCTGAGTACCAACTCCATTGGTCGGTATGTCAAAGAATAGCCAAGAGAGATTAAGGAATAAAGTTCGGACTATAGAAATGGGATTATTTTTTGAATTAGTATGCAAAATTTTTTATATATACGAGTGCCTATACGTTTTTTTAAAAGCAATTGAGGTGTAGTGCTAGTTGGGTTTCTTATTGAGTCTAATATGCATGGACTTTTATACTCTTTGGACTTTTATTACCAATATCCAATTTCTCCTCCAAATATCTCCTCAAATAAGGACAATGCCATCATTTTCATACTCTTTGGTACCTTACTATATAAAGAGGGCTTTCCCTTAAGGCCAGGATTCTTCCTTTTCCTGTTTGGAACCGAAAATATATTTGGATGCAAAAATAAGGTTATACACCGATCCCGAAGATATACACCGATCTCGAAGGTTCTCAAAGTTTAGTTTCATGAGCTTCGTGTAGAATATAAATCAAGTTCACAGGGGTCCTTAGGGCGTCGTTGTTCCCCTTCATTTTCCCACTTTTTGGTTGGATTTGCCATGTTTTCCTTCTTTATGGCAGAGAAATAGGTTCTGCTGCATTGCTTCTGTTAGGTAATGTGCCCGTTTACTGTACCGACTAAGCCTTTTTTACAGTTTTAAAATCATTTTTGTAAACAATATATATCATGCATTAAATGCATCAAAGTAATGGATCTTCTCCACAATCCTTTTAAAACCATAACCCTCATGCTTTCCCATCTTCGAAAATGTGTCTAGATTCTTACAAAACCATAAGCCTCATGCACCGCACTTTGTCCTTTGACTTTGACAGTGATAATGCTTTGTCGATCTTCAACAGCCTGAATCTTATACAAGTCAAAAGAAAGTTTCCTCCCTTTTTTAATGCAGTCCTCCAAATAATTCACGCGAAGTATAGACAATTTCATCCTTATGCAAAGACCAAAATTGTCAAAGGTACAGAAAGGCAAATGACAACGTCTGACCAATTAAGCACTTTGTAGAAGTTCTTCACCTCGTCTTCCTCATCTCTGCATTTCGGTCACTAAGCCCTCAATTACAACCAAGCAGTCTGTGTCTACAATATTCACATGAGTGGATATAAAGAAGGAAAAGAAACTTAAAAGATTCAAAAAGGCTTCTAGGCTAAAACCTTTATTTATCTTCTTGCGGACCTGTGCCTCGACAGCTTCTTATCTTTTCTTCCATCCATCCTGCAAAACCACCACAATTACAAAGCCTCTAGCAAGGTTTTGGTTTGTATACCATAACAAAGTAATTTTTATTATGCTGAATTGCGACCCATGTCTGCCTGCTTTGTCACTTGATATATATTTTGATCTACTGGTAGTTCGTTTAAGGTCTCTTTTCAATACGAGGAGCATAATATTTGCTTCCTCAAATATAGCCAAGGTGGGTAGGTAAAAGGTTTAACAACAAGCTTTTCTAGCTGACTGAGGAATGCAATCCTTATTGGAAGGAAGAGCTATGGATGAAACATGTGGCTTAACAACAATAGTAGGTAGTGCCTTGCTGTCCATAAAAACGTCCCAAATTATACACTGCCTTTCTTAATAAAGTTAATTTCTACAGTTTTAAAATCATTTTTGTAAACAATATATATGGATCTTCTCCACAATCCTATTAAAACTAATTGGATCTTTTGCATGAGATTTCATCTACTTCTTTCCGCAAAGTGTAATAATGTAGTTTTAATCGGTGTTATGGGTAAGACCAACACACACTTACATCCATTGTGGTGTATTGTTTTTTTTAAAGTAAAACTATGCTGTTTTACCTTGTGGAGGGAGTTGTAGATATGATCTTGTGAAGAAAATCCCATCCCGGATTTGAAGTAGTCACTAGCGAAACTGTTGAATAGCCAAGAGAGATTAAGGAATAAAGTTTGGACTATAGAAACATGATTATTTTTTGAATTAGTATGCAAAGTTTTTTACATATACGAGTGCCTATATGTTTTTTAAAAGCAATTGAGGTGTAGTGCTAGTTGGGTTGCTTATTGAGTCTAGTATACATGGACTTTTATACTCTTTGGACTTTTATTACCAATATCCAATTTGTCCTCCAAATATTTCCTCAAATAAGGACTTTTTTTTCATAAGCCTCAAAAAGGTTATAACTGTTAGTAAAATCATTCGTGTTTGCTGTAGCATTCCTCTCCTAAAATATGAAAATATTTACCAAGAATATTCGTTATAGTACGATGAATGGATATCTCTCATACTGAAATAGGCTTGAAGAGAAGGTGTCCAACTTAGAGTCGGAAAATAAAGTGCTTTGTCAGCAGGCCCTTGGAATGGCTCAAAGTAACAAGTTACTATATGGGCGTTCTAGGTCAATTATGCAGGTTTGTTTTGAAGTATGCTACTTTGTGCATTTGTGTGCAGGACATTCTCAGTTACTTATATAATTGTTTGCTTTGTTTTGCTCTACATACTTATCAGAGAAGAGAAAGTACAAGAACTATTGTTGTAAGTATAACTTCGTCTATTAAGTGCTTCATTTTCTTTTCAGAATAGTTACATTTAACAATGACCGTAATAGTAATAGCAATAATTATTGTTGTTAATTTAGGACCTACATAGTACTTCAACGAACTCCAGGGATGCTGAAGAGGTTGAGGGAAGGCCACAAAAATCACTAAACGACAAACAGCAAGAGTATCAGGACTTGCTCATTTGATGTGTTGCACAGCATCTAAGCTTTTTCAGAGGCAGACTTGTTGCAGCTTGCATCATCTACAAATGCCTTCTACAGTGGCATTCATTTGAAGCTGAAAGAACTAGTATCTTTGACAAGATAATACAAACCATTGCCACGCCATTAAGGTACTTTAAACAAAATCAATGCCGATACATCAATCTTGTTGGCAGTCCTATTGGCATTATTCTTAGCAAAGAGTTCTTTTAACTGAAGACGCAAGACAACAATGATGTGTTAGCCTATTGGCTTTCAAATTCATCTACATTGTTGCTGCTGTTACAATGAACACTGAAAGCTGGTGGAACTACTGGAGTGACTCCACAACACCGCCGTTCACCATCAGCCACCTTATTTGGGAGAATGACATAGGTGAAGACACTTATATTTTGTTGTGGTCCCTATTAGGCTTATTTATACTTCAATAAACTCTCGCAACTTTTGCAGAGTTTTATGGAACTCCCATGGTGTTAATCTTTCTCTTATAAATGGTGATCTGGTGGGGTGGACGTCATACGGCAAGTGGATGCTAGATAACCCGCACTTCTGTTCAAGCAGCAGCTAACATCCTATGTGGAGAAGATTATTGGAATGATCCGTAACAATTTGAAGAAAGAGATTTCACCCTTGCTGGACTTGTGCATACTGGTGTGTTCTAGTCGATACTTGCAGATCAGGTACAAGTTTCATCATTAGTAGGTATAGATTTACCATGTGGCTAAATTTAAACTTCGTTGTTGCCTAATTAATGGCCTAGGCTCCAAGGATATCCAGAGCAAACATGACAAAGGGAACAACTCGTACACTTGTTAATGTTGCTGCTTAAGAAATATTAATTTTTAACTGGCAAGGTATTGTGAAGAGTCTTGAAAACTTTTTGAACATATTGAAAGCCAATCATGTAAGAGGTTTTTTTTGGGCTGTGTTCTGCATCCAGTGACTTTTATTATTGTTGTTGTTGTTATTATTCCTTTCACCCTTGTTGTTAGCTTTATTTTGTGTATTTATTGATTCATTTATACGTATTAACATTATATCCTTTTATTTCCATGGCTTTTACATGTCCCCTTGGTTTCTTAAGTTTCACTTGCAATGTTTGGCATGCCTTTATACCCCTGATGTCATAATATTATGTATGTAATTGTTAGAGTTACTGAATTATAGGTGATTTTCTTCCTTATTCATCCATCAACTATTTGATGGATTCGTGACATATAAACTGGCAAGTTTCGTTCCAGTTTTATGGTCCTCTTTATTTCCTGGGGAGCATTCTGAAAGTTATATCTCTCGAATAGTCACTTCATGTCTTCATGTCCATTAAATGGAGTGATTTACAAGGTTTTCAAGGCCACAAAGTTATTAAAGCTTCTGTCTAGGGTTTGGTTCAACTTGATTGTATCTCCTGGCTAAAGTCTATCTTTAAACTTTTCCCAGATGCCTAGGGATTCACAATTTTTGTCACCAATTGGGTTTACTGACATGTCATCAGGTATCGTCTTAGGTCAGTCCCTGGTCTTGATAATGCAGAATGATCACTATAAAACGTCCACTCTAGCTTGTTGCATCTTCTGTTATAAAATCCTTTTCTTATCTCTATTGATTTTAGAAACTAATTTTCAAAGGTTTGCAGTTCGAGTTTAGAGTTGTAATTACATAATCTATTGGATGTATTCAGAAGTGGCTAAGACTATCCAGTCTGTGTTATTCAGGTGCCCCTTCCTAGTGCGGAAAGTCTTCATTCAGACATTCTCCTTCATAAATGTGCAGTTGTTCAATAGGTTGGCTCTCTTGAAGCGTTTGATGTGTTTAAAAAGTATTCCTCTATGCTTCTGAGACTTTTCGAGTCCTTGGTTTTCTATTTCTATGTTACGATTAACTTTTGTAGCCTTTTGCTGAGGCGGGAGTGCTGCTCGTTCAGTAATGGTGAGTATGTGAAAGACGGACTAGCCAAACTCAAACACTAAAGCTATAATTCTACAGATGAGGTATATTTGTTTTTTCTTTAATTTTAATTTTCTTGGAAGACTAGGTTTATTATGTTTTTCCTAGCTTTGCAGATGTGATTTTTTCTTGCTTTGATGATATCTGTGTTGTAGTATGTTGGCTCATCTTGGGACGAGTTGTAACACATACGACACTGAATTTTAATTGCCTTGGAAGACTAGGTATTGTGTCTTACTACTTAAACAATTTCTTCGTGCATATTTTCTGCACTATATAAAACCTTGTTGAAGACCTCCATTATCCTGTAATTTTTCCTTCTACTGGAGCGTGCTAATATCCTTTTAGAGGAACTGATTCTCTTTGTGGGAGACTTCTGTTATCCTACGGAACCAAATTTGTTTTTGCATATTAAGCTACCATATGTAAACTAATCAATCTGTTTGGCCAAAGAAGACCCTTGATGAATTAAATACATGATCCGTCTTTACATATTAAGCTACCACATGTTGAAAACAAATGCCGCATGGAGTATTGGGTTAATCACCTTTTGCGTTGAGCTCCAAGTGGACCGGAAAATGCACTTCGCAAGAAATTTACTGTCTAAAAGAACAATTAATTTTGAACAAGCAACACTGTCCGTTATGAATCAGGTGCATGCAGTAGGATCAATCAAGTCCTAAGCACTTAGGGTCATCGGTGCGAGAACAGCAGGATGAAGACTCAGTTTTGAAAGAAACATGCCAAAGATAAAAGAATAAGAAGGTTGCTCTTCTGGAGAAGACGGTAATCTTAGATCAGCTTCTTGAGAAAAACTCTATGTTAGAGACTTCACTAACAGATTTAAATGCAGAATTGGAAGCTGCTATAGAAAAAAAATAGAAGCTATGGAAGAATCTTAGACATCTCTATTACAAGATTTCTTCTCTTATTGACGAGAAGGCTTCCCTAGCAGTTGAGAATTCCATTTCTGGTGCTCATACTGAACTTCAAGGTTTGAAGACCAAGTCGTGTACCATAGAAGATTTGCTAAGTCACTTGTAAATGAGAAAGGCATTATTGCTGGCAATAAAGATAATTTGGCTTATGAACTAGTGAGCACTCAAATAAGACTTGAAACATTGGAGAAAAAATATATTCAAAATCAGGAGAAAAATGCTCCCTCTTTGGAGAAAGAGAAAGAGGCACCGGTTTGTAAGATAGAAGAGCTAACGATCTCCCTTGATATTGAAAAGAAGCATGCCAAGTTTGAGCGACTCAGTCACAGTTGTTTGAAATGTAAAAGGAGATGAACCTGCTGCTTGAGGAGCTTAACCCTTTTTTTTGGAATAGGTAAGCCGGATTGAGGAGAGGGTAGAGAAGATGGAAGAAGACAGAAGATAGTGGGCAGTTGAAGAGTGACACAAAATTAATTGACTCCATGTGGCATTTGTTTGCAACACGTGGCATGGGCAATTGCCATGTCATTCTGTTCAGGCCAAATTTTGCTTGATATGATATTTTCCATATCAGTCAAATAGTTCAGGGGGATTAAGGGTGCGATTTAAAACATAAAGCGGCAAAGGATAAAATTCGCATACTACACGGGGCAAAAGATGATTAACCTAATTAAATATATAGATACATAAATATATATATATATATATATATATATTATTTTCGGATTTATATATATATATATATACATATATATATATACACTGATTGTTTCCAGAATTATATATACATACATATATTAAACTGTTTTAGAAATTATTTATATATATATATAATTCTATTTTTGGTTATATATTTATACATTATATATTAATTTTGGATTTATACATACATACATATATATACACTGCTGTAGTTTTTTAGAATTATACACCCAAAATTATGTTATGTTTCTGAAATTATAAATATACACATATATACTCCTTTTATATATTCAATAATATGCTGATAAGTTTAGAAAACTGTTTTTACTATTTTGGATTTAGATATACATAATAAACTGTTTTGAAATATAGTTATACATTTATATGCGTAAATTGTTTTATTTTCAGAAATATTTACATGTATTTATTTACTGTTTGCATAATTTTATATTATATATAAATATATATATATATATATGTATATAATTTTATTTTCAGTTTATTGTTTTCCAGATTATATATATATATATATATATATATATATATGTAAGTGTGTATATATATGTATATATATATATATGTGTGTCTATATATATATATATCAAACTGTTTGCATATTTTATTTTCAGTTTATTGTTTTCCAGTTTTTATTTTCAGTTTATTGTTTTCCAGATTTTATTTTCAGTTTATTGTTTTCACTTTTTTCGAAGTATTATATATATATATACTTTTTTTTGGATATATATATATATATATATATATAAATTTATATACTGTTTTCTTTTTCAGTAGTTAATATATATATATATATGTATATGTATATACATATATATAAATTATATAAACTATTTTGCTTTTAGGCTATATAAAACTGTTTTCGGATTAAATATATATTAATTTAATAAACTGTTGTTTTTTTTAGAATTATAGATTTATATCATGTGATTTTCGTATTTAATTATATGTATAAATATATAAACTGATTTTCTGAAGAATTATGTATATATTTATGTCAATTTTTGTATTTAAATATATGCTAATTATATAAAGTGTTTTTAAATAAAATTTATATATATACATTCATTTTATTTTCGTATATTAAGGATATGCATAAATATAAACTGTTTTTAAATAGAAGTAAATATTTAGTTATATTAATTTTGGATATAAAAATATATACAATTGTATAAACTATTATCGGATAGAATTATATGCCATATTGCATGGTTTGATGTTGTTGCATGGGTCATGGTTTTTCAAATGAGCATGCATCACGAGAGCATGAATGAAGATGTTTGGTTTGTCGATTTACTTGTGATTCTTTTAATGTTTTATTGCTTAAGTTTTCTTTAGGAGATATTACTATTTGCGAACAAGTACCAGAGATGTCTTTTATTGCTGTTTATTGGTTTATTTTATTCTGTGTTTCGTTCGTATATGTTTTTTGTTCTAAGTATAGGTGGATACTTACTGTGTGACGCACATATCACTCTACCCTTTTTGTAAGGGGATAAACTATTGCAATCCATGTGATTTTTTTAAAAAAATAAATGAATAATAAATTAATATACATGTACCTTACAGAAAAAAATAAATAGTAATAAAACTCGATTAACCACTCCCTACCTTTTACTCTCCATTTCCCTCCCCCACTCCCCCTATCATCGGCGAAAAATCTCTCCCCTCTTTAAAAAAGTAAAATGTTTTTTTATAACCCCTCCCTTCACATTATTCCAACGGGCCAAGCACCATTCACGCATACACACTGCAATTATTGAAATAATGAAAAGAATAGGAGACAAAGAAGAAGATGAAGGAAGAAGAAAAAGAAGAGGAAAAAATGTAGGCAACCCTACAATCTAAGGTAAGTAACCTTCCCCTCTACTTGGAATTTATATTACCAATTTTATTGAGTTTATTTTATGTGTTCTACGAATGTATTTTCTTTTTGATTGAAAACTTGATAGTTTATGAATGTGATTATGTTGTGCGTGTATAATTTACTACTACTAGGATTATATATGTTGTACCCCAACGAAAAGTCATATTGTAATTGAAGACTCATATAAGTGAATTAATAAAGTGGCATCCTTCAAGTGCATTTCACTAAGTTTTATTAGTTCTTCTTTTATTTTATGTTGATAAGCAAACAATATAATCATTCAAGTATGAGTTATGGACCATGACCGATTCAAATTCACCCTAAGGGCTTAAGAGATTTTGGCCACAAGGTTTAAAAAAGGGCCTTAGAAGGTTTAT
>AP025074.1:10616847-10661313 GCA_036186865.1 Eustoma russellianum | reverse complement strand
TGGGCCGGGGTGCGGGGCGCTACAGGTGGTATCAGAGCCAAGGCTCTAGATCCGGGCAGAATATAGAATTAAGCTATAATTTTAGAAATCTAAGTTTGATTTTAGATCTAAGTCATGATCCTAGATGAGAGTGGACCTTAGACTAGGATGACTTAGTCTAGAAATTAGGGTTTCAACCTGATGATAAGCCCTAGTTGATGGCAATTTATAAAAAGTAATCATGCTCACTTTCATGCCTTTAAGATCTTATTTGGATTACGAATTAAATTTTGTCGCTTAATCTGAATATTTATACCTTGAGTAAGACTCTGATGTTCCGTGGTGTGGATGGCATCACGATTCAGTAAAGTGGCATCATCACTGTCACCCCCGGAAGCAGTAAACCTTACTAGCAATAGTTAGTAAGAGCACGTATTCTGAGGTTTGGCAGGAAATCTAGTTCATAATAGGCAGAAAGATGGTTAAAAGAAGTTGAAGGTAACTTCATGCCAATACTGATACGGGATGGGATAAGGGCATAAATTCTCTGGCCGTTTTTGAACGGTAAGGACAGCCAGTGGTGGAGGATTTGTATCCAGCCACTACCCGGACCGATAACTTGGGCAAAGCTCTAAGAGGAGTTTTGTGAGTTCTTCCAATCACGAGAAGGGTTGAGGAATTTGACTCATTGAGACAAGGGTTAGGCATCACCATCTCAGAGTACGCTCGTCGGTTTGCTATTTTAGGTCGGTATGTTCCTTTGATCATGGAAGATGAAAGGTTTAAGATGATCAGATCTGTGCATAGTTTAGACCTCTAGATCAAAACTCGCTAGTCAGGGCATGGTAAGAGAACGGAAGGACGAAATAAATGACTTAACGAGTGTACTACGAAATGAAGTAGGAAATGGGAGCCGTATCCGCATAAGGCTACCCTATGCGGATAACAAAGAAACAACCAAGGTACGAGTTAAATGTGAAGTACCTATGTCCTACTTCCTATTAACCAAGTATGAGTGATTATGATAGTTTTCTTTAAATTATGATGAGTAGACCATAAGGAAGTAAGTGCAGGTATTAGTGGTAGTATGACCGAGTACAACATCGTGTTTGAGACTCGGAGTCTCTGCCATTATGCGTCACCGTTAGCACACGTACATATTTTGTTGTACATGGACTATATGGGGAATCAATCGGCATATCGTGTGCTATTATTCTTATCAAGAGTGTTGTAGCCAAATTTTGAAACGTTATGACATCACGATATGAAAGAGCCATGTTAGGCAAGCTATGAAAAGCAAGTCATGATTATGAAAATCATGTTTTATGCGATTGGACCCTAAGGACGCCTACTGAACTGAAAGAAAACTAAAGGGACAATTGCGGGAACTTTCAAGAAACTTGTCCGCCCCAACGTATCGCCCTGGGGTGTTTCCATGTTATTCGTAAAGAGAGAGATGGAGGCATGCGTCTCGTAGATCATAAAGAACTCAACATGGTCACCGTAAGAGTAAGTACCTCCTGACTAGGATCAATGATCTATTTAACTAGCTCCGGATAAGCAATTGACAAGTGGGGTATTATTCGGAAGTCAGGTAATTCGCTTAGTTAACCTGTATGTTGGTAGGAGAAATTCATAGAGATGTTGTGAGATGATGAAATATTACGGGACTGTTTTGGAGAAATCTATAACAATGGCCATTCGAGAGGAGGAATGGCGAATTCCATAAGATATGATGTTTAGATCGAGAATTGATAAGTTGAGAATATCTAACACACTCTAGCAATGATGTTACGATTTGGTATGTGTACCTTATGGGAATTATTCCGGATGTCGTTGGATGTTGTTTCATACGTAAGATGACCGTTACATGATTACCGAAAGGATATTTACAGAAAAGATCTAATGATCTATATCCCAGAGTTAATGATCTCTGCTAAGTTTGCATATTTTATGAAAAGGAAATTATAAGCATTTCATGATCATGTTAACCTGGAATGGATACCATTATCAGTACGTAATATTCAAAGTGCTTAAGATATGAGATAGGTTACGATAACACCTCTAGAAAATTAGAATAAGTTCTGATGAGACCTCTAAGATGAGTTGAACGAAGCAGTTCTGAGGGAACTAAATAGACGCTTTATTCTATCTTATTTACCTAAAGTTAAGAAAGGAGCCCTGAAGGTCGTTGAGTCGAAAGAAAAGAAGTTGAGAAAGAGACCCATACCTATGGTAAAGGTTCAGTGGAAATACCATCCTGGAGAAGAAGCCACATGGGAAACGGAAGGAAACATGAGGAGTAGATGTCCCCCATGTTTTTGACTAGCCTTGAAGTTTCGAGGACGAAACTTATGTTAAGGGGGGAGAATGTTGTACCCCAACAAAAAGTCATATTGTACTTGAAGACTCGTATAAGTGAATTAATAAAGTGGCATCCTTCAAGTGCATTTCACTAAGTTTTATTAATGCTTCTTTTGTTTTATGTTGATAAGCAAACAATAAATCATTCAAGCATGAGTTATGGACCATGACCAATTCAAATTCACCCTAAGGGCTTAAGAGATTTCGGCCACAAGGTTTAAAAAGGGCCTTAGAAGGTTTTTCAAATTTAAAAGAAGGCTAATCTTAAGGGCCTTCTTAAAATAAGCCCAAATGGAAATTAAAGAGTTTTAAGTAGTGGGGCAAATTTTCCCCCAACTCTTACAAAAAAATTTCTGCCCTTTAGCCCAAGAGGAATCAAGATTTCCCTAATTTCATTTTAAAACAAGAAAAAGGGGAAAATAATTAGAAAAAGAGGGCAACTACCCACATGGCTTTTCATTAAACTCACTTGGGAAAGAATTAAGCATGGTAATGGCTATCAAAGGCCATTACTGCTGATTTTCCCTTCATGATTAACCAAGAAGCATTTCAAATATTACCGTGGTTACTTTATATTAACCACAAGGTTAAAGTAACTCAAGTTAACCCATAAAGTAACTCTAGTTGGATAAAGTAACTTAAGTTAGCCTTAAAGTAACTATAGTTGAATTAAAGTAACTCTAGTTGCATTAAAGTAACCTTGGTTAGAAGTAACTTAGGCTAATTAACTCTAATTAGCCTAACCAAGCCAAGGTAAACCCTCCTTCTCCCTTAACATATCCAACAGCTAACCCTTAGCCAAGGGAAGAAAAAATTTTCTCCAAGAAACTCTAGAACACTCTCCCTCAAGAATTCACAAGGAGCAAGAGACTTCCCTCTTCCATTAAGGAACACGGCTAGGTGAAGCCAAGGAGTTCAAGATCTCCAAGCTCCAAGAACTCATCTAGGTAAGTGCATGCCAAAACTTCTAAGTGAATCCTATACTTCAAAGAATGAAGCTCACATAGGTACCCTTCTTTTCTTGCCAAAACCGTGACTCCAAGGATGGTCACTAGATGAAGATTTTGCAAGATACTAAGAAAAGCTAACTTCATGGTGGGTTGGATTCATTGCTATCTCCATTCAAGGTTCATTTTGGTAAGAGAGTCATAGACTCACTCTAGTTGTGTTTTCACTTAAGACAAAAGCTAATGTTTGCTCTTTTCTTCCTCCCAAAACCGTGGGGGTTGTATAGTGAAAGGGGGAAGACTTCATCTCATTTCACCCAAGTTCCAAGTTAAGGAAAGGATAAGCTCGAAGAAGGCAAGTATACTCTAGCCAATCTTGCCTTATTTGTGAAGTGCATGCTTGAATAGCTAGTCATTTTTAAGCTATGAATCTTAGTTGAAGAGTCTAAGTACAAGACATGAAAACTAGTTGTTATAAGAAAAGTGATGGCATGAGTGAATGATTTGTTATATGAATGTGTTGTGACTGTTTTGATATGACTCATGAACTGTTTATCTATGGTTTAAAGCATGTTATGAGGCTTGGAAAGATTATGTTGAAGTGTGTATTTGATGGTTATTAAGTGTCATAATCCTACTTTTAATTAAGGGCAAAAAGGTCAATTGGGCTTAATTAATTAGGAAACCTAATTAAACTATCAAATTTTCCCTAAACCCTAATCAAATATCTATTTAAACTGCACTTACGCTTCTCCCTCCCCTCACAAAACAGACGCCGCTTTCCACCAGGAAAACAAAGAGAACGACTTTCTCCTTTGTGGTTCAAACAACGCTGCCTCTTTAGGGAGAAATACCACCACTCGATCACGTTCTTCAACACGTATCAAATACCAAATAGGTGCCCCCTTAAACATCCGTTGAATGCAACAAACGATAATCTTTAATTTCCCTATGAAAACGAGATCGTGCATTAGTATTAGTGTTTGTATAGATGCTTGATTATTAGATTAAATGTATCTGTGATGAATTGTATGTCCGTATATATGATCGTATATGTATATAAATGAATGATGCTATTTTCATATGAAACTCGGGAAAAGATTTAATTTTTGATGTGCGTGTGAATACCAGAATCGTAGGAAGGAGTGTTTGTGCCGGCGGCGCGTGGCCGGTGGTGGTGGGCTATGACCACGTGTTGCCGGATGGAGGAACAAGGGAGTTGAAGGGGGGGCTGAGGGAGGGGCGGCGCGTGGCCGGTGGTGGTGGGCTATGACCACGTGCTGCCGGATGGAGGAATAAGGGTGAAGGGGCTTGAGAGGGGGGGCTGAGTGGGGGTGGTGCGGGGTCTGGTCAGTGGGGTGCTGGGGTGGGGGCGTTCGGTTTGGGGGCGTATGGAGAAGGGCCGGCGGGACTTGGAGAGGGGGTGCGACTATGGCGGGGGCTGGAGGAGAGAGGGGGCGATTGATAGGCTGGGGGGTGGGGCGGTCAGGGGGGGCTGGGGGTTGGGCGGCTGAGAGGAGGGGGCGGCTGAGAGGGTGGGTTGGGGTTGGGGTGGTCGGACTGGAGTGAGGGGGGGTGGACTGGTGGGTGGTGCGGTCTGGGGCCTGGGGTGGTGCGGGGCTGGAGAGGGGTTGAGGGAGGGGGATCACAATTTGCAGGAAGGAAAAGGAAGGGATTCGAAGGGGGCTGAGAAGGCTACAGGAAAGAGAACGAAAAGGGATAAGGAGAAAAGGAAAAAAAAAAAAAAAAAAAAAAAAAAAAAAAAAAAAAAAAAAAAAAAAAAAAAAAAAAAAAAAAAAAAAAAAAAGAAAAAGAATAAAGGGAAAAAAATAAAAAATAAATAGAAAAGAAAAAAAAGAATTGAAAAGGGGGGTTTTTCAAAGAAGCTGAAGCGAAGGGAAAAAGAATGAGAAAAAAAGGGAAAAAGGAAGAAGGAAAGTAAAGGAAGATTTGTGTATGATTTCTGTGCATTCATGCATCACGACATTGCATATATGATATGATATGTCTGTTCTGTCGTCGTTCTGTGTTGCTAGGATATACGAGACGTAAGTCGCATATCTGATCTGTTCCGTTCCGTTCTGTTAGGACCCGGGGTCATGCATTGCAATTAGATGAATGTTTCTGAAAAGGTAGGTTTATCATGCATCACGTATGTGACATTGCATTTCAGCTCGTTTTGCACGACGTGTTGGTTGTTTTAAGAAGATACACGTTATACGTTTTTAAGAAGTTCTGACCGTTGTACGTGTTTCGAAAACGTGGACAGTCTATTTTCGTATTAACGTACTTATATGTATTTCACTACTGTCCTAGCATGTATGATCTCACTGGGCCGATGCAGGCAGGGTACCTACTGAGTGACGTTGTCGCTCACACCGTTCGTTTTGTTTTCTTGCAGACGATTCAGGGTATGATTACATATGGGTTGGAGAAGATTCCGAGTGGGCTCAGTGGGACTCGTAGAGGCTGTCGGGAAATTGAGGAAGTTTTATTTCATTTATTATTTCATTTGAGGACTTAGCTTAGGGATTTTATTTTACGAACTTTACGATGTCGTTTAGGGGATTTTGACTTGATAATGATATAGATGATTTGGGATTTTACTTTTGATTTAGGTTTCTGAATTGATTTATTTCGCTTCCGCAATCGAATACTCTGTCGTTTTGATAAGTGCAGGGATTCGTACAGACGCCTTATATATCCCTTCAGTGGAATACGGCGGGCGTACCGGCTCTGACCCTAGGGTTCGGGACGGGGCGCTACAGGTGGTATCAGAGACCAGGCTCTAGATCTACTGCGGAAACGTAGAATTAAGAAATGATCTTAGACGTAAGAGATGACTATAGATTTAAGTTTGGATCATAGATTTAAGTTCGATCTTAGACTAAGTTTGATTCTAGACGTAAGTTATGATCTGAGACTAAGTTTGACCTTAGAATAAGTTTGATTTAGACTAAGTGATGATCAGTCTGGGCACGGTTGGGTTTTATTTCTGCTCTATTTGTCAGTATTTAACTGTTTTCATTTATTAAGCTTAATTATACATTTTGAAATGTACTTGACCAAAACTGAAAATTTCCTTGTAGAAGCAAAAATGCCGCCGAGAAGAGGAAATAGTGGAAACAGAAGAGGAAATCACTCAGATGACGGGCCTCCACCGCAGTCGTGCTCCCTCAGGCCCTGACCGATGCACTACTGGTCATGGCCCAAACTGTGGCCCAACAGAATCAGCAGCCACAGGCTCCACCTCCTCCGCCACCACCGCAGCATGGTATCCGATTTTACTATGGCGAGATGAAAAAGGTCCATGCCCCGACATTTGCAGGTAGTTCAGATCCGGAGGATGCTGAACATTGGCTAGCAGAGATGGAAAATGCTTCAGGCTGACTCAGGTGCCTGAAGAGATTCGTGTTGATGTAGCCACACCACTGCTTAGTGGCAAGGCCAGTGAGTGGTGGGACGGCGTCGTTCCCCGAATGCAGCCGCCCATCACCTGGGCTAAGTTTCTGGACGCTTTCAAAAAGTATTATGTACCCGAGACGCTGTGTTGGAGAAGATGAGAGCATTCAGCAGGCTACAACAGGGAAGATGACAGTGAAAGAGTATGCTGACACATTTCATGCTTTGGGGAAGTTTGTGCCTTCGGTTATGTCTGATAACCGAATGAAGATGCTCAAGTTTGAGGAAGGTCTAGACTCGTATTCAGTCCGCGATTGTGAATGCGTGCATGAAGACGTTTGAGGAGATGCTCGACGCATGCTACAGGGTTGAGAGCGACTTCAGGAGAGTCGCAGCACAGGACAGAAACAAGAGACCTCGAGAGGAGGTCAGTGGGAGTAGCACGGGCAGGGGTGAAGATTGCCCGGAGACCTTCTTGGACAGCAGTTAGACCACCACTGCCACCGAGGGAGGATCAGCAGTACGTACGCCCTCCACAAGCCGCCGATGTGCAAGGAATGCAACAAGCCTCATCATGGAGAATGTTATAAGAAGACCGGAGCTTGTTTCAGATGCGGAAAGGTGGGTCATATTATCAGAGATTGCCCCGATATGAAGACAGCGCCACAGCCTGAGACGAGACCGCCACCGCCCAACAAGCCTCGAACGAATGCTCGAGTTCACTCCATGACAGATGCAGACGTACAGGGTTCAAATGAAGTAGTGACAGGTATATTTAAGATTCACGCAATTCAGTTGTACCTTCCTTTTTATATGTGATTATACTTGCATATGTTATACCTATGTGACTCTGTGAACCTTAGGTGTAATTTTGTAAACAAAGTCCCAGCAAACGTCTTATTTGATAGCGGCACAAGCCATTCATTCGTCGCTAGGAGATTTGTGAAGAATCTTAATAAATGCCCTGAACGATTAGAGACTCCTTATCGGGTGGTAGCCGCCGGAGACCAAGTAATTGTTTCCTATCATCAGTACCCAGGTTGCGCACTGATGGAAGATCAGGTTTTTGACGCGACCCTTATACCTATCCAGATGAGCGATTTTGATATAATTCTTGGGATGGATTGGTTGGCTCGTTATCACGCCAACATCGATTGTCGTCAGAAACAAGTTAATACAAGGATCCAGCCAGAAAGGAGCTTGTTTTTCAGGGAAGCCCCAAGTTCAAGAAGGCGCCACAAAAGATCTACCTAACAGCGGCTCAAGCTTATAAGGCTCTACGAAAGGGTAGAGAAGGTTTCCTTGTTTATGCCGTGGATCCCAGTGTCGGAGTACCTTCTATCGACAAGATACCGGTGGTCAAAGAGTTCAAAGACGTCTTTCCGGATGAGCTACCTGGTTTGCCGCCCAATCGTGAGATAGAGTTCGAGATTAAGTTGGTACCAGGGGCAGAGCCCATATCTAAGGCTCCTTATCGTATGGCCCCCGCCGAATTGAAGGAGCTCAAGGAGCAATTGCAAGAGCTACTAGACCGGAAGTTCATCCGACCCAGTGCTTCACCATGGGGTGCACCTGTTCTATTTGTAAAAAGAAGGACGGCAGTATGCGCATGTGCATCGACTACCGAGAACTAAATAAGATTACTATAAAGAACAAGTACCCCTTCCGAGAATTGAGGACCTTTTCGACCAGCTAAAGGTACGATTTATTTCAAAGAAACTTGAATTACCTTTATTGTGAACTGAGAACTTCCTTGTATTCATTCAGGGTGCGAGGGTATTCTCAAAGATTGATCTCAGGTCAGGATACCATCAACTGAGGATCAAGGCCGAAGATATTGCAAAGACGGCCTTCCGAACGAGATATGGACATTATGAGTTTCTGGTGATGCCTTTCGGACTCACTAATGCCCCCGCAGCATTTATGGATATGATGAATACCACATTCAGGGATCAGTGGATAAGTTTGTGGTGGTATTCATCGATGATATCTTAGTATATTCGCCAGATGAAGAGACACATGAGATGCATCTGAGGACTGTTCTGGGAATATTGAGGCAGAAAAGCTCTTCGCGAAGTTTAGTAAATGCGAGTTCTGGCTACGAAGCGTATCTTTCTTGGGTCATGTGGTTTCGAGGAAGGGATATCAGTAGACCCCAAGAAGATTGAAGCAATCACCGAATGGCCGAGGCCAACAAACGTGACTGAGGTGCGGAGTTTTCTGGGTTGGCCGGTTATTATAGAAAGTTCGTGGAGGGTTTCTCGACTATTGCTGTACCTCTGAGCCGTCTGACGCAGAAGAAGAAAACAAAATTTGAGTGGACCCCTGATTGCGAGAAGAGTTTCACAGAATTGAAAAAGAGGTTGACGACTGCGCCCGTACTAGCACAACCTTCCGGAAGAAGGAGAATTTGTGGTGTACAGTGATGCTTCCAAGAATGGTTTGGGCGTGTGTTGATGCAAGGAGGAAGAGTTATAGCTTATGCATCGAGACAGTTGAAGCCATATGAACAGAATTACCCGACCCATGATTTAGAGTTGGCTGCAGTAGTATTTGCTTTGAAGATTGGCGACACTATCTTTATGGAGAGAAATGTCAGGTATTCACGGACCATAAAAGTTTGAAGTACTTGTTCACTCAGAAGGAACTTAATATGAGACAGCGCCGTTGGTTGGAGTTGATCAAGGACTACGATCTCACGATCAGTTATCATCCGGGCAAGGCTAATCGAGTGGCTGATGCACTGAGTAGGAAATCGAGTCACGCCCGAGAGACCCGTTGGAGAGAGAGATTGCAGAGTTTGATCTGGATATTGTTGACTCCACAGCAAATGTTCTGGCCACCCTAACCATTACGCCTACACTGGTTGAGAAAATTAAAGAAGCAGGTTGATGATGAGGCGTTACGAGATATCAAGCAGAGGTTGACTACTGGTCAGGTCGAAGGATTTCAGGTGTTGGGAGATGGGAGTCTTTGGTTCCAAGGAAGATTATGTGTGCCCGATAATTTAGATCTTAGAAGGGAGGTGCTAAAAGAGGCTCATAATACCAGACTTTCTATCCATCCAGGAGCCACCAAGATGTATAACGACTTGAAGAGAAACTATTGGTGGAGTGGTATGAAAAGACACATCGCGGATTCATAGAAAGATGTTTGGTGTGTCAACAGGTTAAGGCGGAACATCAGCGACCCGGAGGTCTAATGCTACCGTTAGAGATTCCACGTGGAAGTGGGAGCATATCACCATGGATTTTGTGGTTGGACTCCCCAAGACTAGAAACAATAATGATGCTATCTGGGTTATTGTGGACCGTTTGACTAAGTCTGCACACTTTCTTCCGATATCGATGGAGATGCCCTTGGAGAAGTTAGTGAAATTGTATGTGGACAGTGTTGTGAGCTTACATGGCGTTCCGGTGAGTATAGTATCTGATAGGGACTCAAGATTTACGTCGCGATTTTGGGAAGCATGTCAAAGGCTATGGGTACCGAGTTAAGACTGAGTACGGCATTCCATCCTCAGACCGATGGTCAGTCCGAGAGGACTATTCAGACACTCGAGGATATGTTACGAGCATGTGCATTGGATTTTAAGGGAAACTGGGATGGCATGGTGAAACTAATTGAGTTCTCGTATAATAACAGTCATCACAGTGCTATTGGGATGGCACCCTTTGAGGCTCTATATGGACGGAAGTGTAGGTCACCACTATATTGGGATGAGGTTGGTGAGAGAGCCATTACTGGTCCGGAATTGGTTGAGCAGACATTAGAGAAGATCAAGGTGATTCGTCAGCGATTGAAAGCGGCCCAAGACCGGAGTAAGAGTTGGGCTGATTTGAGGAGACGACCGTTGGAGTTTGAGGAAGGAGAGAAGGTGTATCTCAGAGTTTCACCTACAAAAGGGGTGATGAGATTTGGAGAGAAGGGTAAATTGAGCCCTCGATATGTGGGTCCCTTCGAGGTGCTCGAGAAGGTTGGAACTCTGGCTTATCGACTTGCTTTGCCTCCAGCGTTATCGCAAGTGCACAACGTATTCCATGTGTCACAACTCAGAAGATATGTTTCTGATCCTAGCCACGTGTTAGAGGCGAGGCCCTTGAAAATAAGAAGTGATACGACATATGAAGAGGTTCCAATAAAGATTGTGGATCGCAAGGAGCAAGTTCTAAGGCACCGAGTTATTCCGTATGTGAAGGTTCAATGGAGTAATCACACCGAGAAGGAAGCCACGTGGGAGCTCGAAAGTCAGATAAGGGAGATGTGGCCTCGACTCTTCGACTAAGGTACGCAAGTTTGGGGACGAAACTTTTTGTAAGGGGGGAGAATTATAATCCTACTTTTAATTAAGGGCAAAAAGGTCAATTGGGCCTAATTAATTAGGAAACCTAATTAAACTATCAAATTTTCCCTAAACCCTAATCAAATATCTATTTAAACTGCAACGCTTCTCCCTCCCCTCACAAAACAGACGCCGCTTTCCACCAGGAAAAAACAAAGAGAACGACTTTCTCCTTCGTGGTTCAAACAACGCTGCCTCTTTAGGGAGAAATACCACCACTCGATCAGTTCTTCAACACGTATCAAATACCAAGTAGGTGCCCCCTTAACATCCGTTGAATGCAACAAACGATAATCTTTAATTTCCCTATGAAAACGAGATCGTGCATTAGTATTAGTGTTTGTATAGATGCTTGATTATTAGATATGTATTGTGATGAATTGTATGTCGTATATATGATCGTATATGCAAATAAATGAATGATGCTATTTTCATATGAAACTCGGGAAAAGATTTAATTTTTGATGTGCGTGTGAATACTGGAATCGTAGGAAGGAGTGTTTGTGCCGGCGGCGCGTGGCCGGTGGTGGTGGGCTATGACCACGTGTTGCCGGATGGAGGAACAAGGGAGTTGAAGGGGGGGCTGAGGGAGGGGCGGCGCGTGGCCGGGGTGGTGGGCTATGACCACGTGCTGCCGGGTGGAGGAATAAGGGTGAAGGGGGGCTGAGAGGGGGGTGAGGGGGGTGGTGCGGGGTCTGGTCAGGGGTGCTGGGGTGGGGCGTTCGGTTTGGGGGGCGTACTGGAGAAGGGCCGTGGGACTTGGAGAGGGGGTGCGACTATGGCGGGGGCTGAGGGAGAGGGGGGCGGTTGATAGGCTGGGGGGTGGGGCGGTCAAGGGTGGGGGGGGTTGTGCGGCTGAGAGGGGGGGGCGGCTGAGAGGGTGTTGGGTTGGGGTGGTCGGACTGGAGTGAGGGGGTGGACTGGTGGGTGGTGCGGTCTGGGGCCTGGGGTGGTGCGGGGCTGGAGAGGGGTTGAGGGAGGGGGATCACAATTTGCAGGAAGGAAAAGGAAGGGATTCGAAGGGGGGCTGAGAAGGCTACGGGAAAGAGAACGAAAAGGGAATAAGGAAAAAGAAAAAAGGAAAAAAAAGGAAAAAGAATAAAGGGAAAAAAAAAAAAAAATTGAAAAGAAAAAAAAGAATTGAAAAGGGGGGTTTTTCAAAGAAGCTGAAGCGAAGGGAAAAGAATGAGAAAAAAAAGGGAAAAGGAAGAAGGAAAATAAAGGAAGATTCCGTGTATGATTTCTGTGCATTCATGCATCACGACATTGCATATATGATATGATATGTTCTGTTCTGTTCCGCTCTGTCTGCTAGGATATGCGAGACGTAAGTCGCATATCTGATCTGTTCCATTCCGTTCTGTTAGGACCCGGGGTCATGCATTGCACGATTAGATGAATGTTTCTGAAAAGGTAGGTTTATCATGCATCACGTATGTGACATTGCATTTCACGCTCGTTTTGCACGACTATGTGTTTGTTGTTTTAAGAAGATATGACCGTTATACGTTGTTTTAAGAAGTTCTGACCGTTGTACGTGTTTGCGAAAACGTGGACAGTCTATTTTCGTATTAACGTACTTATATGTATTTCACTACTGTCCTAGCATGTATGATCTCACTGGGCCGATGCAGGCAGGGTACCTACTGAGTGACGTTTTTGTCGCTCACACCGTTCGTTTTGTTTTTCTTGCAGACGATTCAGGGTATGATTACATAGGGTTGGAGAAGATTCCGAGTGGGCTCAGTGGGACTCGTAGAGGCTGTCGGGAAATTGAGGAAGTTTTATTTCATTTATTATTTCATTTGAGGACTTAGCTTATGGATTTTATTTTACGAACTTTACGATGTCGTTTAGGGGATTTTGACTTGATAATGATTATAGATGATTTGGGGATTTTACTTTTGATTTAGGTTTCTGAATTGATTTATTTCGCTTCCGCAATCGAATACTCTGTCATTTTGATAAGTGCAGGGATTCGTACAGACGCCTTATATATCCCTCAGTGGAATACGGCGGGCGTACCGGCTCTGACCCTAGGGTTCGGGACGGGGCGCTACATTAAGTCATTTTAAAGAATGAAGTTGATTTGAAATGCTTGAACCATAAAAAGTGATGAAGTGCTGAAATCACTGGAGCTGGACAGTTTTATGTGTCTTACGACCTGAAAATGAACCTTAGAGGTGTTCAAATTGGCTAATTTTTGGTATGATGATAGTTTATGTGTGTAGTAAAGGTGTGAGTTGGAATTTTGATAAAAAGAATCGTGGTTATCCTGATGCGTGCACAACGTGGGCTCCAACAATTCCACCTTCCAAACGTCCTTCACAGAGGGTTAGACACGAGGAAGAAGACTTCACCTTGCTTCCTTAGTGATAAAAACGTGTGGATTAAATGAGCAAGACCAACACTTCAAGATGGTCGTTGATCAGGCAAACCAATGTGGCCCTCCTGGACGGCACCTTTTAGCAATGGCAACACCTTCAAAATGCTCAACTTTGAAGGATCTAAACTTAGGTTTTTAATGCAAAACCAAGAAAACAAAGTCTCACACAAAGTGAAAGAAATATCAAGAATTCTTATTCATCCCAGTTCTCCTTTTCCAAACGGCCAAGGGTCTATTTATAGGCTATAACAAACGTCCTATCAGCCTATAAAATGTCTAGAAATTAATTTAAATAAGCTAGCTAACAATTGTTTAAAATTGAAAATTGTTTGAATTCAAACTAAAACAAATTCTAGCTAACATCTTCAAATCTTGCTAGACATTATCCTCAATGAATCTGGCCGTGTGATGATGAAGTTGGCGTTTTGAGACTTGATCTTGATGTAGATGAAGTGGTTGGAATTGAATTCAAAGGCTGGTTGAAGATTGGATTCAAATTGAATTTGAATTTGACTTCAAACTTGAATTCAATCTTTGAATTGTGATCCCATCTCTTTTGATCTCCAAGTTGGCGTGTGAGTGTATGATATGGCGTGGGTAAGGCCTTCAAGTGGATGAGATGTTGAATTCAAATGTTGGTTGAAGTTTGAATTCAAATTGGATTTGAATTTGAATTTGAATTCAAACTTGGATTCAACTTTGAATTGTGATCTTATCTTCATTACTCTTCAAGTTGGCGTGTCCAAGGCTGGAAAATAAGCTGAAATCTTCTTGAAATTTAAGTCTCCAATTGGTTGAAACTTGAATTCAAATCATGGTTGAATTTAAATTCAATTTTATCCTCAAGTCCAAATTCAAGTAGAGCTTCATCCTTGCATTCAAAGTGGCCGGCCTCTTGGTTGATATTTGGAGATATTTTTGATTTCAATTTGATCAAGAGATTCCATCTTGGACACATTTGAATTTGTCTTTGTAGAGACAAACATTCTCTTCAAGACAACATTCCTTTTGTCTCCCATTTTTGTAACACACGGCTACAACCTCCTTTTTGGGCCTCCATTTTATTTGGATCTTCCGTCTACCTAACTTACCTACAAAGCAAACCATAAAACGAGGATCACAAGAAACAAGACAAAAATTAAAAACAAAAAAAACACACGCATGTTTGCACACGCTCAAGGTGAAGGTTCAATGAAGTGAACCCAAGGAATCTTAGGTTCATTTGAACATGCTTGTACAAGAAGGTGGCAACTTGGTGAGAAAGTTCTCTTGCCCTCCTTGTCATAGGACCTTTGACCTCTTGATGGGCCCTTGATCCTCATCGGACCCTTGATCCTCATCAATCCCCCTCCTCAAAAGGATTCGTCCTCGAATCAAAAAGGTCATCAGTGAAAGGGAACATTAAAGGTGGGTGAAATTGAACCATACCTTTCAGGAAGATCAAGATGTATGCATTGTCACCTATGCGTTTCAAAACTTTGAAAGGTCCATCTCCTCGAGGCAACAATTTTGACTTTCTGTCATTGGAAATCTTTCTTTGCGCAAATGTAACCACACTAAATCTCCAGGTTTAAACACAACTCGTTTTCGATGTTTGTTAGCTCGTCTTTCATAAGCTTTGTTTTTCTTTTCAAGTTGTGTTTTAACTTGTTCATGCAGTTTCTTTATCTTTTCCGCTTTTTGTTTACCATCAAGACTTGAACATTCATGCACGGGAATAGGGATCAAATCAAGGGGAGACAAGGGATTAAAGCCATACACGATTTCAAATGGACTATGCAAGGTACCGTGATGGACACTCCTATGTATGCAAATTCGATATATGGTAAACAATCTTCCCAATGTTTAATATGTTTTTGCAAAATGGCACGCAAAAGTTGAGAAAGAGTACGATTAACGACTTCAGTTTGTCCATAGTTTGTGGGTGTGCAGTGGTTGAAAACAACAATTGTGTACCAAGTTTAGCCCACAAAACACGCCAAAAATGACTCAAAAATTTCGTATCTCTATCACTTACAATTGTACGTGGCATGCCATGCAATCTCACAATTTTTTGAAGAACAAATCAGCAACATGTGTGGCGTCATCAACTTTCCTACATGCAATGAAATGTGCCATTTTTGAAAATCGATCAACCCACATAAATACTATCGCGCCCTCCTCGAGACCTAGGAAGTCCTAAACAAAGTCCATGGAAATGTCAATCCAAGGGGAATCAGGGACGGGTAAAGGCGTGAAAGGCCATGTGGTTGGGACTTGGATTTGGCTTGTTTGCAAGTGATGCAACTACCACACAACCTCTCGACGTCTATCTCATGTGGGGCCAATAGAAATGTTCCTTAAGAGTTTCAAGGGTTTTGAACACTCCGAAATGACCATTAAACCTCCCCCATGGGCTTCTCTAGTCAATGCTTCTCGTAGGGATGATTGGGAACACACAATTTTTGTTCTTTGAAAAGATAACCCTCATGTATGTAGAATTTTCCGAATGGTGCCCTTTACAAGCCTCGAAAATGGTGCCAAAGTCATGGTCATTGGGGTACAATTCCTTAAGTGATTCAAACCCTAAAAAGCGTGAGGATAATGTAGTCACTAATGTGTATCTCCTAGAGAGGGCATCGGCTATATTGTCCTTTCCTTGTTTATACTTAATCACGTAAGGAATTGTTCTATGCACTCTACCCATTTGGCATGTCTTTTGTTCAACTTTCCATGCCCTTTAAGATACTTAAGGCTTTCGTGGTCAGTGGATGACAAACTCTTTAGGTTGAAGACAGTGTTGCCAAGTTTGTAGGGATCTCATGAGGGCATAAAGTTTTATCAAGGTAGAGTAATTCAATGCAGCGCCTTTCAACTTCTCACTAAAGTAGGCTATGGGTTTCTTACCTTGGGTCAAAACTGCGCCTATACCCACTCCACTTGCATCACACTCGATCTCAAAGTCTCGTCAAAATTTGGTAGCCTAAGTATGGGTGCAGTGGTAGCCTACTTAAGCTCATCAAATGCCTGTTGTTGTGGCTCTTCCCACCTAAAGGCACATCTTTTTTACAATTTCATTTAGGGGTGCAGCTATGGAAGAAAAATCTTTGACAAAGCGTCTATAAAAACTTGCAAGTCCATGGAAACTGCGAACTTCCCCTACAGTCTTAGGTATAGGCCACTCCACAATTGACCTAACCTTTTCCTCATCCATTTCTACTCCCTCAGCCGAAATGACAAAGCCTGAAAAACTACGCGTTCTAAACAAAAGAGCACTTCTTAAAGTTGGCGTAAAGTTGTTCTTTTAAGCTTCTCAAAAACGGCCCTAATATGGTCAAGATGATCTTCTATGGTTTGGGAATAGATTAGGATATCATCGAAATAAACAACAACAAATCGGCCTATGAACGCTCGTAAGACTTCATTCATTAGCCTCATAAAGGTGCTAGGGCGTTGGTGAGCCCGAAGGGCATCACTAACCACTCATAGAGCCCAAACTTGGTTTTGAATGCTCTTCCATTCGTCCCCTTCTCTAATGCGTACCTGGAAGTACCCTTGCTTAAGGTCGATTTTGGTGAAGAATTTAGATCCGTGCACATATCCAACATATCATCCAGCCTAGGTAGGGTACCTATACTTGACGGTAATTTTGTTTATGGCTCGGCAATGGTACACATTCTCCAGTTCCATCCTTTTTGGGTACTAAAATGACTGGGACGGCAGATGGGCTTAGGCTCTCTCGGACTTGTCCACTGCTAGGAGCTCCTCTACTTGCCTTTGGATTTCCTTGGTTTCTTCGGGGTTGGCTCGATACTGGGCGATTTGGTAACACGGCTCCTGGGACAAAATCGATTTGGTGTTCTATTCCTCTAATGGGTGGTAATCGGATGGTGGCTCGGAGGGAAATAGAACTTCGTACTCTTGGATAAGGGACGCAACAGAGGTAGGTAGTTTGGTGGGAGTTCTTCTAGGGAAAGGTGACACGACTTAGGATGATGATGAGGACAGTTTGGTTGCTATAAAGGGCTCGTGTGACCTCTCTTTTCTTTGCGAAATACCCACACTTCTTTTTGGATCGTTGACACTTATGGGCACTACCTCTTTTCCCTTGTCTTGTTTTTTGTTCTCACTTTTCATGCATTCCACGAATTTTCTCTCGGCTTCTTTTTCCTTAGGATCGGCCCTAGACTTAGACATGTTGGTGATCCTCGTGGACTTTGTGTGGTGGAAGTGCATGCAATTTGTACAATTTGCCATTCAATTTGAAAGAATAACGATTCAAATAACCATCATATGTCACATGTCGATCAAATTGCCATGGCCTACCAAGTAAGATATGACTAGCATGCATTGGTGCAACATCACATAAAACATCATCTTTGTAACTACCAATGCTAAGAGAAATCAAAACTGTTTACTTACGCTAACTTCACCGCAATCATTTAGCCATGCAAGTTTGTAAGGATGTGGATGATTAGTCATAGGCAAATTCAGTTTCTTACCAATTCGATGCTAGCCACATTCGCACAAGAACCGGAATCAATGATCATGGTGCACACTTTACCATTTATCATGCAATGAATATGGAAAATTTTCTCTTTTGTTCGTGATCATCTAATTTGGATATGCATTTAAAGCTCTACGCACAACAAGAAACTCCTTAGTGTCAAATCATCTAATGCGCCTAGATCCTCTTCAGGTTCAATTTCATTATCATGCTCAGACTCGTTTTCATGCACGGACTCAGACATATTCGTTTGTCTCTTCAATTAACATGATTCGTTTTGCATTAGGACACTCTTTTCCTTGTGACCACGTCCTTGACATTTATAGCATTTAATGTCTCTAAACCTGTTTGAGGGATCAGATGAATTTCCGGTGGGAGTTTGTGTTGGGTGCGGTCATCACGCCGTTGTGAGGACTGCACACGATTGTCCATCCTTTACGACGTCTTGGTCACGTGTTTGGCCTCCTGTATGCCATGAACTTCCCGCTTGAAGGCTTGCTGGAAAACCTTGATGAAGATGGATTAGTACGATAAGTGGAATTGAAATTGGAGGAACTACGTACCTTTAATTGGTGTTCAATCTTTTCAGCCATATGGACCATGGTTGTGAGGTGAGATAAGGTTGAAGGTCAACCCTTTGCGCAATCTTCCTATTTAAGCCATGTAAGAAACGAGCCTTGGTGGCTTCTTCGGTTCCTATAAGTTAGACCTTTCTAACAAAATTTCCAACTCTTTGTAATACTCGTCTACACTTTTAGAACCTTGTCGTAAGTTTTCCAAACTCGTGAAAATAGAACTCTCATAATTGTTTGGAATAAAGCGTTGTCTCATTTCAAACTTCATTTCTTCCCACGTGGCAATTGGAGGTTGCCTTGTTTTAGTTATATTTCGGCACAAATTTGTCCACCAATTTAGTGCATAATCAGAAAACTCAATAGAAGCGTCTCACTTTTTGTAATTCACTGTAATTGGTACAAGAAAAGATCAAATCCACTTTTGTTTCCCATTCTAAATATTCCTCCGCATTATTTTTACCATAAAACGTGGGAATATTTATTTTGGTTTTGAGAAAATCGTCATCTTGCGGGAAAAGGGGATTTTGGCGTCTTTGGTAACCACGGGGAGGGTGGTCATCAAAGTCATAATCATCATGCTCAAATGGAATGTAATCATCATTGTACCTTCTTGGAGCGTAGCTTCTTGGTTGTGTGGGAGGAACAAACTTTCTTGCCTCGATGTGTGGTGGTCTAAGATTGTCATCCTCAACTTCTTCTGGAGGGTGGCGCCTAGGTTGTGGTAGGGGAACGGTCCTGCTTGTACCTTGGCCATCACTCGTTTTGTAGCTTCGTTCAACGTCTTCCAAGTGATGCTTGATTACCTCATTGTCATGCATGAGTTTCTTAAGCATCTCCAACATTTGTTTTTGCGTGTTGTCAATAGTTTCTGCCTCTTTTGACTTGCTAGATGCGGAGTGAGTGCTGCTATCCATGTTTTACCTAAAGTGATCAAATAAAAACGAAAAGAGAAGAAAAGAAGCAAACTAACACAAAGACAAGCAAACGTTAAGGGATTAGTAAAGACAAACTATGAACACTCCGCTTTGTCTTCTTTCCACTCTCTTACCACTTTGCTTCTTGGAAAACCTGAAGTTAAGAAGGTTCAAAGTGATCAGTAAGAAAGTGTTTTGCCAATGCTTCTCCAATTCATAACGAGCTCCACTTGTTTCTCCCTTTGTGCTTTCAAATTGGCAATTAGTATCAAAGTAGGTTCAAGAGAAATGGAAACAAACTTGAACTTTCTACTAAGATTCAAAGAAAATAAGCAACCAAAATTGATGTGTAAGGCTGAACCAAAGATGAACTAAGGGTTGCCATGGGCAATCTTTAGTTAATTTTGATTCTATGCACTTACTATCCACAAAATGGTTCAAGTCATGCAACAATCGAGCAACCAAGTGTGTGATTGGTTCAAGAAGAGTAGGATCAGGAGAATATGATGCGGGAGGATGGTTGCATGCAGCAAGGA
The DNA here is from genome assembly GCA_036186865.1 of Eustoma russellianum. Lineage (NCBI taxonomy): Eukaryota > Viridiplantae > Streptophyta > Magnoliopsida > Gentianales > Gentianaceae > Eustoma > Eustoma russellianum. Next base: position 10,641,382 of record AP025074.1, on the reverse strand, counting down.
TCGAAATACGGTATCCAAGGTTTTCAAATCGTGCCAAAAAAATTATCCACGTAATGCACAAATGTTTTGTCCTTTTTCTTTTCTCTTGTTCTTTTGTTTTTCTTTTTCGTCCTTGGTTTCAATGGAGCAAGGTTCAGATTCTCTTTTTTTTGACTAGGGGCAAAATTTAAATTTTACGCGTTTTGCACTTAACACTTTCGTTTTGGACAGAATAGTGCAATGTCTTTAAAATGCAATTTGCAACTTTGACTTGCAACAAGATAACCTTGGAAAGTGAAGGAAATTGGGGTAGGCCGAATCGGGTTAGGGTTAGGGCTTTTGATTTAGGGTTTTTTTTGAACGTTTTGGGAATTTGCGGAATGGGATTTTGGGAACTGAATGGGCAGGGTAAATGGATTATTTGGGTTGGTAATTGATGAGTTGTGTGGTCAATTTGGATAATAGCTAAGTGTAGGACAGAATTGAACCAAAATTCAAATTCTAGGGTTAGAGCTTGTTTGAATGAATTGGGAACTTTGGATGCTGATGGTGTTGGTAAAATGGGTTTGGGGCTTTTGTTGGGAGTGTAAATAGGGTTGTTTGGAATCAGGTTGGTGAGTTTTAGGGTTGGGTTGGGGTGGGGGCTGGTTGGCCGTGGGGTGTGGATGATTTTAGGGTTTGCTTGAGGTAAAAAAAAGGGCTGTGAAGACAAGCACACGTATGACTAACTTGAGTTAAAGCATGAAATCAATCACAATGCGAATCACAAGATGCATACAATCATCACCAACTAAAAGCTTCAGTAGCAACAAAGATGATTTGAAACCGAGGTAGCTTTATAGGTTGATGGTTGGAATGTTTTAAAGCAAGCTGAATGGAACCTAAAATGCAACAAACTCTAGTTTGTTCAAGTTTGAACGACTTAAATCAGATGTGACGCCCAAAAGGAAATAAAAAGAGATGACACTTGAATGATGAAAAGCAAAATGCAACAAAATGCAAAGATTCAAGCAAATGAATTGGACATTTTTTTGTATGAAATGCAAGACAAATGACGTGTAGTAGAATGAGGGGTAGAAGAAGGACACAACTGAACTTGAAAAGACTAGACTCAAACGAAAAGGAAATGATAGACGGTGGAATAGAGTAACCTTGGCTCTGATACCAATTTGATGCATGCACAACGTGGGCTCCAACAATTCCACCTTCCAAACGTCCTTCACAGAGGGTTAGGCACGAGGAAGAAGACTTCACCTTGCTTTCTTAGTGATAAAAACGTGTGGATCAAATGAGCAAGACCAACACTTCAAGATGGTCGTTGATCAGGCAAACCAATGTGGCCCTCCTGGACGGCACCTTTTAGCAATGGCAACACCTTCAAAATGCTCAACTTTGAAGGATTAACTTAGGTTTTTAATGCGAAACCAAGAAAACAAAGTCTCACACAAAGTGAAAGAAATATCAAGAATTCTTATTCATCCCAGTTCTCCTTTTCCAAACGGCCAAGGGTCTATTTATAGGCTATAACAAACGTCCTATCAGCCTATAAAATGTCTAGAAATTAATTTAAATAAGCTAGCTAACAATTGTTTAAAAATTGAAAATTGTTTGAATTCAAACTAAAACAAATTCTAGCTAAAATCTTCAAATCTTGCAAGACATTATCCTCAATGAATCTGGCCGTGTATGATGATGAAGTTGGCGTTTTGAGACTTGATCTTGATGTAGATGAAGTGGTTGGAATTGAATTCAAAGGTTGGTTGAAGATTGGATTCAAATTGAATTTGAATTTGACTTCAAACTTGAATTCAATCTTTGAATTGTGATCTCATCTCTTTTGATCTCCAAGTTGGCGTGTGAGTGTATGATATGGCGTGGGTAAGGCCTTCAAGTGGATGAGATGTTGAATTCAAATGTTGGTTGAAGTTTGAATTCAAATTGGATTTGAATTTGAATTTGAATTCAAACTTGGATTCAACTTTGAATTGTGATCTTATCTTCATTACTCTTCAAGTTGGCGTGTCCAAGGCTGGAAAATAAGCTGAAATCTTCTTGAAATTTAAGTCTCCAATTGGTTGAAACTTGAATTCAAATCATGGTTGAATTTAAATTCAAGTTTATCCTCAAGTCCAAATTCAAGTAGAGCTTCATCCTTGCATTCAAAGTGGCCGGCCTCTTGGTTGATATTTGGAGATGTTTTTGATTTTAATTTGATCAAGGGATTCCATCTTGGACACATTTGAATTTGTCTTTGTGGAGACAAACATTCTCTTCATGACAACATTCCTTTTGTCTCCCATTTTTGTAACACGGCTACAACCTCCTTTTTGGGCCTCCATTTTATTTGGATCTTCCATCTACCTAACTTACCTGCAAAGCAAACCATAAAAGAAGGATCACAAGAAACAAGACAAAAATTCAAAAAACAAAAAAACACACGCATGTTTACACACGCTCAAGGTGAAGGTTCAATGAAGTGAACCCAAGGAATCTTAGGTTCATCTTGAACATGCTTGTACAAGAAGGTGGCAACTTGGTGAGAAAGTTCTCTTGCCCTCCTTGTCATAGGACCTTTGACCTCTTGATGGGGCCCTTGATCCTCATCGGACCCTTGGTCCTCATCATATCCTTAATGAAATATTTAGTAACAACTGGTCAAACAGAAGTACTGGAGCTGGACAGTTTTTTGTAGCATGTTGAACGACCTGAAAATGAACCTTAGAGGTGTTTCAATTGGCTAATTTTGTTATGATGATAGCCTCATATGTGTATTGAATGAGTGAGTTGGAATTTTGGTAAAAGAAGTGGTGGATTATCCTTAATGAAGTTTTTGGTAAAACTGGTCAAACAGAGTTGCTGGAACATGACAGTTTGAGTAGTAAGTTGTTTGGCTCGAAAATGCACCTTAGGAATGTGCAAATGAGCTGATTTTTGGTATGGTGATAGTTTGGTGTGTATAGCAACCCTGTGAGTTGGAAGTTTAGTAAAAGGAGTTGTGGTTTGGTCACAATGCAATTCGTGGTAAAACTGGTCATTCCAGGTTCTGCATGTACCAAGCTTGGGAAAGTAATTAGATGACCCCTTAAACTTATTGGATTGCCTTGGAATTTTTATGGTAATTACCTAAGGCATAGATGTACATGTTCATGTAAAGAAACCAGCATAAAACTACCATTTTGATGGTTAAAAACTGAGTTGAAGTTAGTGGTAAAAAACTGGAAAACATGACAGTTTAATGACATAAGTTGTAAGGCTTTGATCTGCTTGTTTAGGCTTGAATGTGATTTTTAGGCTTATGAATATTGTTCCTTGGTATCTTGGTTATGTTTTCCAGGTGATGGCTTAAATTTGTATAAGGTTATATGATTTACGAAACTGAAGTAAGACGGGTACTGCCCTACTGATGTCAGCAGTACCCTTTGATGATAGTTGATGTTTTGAGCTCGTTAGACATTTCGTAATGTTACGAAATTTTTATGGCACATGTCTAAGACTTCATTATGCATGTGTTTAGCATGAGCTTGTGAAAATGAGCACGAATTGATGAGCACGAGGCTGTATGAACAGAATGTGATTGCTGGACAGTTTTTCCAGCTTAAGAGACAAGTCCGTGCATGCATGTTATGATGTATTTGTTCACGAGTCGCATGTTGCATGTCATGCATTGTATTGTTCATGTTCATACAGTTTATGGAACTGATTTTATGACACAGAATGATGAAAAAGCATTTTTAAAGAAAAGTTTTCAGTTTTGAAAAAAACGTTTCCTATCGGTACCGTATGTTTCTGGCCAGCATGACCCGCTCTAGATCCGGGGTTAACTGATCTGATGATAATGACCGTACAGGCCCGGAGAGAATAGACCTGGTGATTATGCTTGATGACATGACCGTTCCGAATCCGGGAATAATAGATTCGAAGAGAAGAATATGACCGTACGGCTCGGAGAGAATAGACCTGGTGATTATGATTGATGACGTGACCGTTCTGAATCCGGGAATAATAGATTCGAAGAGAAGAATACGACCGCCTCAGATCCGGATATAATAGATCTGAACACTTTCTACTCCTTGTTTTATGACGAATATGATTTGAAAGAAAGAATGAAAGAACAAGGTTTTTGTGTATGATTTGAAAGAAAGAACGAAAGGAAAAGATTTTCATGGTTTCATTATGCACTACATTTGCATATTCATACACATTGCATATGGTCATGAGCATGATGTTGAGTCTATTTGCACTGAGCTGTGTTATTACTTGCTTCATGACTAAGTTATGATTTTATTGCCTTAGCGGCTATTGACTGAAGGGATGAGATGCTAGCCAAATGCTAGATGAAATATTACTTTGGTTATGATCTTCTTTCCTTCGTTATCTAAGTTACGATCTTATTGCTGTGTTACGTAAGCTATGATCTTATTTCCTTTGTGACTAAGTGATGATTCTATTACCGTGGTGGCATTTGAATGGAAAGACAGGTATGATGGAAAAAGTCCAAATTTTGGAGGATTTGGTTCTTGTGTGTACTTTCCATTTAATGCATGATTGCTTATGGTATACTTGCTGGTGACGTTGTCACTCACCCTTTATTTTTCCTCCCAAAACCCGCAGAAAATAGAGTTGAATGGATCGAAGACGAACCTAGGGTACCTTATCCGTAGAAGAGCGAGAGGTTGATGACTTGAGGAATTCTGCTATAATGAAAGTGATGGCTTATTATGACTTTATGATGGAAACATTTACTTTTGGGATTTCCGCATTTTTATGAACAATGTAGTAAGACTAATGATGGTTGCTTAGACGCTTTTATTTTAAAAGTTTTTATTCTGCCTCGGTTTTGCTTACTGGTTGACGTGTAAGCATGAAAGTCCACATATTTATTTTGGACTACGATATGTTATGGATCGACGCCTGGTACTCTCCGTAGTAAAGTACGGCGGGCGCACCGTATCCGGCTGGACCGGGGTGCGGGGCGCTACAATATGCATGTATATAGGTTGATATTTCGGTATACATATTTTATGTACGTAATTCAGAATTATACGCTATTTATATAATTATTTTCAAAATTGCCACATGTATATATACACATGAAAATTATTGTTTTTTGAATTGTGTATATATATAATACATATACATATGAATTCTGTTTCGAAAATGTATATATATATACACACATTTAGTTTTTCAGAATTTATATTACAATGTTTTGGAAATTATTTATACATATAATTCTATTTTTGAAATTAAATATATACATATAATATAAATTTATTTTTGGATTATTCATATATATAATTTATTCGAATTAATGTAAATAGGCATTAAATGATTTTAGAAATTATTTATTTAAATATATAATTTTGTTTTTGAAATTGTATATATTACACACATACACATATATATATTTTTGGATTTATACATATAAATATTTATTATTTCCATAATTATATATAAATAAATATTAAACAATTTTGGAAAATTTTATATATATTTTCACAATTTCAGCAATACATATGTATTTACATATTTCTGATTTCTGCATTACATAATTATATATTAAACTGTTTAGAAAAATTGTAGCGCCCCGCACCGGACCTCATCCGAATGCGGTGCACCGGCCGTACTTCACTACGGAGAGTACAAAGCATCATGCATAACATGCGAAAATCCATAACTAAGTCATGGACTCGCATGTTAACATTTAACATGGTAGCAAAATTTAGGCAGAATTAAAACTTTGAAACATGCATGCCGAAATATTAAGTCCCAAAACATTAGTCCAACAAAACAAGATAAAACCGAAATCCCAAAGGTTCCAACATAGTTCATAGTACAAACATCATATCAGCACAAAAATCCTTAAGCATAGTCTCCTCTTGACTCCTTGACTACGGGTACGGCACTCTCGGTTCATCATCGATCCACTCAACATTTGCATTCTCTGGCTCTGGGGAAAAATAAAGGTATGAGTGATAAAAATCACCCAGCAAGCATAAATAAACTATCATGAAATAAATAAATAATCATAACATGAATGGAAACCCCAAGAACCTCAAACGTTAATTCATACATGGCCTTTAATCCTTGATCCGCTGAAGATATGACCTAATCATTATTTAAGTAATACCGTTCTAACATTATCATATCCCTTCCTGACTTAACTGTCCTAACATGCAGAGTGCACATGAAATATGCAAGATGCAATGCATGATGTTATGTCGTGTCAAAATTATCATTTGGTCCCATAAAGCAAGCATAAAAGAAAACAGAGTGTCAGATCAATTAACCCCAGATCGAGCGGGTCCAGAACATGTCATCAGACCAATTAACCTCGGGTCTTGGACGGGTCCACAACGTGTCATCAGGTCGATTAACCCCGGGCCTGGGTCGGGTCTGTTGGACCATGCACCTGCAAAAAAACATCACTAGAGGGGGGTGAATAGTGGTTAGCGGAAATTACACAACAACCCTTTTGAAAAATCCCCTTTGAAAACAGAATCTGAGACCACCTCAGATTCAGAACCCGTTTTTGAAAAAAAATCAAAACTAATTGTTCACAACTCCAAAAATTATGAAACCTTCCAGAATTTAACTTCAATGAGTTAACAAGACTTTGTCTAAAAATCAGATAAAAATAAGATCATTTGACCCTTCAAACAAATAAAAAGATTCAGATGGTCAATCTGGACAGAATTGGACAGAATGTTGCCGATTTTGCAAAACGTATTTCTCTTTGAATACTCAACCAAAAAGGTTGATCTTTATACCAAAACACTCCTTAGGATGTGTAGATGAAGTTTCCAAAAGGCTCTAACCTTAAACAATTCTTGATAAATACAGAATTCAAGTTTTCTCAAAACTGCTAAGATTGCAGCCAGATTGGAGCAATTATCTTGCAAAGACTGAAAGATTAAGTTTCTCTTGCTAAAATCAAGTGATTCTTGTTGCAAATGAAAGCCAACAGTCTAAAGTATAACTCCACCAAAAAATAACGAATTTTGAAAGTGTTTAGCTATTTTTTTTCAAATTGTGAGAAGTTGTGTGAAAACTGCAGTAAAAACAGGCAGAAAACAGAAATGAAGAAACAAGACAAGAACATCGAGAATTTATCCTGGTTCAGTCAATGTGACCTACTCCAGTCCCAAGGAACACATTTCCTTGGATTTCACTATCAAATGAATCACCTTACAACAAGAACCAAGCTTGATCCTTGGGTTATACACCAACCCTATTCAAGACTTGTATAATCACCTTCTAAGCAACACTAGTTGCAACACCTCTACCACCTATTGATATAGCCTTATAAGAATGGCTAATCAATATTATAAATGAAGCTCAAGAGGCTTATAGCTCAACAAAAACAACAAGAACACCTTGGCTACAAAGAATGGAACAAGAACAACAATAAGAAGAAGATGATAGCTAGACAATTCAACAAATATTTGTAAGCTTCAGTGTGTTTCATCTTCTTCACCATTGCCTCCATTTATAGTGTGAGATGAGCCTTTGAGATAAGACTTCCAATGTGTCACCATCTTCATCATCAAGTCCAAATGTCTTCTCATCATTGGTTGGCCTTGTACACTTGGCAAAATAAGACAACATAATTGGTCCACCTTGGCAAAATGATGTTGGCAGAAAATTAGCTCCAAGAAATGACTTGGAATTATCTTGAAAATGTGAAGATAATATGGCCATAAAAACTCTATCATCTTCTCAATACTTTGGCAAGATAATAGGCATGTGAGAGTTGAATTTTTCAAACAAAAATCTGCACCATATTCAGCCTATAATAGCCGTTGGACATGCTGAATTTTTCCAAAAACAATTTTGATTTTCCTTGAAAAAATAATAAAGGATAATACCACCAAAATATCCCCAACTTTAAGCACAATAATAGGACATGTGAAGTCTTCATTTGACTTCAAAAATCTGCTGAAAATACGCAAGAATCCAAGTAGCCGTTTGGCTACATTTGAAAATTTCCAAGTTGGCATTTTTGCCAACTAGCTCCTTTTTGATTTGTCCGCTTGTCACCAACTCATAAAATGAATAATGTATCACCTCCACCTGCTCATACACGTTTTTGAGCATACAAATATGTGTAGCAACTCAAATTTGTGAAGAAGAAATAAATAGATAATAGTTGACAAGATATGTCAACGTATAACACTGAAATTCCCAATATTTCTTCTTACATGTCGTGATCATTTCCACACCTTTAACACCTTGAACATCTCTGAATAACGATGATAAATATGCTCTTATAACATATATAAGAGGGTCTTGAAGAAAAAATAGAATGTGACATCTCAAATCGTCACACATCTAGCTATAGTCAATAATATCATCATGTGAGAGAATAAAATAAAGAATCACCATATCATCTTCAAATTGATAATAAATCAGCTCCAGAATGAAGATAATAATATGCTCAAGAGATTCCTTGAATGAGAATACCAAAAATATCCTCGGAAGTAAAATGACCAAAATACCCCTGGTATATGAAAACTTCAGAAATGACCCCGATGGTCAGAAATGAATATTTAACACCTTTGTCTTGATAAATAGTATAAGAACACATCTTTGAAATATTTTCATTATGTGATGTTCCTAAAAAACTCAAAATACCAATTTTGCCCTTTTTGGTAAGTTGTAGAAACTTCCAAGGCGTGTTAGTCACAAGACATTTATAATCACCAACAACACATAATAATCACATAATAAACATGTATAAATCATATACAAATGAAAACAACCATTTTAACACTTTTTAGAAAAGTATTTCTAAAACCCTAGACATCGATCGATCGAAGTGCCTCAGCTTCAGAGATCGATGTCTCACAGTAAGGTCCAGAATTTTTTCTGACCTACATCGATCGATCGAAGTGAGGGTTCCATGTACATAGATCGATCCATGTGTCTCAGGTTTAGAGATCTAGGTCTCACACTAAGGTCTTGAACTTTCACTGCCTTACATGGATCGATCGATGTAAGAGATCTATTGTTGTACCCCAACGACCATGTACTTGAAACCGTGATTAAGTGATGTAATGAAAACAATGATTCTTTCAATTACATGTTACTTAAGTCAAAGTAGCACTACTTTACTTAATTACTTTTGAAATGGATACTGAATAATTATACACTGGGATGTCACAAGGTAATGTGATACCTCATGAAATTCGGCCAAGAGGCCTTGATCAACCATAAAACAATTTCATTTCATAAGAATGCAATCCTAATTGATCCTCACAGAGCAAAATTAAAATCATATGAGATAAAATAAATAATAGTATAAATTATATAAATGTGGGATAGGATAAATGTGAAATGACCAAAACACCCCCAAGAACCCCCAAAATTTCAGCCAAGCAATGGAGGGATCTAGAATCCTCTCCATTATTCCACTATTTAAATATATAAACAAAAATGTCAAATTAGTATAAATAAAACAATAAAATAATCCAAGCATGCAAGAAAAGAAATAATAAAAAATAGCATGCATGGACAAAAACTTGTAGCCTACAAGCTTAGGCCGCCTTTTCCTTCCCCATGCAGCCGGATGCCCCCTTCCCCTTGCCCCCTTGATTTTTAAATTATGCAAGACCCCTCTTTCCAAGTCCCATCTTGAATTTTATCTCAAGCAAAACCAAGACTACACTTAGAAAATTTCCATCTTCCTTCCACCACCAAAAACTTTCGGCCAACACATCCAAGATAGGAGATTCGACTTCATGATCTTCTTCAAGCTCAAGGATCCTCTAGGTAAGTCTCATTTCAAAGTTCCTAAGTAGATATTTCATACGAAATGATGAAGCTCACATGGGTGTTCTTGTTCTCCACCCAAACCGTGGCTCTCATGTCCAAATAGGTGCAAACCTTCAACTCTCTTAGGTGGTGCTATCTTGCTACACTTGAAGCTCCATTCCAAGACTACTTTGGTAAGATGTTTTAGCCTCAAGTAAAACTCTATTTTCACTATTGCAGGAAGACTAACCTTCTCCTTCCCTCATCTTCAAAGCCGTATGTCAAGGGTGAAGGAAGAGGAGGATTCCAACTCTACTCACTCCATAACCAAGCTAAGTCAAGAACTTTAGCTTGAAGAGGAAAGTATACACTATTCTCTCATGATTTATTTAAAGAATTAGTAGCTTGAATGGTTAGAAGTTCCTAAGATATGACCTTTAGTTGAATATCTTAAATTTAAGAATGTATCTTAGTGATTTCTTAAGAAAGATACTTTGCATGTGGTTTATTCTCTCAAAGATGGAATCTTTTCTTACATGCAATAAGTTATAAGGCGGTTTTAGTATGAACGAAGATCCATCAAAGTGAGTCTAGGCAAGATTAACTCTTGATTGAAATTTGAGAGGTCCTTGAGAAGCATACATGTGATGGATATGAACTATTATGAAGTTTGTTTGTAAGATTGAACTAAAATGACTCTTGAATGTGTTGCATGCTTGAATATAGGTTGTAAAATGTGGTTAAGGTACCACATATGTATCGGCCTTAAGGATGAAGAGAGAGAAGGTGAGCCTTGACTCAAAGAAGAACATTTGTTTTGAGTATATGTGATATTTGTTGTACAATCTACAAATTGTTTGGTATGATGTAAAAGTGACTTTATAATAAGCATGGATTCTGGATGTTCATGTTACAAAGGAGGGTAAGTGGTAACCAATAATCTATTTCATGATAACAAGATGAAATAGTGGACCTTTGACTTAAAGGAATGACCAAACGTCAAACCATTGGAACTGGGCAGAATTGAGCAACGTTTTTACTAGCCTAAAAATGGGTCTTGTAGACCTTCAATCAAGCTGATTTTTTCTAGAAAGTTAGCTTTATGAGTGTAGCACAAGTGAGAGTTGGATTTCGATAAAATAAGTTAGTATTATTTTTAAGAAAATATTTTGTAGAACTGCTCCAGTTGAAAATTCTGGAGCTGGGCAGAATTGAACACTGATTTGAATGACTTGAAAGTGGACCGTGTGGACCTTCAATAGATATGATTTTTGGTACAAAGCTAGTATCATGTGTATAGAAAGTATGAAAGTTGGAATTTTGGAAAAATGAATTGGGGATTATTTTTAATAAACTATTTAGTAAAACTGCTCAGACTGAAAAGTCTGGAACTGAGCAGAACTGTACCTCCTTCTGACTGGCTTAAAAAGGGACATTGTAGATGTTCAATAAAGTTGTTTTTGGCATGATAACAATCTTAGGCGTGCAGAGAGTACTCAAGCTGGAATTTTGGGAAAAACATTTGGGGATTATTTTTAATGATTTAATTAGTAACATTGCTCAATTGAAATTACTGGAACAGAGCAGAAATTAAGTGACGAGTTAATGGACTCAAAAATGAATCTTAGGAACATGCAAATGGGCTAATTTTCGGTAGGATGCTAGCCTTACATGTTTATGACTTGTGCGAGTTGGAATTTCGGAAAAAGAAATTATGGTTTTGCCACAATTGAATTTTGAGTAAAATGGGTCAGCATACGACCCATTTCAGAAAAATAAGTAAATGGACCCTTTAAGGTCGTTAGAATGATCCGGAAATTTTATTGTAATCACTTAAGACATAAAGGAGTAAGACCATGTAAATTAATTCAGTTGGTTTTAACGTTTTGATGGGTAATTACGAATATAAAGTGGATGTACTAAAACTGAAAATTGGGCTGAACAGAGGATTAATTTAAGAAGGCTCAATTTAGAAGATATGGACCTCCATATACGGTTTGGGCTTATAAGGATTAAGCCTTAGGATGTTTTTCAGGTTATGACCCAAATAATAAATATTTTAAGGTCTCATAAGCCTAGTTAGCCGCCCAAACATAAAATAGGAAATCTGAAAATTCTTAGTTCCAAAATCATGCTTGTGACAAGTTATAAGAAATGCTTACGATTATTCACGTCATGACTTGCATTGCATTTCATTCCATGTATCATGCATGTCCATATGCCACATGAATTTGATTTTATGAATTTTATGCAAGCAAGTCTTTCAAGTAAAAATGTTTTCCGCTATGCACGAAAAGTTTTTTTGGTCCCATGTTTTAAAGAAAGTTTCATGATTTCCTTTGCCGGCTAAGCATGCGCCTAACCCAACTCCAGACCTGGGGTTAATTGGTCTGTTACATGTTCTGGACCCGTTCAGATCCGGGGTTAATTGATCTGATACATGTTCTGGACCCACTCAGATCCAGGGTTAATTGATCTGATACATGTTCTGGACCTGCTCAGATCCGGGGTTAATTGATCTGATACATGTTCTGGACCCGCTCAGATTCGGTAATTGATCTGATACATGTTCTGGACCCGCTCAGATCCGGGGTTAATTGATCTGACACTCTGTTTTTATGACATGTTATTTATGGGACCAAAAGGATGTTTTGACACGGCATGACATCATGCATTGCATTTTGCATAATCCATGTGCACGCTAACATGTTGCATGTTATGGTTAATGATTATAAGATATTATGGGTATGGCCTATCTAGATTTATGATTAGGCTAAATCATCAAACAAATTCAGGAATGAAGACCAGGTATGAGTTATTATTTGAAGTCTTTGGGTTATTACATTCATGTTATAATTCTTTATGTATTTCATGGTAGTTTATTGTATTCTTGCTGGGTGATTTTTATCACTCACACTTTTTTTTTTCCAGAGCCAGATAATGCTAACATTGAGTGGATCGAGGATGAACCGAGGGTACCCTACCCGTAGGCGAAGAAATCTGGAGGAAGCAAAGCTTAAAGACTTTTGCGCGGACATGATGTTTGTATTATGAACAATGTTTGATCTTTCGGAATTTCGGTTATGTTATTTTGTGGTAATGCTACTTTTGGGGACTTAGTACTTTCGTAATGCATGTTTATTTTGAAAAAGTTTTAATTCTGTCTAATTTTTACTGCCATGTTAAATGTTAGCATGGGAGTCCATGGCTTATGTTATGGATTTTTGCATGTTATGCATGACGCTTTGTACTCTCCTTAGTGAAGTACGGCGGGTGCACCATATTTGGACGAGGTCCGGGTGCGGGGCGCTACAGGTGGTATCAGAGCCCAGGCTCTTGATTTCGGGCAAAACGTAGAACTAAGTTATGATCTTAGCAATCTAAGTTTGATCTTATACCTAAGTCGTGATCTTAGATGAGTGATGGCCTTAGACTAGGATCACTTAGATCGGGTCTAGAATGCAACTTAATCCATCCTGATTTATGTAAGCTAGGTCTATAACGAAAGACATGCTTTCCCTTATTTAAAAATTTTCAAATTTTGGTCCTTAGTCAAAATAAATTCGTTTTATTCCGATATTCTAAGTAAATGTTAAACCCCATAGTGCAGATGGTGAGACCACGTGGCAGACCTCCGAGAGCACGACCAGCTGCTCAGGAGCCCATCCCTCCACCACCAGCTCAGGTTCTGCCGCCACCCCAGCCGGACCAGTATCCTCCTGTGCAGAATAATCCAGCACCAGCACCGCAGGCACCTGTTCCTCAAGTCATCCCTGATATGAATGCTTTTTAGGCCTTTTGCCAAGTTGTCACTCAGATAGGGCAAGGCCTAATCCATCAGAACGCCCCACGTCAGCCACACCAGCCAGTAAGAGATGCCCAGTATTACTTTGAGAAGCTCAAGAGGGCGAATGTGCCACCGTTCGAGGGAAAGCCAGACCTAGATACTACGGAGAAGTGGCTAGATGAAGTTGAAAATTGTTTTGAGCTAATTCAAGCCCCAGAAGAGATGAAAGCCCAGGCCATCAGACCTTTCTTGATCAGTGAAGCCAATCAATGGTGGAAGACGAATCTGCAACCTTTGCCCAGACCGATTGCCTGGAGAGATTTCTGCAAGAATTTCATAAGTTCTATATTCCTCCGTCGGTCAAGTTACAAAAGAGGCATGAGTTTGAATCTCTGAAGCAAGAGCCGGGCATGACGGTAGCTGAGTGCGCAAATAAGTTCATCGCACTTGGGAGGTTTCAGCCTGTTACTATGAATGACGAAGAAACAAAAATGCTGAAATTTGAAAGAGGACTGAACCCGAGAATTAGGACGTGGTTAGTGAATGCAAATCCTGCCAATTTTGGAGCACTTCTAGACGCATGCTACCGGATAGAGAGAGACATTATACGAAGAGATGATGTGAAACAAAAGCGAGAAAGACAAGGGACCGGAAATGAGAAGTACAGAAAGGTGGCTAAAAAGAATTTCAAAGGGTCAGTTCGACAGGGACAATCTCAAGGACAGAATCAGCGCCGCCAGCAATACCAGAATAATCAGAAGAATCAGGCTCCATCTCAGCAGCCAACAATACCAGTATGCCCTCAGTGTCAGAAGAGGCATATGGGTGAGTGTAGATGGAAGAAGGGTAAATGCTTTGGATGCGGAAAAAGATGGTCATCTGATAAAGATTGTCTAGAAAAAGGAGCGCAGCAACAACAACAGCAGCCGAAGAACCAACAGCCACGTGCAAAACGAGGGTGCACGCCATGACGGATGCTGATGTTGAGGAGACTGCTGACGTAGTGACTGGTAAGATTTAAGAGTTTTATGTCTTCAATACGTTTTACTTATACATGCATATCATATTGCTTAGCAAAATGTGCATGGTTCAGGAACTATCTTAGTGTGTAGCATACCCGCAAATGTGTTGTTCGACAGTGGCGCCAGCCACTCATTTATTTCAAGGAAGTTTGCTAAGAATCTCGACCATAATCCAGTCAAACTAGAATCACCCTATAGAGTACAAGCAGCTGGTCACCAGGTGCTTGTTTCCCATATATCTTCAAGAATTGTACGCTCGAGTTTAATGATCAGCGGTTTAAGGCCAATTTGATTCCCATATCTATGAGTGATTTTGACGTGATTCTTGGAATGGATTGGCTCTCAAAGAATCACGCCACATTGACTGCCGAAGTAGGCAAGTTATAATTAAGAACCCGACCCGAGATGATGGTGTCATTCCAAGAGGAGCCAAGTTAAAGAAACGATTTCAGAACGTTTTTTTAACGCAGCTCGAGCCAGCCAAGCATTGAGGAAGGATATGAAGGATTCTTTGTTTATGTCCTAAGTGCTGAGCAAGAGAGCCCTACCCTTGCACAAGTTCCAATTGTTAATGAATACCCTGATGTGTTTCCTGATGATTTACCTGGACTACCTCCTAATCGCGAGATTGCTTTCGAAACAAACCTTGTTCCAGGAGCTGAACCCATATCGAAAGCCCCTTATCGAATGGCACCTGCGGAACTGAAGGAGCTAAAGGAGCAGTTACACGAATTGTTGGCAAAGAAACTCATTCGCCCCAGTGTTTCACCTTGGGATGCTCCGGTGCTATTCGTGAAGAAGAAGATGGAAGTATGCGTTTATGCATCGACTACCGGGAGCTCAACAAAATTACCATAAAGAACAAGTACCCATTGCCCGGATTGACGACTTATTTGACCAGCTCAGGGTATGTAACTAATAAGCTTTAGTTTGATTAAGATTTAAATCTTTTCAAACCCTATCTAAAGTATCTTAATGCAGGGATCCGAATCTTTAGTAAAATTGACCTGCGATCCGATACTTTCAACTGAAGATTAAGGCGGAAGATGTCCCTAAGACTGCTTTCAGAACCCGCTATGGACACTATGAATTCTTAGTCATGCCCTTTGGTTTGACCAATGCCCTGCCGCCTTTATGGATCTCATGAACCGAATCTTTCAAGAACAGCTGGACAAGTTCGTAGTGGTCTTCATAGACGACATCTTGATTTACTCACCCGACGAAGAGACTCACGCAGCCATTTGAGGACAGTCTTGAATATTCTAAGAGCAAGACATTGTATGCAAAGTTTAGCAAATACGAGTTTTGGCTGCGAAAGTGTATCCTTCCTTGGTCATGTGATTTCAGAAGATGGGATTTCAGTGGATCCCAAGAAAATTGAAGCTATCACGGAATGGCCCAGACCAACAAATGTTACGGAAGTGAGAAGTTTCTCGGACTAGCCGGATATTACAGAAAGTTTGTCGAAGATTCTCGAGGATAGTTGTTCCCCTCACTAGATTGACCCAAAAGAAAACCAAGTTCGAATGGAGTGCCGACTGTGAAAAGAGTTCTCGGAGCTAAAGCAAAGTTATGTCCGCTCCTATATAGCTCAGCCCACTCCTGGTGAGAAGTATGTGGTGTACAGTGATGCTTCGAAGAATGGTCTCGGATGTGTTCTTATGCAGAATGACAAAGTGATAGCTTATGCATCCCGGCAGTTGAAGCCATTTGAGCAAAACTACCCTGTCCATGATCTTGAACTTGCAGCAGTGGTTTTCGTATTGAGATATGGAGCACTACTTGTATGGTGAGAAGTGTGAAATCTATACAGACCACAAGAGCCTAAAGTACCTCTTTACCAGAAAGAGCTCAATATGCGGCAGCGCAGATGGCTGGAGTTGATAAAAGATTACGACCTTTCCATTCAATATCATCCGGGAAAAGCTAACAAAGTCGCTGATGCGTTAAGTGAAAAAAAGTCACCCACGGCAACCGCCCCTTCACGAGACATGGAAGAGTTGGTTTAGAAGAAGTGGATTCGGTGGATGAAGTCCTCGCCAAGTTAGTTCTTGTTCCTTCATTGTTGATAAGATCAAAGAGGCTCAAGGGAATGATGAAGCTTTAAGAAAAATCAAGGAAAGGATGAAAGATAAGCCACGAGATGACTTTGAAGTTCGCAGCGATGGCAGCTTATGGTATCGAGACTATGTGTTCCCAAAAACAAAGAAATTAAAGATGAAGTTTTGTTGGAAGCTCATAATTCTCGATTATCTATACACCCTGGAGCTAATAAGATGTATCAAGACCTCAAGCAAAAGTTTTGGTGGCACGGTATGAAGAATCAGATAGCAGAATTCGTTGAACGATGTTTAATCTGCCAAAGAGTAAAAGCTGAACACCAGACCCGCTGGATTATTACAACCCTTAGAAGTGCCGGAATGGAAGTGGGACCACATCACCATGGACTTTGTGACTGATATACCCAAGACTAAGTATGGGAATGATGCTATATGGGTCATTGTGGATCGTTTGACAAGTCGGCTCACTTTTTGGCTATGACGATTAAGGCATCTATGGAGAAGTTGGCCTCTATGTATATTGACCAGATCGTTTGTTTGCATGGGGTGCCCATAAGTATGTATGCGATCGCGACGACCGTTTTACTTCGAGATTTTGGACGCCTTTCAAAAGGCAATGGGCACAGAGATTAGAATGAGTTCCGCGTTTCATCCTCAAACAGATGGCCAATCAGAAAGAACAATCCAAACCCTTGAGGATATGCTTCGCGCTTGCATTCTTGATTTTGGAGGAAGCTGGGATAAAAGCCTTAAGCTCGTTGAGTTTTCTTACAATAATAGCTTCCACAGATCCATCAGAATGGCACTACGAGGCATTGTATGGACGAAAATGTCGATCCCCACTCTATTGGGCGAGAGATTGGAGATAAGATGTACACGGGACCTGACATTGTTGAGCAAACGCGAGAAAAGGTCAAGATGGTTCAACAAAGACTGAAAGGCGCAAGACAGAACCAAGATATGGGCTGATGAAAGGAGAAGACCCTTAGAGTTTCAAGAAGGAGAGAAAGTGTTCCTAAAGGTCTCTCCGCCAAAGGAGTCAAAAGGTTTGGCATCAAAGGCAAGTTGAGCCCAAGATTCGTTGGACCTTATGAGATATTAGAGAGGGTGGGCGAAGTTGCGTATCGTTTGGCGTTACCACCATCTCTTTCCCAGTTACATGATGTATTTCATGTTTCTCAACTTCGCCGATATGTATATGATTCTAGCCACATCCTTGAAGATCAACAGTTGAAGGTTGAAGATGATGTATCTTATGAAGAGGAACCCTTAAGGATAGTTGATCGGAAAGAGAAGGCATTGAGGAAGAGATCCATACCCATGGTGAAGGTACAATGGAAGCATCATTCAAAGAAGAAGCAACATGGGAAACGGAGGAAGATATGAGGAGTAGATACCCCCACCTTTTTGACTACTTCTGAAGTTTCGAGGACGAAACTTATGATAGGGGGGAGGATGTTGTACCCCAACGACCATGTACTTGAAACCGTGATTAAGTGATGTAATGAAAACGATGATTCTTTCAATTACATGTTACTTAAGTCAAAGTAGCACTACTTTACTTAATTACTTTTGAAATGGATACTGAATAATTATACACTGGGATGTCACAAGGTATGTGATACCTCATGAAATTCGGCCAAGAGGCCTTGATCAACCATAAAACAATTTCATTTCATAAGAATGCAATCCTAATTGATCCTCACAGAGCAAAATTAAAATCATATGAGATTAAATAAATAATAGTATAAATTATATAAATGTGGGATAGGATAAATGTGAAATGACCAAAACACCCCCAAGAAACCCCCAAAATTTCGGCCAAGCAATGGAGGGATCTAGAATCCTCTCCATTATTCCACTATTTAAATATCTAAAAAATATCAAATTAGTATAAATAAAACAATAAATAATCCAAGCATGCAAGAAAAGAAATAATAAAAAATAGCATGCATGGACAAAAGCTTGTAGCCTACAAGCTTAGGCCGCCTTTTCCTTCCCCATGCAGCCGGATGCCCCCTTCCCCTTGCCCCCTTGATTTTTAAATTATGCAAGACCCCTCTTTCCAAGTCCCATCTTGAATTTTATCTCAAGCAAAACCAAGACTACACTTAGAAAATTTCCATCTTCCTTCCACCACCAAAAACTTTCGGCCAACACATCCAAGATAGGAGATTCGACTTCATGATCTTCTTCAAGCTCAAGGATCCTCTAGGTAAGTCTCATTTCAAAGTTCTTAAGTAGATATTTCTTACAAAATGATGAAGCTCACATGGGTGTTCCTGTTCTCCACCCAAACCGTGGCTCTCATGTCCAAATAGGTGCAAACCTTCAACTCTCTTAGGTGGTGCTATCTTGCTACACTTGAAGCTCCATTCCAAACTACTTTGGTAAGATGTTTTAGCCTCAAGTAAAACTCTATTTTCACTATTGAAGGAAGACTAACCTTCTCCCTCCCTCATCTTAAGAATATCAGTTTGTCCAAACAAAAGGAACACTTTTTAAAATTAGTATATAGTTGTTCTCTGTGTAAAGTCTCAAATACAGCTCTTAAGTGTCCTATATGGTCATGCAAAGTCTTAGAATATATCAAGATATCATCGAAATAGACGACAACAAACTTCTCAATGAATGCACGTAAGACTTCGTTCATTAACCTCATGAACGTACTAGGTGCATTAGTTAAACCAAAAGGCATTACTAACCACTCATACAAAACAAACTTAGTCTTAAATGCAATCTTCTATTCATCTCCCTTTTTGATGCGCACTTGAAAGTACCCACTTTTCAAATCAATTTTACTAAACTGTTTAGTTCCATGCAATTCGTCTAACATGTCATCGAGTCTAGGAATAGGATACCGATACTTTATCGTGATCTTATTAATAGCGCGACAATCAGTGCACATTCTCCATGAGCCATCCTTTTTGGGCACGACAATCACTAGTACAGCACATGGTCTCATGCTCTCTCTCATCTTGCCCTTGGCTAGTAGCTCCTCTACTTGGCGTTGGATCTCTCCTTTGTCTCCTCGGCATTTGCCCTATAGGCTGGTCTGTTAGGCAATGTAGCACCGAGTATGAAATCTATTTGGTGCTCTATCCCGCACAAAGGTGGCAATCCAGCAACAAATCTGAAAACTCTTCAAGCAAAGATACAACTCCACTAGGCAATGTGGATCGTAAGTCACTTACAGAAAACAATGATTCTTTGTAAAGCATCATATAAACAGTCTTACGATCATATAAAGCATGTGAAATCTCAGAATACTAGCAAAGAATGTATGCTTCTTTTCTCGCTTGATTAAGTTTTACTTCGCCAAAGATTCATATTTAGTCGAACCCTCTTTCGTTGTCCCCTCCTTGGCCAAGCCCTTACGGGAATCGAGCCAAGTTGATGCTTGCAAGACGTGGGCTCCAACAATTCCACCTTCCAAACGTCCTTCACAAAGGGATAGGCACAAGAAAGAAGATTTCCCCTTGCTTCCTTAGTGAGATTAACGTGTGGTACAAACGAGCAAGACCAACACTTCAAGATGGTCGTTGATCAGGCAAACCAATATGGCCCTCCTAGACGGCACCTTTAAGCAATGACAACACCTTCAAAATGCTCAACTTTGAAGGATCTTAATTTAGGTTTTTACTGCAAAACCAAGAAAACAAAGTACCGCAATAAGTGAAGAAAATATTAAGAAGCCTTATTCATCCAAAGTTGTTCAAATAATCGGCCAAAGGGGGCCTATTTATAGATGCCTAAAGACACTTAAAATAACCAGATGTTATCTAAAAGAAATAGCTAGAAAAACATTTGAATTGAACTTGAATTTGCTAATTGTTTGAATTCAAAAAAATAACTAGAAAATCCTTGCCAAAAATTGGTTGAAGTCCTCCTTGATTCAGCCGTGTATTTGGTCAGCAAATGAGGCCTTGGAGAGTTGATTTGATGAGTAGGATGGGGTTGAACTTGAATTCAAAAGTTGGGTGAAGTTTGAATTCATGTTGAGTTTGAATTTGATTGCACTTTGAATTTGTTTGTTGGCTATCCTCCTCCTATCCTTCCAGCCGTGTTTTGTTGAGGAATGAAGAGTAGAAAATCTGATTTGATGATGATAAGATGACTGGGTTTGAATTGAAGTGATGGTTGAAGTTTGAATTCAAATTGATTGAATTCAATTTTGGATTCAATTTGAATTGGAATCTATCCTTCTTTTCCCTTCAAGATGGCGTGTGGATGGCTGCAGATTTTGGCTGAAATCTTCTTGATCTTTAAGTCTCAAATTGGTTGAAACTTGAATTCAAATTATGGTTGAATTTGAATTTAAATTTATCTTCAATTTGATCTTCACTTGTCTTCATTTTTGGCCGTCCCCTATATTGTTGATTGGAGATATTTTTGAGTTCATTTTGAAGAAGGGATTCCATCTTGGACACATTTGAATTTGTCTTTGTGGAGAAAAACATTCTTCTCAAGACAACATTCCTTTTGTCTCCCTTTTGAAGCACACGCCTATAATGCTACTTTGACCCTCCATTTGGCTTGGGAATTCCATGTACCTAATTTACCTACAAAGCAAGCACATAAAACAAAGATCACAAGAAAACAAGGCAAAATTCAAAGTAAAGAATGCACGCACATACGCACACTCATAAATGCTCAAAGGGTGGGTTCAATGAAGTGAACCCATGGAACCTTAGATTCATCTTGAACATGCTTATACAAGAAGTTTCCAACTTGATGACAAAGTTCTCTTGCCTTCCTTCTTGTCATAGGGCCCTTGGCCTCTTGATGGGATCCTTGATCCTCATTAATCAATTTGAATTCAAATCTATCCTTCTTTTCCCTTCAAGATGGCGTGTGGATGGCTGCAGTTTTTGGCTGAAATCTTCTTGATCTTTAAGTCTCAAATTGGTTGAAACTTGAATTCAAATTATGGTTGAATTTGAATTTAAATTTATCTTCAATTTGATCTTCACTTGTCTTCATTTTTGGCCATCCCCTATATTGTTGATTGGAGATATTTTTGAGTTCATTTCGAAGAAGGAATTCCATCTTGGACACATTTGAATGTCTTTGTGGAGACCGACATTCTTCTCAAGACAACATTCCTTTTATCTCCCTTTTGAAGCACATGCCTATAATGCTAATTTGACCCTCCATTTGGATTGGAAATTCCATGTACCTGATTTACCTACAAAGCAAGCACATAAAACAAAGATCACAAGAAAACAAGACAAAATTCAAAGTAAAGAATGCACGCACACACGCACACTAATAAACGCTCAAAGGGTGGGTTCAATGAAGTGAACCCTTGGAACCTTAGGTTCATCTTGAACATGCTTATACAAGAAGGTTCCAACTTGATGACAAAGTTCTCTTGCCTTCCTTTTTTTCATAGGGCCCTTGACCTCTTGATGGAATCCTTGATCCTCATCACAAGTCTTTTCTTGCTTGAGGCTTTCAAGAAACTCCTTTTTAGCCTCTCTTTCAGTAGGATCTGAATGCTTTTGTGCAAGGCGTTTTTGATCCTCATAGACTTTGTGCGGGGGCAATGCACGCAATCTATACATCTTATTATCCATATTAAATGAATATGTATTAAGGCAACCATCATGAATGACTCTCCTATCAAATTGCTATGGTCGTCCCAAGAGAATATGACTAGCATGCATGGGTGCAACGTCACAAAGAATGTCATCCTTATAATTACCTATGGACAATGAAACCAAGACTTGCTTACTCACTTTAATTTCACCCCAGTCGTTAAGCCATGTCAAACTATAAGGTCATGGATGTTTAGTCATGGGTAAGTCAAGTTTCCGAATTAATTCTACACTAGCAACACTAGCACAAGATCCTGCATCTACAATCATGGTGCACACTTTTCCGTTTATCATGCAATGTGTATGAAATATGTTCTCCCTCTCTTGTTCATGTTCATCTACTTTAGTTTGTGCATTAAATGATCTCTTAACAACTAAAAGCTCACTAGATGCAAGTTCTTCCTCAATAGTGCATTCCTCAAACTCATTCTCTTCTACTCCCTCGTCAACATGCTCTTCCTCTTCATGCTTAGAATCAGAATAATACTCTCCACTCTTCTCTATGTACATGATACGTTTAATATTAGGACATTTAGATGCAATATGACCTAAACCCTGACATTTAAAGTATTTAATGTCCCTAGATCTACTAGAAGAGTTAGGAGATTTACCTTGAGGTTGTTCACCAAACTGTTGCTTGCCTTTGTCGATTCGGGAGGGAGCTTGTGGTGTATGATCTTGCTGCTGAGGTGAAGGGTGTAGTGGCTGCTGCACACGGCCTTGAAATGATGGCAGTGGATGGTGTGGAGGTTTGCTTGACCGTGTAAACAGTGGATTCTGTCTAGTGCTAAACCTATTCATGGGTTGGGTAGAAGGGCCAAATATTACCTTGTGTGGAAGACCTCCTCAACTGTCTTTCCACCTTTTCTACCAAGTATACCATCGATGCTAAGGTTGCACAAGATTGCAACTCCACAGAAAGGGCGATTTCTTTGTTCAGTCCTTCTAGAAACCTTGCCATGGTAGCATCTTCTCTTTTATCAATCTGTGCTCTCATCATCAACAACTCCATTTCTTTATATTATTCATCAACAGTTCTATTTCCAAGCTTGAGTTCGGTTAGTCTTTGAATCATAATTCTTTCATAAAATTGAGGCACAAACCTTTATCTCATTTCTCTTTTCATCTCCTCTCATGTTTGAATAGGTCCTCCACTCCTTCTTCTTGTACTTAGCGTTTTGATCCCACCAAAGAAGTGCATATTCTGTAAACTCAATGGCTGCAAAATGCACTTTACTTAGTTCAGGAAAGGAAGTACAAGATTAAATGAGTTCTAACCTTCTTTCCCATTCGAGGTATGCTTTGGGATCACATCGCCCCTGAAATGGAGGAATGTTCATCTTGATCTTATGGGGAATCATCATCATGCTGATTTGGCCTAGGATTGTAACCATGATTAGGAACATCATAGCCACGGTTCTGGCGTTGAAAGCTACGGTTTTCAACATCAAAGTGTTCCTCATAATCTCTTCCCCATTGACCATCATGCATATGTGGATCAACCTCTGGATACCTCTCTTCTAATGGTGGCATGTACACTGGGGCGTGTTGTAGGCCTCCTCTGCCTCGTTAATGAGGATCAAGGGTCCGATGAGGATCAAGGGTCCCATCACGAGGTCAAGGGCCCTATGACAAGAAGGAGGGCGAGAGAACTTTGTCAACAAGTTAAGCATGTTCAAGATGAACCTAAGGTTCTACGGGTTCACTTTATTGAACCCACCCTTTGACCGTTTTATGAGTAGGGTGTGTGTACTTTTTTTATTTTGAATTTTATCTTGTTTCTTGTGATCTTTTTTTATGTGTTTTCTTTGTAGGTAGATTAGGTACATGGAAGATCCAAAATGAAATGAAGGCCCAAATGGAACATTGTAGGCGTGTGTCACAAAAGAAGGAGACAAAAGGAATGTTGTCTTGAAAGGAATGTTTGTCTCCACAAAGACAAATTCAAATGTGTCCAGGATAGAATCTCTTGTCAAATTAAAATCAAAATCATCTCCAAATACCAACATGGGGGCCGGCCAAAATTGAAGAGAAGATGAAGATCAATTTGAAGTTAAACTTGAATTTAAACCATCATTTGAATTCAAGTTTCAACCAATTGGAGACTTAAATTTCAAGAAGATTTCAGCCTATATCTCCAGCCTATAACACGCCATCTTGGAGGATAAAAGAAGGATAGATTCCAATTCAAATTGAATCCAAGTTTGATGAGGATCAAGGGTCCGATGAGGATCAAGGACCCCATCAAGAGGTCAAAGGTCCTATGACAAGAAGGAGGGCAAGAGAACTTTGCTATCAAGTTGCCACTTTCTTGTACAAGCATATTCAAGATGA
>AP025074.1:10583524-10616837 GCA_036186865.1 Eustoma russellianum | reverse complement strand
ATATCTTACTTGGTAGGCCATGGCAATTTGATCGACATGTGACATATGATGGTTATTTGAATCGTTATTCTTTCAAATTGAATGGCAAATTGTACAAACTGCATGCACTTCCACCACACAAAGTCCACGAGGATCACCAACGCATGTCCAAGTCTAGAGCCGATCCTAAGGAAAAAGAAGCCGAGAGAAAATTCGTGGAGTGTATGAAAAGTGAGAAAAAAAACACGAGAGCAAGGGAAAAGAGGTAGTGCCCCTAAGTGTCAACGAGTCCAAAAAGAAGTGTGGGTATTTCGCAAAGAAAAGAGAGGTCACACGCACTTTATAACAACCAAACTGTCCTCATCATCATCCAAAGTCGTGTCACCTTCCATAGAAGAACTCCCACCAAACTTACCTACCTCAGTTGCGTCCCTTATCCAAGAATATGAAGTTCTATTTCCCTCCGAACCCCATCCGGATTACCACCCATTAGAGGAATAGAACACCAAATCGACTTTGTCCCAGGAGCCGTGTTACCCAATCGCCCAGCCTATCGAGCCAACCCCGAAGAAACCAAAGAAATCCAAAGGCAAGTAGAGGAGCTCCTAGTGAGTGGACAAGTCCGAGAGAGCCTAAGCCCATCCGCCGTCCCAGTCATTTTAGTACCCAAAAGGATGGAAAGTGGAGAATGTGTACCGATTGCCGAGCCATAAACAAAATACCGTCAAGTATAGGTACCCCATACCTAGGCTAGACGATATGTTGGACATGTTCACGGATCTAAATTCTTCACCAAAATCGACCTTAAGCAAGGGTACTTCCAGGTACGCATTAGAGAAGGGGACAAATGGAAGACTGCATTCAAAACAAGTTTGGGCTCTATGAGTGGTTAGTGATGCCCTTTGGCTCACCAACGCCCCTAGCACCTTTATGAGGCTAATGAATGAAGTCTTACGACGTTCATAGGACGATTTGTCGTTGTTATTTCGATGATATCCTAATCTATTCCCAAACCATAGAAGATCATCTTGACCACATTAGAGCCGTTTTTGAAAAGCTTAAGCAAGAACAACTTTACGCCAACTTTAAGAATGCTCCTTTTGTTTAGAACGCGTAGTCTTTCTAGGCTTTGTCATTTCGGCTGAGGGAGTAGAAATGGATGAGGAAAAGGTTAGGTCAATTGTGGAGTGGCCTATACCTAAGAATGTAGGGGAAGTCAGTTCGCAGTTTTCATGGACTAGCAAGAAGTTTTATAGACGCTTTGTCAAAGATTTTTCTTCCATAGCTGCCTAAACGAAATTGTAAAAAAGATGTGCCTTTTAGGTGGGAAGAGCCACAACAACGGCATTTGATGAACTAAACGTAGGCTGACCACTGCACCCATACTTAGGCTACCAAATTTTGACGAGACCTTTGAGATCGAGTGTGATGCAAGTGGAGTGGGTATAGGCGCAGTTTTGACCCAAGTAAGAAACCCATAGCCTACTTTAGTGAAATTGAAAGGAGCAGCATTGAATTACTCTACCTATGATAAGGAACTTTATGCCCTTGTGAGATCCCTACAAACTTGGCAACACTATCTTCAACCTAAAGAGTTTGTGATCCACACTGACCACGAAAGCCTTAAGTATCTTAAAGGGCAGGGAAAGTTGAACAAAAGACATGCCAAATGGGTAGAGTTCATAGAACAATTCCCTTACGTGATTAAGTACAAACAAGGAAAGGATAATATAGTTGCCGATGCCCTCTCTAGGAGATACACGTTAGTGACTACATTATCTTCACGCTTCTTAGGATTCGAATCACTTAAGGAATTGTACCCCAATGACCATGACTTTGGCACCATTTCGAGGCATGTAAAGAAGCACCATTTGGGAAATTTTACATACATGAGGGTTATCTTTTCAAAGAACAAAATTGTGCGTTCCCCAATCATCCCTACGAGAAGCATTGACTAGAAGCCCATGGGGGAGGTTTAATGGGTCATTTCGGAGTGTTCAAAACCCTTGAGACTCTTAAGGAACATTTCTATTGGCCCCACATGCGAGTAGACGTCGAGAGGTTGTGTGGTAGTTGCATCACTTGCAAACAAGCCAAATCCAAGTCCCAACCACATGGCCTTTACACACCTTTACCCGTCCCTGATGCCCCTTGGATTGACATTTCCATGGACTTTGTGTTTTAGGACTTCCTAGGTCTCCGGGGAGGACGCGATAGCATTATGTTGTGGTTGATCGATTTTCAAAAATGGCACATTTCATTGCATGTAGAAAGTTGATGATGCCACACATGTTGCTATTTGTTCTTCAAAGAAAATTGTAGATTGCATGGCATGCCAGTACAATTGTAAGTGATAGAGATACAAAATTTTTGCCGTCATTTTGGCTGTTTTGTGGGCTAAACTTGGTACACAATTGTTGTTTTCAACCACCGCACACCCACAAACGGATGGACAAACTGAAGTCGTTAATCGTACTCTTTCTCAACTTTTGCGTGCCATTTTGCAAAAACACATTAAACATTGGAAGATTGTTTACCATATATCGAATTTGCATATAATAGGAGTGTCCATCACGGTACTTTGCATAGTCCATTTGAAATCGTGTATGGCTTTAATCCCTTGTCTCCCATCGATTTGATTCCTATTCCCGTGCATGAACGTTCTAGTCTTGATGGTAAACAAAAAGCGGAAATAAAGAAACTGCATGAACAAGTTAAAACACAACTTGAAAAGAAAAACAAAGCTTATGAAAGACGAGCTAACATCGGAAACGAGTCGTGTTTAAACCTGGAGATTTAGTATGGTTACATTTGCGCAAAGAAATTTCCCAATGAGAGAAAGTCCAAACTGTTGCCTCAGAGACGGACCTTTCAAAGTTTTGAAACGATAGGTGACAATGCATACATACTTGATCTTCCCGAAAGGTATGGTTCAATTTTGCCACTTTTAATGTTGCTGACCTCACCCCTTTCACCGATGACCTTTTTGATTCGAGGACGAATCCTTTTGAGGAGGGGGGATTGATGAGGATCAAGGGTCCGATGAGGATCAAGGACCCCATCAAGAGGTCAAAGGTCCTATGACAAGAAGGAGGGCAAGAGAACTTTGCCATCAAGTGGCCACCTTCTTGTACAAGCATATTCAAGATGAACCTAAGATTCCTTGGGTTCACTTCATAGAACCTTCGGCTTGAGCATGCGTATACTTCCTTTTATTTTTGAAATTTATTTTGTTCTTGTGATCTTTGTTTTATGTGTTTGTTTGTAGGAAAATTAGGTACATGTAAGAGCCAAATAAAATGAAGGCCCAAAAAGAGGAAGATAGCCGTGTGTTACAAAAAAGGAGACAAAAGAATGTTATCTTGAAGAGAATGTTTGTCTCCACAAAGACAAACTTAAATGTGCCCAAGATGGAATATTTTGTCCAAATTAAAATAAAAAATCATCTCCAAAAGACATCAATGGGGCCGGCCAAAATTGAAGTGAAGATGTAGATCAATTTGAAGTTAAACTTGAATTTAAATTCAACCATAATTTGAATTCAAGTTTCAACCAATTTGAGGCTTACATTTCAAAAGGAATTCAGCTATCATCTCAGCCATCCTACACGCCATTTTGAAGAGAAAAGAAGGAGATAGATCACAATTCAAATTGAATCCAAGTTCGAATTCAAATTCAAATTCAATTTGAATTCAAACGTCAACCATCATTTGAATTCAATCCCAGCCATCTTATCATCATCAAATCAGGTTTTTCTACACCTCATTTCCTCAAGGGACACGGCTGGATTAGTGGAAAAAGATATGCAAGAGCCAAGTTCAAAACAAGCTCAAATTCAAACTCAACTTGAATTCAAATTCAACCAACTTTTGAATTCAACTTCAGGCCTCATCCTACTCATCAAATCAGCTCCTCCAAGGGATTAGTGGACTCTCATACACGGCTGAATGGATAGAATAACTTCTTGCAAGTATTTCAAGTTTTAGCTAGAATTATCTTAGTTTTGAAATTCAAGCAAATTTCAAGTTTAAACATTTGTTAGATAGCTTTATTTGAATTGTTTCTAGGCTGAAGGGGGGACGAAATTTAGGCTATAAATAAGCCCCTTGGGGCGTGTAAAGAAGACAACTTTGGATGAATAAGAATTCTTGATATTTCTTTCACTTTGTGTGAGGCTTTGTTTTCTTTTGGTTTGCATTAAAAACCTAGGTTAAGATCCTTCAAAGTTGAGCATTTTGAAGGTGTTGCCATTGCTTAAAGGTGCCGTCCAGGAGGGCCGTATTGGTTTGCCTGATCAACGACCATCTTGAAGTGTTGGTCTTGCTCATTCTTAATCCACACGCTTTTAATCACTAAGGAAGCAAGGGGAAGTCTCCTTCCTTGTGCCTAACCCTTTGTGAAGGACGTTTGGAAGGTGGAATCGTTGGAGCCCACGAGTTGATCGCATCAAAGTTTGAATTCAAATTCAAACTCAATTTTGAATTCAAACTTCAACCATCTTTTGAATTCAAACTTCAACCTCAGCCATATTATCATCATCAAATCAGGTTTCAAGACACCTCTTGCATATCTTGAACACGGCTGGATTGATGGAAAGAGGATAGACAACAAACAAATTCAAGGTGCATTCAAATTCAAACTCAACTTGAATTCAAACTTCACCACAAATTTTGAATTCAAGTTCAACCCCATCTTACTCATCAAATCAGCTCTCCAAGGCCTCATTTGATGACCAAATACACGGCTGGACAAAGGAGGAGTCAACCGATTTTAGCTAGGATTTTCTAGTTATTTTTGAATTCAAACATTTAGCAAATTCAAGTTCAATTCAAATGTTTTTTCTAGCTATTTCTTTTAGATAGAATCTGGTTATTTTAAGTGTCTTTAGGCATCTATAAATAGGTCCCTTTGGCCGATTTGGAAGACAACTTTTGATGAATAAGAATTCTTGATATTTTCTTCACTTTGTGTGAAACTTTGTTTTCTTGGTTTTGCATTAAAAACCTAAGTTAAGATCCTTCAAATTTGAGCATTTTGAAGGTGTTGCCATTGCTAAAAGGTGCCGTCCAGGAGGGCCATATTGGTCTGCCTGATCAACGACCATCTTGAAATGTTGGTCTTGCTCATTTGATCCACACGTTTTTTTCACTAAGAAAGCAAGGGGAAGTCTTCTTCCTTATGCCTAACCTTTGTGAAGGACGTTTGGAAGGTGGAATTGCTGGAGCCTACGTCTTGCACGCATCACTCGTCCTCTTTGCCCCATCATTTGACCACGAACGGCTTGTCGTGGTGGATCAACTAAACACGGCGTTTACCCTCAAATTGGGTAGCCATATTTCTATCCATGGAGCCACTTCCTTCTACGGTTCCTAGTTGAGATGTTTGGGGGCGGGGGTTAGACCTTTCAGCCTCCAATAGGTCTAACCTCTCGATAATCCTTCTAAGCACTCCGAGTACGTGCTCCTCCGTTACGGGATTCCTCATATCCTCCAAAGGTGGGTGAGTATTGGAATTCCTAAACGGTGTCTCATCCATCTAAACCTGAAACAAAATTAAAAGAAAACAAAGAAAAGGAAAACTAACACAAAAACTAAAGAAGCTTTGTTTATGTTAGTGTAAAGAGAATTTCAACTTGTGTGATGAGCCCACGATGGGGTCAACGCAACATATTTTCATGTATCATTTATTGTCACATGTTAGTTCTGTAAGACATGGCATATCACTGTAAACTCCGCACACACTAGTGCTACTTCTTATGTCTTATAGTCTTAACTAACCCTTAGGACATGTCATATATGTTGTGCATATTGTGTTTGTTGCTTGGTGTCTTTGAAGATAGGTCAAAGAGAGCTTTAAATTGAAGAAGCATGAACACCGATCGATCCATGTCCCATCTGATCAGATGATATCATTATTCAAACAAAGCTTGAAGATGCAATTAGAATCTGAATTTTTGTCCAAGCAAGTAGGTGATAAGCAAGTAGCTTACAAGCAAGGTGGTGACAAGCAACCATGTCAAAACTGAATTTGTTCTTCACGTCGAAACAAGATGAAACAAGCTGCTCACATCATTAGCCAATAAGAGAAGTCTTGCAAATGCTTAAACCAATCACAATCAAGTTAGAACAAGAATGCAAGCTGCTCAACATTTGATCCAATCAAATCCTTATGAAGAAAACGGCTGGTCTATGCATAATTTGTTTGAATCTTCAACACCAAACTTGGAACCAATCAAAGCCAAGATTCAAACCAAGCTGCACACTACATTATCCAATCAAAACTTTGGCTGAAACTTGCATGGAGGAAACGGATGATTAAGCTAAAATTCCTTTGGAAAATCAAAGCCACAACTCACAACCAATCAAGGCCAAGATCAAAGCAAGCTGCTCAATGTATAAACCAATCAAAATTATGGCTGAAGTCAAGCAAAGAAGAAAGGGGAAGCAACCAGCTTCTTGCAACCGAAAGTTGCTCAAACAAGTTTCAAAGCAAGCATGTCATTTTAGTCTTGTACTTTGTACATTAAAACTTATACCTATGTCATTTTTCGTTTGCTATAAATAGGAAGCTGAATGTACAAAAACAACAATACAACTATTTTCAAACACATTTCAATCAAATATCCTTTAAGGAGTTCTCAACTTATGCTAGTTGAAGTTTAAGACCACTAACGGTTTTCTTTCAAGTTCCTAGCCTAGAACTTGTTAGTATTTGCTTCATCTTTTGGTTTACAGCATCTTAGGGTCTCATTAGGGTTTTAGATGTGTTGGAGTGCCAAAGAGGAAGAGGTGTTGGCATAAATTTAGCCAAGAACAACGGTTACAGTTCAAGGGGTGTCTTTGAGATGTTCTTTGCCATAGCTTTTGTTCAAATCAGTTTGGAATAGGAGACAAAGTCCTGGAATTCGTTTTCTAGCCTTCATTTGGCTCATCAATTGGTATCAGAGCCAGGTTTCGATCCTAGGACCTGTGGGTTATGGGCCCACCAAGCAACAAACACAATATGCACAACATATATGACATGTCCTAAGGGTTAGTTAACACTATAAGACATAAGAAGTAGCACTAGTGTGTGCGGAGTTTACAGTGATATGCCATGTCTTACAGAACTAACATGTGACAATAAATGATACATGAAAATTTACAGTGATTTGCCTTTTTATACATGTCATAAAGTGATGAGAATTTTTCAGACAACATGCAATCAGCGATCTCTTTATCTAATCCAGCAAAGAACCTAACCATGCTTAATTCCTCATGTTCTTCAACATAAGCATAGTACAAATCAGGCATTTCATTGTAATATGCACTAACATCTTTATTGCACTGAGAAAGAGTTTGATATCTAGGAGTTTTACATTCCCAATATCCAACCCATAAACCATTCGTACGACCAAAAGAGTTCATACGTTTTTCCAGTTCATCATAGTCTCTCCTATGGCATTCAACTCCCCAAATGGTTTTTAGAATCATGTTTAATCAAAACAATCAACCAAGATGGTAAAAAAATGAGATAAATAAGTCAGAATACAAGCAAGTAAGATCAAACTATAACATTAACAAAACGTAAATTTCTACTTCAAATTGACAATTGAATAAACAACAATCTTGGACTATCTAAGATTCAAAGAAAAATAGAAGTCAAGTGATGTTTTTGGCTGAATCAAAGAAAGCTAAGGGTTTGTACAGAACAATCCTTTAACTTACTTTAAACTTTAATGCACATTCAATTGTAAATAAAGTGAAAGACAGTACATACACACAAGTGTTCAACAAGGGTTTGTTCGAGGAACCTTTTACAACAGTCAACACTTTTGGTGTAGGTATTTTTTTTGGTTTTGCACAATTCACCTTTTGTGAACTTTGGATGACTATATCTCACTTCTTGTGCAAATCACTCATACGTCTTGTCTCTTGCTTTTTGACGTTAAAAATGACATTTCTCTCAGTTTCTTTCACAAACAAGCCAAATTATTTTCCTTTGGATTGGCTTTGTCTGTTTTGTGAGTCTACTGCTCACTTGCCTTTATGAGACATTGCTCACGGCTTCTTTTTTTTGGTTTTACTTGCACAAGTTTTGGTGTGGCTTTTGTGAAACGTTCTTTGAACAACACGGAAGAACACTAATGATATGAAAACTGTTTCACAAATTTAACAACCAAATATAGATGAAAGTTCAATGCAAGTTGAAGAAGTGTAAAGACAACAAGATGATAACAGGGTCGGCAATTTAACAGTGTAGGGATAAATATAGACAAAGTGATCCTAAGTAAGAATTTAAGTCCAATAAAGTCTTTAAACAATTGAACCAATCCCAAGTAAAGATAAACGTAAAGCCAACGTTAAAATTTGAAATCAAATCTAATCCCATGGCAAGTTAATCAAAACTATGGGTATGAATTGAACTCTTGTGATTCTGAAAATGACAAACCAAATCCAGTTAAGTTAAGCAATTTGAGTCAGACTATGGGTAATATTGAAAATGCATTGCTTCAACTTAGAGACATGGTGCAAGTATTGATAGAATCTGAAAAGAACAAAGACTTGCAATTTGACACTTCTGTGAATGATGGTTTGTATGAAATTAGCCCCAACATGCCTGAAACTGGAACTCCTTTATCTGAATTGCATGTTCAACCTTGTGTACTGTCTGAAGAAGACCCTTCACTTGAATCTGTTGGTGATTTCCAAAGTGTTAGTCGTTTGCTTATAGATGATGTTAATTGTGATAACACTTTGTCTGAAAATGATTTACATTGTGACATGCATATAAATGAAATCCCTGTGCATGATCTGCATTCTGCTGAGATGCTTGTTTCTGGGTTACAATCTGAATTACATCCTGTATATTTCATTGATGACATTGATGTAAGTAATTCTGTTGAGAATGACATTGATAAACTAGATTCTTATGATTTGATGTTAGCTGAACTAGATTGTCTGCTTGATGTAGGGCTTGATCATGATGTCATTATTGAAATAGATTCAGCTACAAATGAACATAAATCCTTGGATGAACTAGTTAATGAATTGAATGACATATTTAGTATAGATGAAGATTCTATTTCTGAAATATCTATTTCATCTCATCTTGTTGAATGTCTGCCTGTTGTCATCTCAATTGGTACATCTTGTCTAAATATTGCACATGTTTGTAAGATTTGTACATTTAGTGTTAACATGTTGCAATATGTTTGTTGGATGTTGTTTTATCTGTTAGGATGTATGTCTTCTAAAATTTTTGTTATCATATTGTTAATACATCCTAAACATTTTAGAAAGCGTGTACACACCTTATTCTTTCTTCAAAGATAAGGATGCACCAAGGTATTTCACCTTCACCATTTGTATTATCATGTTCCTATTTGGTTATGGTGTAGTTGAGCATACGTGTACATCCTAAACCCCTATCCCTTATTCTATCCATGTTGAGATTCGAGGACGAATCATTTTCAAGAGGGAGGGAATGATGAGCCCACGATGGGGTCAACGCAACATATTTTCATGTATCATTTATTGTCACATGTTAGTTCTGTAAGACATGGCATATCACTGTAAACTCCGCACACACTAGTGCTACTTCTTATGTCTTATAGTCTTAACTAACCCTTAGGACATGTCATATATGTTGTGCATATTGTGTTTGTTGCTTGGTGTCTTTGAAGATAGGTCAAAGAGAGCTTTAAATTGAAGAAGCATGAACACCGATCGATCCATGTCCCATCTGATCGGATGATATCATTATTCAAACAAAGCTTGAAGATGCAATTAGAATCTGAATTTTTGTCCAAGCAAGTAGGTGATAAGCAAGTAGCTTACAAGCAAGGTGGTGACAAGCAACCATGTCAAAACTGAATTTGTTCTTCACGTTGAAACAAGATGAAACAAGCTGCTCACATCATTAGCCAATAAGAAGAAGTCTTGCAAATGCTTAAACCATTCACAATCAAGTTAGAACAAGAATGCAAGCTGCTCAACATTTGATCCAATCAAATCCTTATGAAGAAAACGGCTGGTCTATGCATAATTTGTTTGAATATTCAACACCAAACTTGGAACCAATCAAAGCCAAGATTCAAACCAAGCTGCACACTACATTATCCAATCAAAACTTTGGCTGAAACTTGCATGGAGGAAACGGATGATTAAGCTAAAATTCCTTTGAAAAATCAAAGCCACAACTCACAACCAATCAAGGCCAAGATCAAAGCAAGCTGCTCAATGTATAAACCAATCAAAGTTATGGCTGAAGTCAAGCAAAGAAGAAAGGGGAAGCAACCAGCTTCTTGCAACCGAAAGTTGCTCAAACAAGTTTCAAAGCAAGCATGTCATTTTAGTATTGTACTTTGTACATTAAAACTTATACCTATGTCATTTTTCGTTTGATATAAATAGATAGGAAGCTGAATGTACAAAAACAACAATACAACTATTTTCAAACACATTTCAATCAAATATCCTTTAAGGAGTTCTCAACTTATGCTAGTTGAAGTTTACTTTTCCATAGACAAAACAGATGCAGACTCTTACCTCAGCAAATTCCAAGCATCCAGGTACTGCTCGTTCAACTGGTCCAAATTCTCAACGCAATAATCTTTTCCCTTCAAGCAATTGATGAGAGAAAATAGGACAGAAGAAAAGGCAAGCCCGATGTACCACATACAACACACTGGTTAAACCACAATTATTAAACCAACATAAGTTAACCCCTAAATGAAGTAATATCATTATGAATAATGATAATTCATCATCTCATCTAAAAGCTTAGAGATGTTTGTTTTAATTATTCCAAATAAAACTGTAGAAATATTAGGAGTAAAGCAGTTTAGGAAATATTGTATAGAAAAAGATAGGTGTCAAATACTTGTATATAAATTTCAAACGCTGGATAGGTTACCGTTAGTGACTAAGCTGAAAGTAGCCATTGGCTACTCTTGTATAAAAAGGGGTTTACTATGCGCATATTAATCTTGTTGTACCCCACGAAAGTCGTATTGTACATGAAACTATGATGAAGTGGCATAATAAAATACTAGTTCTTCCAGTACATTTTAATAAGTTTTAATATCGCTTCTTTAGATATTTAAAGTGAATACTATAAGAAATAAATAATACTCCAAGTGTGTACTACATAGTATGTGAAATGACCATTTTACCCCTCCAAGAGTTAGGAATTTCGGCCACAAGAGGCCTTAAGGGACCCTAGAGTAATCTTCTTTTATAAGAAGACTAACCTAAATAGTCTTCTTAAAAGCAAGTCTAAGAACCTACACAAGAAATTAGATAATACAAGTAATGGTATAATTATATAAGTTATGAAATAGGTGAAATGACAAAAATAACCCCCAACCCTTAACATGGAATCCGGCCAACCCAAACGGTTTCTAGAACCCTCTCTACTTTTCTAGCCTATTCTTAATATTTAATTAGATTACAATAAAACAATAAAAAAATTGCAAGCATGGGAGGCAAAAAGAAGCTAGTTACAAACCCAATATGCTTTTCTTACTTTCATGCAAACTTTGTCTCTCCTTTTACTACCCATGCGCCGGCCTCCTCCTTATTTTTACATCATGAAGTCTTCTTTTAATTACTAGAAGCCTCTTCATCCATCTCCATCTCCAAGTTTCCAAACCCTCAAGAGCTCACTAATCAAGCTATTCAAGAATACATAGACAACTCTCCCGTCATCATCTTAGCACACGGTTAAAAAGGGCTAGGAGATTCAAAATCTTTTTCATCTTCAAGCTTCAAAGATTCATCTAGGTAAGTCACATTCCAAGCTTCTTAAGTGAATTTCTTAATCCGAAGGATGAAACTTACATTCCTACTTTTTTTCTTGCTAAAACCGTGACCCACCTTGGTCACTAGGTGCAACTCCTTCAAGCTACTAAGTGGTGCTAACACTTTGGTGGTTTGAACTCCGTTCAAGCCTCATTTTGGTAAGCAAATCTAGCATCAATCTACCTCTATTCCTCATTTAAAATGATAGCTAATGTTCCTCCTTTTTCTCTCTCAAAACCGTATGTCATGTGGAGTAGTGGAGGAAAACTTCAACTCACTTTATCCAAGGCTCAAGCTAGGGGACGGTTTCTAGCTTAAAAGAGGCAAGTATACATTAGACTTTCATGATTTATTTAAGGAGTTAGTGACTTGAATGTTTAGTCATAGTAAGGTATGATTTTTAGATGACATGGTAAGCATGATGTAGCAAAGTTGTGAACTTTGATGAATATTAGCGTGAATGGTTACTTTTTGGCTCATGTTACTTGATGGATATGATAAGACCCTTATTTTTAGCATGAAATGTGTTACATAATTTGTATATTTGGGCTGCCATGGTCACATAACGAGGAATGGTATGAATCTTGTATGTTGTATGTTCCAAGATGATTGAAATAGCCCAAATGTCAAGTTAAGTGGACTGTTTTTGAGTCTCTTGAAAACCAGCCTAGGTGACGTTTGAAGGTGTTAATGGGTGTTAAAATATGGTATTATCTTCCACAAGAATGTTGGTCTAAGAGCTCTTGATGAACTATGTTGAGAATAGTGTTAAATCATGAGTTGTGGATGAGTACGTTGGGTGTGTATGTTTCGGCCTTCATAGGGTTTTTAGGGAATGGATGGTATTTATTTTTTCTTATTTTAGGAACATGTTTAGGACCTATTTTCATAATGGTTTATGGCTGGAAAATTTGGATGTCAAGTGTTAAGTAAAGCCTATGCGTTATAAGTTGTGCTATAGAGGTTAAAATTGAAACTAGTTATAACTTTGGTAATTGTGAGCTTGCTTGGTTCCATCACCATATGTATTTATAAAAATGATCTTATAATCTGAGAATGAATATTTTTGGCTATGTGAGATGATGGCTAATAAGTAGGAATGAAGAATGAAGGGGTAAATGATACGTGTGACAAAAGACAAGGAGTGGTTTGAGGAAAAATTTCCAGAACAGGACTGTTTTGAGTATCGCAATGATTGGCCTTGAAATGAACTTTGTGATGGTGATAATAACCTCAAATTTGGTGTAATGATAGGCCATTATATATATTAAGTGTGTGGTGGTAAATCGATAAAAAGACTAGTTTTACAAAATTAAAGAGGCCTCAAGATGAACCTGTGCAAAACAGAATTCTGGGCGCGTATGTTCTGAGAAAATAATTGTTTAACCACTTTAAAGATCTTGGATTGCCTTGAAATTTTTATGGGAGTCACTTAGAGCATGGGGCCAGATGCCTATGTAAAGAAATTGGCTAGAAACATCCATTTGAAGGGTTAAGAATTGAAGTAAAGTCGGATGAACGTTGCTGGAAATCTGGACAGAATGTTGGGTCACTATTTTTGGACTTATCCTTAATTATTTAGGCGTGAAAATGGTGTTTGGGCTCAAGATAATTATTTCCCAGTATGTTAAATTTATTTTCCAGGTGGCATATGCGATTTATTGATGATTTAAGGGCCATAAAAACGAGAGGGAACAGGTACTGCACAGCCAAAGGTTCGGCTGTGCCATGTCTTGTTGGAAACCAAATTTGGACCCCTTATACTTATTGGATTTTTACGAAATTTTTATGGTTAATAGCTAGTACCCTAATATGCATGCTGTGTAAAAAGGTCCAGGAAATAAGTTGTCTTGGTTACATTTTAAGCCAAGGAAAGTAAGTACGAACTGCTGGAAAATTTTCAGCCCATGGGATTATGCTTATGTCATGCCTTAGGTAAAATTTTAAGATGATTCATGCCATGACTCTCATTGCATTTCATTCCATGTATCACGATGACCATGTGCATCATGAATATGATTTTCTCTAACTTTTCTATATGCAAGCAAGTTCTCCTTTCAAGTAAGCAAGTTCCTTATGCACGAAAGTTATTTATGGTCCCACGATTTTCAAAAAATGCTCTATGACTTCCTTGCCAGCCAAGCATGCTCATAACTAGATCCAGACCCGGGGTTAATAGGCCTGATGACATGATAAGTTCTGGACCCGTTTCGGACCCGGGGTTAATTGGTCTGATGATATGTTCTGGACCCGACCCAGGCCCAGGGTTAATCGGCCTGATGACACGTTCTGGTCCCGTCCCAGACCCGGGGTTAATTGGTCTGATGACATGTTTTGGACCCGCTCAGATCCGGGGTTAATTGATCTGACACTCTATTTTCTTTTATGCTTGCTTTATGGGACCAAATGATGAATTTGCCACGACATGACATCATGCATTGCATCTTGCATATTTCATGTGCACTTTGCATGTTCAGAGGGTTAAGTTAGGAAGGAATATGATATTGTTAGAATGGTATTACTTAAATTATGATTAGGGTATATTTTCAGCAGCATCAAGGGTTAAAAGCCAGGTATGAATTATAGTTTGAGGTTCTTGGGGTTTTTCCATTCAAGTTATGATTCTTTATTTATTTCATAATAGTTTATTGTATGCTTGCTGGGTGATTTTTATCACTCATACCTTTATTTTTCTCCAGAGCCGGAGAACGCCAATGTTGAGTGGATTGATGATGAACCGAGAGTGCCGTACTCGTAGACAAGGGGCCGAGGGAAGAAGATGCTTAAGGACTTTTGTGCTGGCCTGATATTTGTATTATGGACTATGTTTGGACTTTTGGGATTTCGTTTTTATCTCATTTTGTTGGACTAATGTTTTGGGACTTAATATTTCGGCATGCAAGTTTATTTCGAAGTTTTAATTCTGCCAAAATTTTGCTACCATGTTAAATGTTAACATGGGAGTCCATGACTTAAGTTATGGATTTTCACATGTTATGCATGACGCTTTGTACTCTCCGTAGTGAAGTACGGCGGGTGCACCGTATTCGGACGAGGTCCGGTGCGGGGTACTACAAATCGAATCTGAAATCCTTTGACTTTAGTCCTCTGATTTCTATCTCTTGAGCTCCACATATTCTTCTCAATCTTACTGCTGCATCTCAGTTTTATATTTGCTGTTCTTGTATTAATTTCAATATGGTATTAGAGCTTGAGTAAAAAAAAAGATAATCTGGTTGAACTTAGTTCCAGATTCTCAGTTAGAGAAGAAGAAGAAAATTAGCTGAAGAAGAAGGAAAAATCGTCGGGAAAAAAATGTTAATCTCAGTTGAAGAAGAAGTGATGAGGATCAAGGGTCCGATGAGGATCAAGGGCCCCATCAAGAGGTCAAAGGTCCTATGACAAGAAGGAGGGCAAGGGAACTTTGTCATCAAGTTGCCACCTTCTTGTACAAGCATGTTCAAGATGAGCCTAAGACTCCTTGGGTTCATTTCATTGAACCTTCAACTTGAGCATGTATCAGCATGCACGTCTACATTCTTTGTTTTTGAATTTATCTTGTGTCTTGTGATCTTAGTTTTTTTATATTCGCTTTGTATGTAAATTAGGTACAAGAGAATGTTTGAAGAGAATGTTTAAAGAGAATGTTTGAAGA
The DNA here is from genome assembly GCA_036186865.1 of Eustoma russellianum. Classification (NCBI taxonomy): domain Eukaryota; kingdom Viridiplantae; phylum Streptophyta; class Magnoliopsida; order Gentianales; family Gentianaceae; genus Eustoma; species Eustoma russellianum. Next base: position 10,601,420 of record AP025074.1, on the reverse strand, counting down.
GAATGTTTGAAGAGAATGTTTGAAGAGAATGTTTGAAGAGAATGTTTGTCTACGCTAAGACGAATTCAAAGGTGTCCAAGATAGAATCTCTTGATCAAGTTGAAATCAAAATCATCTCCATTATCCGCAAGGGGGGCCGGCCATGTTTGAAGCAAATGGATAATGATCAATTGAGTTTAAATTCGAAAGCTAGGCTTGAATTTAAAATTCAACCTTAATTTGAATTCAATCTCAATCAATTGGAGACTTAAAGTTCAACAAGATTTCAGCCTAATCTACATCCACTCTCACGCCAACATGAAGGATAAGAAAGATGATTACACGCCAATGAAGGATAACAAAGATGAGATGACAATTCAAATTTGAATCCAAGTTTAAATTCAAGTTCAAGTTCAATTTAAACTCAATCTCCAACCAGCATTTGAATCCAACATCTCAACCCCTTGTAGACCTTATCACACGCCATCTTCTATAGTTACACGCCAATTTGGAGAGCAAAAGAGGAGAGATCAAAATTCAAAGATTAGATTCAAGTTTGAAGTCAAGTTCAAATTCAAATTGAATTCAATCTTCAACCAGCCTTTGAAGTCAAACACAACCATCTCATTTACGTCAAGATCAAGCCTCCAACGCCATTTCATCACCAAACATGACCAGATTCATTGAGGATAATGTCTTGCAAGATTTGAAGTTTCTAGCTAGGATTTGTTTTAGTTTTGAATTCAAATAGTTTTCAATTTTCAAAGATTGTTAGCTAGCTTTATTTTGAATTAGTTCTAGACATTTTAAGGCTCAATCTCAGCCTATAAATAAAGCCTTTGGGGCGCCTAGGAAGAACACCTTTTGATGAATAACAATTCTTGATATTTCATTCACTTTGTGTGATACTTTGTTTTCTTGGTTTTGCATTAAAAACCTAGGTTAAGATCCTTCAAAGTTGAGCATATTGAAGGTGTTGCCATTGCTTAAAGGTGCCGTCCAGGAGGGCCATATTTGCCTGATCAACGACCATCTTGAAGTGTTGGTCTTGCTCATTCTTAATCCATATGTTTTTATTCATCAAGGAAGCAAGGGGAAGTCTTCTTCCTTGTGCCTAACCCTTGTGAAGGACGTTTGGAAGGTGGAATTGTTGGAGCCCACGAGTTGCACGCATCAAGAAGAACAACAAAAAATTTGTTTTTGAAGGTACACGTGTCAAAATCTATTAGGTACGCGCGTTAATCCAGTCTGTACACGTGTTCCCAACCTACTTATGTGTACACATCCACTAACTTGATTATCGAGAGATGTAGTCCACCTGTCCGTCCCTTCTTGAAAATTCACGTCCTCTCCTTCTGTAAAATCATGTCCTGAGAAAAAAATTACCCCTTCCCAATAAAGGCAGAAGGGACATTTGCTTTACAACTCTTTTCTTTAACGCCATCTGACTACTCTTCCCACCTCTTTTCTTCATTGTTTCTAATGCCTTCTTTGAAGTGTCCTTTCTTCAACTTTCCATCAGCCTTCTTCTTCGCTTCATTTTTTCTCTCTGTTCTTGCTTTCATTTTTCTCTCAGTTTTTTGCTTTACTCTCAATCTTTTTCTCTTCATCTTCGTCTTCCTCCACAAGTTTCTTCTCTTTCTCGTGCCTCTGTCCTTACTAAATACTTCCTATGGCTGAAATCCCAGAAACTTTTGAAACTACTTCTGCTCTCCCTGGTGGAACAGTGATGAAGGGTATACAAAATCAGTTGCCAAGCTCTAGTGATGGGAACCCTATCATGATCACCAGCCATAAACTTATGGGTCATAACTACCTTTCTTGGAGCAATGCAGTTGAAATGTTTATAATCGGACGGGGCAAGGATGATTATCTATATGGTAATCTATCAATTCCAAAGCCCACTACAATTGGTTATAGACAATGACGCTCAGAAAATCCATGATTATGTCATGGTTAATAGGATCTATGTTGCCTGACATTGGTAATAATTTTTTCTTGTACCCTACAACTGATGAAATTTAGAAAGCTGCAAAGGAGTTATACTCGAAAAGAGATAATGTATCAGAAATTTATGTACTAGAATCACAGCTACAAGACATACGTCAAAGAGAGAAATTTGTTAGCACATACTATTCCAATCTTACAAGGCTATAGCAGCATATTAACATGTTTGAAGAACATACTTGGACATCCCCTACTAATGATAGGTCATTCAAACAATTTATACAAGTAAAATGAGTCTTTAAATTCTTGCATGAATTAAAAAAGGAACTTGATTCAGTCCGGAGTAGGATTCTTGGCATGAAACCACTTCCAAACCTAAACACTGCTTTCTCTGAAGTCCGCCAAAATTAAAGTCGACTTAAGGTCATGATGGGTACAGTTACTAACCCAGCTAGCGAAGGATCTGCCTTGATATCAAGCTCTTCCACTCTCGACCCCTTTGTTCATTCTCTCAATAAGCATCCTACCCCGATCTCAGATAGTTTACCACAAGGAAGTCATGTATGACTTCAGATTCTTCTGATTTGATAGTCAGAAAGAATCAAAGCCCCACCGCACAACGTTTCCCTATAGACCACCTCAGACTTGTTGATGCGTGCAACTCGTGGCTTCAACAATTCCACCTTCCAAACGTCCTTCACAAAAGGTTAGGAACAAAGAAGTAAACTTCCCCTTGCTTCCTTAGTGACAAAAACGTGTGGACAAACGAGCAAGACCAACACTACAAGATGGTCGTTGATCAGGCAAACCAAAATGGCCTTCCTGGACGGCACCTTTTAGCAATGGCAATACCTTCAAACGCTCAACTTTGAAGAATCTTACTTAGGTTTTTAATGCAAAACCAAGAAAACAAAGTACCACACAAAGTGAAGGAAATATCAAGAATTGTTATTCATCAAAAGGTGAGTTTTTCCAATCGGCCAAGGGCCTATTTATAGGCTGTAATGCACGTCCTATCAGCCTTCAAAATGGCCAGAAATTAATTCAAATAAAACTATCTAACAAATGTTTAATCTGAAATTTGCTTGAAATTTAAAACTAAGATAAGTCTAGCTAAAACTTGAAATGCTTGGAAGCTGAAGTCTTCAATGTATCCAGCAGCTTATGGCGCCTTGGAGGAGTTGTTTGATGAGTAGGATGTGCCTGATCAACGACCATCTTGTAGTGTTGGTCTTGCTCGTTTGTCCACACGTTTTTGTCACTAAGGAAGCAAGGGGAAGTTTACTTCTTTGTGCCTTACCCTTTGTGAAGGACGTTTGGAAGGTGGAATTGTTGAAGCCCACGAGTTGCACGCATCACTGTAAATACTGTAAGAAGGTTGTCACTCTATAGACAACTGCTATAAAACTTCGGAGACTCAAGCAGTTACAACAGCACAATAGTCCAACACCTACTAGGTTTTTGCCATCTTGGGGAACATGAAGACCATTAGTGGGTAATTCTACAGTTACAAGGGCCTGGAGTCACGGCTTACTCATCAAGTGGAAGGACTAGTTCAACTACTTTCACAGCAGCAACAAATTAATGGTTGCTCCCAAAACCAACAGAGTGAGCCACAGTCAAGTCGAGCAATGATGAAATGAAACGTTTAGCTGGTATTACAGGAAGCATCCAGAAAAACCTAAATTGAAAGCCAATGGGAATCTTCAATTCGGAAGAATATCAGGCGGCAATTAGAGTTGGCACTTGTACTTACACTCTGGCCACCTATGCTCTTCGCTTATGCAAAAATAGAATAGTAATTAAAGAAAAATAACACCATGGATGAATTAATCGAATAACTAATGTAACAGTTCACCAGTGTGCTTTTACTTTGTAAGCAGTAAAATGTAACATTTGAGCAACACTTGTGTTGAGGCCAATAATCGCCTTGGCCAAGCTAAAATCCTGCACGATTGGCACAAGTGTGAGCATAACATCTAATCTTCAAAGGGAGGAATAGGATAGTAAATTTACAACGGGAGAAACCATCTGTAAAGAATGGGGTCCATCTACAAAGGAAACTCTTGACACATGGGAGGATGTTCACCTAAACATTGGCTGCAACTTTTGCCACATAACCTGCAGCACGAGAACCTTCTGCCAAAGATCATGTTAGTATTACCATCTCCTGCAAAGTGGTAAAAGACAACTATAACACTATAATTGATCCCCACAAACGGTTGGCTCGGCATTGTTACAGTTCCAAATGGCAAAGGACATGCATAACATGTAACCTTCACAGAAAGGTAGATGGGTGGAGCGACGCAGTAAATTTACCTTAGGTGGAATCTTCAACATGCTTCTTATACTTGTTCTTAACAGCAACAGAAGCATCAGCAGGAGGGGGTTCAGGGACAGGGTCATCGAGCACGTGGGACTTCTTTTCTTGCTTGAGAACAATTCTCAAGTTTCGAAACCAGTCAACAAAATTAGTCCCACATTCTTTTAGTTTTCCTTCTCAAGGATAGATCGCAGCGATAAGGTGGAATTGTTATTAGCAGCCATTTATGATCTACAAAACATGCAAAGTAACACTTATTAATAATGAGGTTAAAATTTATAAAACTCTCACTAAAACATAACCCTCAAAAAGAAATATTTTAGTGAGCTAAGATCCATATTTGACTTAATTCTAAACTCAGCTTTGGCATGACGCTTAAAATTAAGTTATTTAGGTAGGTAACTTCTTTACCAATTACATCTCATGTAACTCTTAGAATTTATGGAATAATGACATCATATATCATTGTATGTTAGATTCCATCTAATGTCTTGGGCTCAAAACCGTTTTGATAGCCCAATTAAGTCTAACCAATTTTAAACATATGAGTAGCACTATTACTCATCCTACGTAGCTAGGAATGTTTAAAACACATTGCTTTGGCAATACCTACTTTAATACAATCCCAGTTTTAATAGGTGTTTAAGACATGGATGACATCAAGACTTAAATTATTAATGAGGGTTCAACTTAGTTTATGTCTTGCATTGCATATCATTATATCGTAGCATCTATATGCATATATAATATATCATCCACGCATCTCATACAAAATGATAAATATGTAAAGGTGACATAGCATGGCCTAACTAAATATGATCTTCATGAGACCAGATGAAGATCATAAAGGAAACCCTATGTGAAAGACTTCCTATTACAACATTTGCAAATGATACATATCTTCCTGTCTTGAGCCCGTGCCTCCATCTCCATGGAATCCACTCGTCCTTGGTGTGTGTCGCCATCACCATTTTGTAGCTTGATTCTTCATTTATTACAATAACAAAGAAAAACCTAACTACTTGTATAATAAAATACAACAAAAAACTACAGCGGCACGCAGGCCATAATAACCCAAAACAAAAATATGACTAAGTCAATCACATAGGTCCTGAGGCCATGCTATGCACCATGCAAAGACATCAACAATTATAATATATCTTACATAAACATATTATAATAAATAAATATATATTGACATTGTTAATGTCACGGTAACGAACTATAGGGCGTACGCATATGGCGGTCCCGCTAACCGGTTAGCGGGCGGGGTTCCGAGGGGCAGCGCCCCTGGGCGGGGTCCGAGGGGCAGAGCCCCTAGGCGGGGTCGAGGGGCAGCGCCCCTCGAAGCCAAATAGAAAACATCAATCAGATTAAAAATTTTCTTTTCTGATCCCTAACACAGACGCGTCAATCATATTAACGATCTTACTGTTTTGACTACACTAACTATGAATTCGGAACAACATAGTATTGCATGACAACGTAGTGATAGATTAAAGAGTAAATAAAAATAAAAATAATAGAAATAAAAATAACATAAAAAAACAAAAAAAAGAGAAATTTTTATTAATTATCTTACTTGAGCACCCCAAATAAATTATATATACCTACACTACAGTAAGGTCCATGCATTTATGAAATTCCTTCGAAATAATTTATATACGATGATTGTACAATAATAAGATAAGCTAGTACGGAAAATATAGAGTATAGGTAATAAAATTATCGACGACTAACATAAGCACACAAAAAAAGAAAAAAAAGAAAAATAAAATGAACGCGCACAACATGTGTACCACTTAAAAAAAAACTCAACTATTATACAATGTAAATATAAGACATGTGACAGACTACGGATAACGATCGCGAATCCATTAGCTACATTTGATACATAGGTCATACAAGGTATGACATAAGGATACACAACGTACCATATATATATCTATACCAAACATGCTTAACAACTTAACAATTAAAACGACAACACACGTTAAAACTCGTGTATGTTGATATATAGTAGACGGAGCCACGTTGAGCATTGCATTCACCCGCAACATGATGAGTAGTCGGAGAGCACGATGCAGACTAGTGAGGACATGCTGAGGGCTTGCGCACTGGACTTCAGAAGAAACTGGGATGGTGTGATCAAGTTGATCGAGTTTGTTAACAACAACAATTACCATAATGCCATTGGCATGACGTCATATGAGGCGCACTACGGGTGTAAGGCAAATCCCCAGTCCAGTGGAACAAAGTTGGAGAGCATACTGTTACCGGTACGTAACTGATTAAGCAAGTCATGGAGAAGGTAAAGTTGTCTCGGGAAAAGGCTTAAGGTTGCCCAAGACATAGTAAGAGTTGGACAGATTCAAAGAGATGTCTCCTGTAGTTACTGTCGGAGGAAAAAAAAGGGGTTTATTTAAGGGTATTTTTTGATCCGAGTCATGCATTGGACGCCCCACCTTTGAGGATCAGAGCGGATGCATCATACGAAGAGGCTCCGGGTCAGATCATAGTGTTAGTGTATGTGCCCTAGGCCATGATTTGGATATTTATGTTATGCATTTATTATTAATAAAAGAGGTTTTATTATCATTATTGTTGGTTAGTATGTTACACAATTTTGATATATGTCCCTGATTCATTATTGTTATAGAGATAAAATAATTTATAATCAGTATGAGTATTGATTTGATAATCATGAGATGATTATGTGTATGGTGATACGAATCAATCTCATAGATACTTGTTAGAGAACAGTGTATTGGATAGACCCATCATGAGATTACTACATGGATTAGCGTCATAAGTAAGTCTCATGATAGTCATGTTTTAATCCTTTGACTTGAGATTGTCATAGTTTCCAACATAAGGACTATTATATTTTGACATGATCAAACGTTATCTGTAACTGGATAATAATAAAGGTCATGATTGAATGTGATAGAAATTATGTGGAGGATATTGAACAATCAAGATAGAATTTGTCCCTCTCTTTTTGAGAGAGATATCTTTGGGCCCCTCGATTAGTGAGACTGTGAAATGCATGGCCGTGCTCAAATGAATTGATATTGTGATCAATATCATTTGTTTTATCAGTCTACTTAGAGATCGAGTAATCATATGTTTGAACTATATAAGTATGACGCTGACCATGACTTATGTTCAAACTAGATATCGTGTGACAAAGGGATTAGTGCATGTACTATTATTAGGCTAGTTGGACTTTACTCGTATTAATTGGGTAGTTGTAATGCCTTGCTAGAGGCCAATTACGACTTGTTGGTTTAATAGAGATTTAATCAACTGCCAATTAATATGGCCTATCGGGTCACACACAAGAATGCGTAAGGCTGATATTAATAATATTAATAATATTAATATTGGATATTAATTATTATTATTATTATTATTATCGTTTTAATATTAATAATATTAATATTGGATATTAATTATTATTATTATTATTATTTTCGGTTTTTTGGTGATTATATATACATGTGTATTATCGGATAATAACAAGAGAATCCATATCTGATATGGATTTTGAATATCCTGATAGAATCCGTATCTGATATGGATTTTGATTGGCATCCACTAATCCGATTAGGACTCGGATTCTGATGTCTACGTATGTGCATATATACTTGTGTATCTTGTATACACAAGACACACGAAAAATACACAGAGTCATAAGAAAACCCTAGAGCCGTTTTTGTGAAAAACGAGTTCTTCAGCCGCGCCGTTTGAAGAGCTAGCACTCCGGGCGGAAGCGTTCGTGTGGATACCGACAGAGGGTGTTCGTGATTTCGCACCTCTTCCATATGCAGATTTCGAATCTACAGAGGTAATTTTTGATTTCTTTTATCGAATTAAACGAACAACATGGATCCTTGGTAGGAAATCAGAGATCAAGTTTTGTTTTCTGCTGCGCGTTTTTGCAGTGATCTCGGTTGATTTCCTAACAGTGGTATCAGAGACACTTGTTGATTTCGTTTAAATCGATTATATCATGCTTATGTGATTATATGTTTACTATTTTTCGTATGACATGATATGTACAAAAACCCCAACTCGGATTTCATATGATGAGAGAAGAGTGGTGTTTTTCAAATCGTTTTCACGAGATGATTTGTATACGGCGGTTTTCGTTGTCATGTGATGATCAAAACCGATTTTGTTTATATTAGATATAAACATACGCTATGTGTAAAACCCTATTAGAATCTCATCTGGTGAGAGCGGATTGATGTTTTCAATTCGTTTTCATGAGACCTTATGATTCGAGATTGTTATATGTGATATAAAGTTTTCGTTTTTCATGTGATGATCAAAAAGGATTATGTTTATATCGATATGAACAACCGATAATGATTCTGTAAGAGTTATGCATATTCAAAACAGACAGATTATCAATTCGATTGATGATTCGGTTTTCGGATTTCGAATGGCAGATTGATTCTATTTCGGATTTCGAACAACAGATTATCAATTCGATTGATGATTCTGTTTTGGGTTTTGAATGATAACTCTCGGTTCGATCGGTGCTTCTATAAGGGCTTACACGTAGTCAAAACAGTAAGATCGTTAATATGATTGACGCGTCTGTGTTAGGGATCAGAAAAGAAAATTTTTAATCTGATTGATGTTTTCTATTTGGCTTCGAGGGACGCTGCCCCTCGACCCCGCCTAGGGGCTCTGCCCCTCGGACCCCGCCCAGGGGCGCTGCCCCTCGGAACCCTGCCCGCTAACCGGTTAGCGGGACCGCCGTATGCGTACGCCCTATAGTTCGTTACCGTGACATTAAGAATGTCAATATATATTTATTTATTATAATATGTTTATGTAAGATATATTATAATTGTTTATGTCTTTGCATGGTGCATAACATGGCCTCAGGACCTATGTGATTGACTTAGTCATATTTTGTTTTGGGTTATTATGGCCTGCGTGCCGCTGTATTTTTGTTGTATTTTATTATACAATTAGTTAGGGTTTTTCTTTATTATTGTAATAAATGAAGAATCAAGCTACAAAAGTGGTGATGGCGACACATACCAAGGACGAGTGGATTCCATGGAGATGGAGGCACGAGCTCAAGACAAGAAGATATGTATCATTGCAAATGTTGTAATAGGAAGTCTTTCACATAGGGTTTCCTTTATGATCTTCATTTGGTCTCATGAAGATCATATTTAGTTTGGCCATGCTATGTCACATTTACATATTTATCATTTTGTATGAGATGCGTGGATGATATATTATATATGCATATAGGATGCTACGATATAATGATATGCAATGCAAGACATAAACTAAGTTGAACCCTCATTAATAATTTAAGTCTTGATGCCATCCATGTCTTAGACACCTATTAAAACTGGGATTGTATTAAAGTAGGTATTGCCAAAGCAATGTGCTTTAAACATTCCTAGCTACGTAGGATGAGTAATAGTGCTACTCATATGTTTAAAATTGGTTAGACTTAATTGGGCTATCAAAACGGTTTTGGGCCCAAGGCATTAGATGGAATCTAACATACAATGATATATGATGTCATTATTCCATAAATTCTAAGAGTTACATGAGATGTAATTGGTAAAGATGTTACCTACCTAAATAACTTAATTTTAAGCGTCATGCCAAAGCTGAGTTTAGAATTAAGTCAAATATGGATCTTAGCTCACTAAAATATTTCTTTTGAGGGTTATGTTTTAGTGGGAGTTTTATAAATTTTAACCTCATTATTAATAAAGTGTTACTTTGCATGTTTTGTAGATCATAAATGGCTGCTAATAACAATTCCACCTTATCGCTGCGATCTATCCTTGAGAAGGAAAAACTAAAAGAATGTGGGACTAATTTTGTTGACTGGTTTCGAAACTTGAGAATTGTTCTCAAGCAAGAAAAGAAGTCCTACGTGCTCGATGACCCTGTCCCCGAACCCCCTCCTGCTGATGCTTCTGTTGCTGTTAAGAACAAGTATAAGAAGCATGTTGAAGATTCCAATGACATAGGATGTCTAATGTTGGCAACTATGTGTTCAGGACTTCAGAAAGACCTGGAACACTTAGAAGCTTATGAGATGAGTGTACATCTCAAACAAGCTTTCCAACAACAGGCTAGGCAGGACAGGTTCGACACCGCTGTTGCACTTTTTGACTGTAAGATGTCTGAAGGTGAATCTGTTAGCGCTCATGTTTTAAAGATGAAAGGCTATATAGATCACCTTGCAAGACTTGGATATCCCCTGAGTTTGGAACTCGCCACGGATTTGATCCTACACTCTTTGCCTAGCAGTTTTTCTCAGTTCGTCATGAACTACAATATGAATAATATGGAAAAGTCCATTCCTGAGCTACATGGTATGCTCAAAACTGCTGAGGGGAATATCAAGAAGCCTCCCCATGTATTGAGTGTCAATACCAAGCTAATGAAAAGGAAAGCTAAAGGCAAGGGTAAGGCTAAAAGTGCAAAGGGTACAAAAGGGGCAAAGGGTCAAGCTAAACCGAAACCTGGTCCTAAGGCAAAGGTTCCTAAGGAAGGAACTTGTTTCCATTGCAACAAGCCTGGGCATTGGAAAAGAAATTGTGATGTTTATTTGGAGGAGTTGAAGAAGCTGAAGGGTAGTACGACTACATCTTCAGGTATTTATGTTATAGAAATTAATTTATCTACTTCTTCTTCCTGGGTATTAGATACTGGATGTGGATCCCATATTTGTACAAATATGCAGGGGCTCAAAAGGAGTAGGATGCTGAAGAAGGGTGAGGTGGACCTACGTGTTGGCAATAGAGCAAGAGTTGCTGCTATAGCTGTAGGGACCTACGAGCTTGTCTTACCCAATGGGCTTTTGTTAGTTTTAAACAATTGCTTTTATGTTCCTACTATGAGTAGGAATCTTATTTCAGTGTCTGTTTTGGATGATGAAGGTTATTCATTTTTAATTAAAAATAAGAAGTGTTCTATTTTTGATAAAAATGACTTGCTTTATTGTATTGCAAGTAGTTATAATGGCATTTATGTCCTTAACCTTGATGATTCCAATGACGGTAATATTTATAACATATCTTCAAAGAGAACTAAGCCAAATGAACTAAACCCTGCATATTTATGGCATTGTCGCCTTAGCCATATAAATGAGAAGCGCGTATCTAAACTCCATCAAGATGGATTATTAGATTCATTTGATTTTGAATCATTTGAAAATTGCGAGTCTTGTTTGCTTGGAAAGATGACAAAGACTCCTTTTACTGGACATAGTGAAAGGGCTAATGACTTATTGGGCTTGGTACATACAGATGTATGCGGCCCAATCAGCATTAGTGCCAGGGGAGGATTTCAGTATTTCATTACTTTTACTGATGATTTCAGTAGGTATGGCTATGTCTACCTAATGAAACATAAGCATGAGTCTTTTGAAATGTTTAGAACTTTTCAAAATGAAGTACAAAATCAACTTGGTAAGACAATTAAAACACTTCGATCAGATCGAGGTGGTGAATATTTGAGCCAAGAATTTGACCAACATCTAAGAAATTGTGGAATCGTTTCACAGTTGACTCCTCCAGGAACTCCACAATGGAATGGTGTTTCTGAAAGGAGAAATCAGACTTTATTGGATATGGTTCGATCTATGATGGGTCAAGTAGATCTTCCTTTATCCTTTTGGGGTTATGCCTTGGAGACAGCTGCATTCATTTTGAACCGTGTACCATCTAAAGCGGTTGAAAAGACACCATATGAGATATGGACTGGTAAGAGACCCAGTTTGTCTTTTCTTAAGATTTGGGGTTGTGAAGCTTATGTGAAAAGATTAATGTCAGATAAGCTAGCTCCAAAATCTATCAAATGTATTTTTGTGGGGTATCCTAAAGAAACTAAAGGGTACTATTTCTATATTCCCTCAGAGAACAAAGTGTTTGTTGCTCGAAATGGAGTCTTTTTGGAAAAGGAGTTTCTCTCCAAGAGAACAAGTGGGAGTATAGTACAACTTGAGGAAACTCAATTTCCACAAGATATCGTTGAACCGTCTTTAGAGACGATTTCAGAACCACAAACAGTTGTGGAGCCTGAAAATGTAACACAAGTCCAACGCAGATCTGATAGGATACATCGTCAGCCAGAGAGATACGGATTTCTTGTGACTGATGATAGTGAAGTTATGCTCATAGATCAAGATGAGCCTACTACCTATCAGGAAGCTGTGTCAGGTCCAGATTCAGATAAATGGCTTGGAGCCATGAATTCTGAGATGCAATCCATGTTTGATAACCAAGTTTGGTCTTTAATTGATCCTCCAGAGGGTATTAAGACTATTGGTTGCAAATGGGTTTTCAAGAAGAAAACTGACATGGATGGAAATGTGCAAACCTACAAAGCAAGGCTTGTGGCTAAAGGTTTCAAGCAAACTCATGGTATAGACTATGATGAAACCTTTTCACCAGTAGCTATGCCTAAGTCTATTCGAATTCTCCTTGCCATTGCAGCATACTATGATTATGAAATATGGCAAATGGAATGTCAAAACTGCTTTCCTTAATGGAAATTTACTCGAGGATGTGTACATGACACAACCTGAGGGTTTTGTAAATCCTGAGAATTCAAAGAAGGTTTGCAAGCTTCAAAGGTCCATCTATGGATTGAAGCAAGCATCTCGAAGCTGGAATCTTCGTTTTGATGAAACAGTTAAGAACTTTGGTTTCATCAAGAATGAAGATGAACCTTGTGTTTACAAGATGGTTAGTGGGAGTGCAGTAGTATTTCTGGTCTTATATGTGGATGACATATTGCTTATTGGGAATGATATCCCTACCTTGCAAAAGGTTAAGGCTTGGTTAGGGAATTCATTTTCAATGAAGGACTTGGGCGAGGCTACCTATATCCTTGGTATCAAGATCTATAGAGATAGATCTAAAAGGATAATAGGCTTGAGTCAGAGTACATACATAGATAAAATGTTGAAGAGGTTCAACATGCAAGAGTCCAAGAAAGGATTCCTGCCTATGTCTCATGGCATTCATCTTAGCAAGAATCAATGTCCTCAGACATCTGATGAGCGAGATAGAATGAATAAAATTCCTTATGCTTCTGCTATAGGATCGATCATGTATGCCATGTTATGTACTAGACCAGATGTCTCATATCCATTGAGCACAACAAGTAGATATCAAGCTGACCCCGGTGAAGGTCACTGGACAGCGGTCAAGAATATTCTTAAGTACCTCAGAAGGACTAAAGATGTATTCTTGGTTTATGGAGGTTTGGATGACGAGTTAGTTGTAAATGGTTACACAGATGCTAGTTTCCAAACCGACATAGATGATTTCAGATCGCAGTCTGGTTTTGTATTCACATTGAATGGTGGAGCTGTTAGTTGGAAGAGTTCAAAACAAAGCACTGTGGCTGATTCTACAACAGAGGCTGAGTATATAGCAGCATCAGATGCAGCTAAAGAAGCAGTTTGGTTGAAGAAGTTCATCACTGAGCTAGGAGTAGTACCTAGCATTGCAAATCCTGTGGACATTTATTATGACAACAATGGTGCCATAGCACAAGCAAAAGAGCCTAGGTCTCATCAGAGATCTAAACATATACTCAGACGCTACCATCTCATTCGAGACATCATCGATAGAGGAGATGTCAAGATATACAAAGTTGACACAAATGATAACATAGCGGATCCATTGACTAAGCCTCTCTCACGGGTCAAGCATGATCAACATGCTAGATCTATGGGTCTCAGATATTTGTAGGCCTAGTGCAAGTGGGAGATTGTTAGTGTATGTGCCCTAGGCCATGATTTGGATATTTATGTTATGCATTTATTATTAATAAAAGAGGTTTTATTATCATTATTGTTGGTTAGTATGTTACACAATTTTGATATATGTCCCTGATTCATTATTGTTATAGAGATAAAATAATTTATAATCAGTATGAGTATTGATTTGATAATCATGAGATGATTATGTGTATAGTGATACGAATCAATCTCATAGATACTTGTTAGAGAACAGTGTATTGGATAGACCCATCATGAGATTACTACATGGATTAGCGTCATAAGTAAGTCTCATGATAGTCATGTTTTAATCCTTTGACTTGAGATTGTCATAGTTTCCAACATAAGGACTATTATATTTTGACATGATCAAACGTTATCTGTAACTGGATAATAATAAAGGTCATGATTGAATGTGATAGAAATTATGTGGAGGATATTGAACAATCAAGATAGAATTTGTCCCTCTCTTTTTGAGAGAGATATCTTTGGGCCCCTCGATTAGTGAGACTGTGAAATGCATGGCCGTGCTCAAATGAATTGATATTGTGATCAATATCATTTGTTTTATCAGTCTACTTAGAGATCGAGTAATCATATGTTTGAACTATATAAGTATGACGCTGACCATGACTTATGTTCAAACTAGATATCGTGTGACAAAGGGATTAGTGCATGTACTATTATTAGGCTAGTTGGACTTTACTCGTATTAATTGGGTAGTTGTAATGCCTTGCTAGAGGCCAATTACGACTTGTTGGTTTAATAGAGATTTAATCAACTGCCAATTAATATGGGCCTATCGGGTCACACACAAGAATGCGTAAGGCTGATATTAATAATATTAATAATATTAATATTGGATATTAATTATTATTATTATTATTATCGTTTTAATATTAATAATATTAATATTGGATATTAATTATTATTATTATTATTATTTTCGGTTTTTTGGTGATTATATATACATGTGTATTATCGGATAATAACAAGAGAATCCATATCTGATATGGATTTTGAATATCCTGATAGAATCCGTATCTGATATGGATTTTGATTGGCATCCACTAATCCGATTAGGACTCGGATTCTGATGTCTACGTATGTGCATATATACTTGTGTATCTCGTATACACAAGATACACGAAAAATACACAGAGTCATAAGAAAACCCTAGAGCCGTTTTTGTGAAAAACGAGTTCTTCAGCCGCGCCGTTTGAAGAGCTAGCACTCCGGGCGGAAGCGTTCGTGTGGATACCGACAGAGGGTGTTCGTGATTTCGCACCTCTTCCATCTGCAGATTTCGAATCTACGGAGGTATTTTTTGATTTCTTTTATCGAATTAAACGAACAACATGGATCCTTGGTAGGAAATCAGAGATCAAGTTTTGTTTTCCGCTGCGCGTTTTTGCAGTGATCTTGGTTGATTTCCTAACACATAGACCGCAAAGACCAAAGATTGGGAAGGAAAAATCATTTCATATGTAAAGGTACAATGGAGCAATCATAAGAAAATGAAGCGGCACGAGAGCTGGAGGATCAGATGCGGAGCGTTGCCCCTATCTATTCGAATAAGGTACATCAAATTTCGAGGACGAAACTTCTTGTAAGGTGGGTAGGATGTTACACCCGGAAACTTTCGAAGTAGCCGTTATGTATTATATAAACCTGAAGTAGCTGTTGGATGTAACCATCCTGGGGATTTAGTTAATTATAGTGTAACGTTTACGTCCAGGTGTTTTCGCCACTAGCGATAGGTATATATACATGAACATATTGTTATATTAAATCAAGCAAAAAGAAACTTTGGGCACATATGATGGTTTGCAATATATACCACAGAATGTTCAGAGCAAAAACCTTCTGGCAAGAATTATTTTAATGCTGCCATCTCCTGCAAAAAAGGACAAAAGAAAAAATTCACAACAAATATAACCTTATTCCCACAAGTGATGAGGGCATCATTATAGTTCCAAACGGCAAGGACGTATATTGTTCAGAATATTGACTTTCCACTAAGCCACCAGTCAAAATATCTAATTGCAGTTTAAATCAGATTCTAAGTGGCAGTATCTTCTTGCATGATGTTCCATTATAAATTAAACAAAAAGAATCAAATAGAACTTGTAGAAGAACTTGTTTAACAAGCAAAAAAAAAGTCAGACGCAATTCCACCTCATAACAAGTCATGTATTTACCAAACTCCTATACCTTTTCTATCAAATGAACAAGCAAATGCATCATAAGTAGCCTTCTCACGAAAATTAAAAATTACTAGCAAATGCACTTCGACAAAATAATACTTGGTTAACTAATCCCAATTCTCCATGCAATGATCTTTGTTTCAAGTAACCGATCCGCAAATGAACCTGTGAGTGGAAGTTAAATAGGAGAGGGAAAAGCACAATCTGTTTTTCTTCTACGAGTAACCACCAACCATAATGAACCTATGAGTGAAAGTTACATAGGACATGGAGAAAGTACTGACTGTTTTCCTTGTCCAGATTCCCAACTGATCAGTATCATCTTTAGGGATACTCAGCATCCAAACAGAGTGTTCAGAGATGATTGCTTTGAGCTATTCCATATATAAACGAGCAGGTCAGGTACCTTTTAAACCAAGACAAGTTAACTCCAAAATGAAGGAAGATCACTAAGAGAAAAGATAAACAAGTAAATTATTCAACAATTAAAAATAACCTTGGTCCACCAACAGGTGATGGAATAAGGATTAAAATACATTTTTCTTTCGAGTTTTCTTTCTTTTCTTTACTTCTTTTTCTTTCTTTTTCTCGGGGTGGCAGCGTAGATCTACGTGCATGACGCTTGGTCCTTCATGACATAAGAATTAAGGAAAGAAGAAACTTAAGAAACAACATCATCCTAGACCTATGTATAGCCGTCAGGAGCCAGCCAAGTGAACATAGTTATCTGTGACATAATTTGTTCAGCCTTAATTTATTCCTACTCAGTGCCATGAATATAATCTTTTACAAGCAACGTACTCGTCAACATTATCAACAATATGCACCAAGAGAGTGGTCAAATAAAACATACATGAATGCCTATCTTAGTTACTTTGTAGAACAACCCAAGTTCACTTAAACAACTAAGATTCAGTAGTAAACATACCGTAGCAGGCAGGTCGCAATAGAGAACTTTTTGTTGACATGAAGATCCCTTTGATCAAGAACAGAGATGATATCAACATCATTCATTTCTGCTAAAATGAACTACTAAACATTGAAAACTATGATTACATAGTGACAGTAACATTTCAAAGGAAAAAAAAAGAATCAGACAGTTCTAATCTCTGTTAAGTCCACATATCGGGAGACAGGGTTGTTGTGAACTACTTGTAGACAGGCCTATATATATCACATACTCCTATCATATTAATTGGTAACCAAACATCCTTCTAAACAAGGACGTTTCCAGTGTAGGCATAACTACTTTCCTCCTTAAATTAGAGCAAAGACAGACCATCAAACAAGACAAGACAGAGAGATAAAACAACAAATTTACTTAACCCCAAAAACAATGTTACTCATATACGTCTCAAAAATAATTTTGTGGTTTAATTTGCATACAGTTTAAGTAAAGTGAGGTTAATGCCTGGAAACTCCATGAAAATTACCATTGTTGTCCTTCAAATGGTAGTTGGAAGGTTTCCTACCACATATTTCAGTATTCATAAGTTGTAAATCCCAAGAACAATAAAGGAAGAAAGAGCTATCCAGAAAAGGAAAGGTGATAATATTTTTGGTACGTTTAGAAAGAAAAGAGTGGCATAATATTTCATTGTTATGCCCTTTTCCCTTTAGATTTATTAATGCAAATTAAATAAACAAATCCAA
>AP025074.1:10490757-10583514 GCA_036186865.1 Eustoma russellianum | reverse complement strand
ATTAAATAAACAAATCCAAAAAAACAAAAAATCCAAAAAGAGTGGCATAATATTTCATTGTTATGATCGTCGCTTCTGCAAAAAGAAAAGAAAAATTAAGTCTTAAAAGATAACCATCAAGAATTAATGTAAGAACTAAATGAGACGTTTCGTCCGAATTGAAGGGAGTATCCGAGAAAACCTAAAAAATGAAAATCCTGAATTCGGAAGAATATTAAGGGAGAATTAGAGTTGGTCACTTGTTCTTGCACTCTTTGGCCACCAATGATCTTCGCTTATGCAAAAACAAAAGAAGTAATTAAAGAAAAATAACACCAGAGATGAATTAATCGAAGAACTCACCAGTACGCAGGGAGCATATGCCTCTCCGCAACGAAGAATTAGAAGATTTAGAACTAGACATATACCAAGAAATTGCTGTTTATTGACGCGAGACAACGGTATATACGCGTTAACTCTCAATGGTCGGTTTATGGCCTCCACGCCGCCTAGGAGGGTTAATTACGGTATTTCGTAATAATATTTCACCTTTTTTCCTTTTTTTAGAACAATGATAATTTATCTTTAAGCCTTATTTCTTTAAAAACGTCTTTGAGTCTGGTAGGAATCATGATTGTTGAAAAATATGTTTGGATAATTTTCAAAGTCATGATTTTAAGTGTTACATGTCACATATGGTGTTATAAATGAAAAAGATGAATAAGTGAAGAAAAATGATATTGATGTTTAGTTTTTTTTTTTTGAAATAATTTTCTAAAATGTGATGAATTGGTTGTTTTCATTTGTGTATGATTTATACATGTTCATTATGTGAATATTATGTGTTTTTGGTGATTATTATTGTCCTGTGACTAACATGCCTTGGAAGTTTCTACAACTTACCAAAAAGGGCAAAATTGGTATTTTGAGTTTTGTAGGAACATGATATGGTGGAAATATTTCAAGAGCATATTCTTATACTATTTATCATGACAAAGTTGATATCATGATTATTTATGACCATCCGGGTCATTTCTTGAGTTTTCTTACACCAGGGGTATTTTGGTCATTTTACCCCCAAGGGTATTTTTGGTATTTTCACTCAAGGAATCTCTTGAGTATATTATTATCTTCATTCTGGAGCTGTGTTATTATTATTTTGAAGATAATATGGTGATCTTATATCTTATTCTCTCAACCGATGATATTATTGACTATAGCTGGATATGTGATGATTTGAGATGTCACATTCTATTTTTTCTCGAAGACCCTCTTATATATGTTATAAGAGAACATTTATCATCATTATTCAGAGATATTAAAGGTGTCAAAGGTGTGGAAATGATCTCAACATATAAGAAGAAATATTGGGAAATTTCGGTGTTACACGTTGACATAATCTTGTCAAGAGTTATCTATTTATTTCTTTTTCAAAAATCTGAGTTGCTACACTTATATATATGTGGAAAAACGTGACTAATCAGGTAGACATGATGTGGTATTCATTTTATGAGTTGGAGACAAGTGGACCAACCAAAAAGGAGCTAGTTGGCAAAATTGCCAACTTGGATTTTTTCTAAATATAGCCAACGGCTATATGGTTTCTTGGAGTATTTTTCAGCAGATTTTTTGAAGTCAAATGGAGCTCTCACATGCCCTATTATGTTTCTTGAAGTTGGGGATAATTTGGTGGTATTATCCTTTCTTATTTTATTAAAGAAAATCAAAATATTTTTTTTGTAAAAAGGCAAGTAGCCAACGGCTACTATTGTTTTTGGAGCTGAATTTTGAAGTTTAAATGTTACGTCCCGGGTTTAATAAAAAGGAAATATTTTAATTATCTTAAATTTAAAAAAAAAAGATCGTAATAAAAAATGTTAATTAAAAAAAGGTCAGTAACGTTAAATTGGGGGTTATTCAAACCCCATTAAATTTGACCCCCTAAATGCAGGCCAAAAATTTCTCCTATTGTTTCTAAGCACGTTTGGTTATTAAAAAAAGGGGAAACAATTTTTTCTACCATTGTTATCTCTGCCAAAGCCAGTCACTATTAAAAAAAAAAAAGAGTTCTTTCCCCTCCAAGGACACATTCTGCCGATGTCAATTTAGAGAAAAGGTAGAATTGCTTCAACTCTTTCCGAATTTCCATCATCTACGGTATAGTACGTTCAATCAATGTAAGTAACTTTGGTGTATTTACTTTGATTTTGAAAAACTATATGTGTATATTTTTTATACTAATTTGGATCATATATTAGTATTTTGTTTTAATTGTTATAGATTTGTATATATAAATATGTGAATTGTGCAAATATATATAGTGTATGTTATGATAGTATATGGTATATCGTATTATATTCTCTATCATATATACGTGTTACCATATATACACACACACATATATATTTATAGGTTTAAATGCATATAAAGAAAAAAAAAGAACTGGCCGAATTGAGGCCACTGAAACATGAATTTTTTTTATATATTCAATATTATACTAACATGTTTATCACTTACAGGTGTATTTACGTATATACATACAAACCCACTATTTTCTAATGCTTACATATATAAAGGTGATTTCAGATTTGTTTTGCATATATATGCACGCACATAGTTTCAGAAAATTGTATTCGCGCATGTATATAATTAAGGTGTTCAGAAGCTTATAGGCATGTACACGTATATTTATTTAAGCTGATTATTTGAACTATGTATATAAATCTGCTGTTTTCTACATATATACACACACATGAATATTATGTTTTCTTCGGCATATTATATAATAGTCACTCTCTTCAGATTGTTGTATAAATTTTAATTTGTTGAAGAACTATGTATATATGTCAAGATTAAAACTGTTTCAGAATTAAATATTGTACATAAATATTTTCTGTTTCGGTTCTCTGCATGATAAATATATATATAGTAAAATATCTAGAGAATTAAGTGCATGTGCATTTATAAGTGGTTTTGAGATTACGTAAACTGTTTTTTTAAACATGCACATTGATGTAAAATTTACATTATTCTCGGGATTTATTTGGTTATGTAAGAATTTTGGATTTTTTTAAAAATATTTAAAATCATATAAATGGTTTTGAAAGGATGTATATATATATACACACACACATATGTATGTATGTATGTATGTATGTATGTATGTATGTATGTATGTATGTATATAGTGTTTATGGAAATTTTTGGACTTAAGAAAAAAAAATGGGGTAAGATATAAAATGGTTGGATAATTGTAGTAAAAGAATAAGAGTAATTCAAAGGAGAAGAATTTGTGGTGTAAAGGTGCAGTTGAAGAGACAACTTAATAAACAGATAATTAACTTACAGGTTCAAATTTTGGAGATTTTGGAGGATAAGTGACATGTAGAAGCAGAGACTTTTATGGTAACCTTCTTCACGTTCGAGCATAGAATAAAGGGAATGATCAGATGTAAGTGGTCTATCTATGATTGTTATGTTGTCATGCATCAGATGTAAGCGATATATTTGTGCTTGTTATGTTTAACATGCATCAATGTGTTACTTGTTGCGTATATGTAATTGGTTTTCCTCTATATATGAATTTTGTGCATATGTGATGTATGTGAACTGTGTGTATGTATGAGTGTGGATACATCAGATTAAAAGAAGATGAGAAGGACAGAAATGAGAATAAAAATGGAAGTGAGATGAAAGAAAAGAGAGTCGGGCTAGGCAGTCCGTCGAGCCGGGCCGAATGGCCAACGGGCCAGTTGCGGTGGCAGGCCTCGACCCAGAACATGATATAAATGTTACTTAATTAATAGTAATAATTATAGGAAAATATAAATAAATATCAGAAAAATTAGAGATAAATTCCAGAAATAATTGAACCTAGATTTGAGTGCCGGAGGATGGTGAGGATGGGCCAGGGGCCTCAGATGATTGTGTTGTTTGCATTCATGGCACGTGCATTGCATGATGGCGGGTCGTGACGTACGGGTCACGGACGCTCAGGATGGTGTACGGTGGCGGGGCCACGACACTCAGGATGGTGTGCGGTGGCGCGGCCACGCACACTCAGTATGGTGACTGTGGGGTGTACGACCTACAGCCACTCAGTTAGGACCCGGGTTCATGCATTGCATGGTGGAGATATCGGCATTCCGTGTGACATGACTTCGTTGCGTGTGACATGCATAATAGGACATGCATCATGAAGTTGCGCATTATTATGTGGAGTGACTTACTTTCTGCGGCTTATCTACTTCGTTGGTATACATTGTCTTTTTCTTTGTTTATGTGATTATTTGTTTGTTGTGTATGCCATACTTAAGAAGAGTATGCATCACGGTAAGGTAGATTGAGCTGATGAGTTATTTATTTTGTATTTATTTTCGAAGTCTTAACTGTTAAAGATAATCGAGTGAAATTATTGCGGACTAAGGACATGTATGTTAACTATGAATGTTATTTGTATTTGCTTCTGCATGTATGATTTCTATAACAAGTATATGTAGGTTGCTTACTGAGCCCGTTGATTTGGCTCACACCACCACTCACCAGTTTTGCAGGTAAGAGAAGTTAGGGTATGGCTACACAGGAGTTAGTATACCGTGGAAGATCGAGACGAGAGATATCGAGACTTAGGATATCCAGACGAGACTTTCGTGGGTTGGTGAGACAGTTATTTCGAAATTAGAGGCTTATGTATTAACAAGATTAGTGTTTATATTTGACTATTGTATTGATTTAGAAACCCTTCGACATAGTATTAATGATGATGATTGTTTTATCGATGATTTTTAGTAATGACTTCTGCAGACTTTGATCTACGTTATTATGATGACGTGTAGTTGATTTGTATTGACGCCTTGTATTCTCCTTAGTGAGATACGGCGGGTGCATCGTTCCTGATGCTAGGGTTCGGGAGCGGGGCACTACAGTTGGTATCAGAGCAGGGCTCTAGATTCACAGCGGATGCATACATTTAGGCTATGATCTTAGAAATTAAGTTATGATTTTGTCCTTAAGTCACGATCTTAAAAATAAGTATCGATTTTTAGCTGCAAGCAATGATTATATGTTGGGCATGTTATTAGAAATAAAATGTGGCCTTAGGGGTTAAGGGATGATTCTACTCGTAAGTCACGACTTTAGACATAAGTGACGGTCTTGATTAAAAAAAAAATCGATCTTCGACTCAAGCATTGCTTTTAGTCATAAACACTGAGTATGATTTGGAAATAAGAAGTGATCTTAGACATAAGTGGTGATCTGAACATCAGAGATGATTTGAGCTTAATCACTGATTTTAGTCTTAAGTGCTGATTATATTGTAAGCATCGAACTTAGAAATAAAAAATAATTTTAGACATAAGAAATGATCATACCAAGTATCAATTCTAGAAGTAAGTCATGACATTAGACCTAAGTGATGATCGGGTAAGGGATATGCCCACATATACCTAGGGCACTCCATACAACTCTGAATTATTTGCCTCACCTAGACGATGATTATAACTATTTGTAAAATTCCTTAGACGTGAGCCCTACAAACCAGTACCATTATGATATTTGAAGCGGGTTCATGCATTTACCTCGACAGTAGTGTCGGAACCGACTAAGTCTAAGTTGGGATCGTAGTTCTTAAGGAATGATTTGTAGTAAAATGATGGTCATTAAGAAAGAATTTAGCAGCGTTATGATCAGTAGAGCTTAACAAAGGATACTGTACAAAGGGGTTTATAATTATGATTAAGACGTTGACTTTTAGAGTATCAAATAAGCCGAAGATATTAGTCCTATTAGGGATATTGATTGATAGTGATAAGCGAGAACTACTCAAATAAGTAGAGTGGAATGATGAATCATTACAAATTTGGGTTAAGTGTTGATTCCTAGAAATGCGTAATTACTGATGTACCGAGTAGGTTTGAATTGAGATAGGGTAAGTATGGACATATAGTAGTTGGTTTTTTTTTTTGTGATATCTAATAGGTTAAATCAGCGGTTGAAACAACCAAGTAAAGGAGTATAGTGGATCAGTGGGTCGAGCGGAAGCATGGTAAATTAGAATACATTAAGTCGATTAATATCTAGTGTACCATGCTAGGACTTGATAACTCAAGTTAAAGATTTATAAGAAACTGTACATAGGCAGAATTTCATTTTTCATTAAGGGGTGACTTAGAAAAATTATACGAAGTATTGGACTATTATTTTTCAAGTAGCCAACTATTTTCATACAAGCCGTACACCAAGATACATTTTATATTTTAAAAGCATTTTAAAGATTTTGCTACGAAATATTTCAACTAGTTCTAATTTTTAGTATATTACTTTACAAGACTATACTTTTTCCCGAATTCATATAGCCACCTAATGGAATTTCGACTACCACTGACAAAACTGATATATTTTAAAATAGTGATGTTTTCAAACAACGATATATTGTATATCTCGTATATTTCTCAAACTTTTGTTTAGCTATATTTATTTTGCTAAAAAAATGTTATTTGACAACTATCGATGTTGCAAGCATTTTACCCTTTTAATTTTTTTTGTTGAAGTAAAGTGTCTTCTTGTGATGAATTTATTTAGTTAAGTGAAACAGAAATAGCTTCAAAATATATGTACTTCTTTTTGAAAAGAACGGTACCTTATTCAAATTGTTTGATGAAACTTTGCATTTGTTGACTTTCCAATCGTTGTACTGTGCGAAACAAAATATAGCTTTCAAAATATATATTTCGTTGGAAAGAAAAAGACACGACGCTCAAAATCATTTTGCAAAAAGAAGTCTTACGATTGTTGTGTCTCAATTGTTTTGAAGTGGGTTTAACCATAATACTTTTGCGAAACAGTTATATCATTGTTGTATAAATGGTCATTTGAGACACAACATTGCTAAAACACATATATATATATATTACTTTGATTTCTATGATTACAAAAATTAGAATAGTATCATTTCAAATAATTAAATCCATGTTCCGAATTATAACTACGTAAGCTACATTTTTTTTAATTAGTTGAAGAAAAATATGTCCACCACCTATTTCATATATTAGGTTGTTGATGATATCTCAGAAAACTAAGGACCTGATCATAGAACTAGTTTGTAAGTATATAAGAATTGATTTTGAGGACTCAGTTCTGTGTTGAGGGAGTGCAATGAT
This sequence comes from Eustoma russellianum, assembly GCA_036186865.1. Taxonomy (NCBI): domain Eukaryota; kingdom Viridiplantae; phylum Streptophyta; class Magnoliopsida; order Gentianales; family Gentianaceae; genus Eustoma; species Eustoma russellianum. The sequence continues at coordinate 10,576,375 of AP025074.1, read as the reverse complement.
TAACATATAGGAGTAATCAACGGATATTTAGTTTGGTTATATATCTACGAGGTGAATTATAAATGATGAGTTTAAGAAGTTGAAATTGTAGATTACAAGTATATGAGTAGACTGATACATATTGAGTGATATAAGTGAAATCGAGGGCTTAACAACCTAAAGATAAGGTTGATACAATGGTATTCGTGACGTTTATTAGGTGAATGAATTAAGTAGGACTACAGTAAGCTGTGAACCACGTAATACGCAAGTTTCGAGGACGAAACTTATTGTAAGGGGAGAGGTATGTTACGTCCCGGGTTTAATAAAAAGGAAATATTTTAATTATCTTAAATTTAAAAAAAAAAGATCGTAATAAAAAATGTTAATTAAAAAAAGGTCAGTAACGTTAAATTGGGGGTTATTCAAACCCCATTAAATTTGACCCCCTAAATGCAGGCCAAAAATTTCTCCTATTGTTTCTAAGCACGTTTGGTTATTAAAAAAAGGGGAAACAATTTTTTCTACCATTGTTATCTCTGCCAAAGCCAGTCACTATTAAAAAAAAAAAAAAAGAGTTCTTTCCCCTCCAAGGACACATTCTGCCGATGTCAATTTAGAGAAAAGGTAGAATTGCTTCAACTCTTTCCGAATTTCCATCATCTACGGTATAGTACGTTCAATCAATGTAAGTAACTTTGGTGTATTTACTTTGATTTTGAAAAACTATATGTGTATATTTTTTATACTAATTTGGATCATATATTAGTATTTTGTTTTAATTGTTATAGATTTGTATATATAAATATGTGAATTGTGCAAATATATATAGTGTATGTTATGATAGTATATGGTATATCGTATTATATTCTCTATCATATATACGTGTTACCATATATACACACACACATATATATTTATAGGTTTAAATGCATATAAAGAAAAAAAAAGAACTGGCCGAATTGAGGCCACTGAAACATGAATTTTTTTTATATATTCAATATTATACTAACATGTTTATCACTTACAGGTGTATTTACGTATATACATACAAACCCACTATTTTCTAATGCTTACATATATAAAGGTGATTTCAGATTTGTTTTGCATATATATGCACGCACATAGTTTCAGAAAATTGTATTCGCGCATGTATATAATTAAGGTGTTCAGAAGCTTATAGGCATGTACACGTATATTTATTTAAGCTGATTATTTGAACTATGTATATAAATCTGCTGTTTTCTACATATATACACACACATGAATATTATGTTTTCTTCGGCATATTATATAATAGTCACTCTCTTCAGATTGTTGTATAAATTTTAATTTGTTGAAGAACTATGTATATATGTCAAGATTAAAACTGTTTCAGAATTAAATATTGTACATAAATATTTTCTGTTTCGGTTCTCTGCATGATAAATATATATATAGTAAAATATCTAGAGAATTAAGTGCATGTGCATTTATAAGTGGTTTTGAGATTACGTAAACTGTTTTTTTAAACATGCACATTGATGTAAAATTTACATTATTCTCGGGATTTATTTGGTTATGTAAGAATTTTGGATTTTTTTAAAAATATTTAAAATCATATAAATGGTTTTGAAAGGATGTATATATATATACACACACACATATGTATGTATGTATGTATGTATGTATGTATGTATGTATGTATGTATGTATGTATGTATGTATGTATGTATGTATATAGTGTTTATGGAAATTTTTGGACTTAAGAAAAAAAAATGGGGTAAGATATAAAATGGTTGGATAATTGTAGTAAAAGAATAAGAGTAATTCAAAGGAGAAGAATTTGTGGTGTAAAGGTGCAGTTGAAGAGACAACTTAATAAACAGATAATTAACTTACAGGTTCAAATTTTGGAGATTTTGGAGGATAAGTGACATGTAGAAGCAGAGACTTTTATGGTAACCTTCTTCACGTTCGAGCATAGAATAAAGGGAATGATCAGATGTAAGTGGTCTATCTATGATTGTTATGTTGTCATGCATCAGATGTAAGCGATATATTTGTGCTTGTTATGTTTAACATGCATCAATGTGTTACTTGTTGCGTATATGTAATTGGTTTTCCTCTATATATGAATTTTGTGCATATGTGATGTATGTGAACTGTGTGTATGTATGAGTGTGGATACATCAGATTAAAAGAAGATGAGAAGGACAGAAATGAGAATAAAAATGGAAGTGAGATGAAAGAAAAGAGAGTCGGGCTAGGCAGTCCGTCGAGCCGGGCCGAATGGCCAACGGGCCAGTTGCGGTGGCAGGCCTCGACCCAGAACATGATATAAATGTTACTTAATTAATAGTAATAATTATAGGAAAATATAAATAAATATCAGAAAAATTAGAGATAAATTCCAGAAATAATTGAACCTAGATTTGAGTGCCGGAGGATGGTGAGGATGGGCCAGGGGCCTCAGATGATTGTGTTGTTTGCATTCATGGCACGTGCATTGCATGATGGCGGGTCGTGACGTACGGGTCACGGACGCTCAGGATGGTGTACGGTGGCGGGGCCACGACACTCAGGATGGTGTGCGGTGGCGCGGCCACGCACACTCAGTATGGTGACTGTGGGGTGTACGACCTACAGCCACTCAGTTAGGACCCGGGTTCATGCATTGCATGGTGGAGATATCGGCATTCCGTGTGACATGACTTCGTTGCGTGTGACATGCATAATAGGACATGCATCATGAAGTTGCGCATTATTATGTGGAGTGACTTACTTTCTGCGGCTTATCTACTTCGTTGGTATACATTGTCTTTTTCTTTGTTTATGTGATTATTTGTTTGTTGTGTATGCCATACTTAAGAAGAGTATGCATCACGGTAAGGTAGATTGAGCTGATGAGTTATTTATTTTGTATTTATTTTCGAAGTCTTAACTGTTAAAGATAATCGAGTGAAATTATTGCGGACTAAGGACATGTATGTTAACTATGAATGTTATTTGTATTTGCTTCTGCATGTATGATTTCTATAACAAGTATATGTAGGTTGCTTACTGAGCCCGTTGATTTGGCTCACACCACCACTCACCAGTTTTGCAGGTAAGAGAAGTTAGGGTATGGCTACACAGGAGTTAGTATACCGTGGAAGATCGAGACGAGAGATATCGAGACTTAGGATATCCAGACGAGACTTTCGTGGGTTGGTGAGACAGTTATTTCGAAATTAGAGGCTTATGTATTAACAAGATTAGTGTTTATATTTGACTATTGTATTGATTTAGAAACCCTTCGACATAGTATTAATGATGATGATTGTTTTATCGATGATTTTTAGTAATGACTTCTGCAGACTTTGATCTACGTTATTATGATGACGTGTAGTTGATTTGTATTGACGCCTTGTATTCTCCTTAGTGAGATACGGCGGGTGCATCGTTCCTGATGCTAGGGTTCGGGAGCGGGGCACTACATTAAAATGGTCAATTCTCAATGCCTATTATCTTGCCAAAGAGTTGAGAAGATGATGGAGTTGTTATGGTGCTATTATCTTCACATTTTCAAGATAATTCCAAATCATTTTTTTGTTGAAAATTTCAGCCACATAAAGTTGCCAAGGTGGACCAATCATTGTGTCTTATTTTGCCAAGTGTACAAAGCCAACCAATGATGAGAAGACATTTGGAGTTGATGATGAAGATGATGACACATTGGCATTCTTATCTTCAAGGCTCAAATCACACTATAAATAGAGGCAATGGTGAAGAAGATGAAACACACTTGAAGCTCACAAGCATTCTATAGCTTTCATATTCATCTTCTTGTTCTTGTTGTTGTATTTTGTTGTAGCAAAGTTGTTCTTAATATTTTGGTGAGCTACAAGTCTCTTGAGCTTCATTTGTAAGATTGATTAGCCATCTTTATAAGGCTACATCAATAGGTGTTGGAGGTATTGCAACTAAGTGTTGCTTAGAAGGTGATTATCCAAGTCTTGAGTAGGGTTGGTGTATAACCCAAGGATCAAGCTTGGCTCTTGTTGTAAGGTGTTCATATCATAGTGAAATCCAAGGAAAGGTGTTCCTTGGGACTGGAGTAGGTCACATTGACCGAACCAGGATAAATCCTCGGTGTTCTTCTCTTGTTTCTTTATTTCTGTTTTCTGCCCGTTTTTGACTGCAGTTTTCACCCAACTTCACACAATTTGAAAAAATAGCTAAACATTTTCAAAATTCGTGATTTTTGGTGGAGTTATACTTCAGACTGTTAGCTTTCATTTGCAACAAGAATCACTTGATTTGAGCAAGTAAAAGTTAGTCTTTCAGTCTTTGCAAGATAACTGCTCCAATCTGGCTGCAATATGACCAGTTTTGAGAAAAGTTAAATTCTGTATTTTTCAAGAATTGTTTGAGGTCAGGGCCTTTTGGAAACTTCATCTACACATCCTAAGGAGTGTTTTGATATAAAGATCAACCTTTTTGGTTGAGTATTCAAAGAGAAACACTATTTTCAAAATCAGCAACATTCTGTCCAATTCTGTCCAGATTGACCATCTAAATCTTTTAATTTGTTTGAAGGGTCAAACGATCTTATTTTTGTCTGATTTTTGGACAGAGTCTTGTTAACTCATTGAAGTTTAATTCTGGAAAGTTTCATAATTTTTGGAGTTGTGTACAATTATTTGTGAATTTTTGAAAAACGGGTTCTGAATCTGAGTTGGTCTCAGATTCTGTTTTCAAGGGGATTTTAACAAAGGGTTGTAGTGTAATTTCCGCTAACCACTATTCACCCCCCCCCTCTAGTGGTGTTCATTGCAGGTGCACGGTCCAACATTTGGTATCAGAGCCAGACCAACACCACTCAAAAGAAGCAAGATTCAACACCGTACGAACAATACAAGGCCAAGAAACAACAATTCATAATATACTGCTTGTCTCAAATCAAAGGTACATACTATGGCTATTGTTTCTCACAAAGGTGAGTTGGAAGGTATGTCCACACAACGCCCTCCTCTTTTTGATGGCAATAATTTTGTTCATTGGAAACTAAGAATGAGGCTATTCTTAATGGCTATAGACATCGATTTATGGTCTATAGTTGAAGATGGGCCGTACATTCCAATGAAAGTTGTACAAGTTAGTGGAGTAACTCAAGAGGTTGAAAAATACAAAAGTGAATGGTCATCAGATGATAAAAAGAAAATGTCCATGAATGCTAAAGCTATGCAATTACTTTTGAATGGACTTACAACTTCTGAAGCAGGATATGTGTCAAATTGCACAAGTGCACACGACATGTGGAAATCACTTGTATTAAAGCATGAAGGTACTAGTGGTGTTAAAGAGTCAAAAATAAACATGCTTATGACTGAATTAGAGACTTTCAAAATGTTGCCAAACGAATCCATAACATCTATGGATTTGAGGATTACTAATATTTTCAATGCCCTTGAAGCTTTAGGGAAGTCATTTTCGAACAATGAAAAGGTTCAAAAGGTGCTACGAAGTCTCCCTGCTGAATGGGATCCAAAGGTGACTGCAATCGAGGAGACAAAGTCAATCACCAAGATGGATGAATTGATCGGGTCTCTTAAAGTCTATGAGGTAAAACTGAACCAACGAAAGTCTGAATCGTCTAAGTCATCCAGTAAGTCAATAGCCTTCAAAACAACTGAAACACATGCTAATAACGATGATAGTAATAGTGATACTGAATTAGACGATGACTTGATATTGATTGCTAGAAAACTTAGAAAGTTTTTCAAACGCCCAAATAGGAATAGACAACATAATTCTTCTTCTTCTTCTTTTTCTCAATCTAAGAAAAATAACACAAACAAATGGTATAATAAAGAATTAAAGTGTTATGAATGCGGTCAAAAAGGACATATTTCATACGATTGTCCAACAAAGAAAAATAATAATAAAAACAACAATAATAAACAAGCCAAGGACAAGGAAGCTCAAACGTCAAAGACAAAGGAGTCTAAGGCAAGAAAAGGGAAACGAGCAATGAAGGTGAGCACATGGAGCGACTCATCCGACTCAGAATCCGAAACTGAGGAAGCTCAAGTGTGCTTCGTATCCAACGAGGTATGTTCTTCTTCTGATAGTGATTCTGATAGTGACATGACATTTGATGAAATGTATGAAGAATTCCTACGAATGCATGCTCACTGTAAGAGGCTCTCTAAAGAAAAGAAGAAACTAGTTGAAGAAAATGACAAGTTGAAGACGTCCAACTTGGAATTTTCCGATCAACTAGAATCTCTTAAACAAGAGTCTACTAATACTCTTGATTCTTTAGAGAACAAAATTGAATCATATAGGAAAGATGAACAAAAGTTACAAATGGAAAATAAAATGTTGAAATCCAAGTTAGAAAATTGTGAAAATGAAATAGTGCAACTTAAGTCTTCTAAATTTACCTTAGAAAAAATGATAGAACAATTTAAATCGGGTGCAAATATGTTAGATACACTTATCTCATCACAAAAGTATGGCAATGATAAAACCGGCCTAGGCTATAAAGAAGAAAACGAAAAAGTAAATGAAAAGACTAAGTTTGTTTCATCTAGTACAAAGTTGCCATATAATACAAAATCAACTTTGCCTGCTACATCTTCTTCTACACCTTCTTCTACTCATATCAAGGCAAAAATACAACACAAACCCACCAATATGCACACGCATAAACATACATCTAGGCCAAATTTTGCATCTAGACAACCTAGAAATCATGCCTACATGTATACAAATGCAACTAGACCAAATAAAATGCATCCAACTTTTTATGAACCTAAGCATAAGCAACTCTCATACAAGTCTTATAGAAATACACATGAATATACATATAGAGCACCATATAAGAAACAAAATCGCATGCCTTATACACATTATAAGATTCGGTCATCCTATAATGATTATCAACCATGGCGCAACATGTATAACAATGCATCCTCACTTATGTGGAATAATCATCTATATGCTTATCCTTCTTACTTTAACCATGCTAAAAATGTGCCTAGAAAGTATATTCAAGTTTGGATACCTAAGGGTTATCTAAACAAGAATAATGCCCCTAACATTCAAGGACCCAAATAAAGGGTACCTAAAACTTTGTCTCCATTGTAGGAAAAATGCAAGGAATGCAAGAAAGAGGCAAAGTCAAAGAATCTAAAAACCAAATGGTTTTTAGATAGTGGATGTTCGAGGCATATGACGGGCAACCCCAATCTATTCACCGAACTTGAACATATTGATGGTGGAAAGGTAACATTCGGTGACAACAACAAAGGAAAAGTTGTTGGAAAAGGAACAATCGGGGACCCAAACACATTTCAAATACGAAATGTGTTGCTAGTAAGCAATCTCTCTTATAATTTACTTAGTATTTCTCAACTTATAGATTGTGGTTATAATGTCTCCTTTCTTCCCAATTCTTGTGATATAATAAATGAAAAAGGAGAAAACGGTTTTAAAAGGAAATAGAGATGGAAATATTTATACCCTTACCTTATATAACATGTTAAATGCTAAGGTTAAGTGTCTAATATCACATGACTTAGATGTGAATTTATGGCATAGAAGATTAGGCCATATAGGAATTTCAACCATTAGGAAATTATCTAAAAAGAATTTAATTAGAGGTATGCCTAAGTTAGACTTAGATAATTTTCAAATGTGTGAAACATGTATTAAGGGAAAACACATTAAAGAAACCTTAAAACCGAAACATGAAGTGAGTACTAGTCATGTACTAGAATTGCTTCACTTAGACTTATTTGGTCCAAGTAGGACAAGAAGTCTAGGTGGACACTACTATGTGTGTGTCATAGTAGACGATTACTCACGCTACACATGGACATTGTTCTTAACACACAAAGACGATGCTCCATTAGCAATCGAAACCCTTATCAAGCAACTTGAAAACATTTACGAAGAAAATGTCAAAAGAATTAGAAGTGATAGAGGTGGAGAATTTAAAAATAAAGACGTAATCAAATTTTGTGAACTTTATGGAATAAAACATGAATTCTCACCACCTAGAACACCACAACTCAATGGAGTTGTTGAACGTAAAAATAGAACGATTCAAGAAGTTGCAAGGACAATGCTGTGTGAAAATAAATTACCTAAGTATTTATGGGCTGAAGCTGTTAACTGTGCATGTTATATTATAAATAGGCTCACTATTAGAAAGAAATTAAATAAAACGCCTTATGAATTGCTAAACAATAGACAACCTAAAATAGATTATCTTAAAGTATTTGGATGTAAATGTTTTGTGCTAAACACTAAGGATAATCTAGATAAATTTGAACAAAAGTCTATTGAATGTATATTTGTTGGATATTCAACTAACTCAAGAGCATATAGGTGTTATAATCCTGCATCTAGAAAAATAATTGAATCCATACATGTGAAATTCAATGAAAATGCATGCTTTGAAGTTAGTGATAAACATCAACATAAACAAGAAACAAATGTTGAAAATATGTTTGATGATGAAGTATTACTTGAGCCTGTACTTGATCATCTAGAACCAACTCCCCCTGAACAAGACATGCATGAACCCTTAGATGAAATGAATCAAGAAAATTTGCAATTGGAAGATGATACAACTAATGATCCAATTACATATGATAACATTCACACTAATGAAACTTTTGAACAAGATGAGGGTGAACCTAGTCAATCTAGGAATTGGTGGCACCCTAGAGAATTAATCATTGGGGATCCAAGTGTTGGGGTTAGAACACGTAGAAACACAAGTCAACTTGAAGGACATAGCTTAGTCTCACACATAGAACCTAAGAATGTTAAGGAAGCCTTAGGTGACATATCATGGATAGATGCTATGCATGAGGAATTAAATCAATTCACAAGGAACAACGTATGGGACTTAGTACCTAAACCTGAAGACAAGTCTATCATAGGAACTAAATGGGTCTTTAGGAATAAAATGGATGAACAAGGAAATATTACAAGAAATAAGGCTAGACTAGTCGCACAAGGTTATAATCAACAAGAAGGAATAGATTATGAGGAAACCTTTGCACCCGTTGCACGACTAGAAGCAATTAGATTGTTACTTGCGATTGCAAGTCTAAGTAACATTAAACTCTTCCAAATGGATGTCAAGAGTGCATTCTTAAATGGATACATCCAAGAAGAAGTGTTTGTCAAACAACCCCCTGGATTTGAAGATCCAAAGAATCCTAACCATGTTTACAAGCTTAAGAAAGCTTTATATGGTTTGAAACAAGCTCCAAGAGCTTGGTATGATAGATTTGCAAACTTTCTTATTGCGAATAATTATGAAAGGGGAACCATAGACAACACATTATTCTTAAGAAGAAAAGGTAATGATTTGTTAATAGTTCAAATATACGTAGACGATATTATCTTTGGTTCAACTAACCCTACCTTAGTAAAAGACTTCGAAGAATGTATGAAGTCAGAGTTTGAAATGTCAATGGTAGGAGAGTTGAATTATTTCTTAGGACTCCAAATCAAACAAACCCCTCAAGGAATTCACATTAGCCAACTTAAGTATGTCAATGATATGATTAAGAAGTTTGGCTTTGAAGATTTGAAACCTACAACTACCCCCATGAGTGTTAGTACCAAACTCGATAAGGATGAAAATGGTAAACCTTTTGATGACACACTCTATAGGTCTATGATTGGCTCATTGTTATACTTAACTACATCAAGACCTGATATCATGTTTAGTGTGTGTATGTGTGCTAGGTTTCAATCTTGTCCTAAGGTATCACATTACAATGCAGTGAAAAAGATATTTAGATATCTTAAGCATACAACTCACTTAGGACTATGGTATGATAAAAATGCTAAGTTGGAATTACACGCATATAGTGATGCTGATTATGGTGGTTGCAAGTTAGATAGAAAATCCACTAGCGGCACATGTCAATTCATAGGAACCAATTTGATCTCTTGGTTTTCTAAAAAGCAAGCTAGTGTAGCTCTTTCTACCACTGAAGCCGAGTATATTGCTTTGAGTTTATGTACTACCCAAATACTTTGGCTTAAACAGCAACTTAGTGATTTTGGCATTAAAATGAAAAAGATTCCAATTTTCTGCGATAGCACAAGTGCAATCAATCTTTCCCGGAATCCGGTGCTTCATTCTAAGGCCAAACACATTGAGGTGCGATACCACTTTCTTCGCGATCATGTTCAAACTGAGGACATAGTGATAAACCATATAAGAACTGATCACCAAATCGCCGATATCTTTACCAAACCCCTTAATCAAGCCACGTTTGAAAACTTACGAGCCAAGTTAGGTATGATGACTTACGATACCATTGTATAGTTCTATCTTTTGCATGATTTGCAAAATAAAGGGGGAGATAGCATAAGTACATGATTTTAGATTTTAGTTGCTAAGTCATCATTTGGTATGAAATGATAAGTTTCAAATATAAGTTAAGAGTTAAGTATAGGTTAAGGGGGAGAGTATGAGTTGAGGGGGAGCAACATACTATTTAAAAGTTGAAAACATTTGGTTAAACTTTTTAAATTTTTGGTTATAAGTTGTGACATTAAAATCATGTTAGGTTATTTTGAAAATCATCCAAAAGGGGGAGAATGTTGAAAAATATGTTTGGATAATTTTCAAAGTCATGATTTTAAGTGTTACATGTCACATATGGTGTTATAAATGAAAAAGATGAATAAGTGAAGAAAAATGATATTGATGTTTAGTTTTTTTTTTGAAATAATTTTCTAAAATGTGATGAATTGGTTGTTTTCATTTGTGTATGATTTATACATGTTCATTATGTGAATATTATGTGTTTTTGGTGATTATTATTGTCCTGTGACTAACATGCCTTGGAAGTTTCTACAACTTACCAAAAAGGGCAAAATTGGTATTTTGAGTTTTGTGGGAACATGATATGGTGGAAATATTTCAAGAGCATATTCTTATACTATTTATCATGACAAAGTTGATATCATGATTATTTATGACCATCCGGGTCATTTCTTGAGTTTTCTTACACCAGGGGTATTTTGGTCATTTTACCCCCAAGGGTATTTTTGGTATTTTCACTCAAGGAATCTCTTGAGTATATTATTATCTTCATTCTGGAGCTGTGTTATTATTATTTTGAAGATAATATGGTGATCTTATATCTTATTCTCTCAACCGATGATATTATTGACTATAGCTGGATATGTGATGATTTGAGATGTCACATTCTATTTTTTCTCGAAGACCCTCTTATATATGTTATAAGAGAACATTTATCATCATTATTCAGAGATATTAAAGGTGTCAAAGGTGTGGAAATGATCTCAACATATAAGAAGAAATATTGGGAAATTTCGGTGTTACACGTTGACATAATCTTGTCAAGAGTTATCTATTTATTTCTTCTTCAAAAATCTGAGTTGCTACACTTATATATATGTGGAAAAACGTGACTAATCAGGTAGACATGATGTGGTATTCATTTTATGAGTTGGAGACAAGTGGACCAACCAAAAAGGAGCTAGTTGGCAAAATTGCCAACTTGGATTTTTTCTAAATATAGCCAACGGCTATATGGTTTCTTGGAGTATTTTTCAGCAGATTTTTTGAAGTCAAATGGAGCTCTCACATGCCCTATTATGTTTCTTGAAGTTGGGGATAATTTGGTGGTATTATCCTTTCTTATTTTATTAAAGAAAATCAAAATATTTTTTTTGTAAAAAGGCAAGTAGCCAACGGCTACTATTGTTTTTGGAGCTGAATTTTGAAGTTTAAAATGGTCAATTCTCAATGCCTATTATCTTGCCAAAGAGTTGAGAAGATGATGGAGTTGTTATGGTGCTATTATCTTCACATTTTCAAGATAATTCCAAGTCATTTTTTTGTTGAAAATTTCAGCCACATAAAGTTGCCAAGGTGGACCAATCATTGTGTCTTATTTTGCCAAGTGTACAAAGCCAACCAATGATGAGAAGACATTTGGAGTTGATGATGAAGATGATGACACATTGGCATTCTTATCTTCAAGGCTCAAATCACACTATAAATAGAGGCAATGGTGAAGAAGATGAAACACACTTGAAGCTCACAAGCATTCTATAGCTTTCATATTCATCTTCTTGTTCTTGTTGTTGTATTTTGTTGTAGCAAAGTTGTTCTTAATATTTTGGTGAGCTACAAGTCTCTTGAGCTTCATTTGTAAGATTGATTAGCCATCTTTATAAGGCTACATCAATAGGTGTTGGAGGTATTGCAACTAAGTGTTGCTTAGAAGGTGATTATCCAAGTCTTGAGTAGGGTTGGTGTATAACCCAAGGATCAAGCTTGGCTCTTGTTGTAAGGTGTTCATATCATAGTGAAATCCAAGGAAAGGTGTTCCTTGGGACTGGAGTAGGTCACATTGACCGAACCAGGATAAATCCTCGGTGTTCTTCTCTTGTTTCTTTATTTCTGTTTTCTGCCCGTTTTTGACTGCAGTTTTCACCCAACTTCACACAATTTGAAAAAATAGCTAAACATTTTCAAAATTCGTGATTTTTGGTGGAGTTATACTTCAGACTGTTAGCTTTCATTTGCAACAAGAATCACTTGATTTGAGCAAGTAAAAGTTAGTCTTTCAGTCTTTGCAAGATAACTGCTCCAATCTGGCTGCAATCTGACCAGTTTTGAGAAAAGTTAAATTCTGTATTTTTCAAGAATTGTTTGAGGTCAGGGCCTTTTGGAAACTTCATCTACACATCCTAAGGAGTGTTTTGATATAAAGATCAACCTTTTTGGTTGAGTATTCAAAGAGAAACACTATTTTCAAAATCAGCAACATTCTGTCCAATTCTGTCCAGATTGACCATCTAAATCTTTTAATTTGTTTGAAGGGTCAAACGATCTTATTTTTGTCTGATTTTTGGACAGAGTCTTGTTAACTCATTGAAGTTTAATTCTGGAAAGTTTCATAATTTTTGGAGTTGTGTACAATTATTTGTGAATTTTTGAAAAACGGGTTCTGAATCTGAGTTGGTCTCAGATTCTGTTTTCAAGGGGATTTTAACAAAGGGTTGTAGTGTAATTTCCGCTAACCACTATTCACCCCCCCCTCTAGTGGTGTTCATTGCAGGTGCACGGTCCAACAATGATGGTGCAAAGAAGATTGTCACAAGATGGGACAGGGACATCTGATGCGCGGTTGTCACGTCTTGTACGGATCGTCTCCTTTAACACTTTGGATCCTTAACGGTTGTAGGCAAGAATTTAACTCCCTCCTAGCCGTTGATTCACCAAGGTTTTTGTTTAAGCCTTCCTCCTTCAAAAGTTACCCGTTTCCCAAGCAAGTTTCCACCCTCTTGGACGGCCACACCTTTGATTTTGGATATCCCCCACAAGGTTGGTCACTCTTTGATTGGATTCTAACTTTGATCTTCAAAGAAACAAAGAAAACATTCAACTTGTTCTTAAGAAGAATCAAAAACAAAACTCTCAAGTGTTTATGAAGAGAAAATAGGCTAATTTTGCCCAAGAATTCTTATGAATCAATTTTCCAACTTTCTTCCTCTGTTTGGACGTCCATGAATCCTTTAAATAGGGCCAAGAAGACCAAAAAAAAGTCTAGTCTACAAAGCAAAGGAAAAGGCTAGTCAAAAGGCTATAAAAAAGGCTAAAAATGTGTAATCTGTTGGCAAACGGTTTGATCCCTTCTAGAAGCAGATTCTGGTCTTTATCACTCTTGAGAATTGTAGATCACGTTTTAAAATTGAATTTGGGTTTTTGAATCACCTCATTTGGATATGGGACGAGTTAGATATGACCCTCCAAAGTTTAGGTGTCCTGAATGCTTTCTGTACGGGCTCCTGAAAACTTGTATGAATTGTGGCTTGTTTTTGGATTACTTGCAGCTCGAATTAGGCCTCGACTCCTTTTAGAGAATTGTACCCCATTGAGTGTAGAAAATAAACATATGCAGTGTTAGGAAATCAACCGAGATCACTGCAAAACGCGCAGCGGAAAACAAAAACTTGATCTCCGATTTCCTACCAAGGATCCATGTTGTTCGTTTAATTCGATGAAAGAAAATCAAAAATTACCTTTGTAGATCCGAATTACGCAGATGAAGCAGGTGCGAAAATACGATCACCCTCTGTCGGTATCCACACGAACGCTTCCATCCGGAGTGCTAGCTCTTCAAACGGTGCGGCTGAAGAACTCGATTTTTCACAAAAATGGCTCTAGGGTTTCTTTGATGATTCTGTATATTTTTCGTGTGTAGTGTATACGAGATGCACAAATATATATAGACATACGTAGACATCAAAATCCGAGTCCTAATCGGATTAGTTGATGCCAATCAAAATCCATATCAGATACGGATTCTATCAGAATATTCAAAATCCATATCAGATATGGATTCTCTCGTTATTATCCGATAATACATATATATATATATATAATCACCAAAAAAAACGAAAATAATAATAATAATTAATATCCAATCTTAATATTATTAATATTAAAAACGATAATAATAATAATAATTAATATCCAATATTAATATTATTAATATTATTAATCTCAGCCTTACGCATTCTTGTGTGTGACCCGATAGGCCCATATTAATTGGCAGTTGATTAAATCTCTATTAAACCAACAAGTCGTAATTGGCCTCTAGCAAGGCATTACAACTACCCAATTAATACGAGTAAAGTCCAACTAGCCTAATAATAGTACATGCATCAATCCCTTTGTCACACGATATCTAGTTTGAACATAAGTCATGGTCAGCGTCATACTTATATAGTTCAAACATATGATTACTCAATCTCTAAGTAGACTGATAAAACAAATGATATTGATCACACTATCAATTCATTTGAACACGGCCATGCATTTCACAGTCTCACTAATCGAGGGGTCCAAAGATATCTCTCTCAAAAGAGAGGGACAAATTCTATCTTGATTGTTCAATATCCTCTACATAATTTCTATCACATTCAATCATGACCTTTATTATTATCCAGTTACGGATAACGTTTGATCATGTCAAAATATAATAGTCCTTATGTTGGAAACTATGACAATCTCAAGTCAAAGGATTAAAACATGACTATCATGAGATTTACTTATGACGCTAATCCATGTAGCAATCTCATGATGGGTCTATCCAATACAATGTTCTCTAACAAGTATCTATGAGATTGATTCGTATCACCATACACATAATCATCTCATGATTATCAAATCGATACTCATACTAATTATAAATTATTTTATCTCCATAACAATAATGAATCAGGGACATATATCAAAATTGTGTAACATACTAACCAACAATAATGATAATAAAACCTCTTTTATTAATAATAAATGCATAACATAAATATCCAAATCATGGCCTAGGACACATACACTAACATGCAGTTCTCTGAATTTGGCCCATCCATTAAAGTGATAAGTTCAAGTTACTAAACATGTGTCACAGAATTCGGCAGAAACAATACTTGAACTTCAATGCTGTTTTAGGCCATTATAACGACAGATCTTGGAAATGTGCAAAACATGAATGTGCTAGATCTTTGTCTTGTGTTTCCAAGGAAACTTGAATCACTTGATTTGCCTTTGTGGTTGAAGAGATACGCCTGTTTTACGAAAACTTGTTCTGCCAGAAAATTACATTCTGAAATGGGCTTGCTTCTCTTCAACTCCTTTGGTCTTCAAACGTCTCCAGCAACCTTACAAGTTCTTAAAATAATTCTAATAAATTTAGAAACATAATAAACAACCCTAAAGGTCTAACAAGCTAAAAGACTCAAGGTTTGGTCATGCAAGACCGAAAGAACAACCTTTGCAAACAAGAAACTTTAAGCAAACGACTCAAGAAATGAAAGAAATAATACAAACGACTCATATATGTTACAACACATAAAAAACTCAAAGATTGGGCTCAAGTAAGTGAACCCAACAACACTCTTTGTTTACATGCTCGTCTTGCACGTGTCTGAACAAGAATGCATCAACTTCTTGGCTCAAACTCTTTGTCATACTTCTTGTCTCTTGTCCTCGACTTGCCTTGTCTTTGTTGCCACTTGGCACCTGTACCTCATCATTCCCCCGCTCAAAAAGATTCGACCTCGAATCTAAAGCATCACTAAAAGGAGATAGATTAGAAACATTAAAAGTATTTGAGACAGAACCATACTTACCTTGCGGGAGGTCAATGATGTAGGTGTTGTCATTGGTCCTCTCAAGCACCTTGAAAGGACCATCACCTCTTGGCATCAATTTGGATTTCCTTTCATTAGGAAACCGCTCTTTGCGCAAGTGCAACCATAATAAGTTGCCTGGCTCAAAGACAACTCTCTTCCTTCCTTTGTTGGCTTGCTTAGCATACTGCTTGTTCTTCTTTTCAGTTTGTATTCTCACTTTGGCATGCAACTTCTTCACCAATTCAGCCTTTGCCTTACCATCTAGGTTTAATTTTTCATTTGTAGGTATAGGCAATAAATCAAGTGGGGAAAGGGGATTGAAGCCATAAACAATTTCAAAAGGAGAATACAAAGTACCACTATGCACACTTCTATTATATGCAAACTCAATATGTGGCAAACAATCTTCCCAATTCTTTAAGTTCTTCTGAATTAGAGAACGTAAAAGTTGAGACAACGTCCTATTTACTACTTCGGTTTGACCGTCAGTCTGTGGATGAGCAGTAGTAGAAAATAAGAGCGTAGTACCCAACTTATCCCAAATGACACGCCAAAAGTGACTCAAAAATTTTGTATCCCTATCACTAACAATAGTTCTAGGCATACCATGCAAACGAACAACTTTCTTAAATAACAAGTCAGCAACATGGAATGCATCATCAACTTTTCTGCATGATATGAAGTGAGTCATCTTAGAGAAACGATCCACAACAACAAAAATACTATCCTTACCCGTCTTTGATCTAGGCAGTCCTAGAACGAAATCCATACTAACATCAACCCAAGGTGAAAGGGGTACGGGTAGTGGATGATATAAACCATGTGGATGCAACTTAGACTTTGCTTGCTTACATGTAATACAATGAGCACAAATCTTTTCTACATCTGCACGCATGTGGGGCCAAAAGAAATGTTCACGCAATGCCTCAAAAGTCTTAAAGACACCAAAGTGACCCATAAGGCCGCCTCCATGTGCCTTCTTAACAAGCAATTCACGCAAAGATGATTGTGGTATGCACAACTTACCTTCCTTAAACAAGAATCCATCATGAATGTAGAACTTACCAAAAGATGATTTAGCACATGCTGCATAGATAGAATGAAAATCATGATCACTAGCATATAACTCCTTAATTAGTTCAAATCCAAGCAAACGAGAAGACAATGTAGTAATCAAGGAATATCTCCTAGACAATGCATCAGCTACTGCGTTATCTTTTCCTTGCTTATATTTAATCACATAAGGAAATTGTTCAATGAATTCCACCCACTTAGCATGTCTTTTATTCAACTTACCTTGGCCTTTAAGATACTTAAGAGATTCATGATCCGTGTGAATCACAAATTCCTTAGGTTGCAAGTAATGCTGCCAAGTTTGCAAAGATCTTACCAATGCATACAACTCTTTATCATATGTAGAATAATTCAATTGGGCACCTTTTAATTTCTCACTGAAGTATGCAATGGGACGTTTAGCTTGTGTTAACACGGCTCCAATTCCTATACCACTAGCATCACATTCAATCTCAAATGTTTCTTCAGAGCTTGGTAGTTTAAGAATAGGTGATGTCATTAATCTTCTTTTAAGCTCATTAAACGCCAATTGTTGTGCCTCCCCCCAATGAAATCCAACATCTTTCTTTACAATCTCATTTAAAAGGGCAGCAATAGATGAAAAATCCTTAACAACCCGCCTATAAAAGCTGGCTAAGCCATGAAACTTCTAACTTCGCCAACTGTTTTAGGGATAGGCCACTCAAGGATTGACTTCACCTTTTCTTGGTCCATTTCAATGCCATTTTCACTAACAACATATCCTAAGAATATCACTTTGTCCAAGCAAAAGGAACACTTTTTAAAATTAGCATATAGTTGTTCTTTCTGTAAAGTCTCAAACACAGCTCTTAAGTGTCTATATGTTCATGCAATGTCTTAGAATATATCAAGATATCATCGAAATAGACAACAACAAACTTCCCAATGAATGCACGTAAGACTTCGTTCATTAACCTCATGAATGTACTAGGTGCATTAGTTAAACCAAAAGGCATTACTAACCACTCATACAAACCAAATTTAGTCTTAAATGCTTTCTATTCATCTCCCTCTTTGATGCGCACTTGAAAGTACCCACTTTTCAAATCAATTTTAGTAAAGTATTTGGCTCCATGCAATTCGTCTAACATGTCATCGAGTCTAGGAATAGGATACCGATACTTTGCCGTAATCTTATTAATAGCGCGACAATCAATGCACATTCTCCATGAGCCATCATTTTTGGGCACGACAATCACTGGTACAGCACATGGGCTCATGCTCTCCCTCACCTTGCCCTTGGCTAGTAGCTCCTCTACTTGGCGTTGGATCTCCTTTGTCTCCTCGGGATTTTCCCTATAGGCTGGTCTGTTAGGCAATGTAGCACCAGGTATGAAATCGATTTGGTGCTCTATCCCGCGCAAAGGTGGCAATCTAGCAGGTTCCTCCTCAGGAAACAAATCTGAAAACTCTTCAAGCAAAGATACAACTCCACTAGGCAATGTAGATGGTAAGTCACTTACAGAAAACAATAATTCTTTGTAAAGCATCATATAAACAGTCTTTCGATCATATAAAGCATGTGAAACCTCAGATTGACTAGCAAAGAATGCATGCTTCTTTTCTTGCTTGATTAAGTTTTTCTTCGCCGAAGATTCAGCCTTGGCCGAACCCTCTTTTGTTGTCCCCTCCTTGGCCAAGCCCTTACGGGAATCGAGCTAAGTCTTTTCTTGCTTGAGATTTTCAAGAAACTTCTTTTCAGCCTCTCTTTCAGTAGGATTTGAATGCTTTTGCGCAAGGCATTTTTGATCCTCATAGACTTTGTGCGGGGGCAATGCACGCAATCTATATGTCTTATTATCCATCTTAAATGAATATGTATTAAGGTAACCATCATGAATGACTCTCCTATCAAATTGCCATGGTCGTCCCAAGAGAATATGACTAGCATGCATGGGTGCAATGTCACAAAGAATGTCATCCTTATAATTACCTATGGACAATGAAACCAAGACTTGCTTACTCACTTTAATTTCACCACAGTCATTGAGCCATGCCAAACTATAAGGTCGTGGATGTTTAGTCATGGGTAAGTCAAGTTACCGAACTAATTCTGCACTAGCAACATTAGTACAAGATCCTGCATCTACAATCATGGTGCACACTTTTCCTTTTATCATGCAATGTGTATGAAATATGTTTTCCCTCTCTTGTTTATGCTCATCTACTTTAGTTTGTGCGTTGAGTGATCTCTTAACAACTAAAATCTCACTAGATGCAAGTTCTTCCTCGATAGTGCATTCCTCAACCTCATTCTCTTCTACTCCCTCGTCAACATGCTCTTCCTCTTCATGCTCAGAATCAGAATAATACTCTCCACTCTCCTCTATGTACATGATACGTTTAACATTAGGACATTCAGATGCAATATGATCTAAATCCTGACATCTAAAGCATTTAATGTCCCTAGATCTACTAGAAGAGTTAGAAGATTTACCTTGAACAACCTTTGGTTTGCCTTTGTCGATTCGGGAGGGAGCTTGTGGTGCACGATCTTGCTGCTGAGGTGGACGGTGTAGTGGCTGTTGCACACGGCCTTGAAATGGTGGTGGTGGACGGTGTGGAGCTTGGCTTGACCGTGTAAACAGTGGATTCTGTCGTGTGCTAAACCTGTTCATGGGTTGGGTAGAGGGCCGAATATTACCTTGCGTTGAAGGCCTCCTCAACTGTCTTTCCACCTTTTCTGCCAAGTGTACCATCGATGCTAAGGTTGCACAAGATTGCAACTCCACAAGAAGGGCAATTTCTTTGTTCAATCCTTCTAGAAACCTTGCTATGGTAACATCTTCTCTTTCATCAATCTGTGCTCTCATCATCAACAACTCCATTTCTTTATAGTATTCATCAACAGTTCTATTTCTCTGCTTGAGTTGGGTTAGTCTTTGAATCATAGTTCTTTCATAAAATTAAGGCACAAACCTTTTTCTCATTTCTCTTTTCATCTCCTCCCATGTTTGAATGGGACCTTCTCCACTCCTTCTTGAACTTAGCGTTTGATCCCACCAAAGAAGTGCATATTCTGTAAACTCAATGGCTGCAAAACGCACTTAGTTCAGAAAAGGAAGTACAAGAGTAAATGAGTTCTACATTTCTTTCCCATTCGAGGTATGCTTCGGGATCACTTCGCCCCTGAAATGGAGGAATGTTCAGCTTGATCTTATGGGAATCATCATCATGCTGATTGTGCCTAGGATAGTACCCACGATTAGGAACATCATAGTCACAGTTTTGACGTTGAAAGTTACGGGTTTCAACATCAAATGGTTCCTCATAATCTCTTCCCCGTTGACCATCATGCATATGTGGATCATCCTCAGGATACCTCTCTTCTAATGGTGGCATGTACACTAGGGCGTGTTGTAGGCCTCCTCTGCCTCTTCCTCTTTGTCCCATCATTTGATCACGAATGGCTTGCCGTGGTGGATCAACTGGAAAACGGCTTGGACTCTCAAATTGGGTAGCCATGTTTCTAATCATGGAGCCATTTCCTTCGATGGTTCCTGGTTGAGATGTTTGGTGACGGGGGTTAGATCTTTCAGCCTCCAGTAGGTCTAACCTCTCGGTAATCCTTATAAGCATTCCAAGTACATTCTCTTCCGTCACGGAATTCCTCATATCCTCCAAAGGTGGGGGAGTATTGGAATTTTTAAACGGTGCCTCATCCATCTAAACCTGAAAAATAATTAAAAGAACACAAAGAAAAAAAAAGAAAAACTAACACAAAGAGTAAAGAAGATTTGTTACGTTAGTGTAAAGAGAATATCAACTTGTGCTTGTCCTTTCTTACTCGTATTTTGACACTCAAGGCTTTTACCTCCCCTCTTTAAGTCCTTTCAAGCCTTTTACCTCTCTTTTCTTGTGCCTCTAATCCAATCGTGGGCTAGAAGCAACCAAGACGAGCAACAACGTGGAGGTCTTCAGCAGCTTGTACAATCTTCAAAAACGGGGTTAGTATCACCAAAGTAAGAATAAATACCAAGCAAAGGACACAAAACACACTTGGACAAACTCTAAAATTCAAGAAAATTATGAAACCAAATGTGATGTAAAGGGCTGAGACAAAGAATTGCTAAGGGGTTGCCTTGGGCAATCCTTAACCACACTTAGACTCAATGCACTTAATCACACGTATGCAATGTCCAAGATGCATAAAGGAAGAAGTGTCCGAAGTTGTATATAAAAGGGTGTTTTGTTTTGGTCGTAGGTGTTGTAGGAAGTTTTTTGTGTTTTGATTGTGCAAGGAGACCGTTTCAAGCAATTCAAATAGCCTCTTTTGAATAACGGCTATTTTGTGTTCCTCTTTTTTTTGTAACGCTCCTTTTTTTTGATGTTCTCTTTTTTTTGGGTTGAAATACAAGAAACTCAAAGTAACCAAAGGATTAATCAAAGAACACAACAACCTTCTTGCTCCAATTTTTTTTGTTCTAAGGCGAATCTTATACAAAAGGATGTTTAAAGATGCTCTTGTGAAAAGAGACTCAATCTTTTGTAGTGAAGGATTGTATGAGTATGGATCACTTGTATGCATCAATAAACACAACATACAATGCAAGTAAAATGCATAAACCCAAGCATGACTAAGAGCTTCAAATAGCAACAAGATTTAAAGTTAACAACGGTAGCTTTTTAGGCTAGTAGAAGCAATATAAGTGTGGATGAAATGAAAGCTCTCTATGCAACGATCCTAATACCCAAGTATGTATTGAAGCAAGAGTGGATACAAGACAAAGTAACCCAAATCAAAATAGTTGTGAACAACAACAAAGATCAAATCTCTTGAATGTTTTAAGATGTTTTAAAGATTGTCCTTGTCCTTGTATAGGGTCCTTGTCAAGGTATCTCCAATATGTCATGGTCCTTTGTCACAATGTCCAAGGAGTTCGGTATTTGGTCCTGTCCAATTTGTCCAAATTGTCCAATATAGTCCAATAGGTCCAAAGTGTCCAATAGGTCCAATATGTCAAATAGGTACAAAGTTTCCAATAGTCCAATATGTCAAGGAAATTTCGGTCCTTTGTTCAATATGTCAAAGTATTGATATTGTCAAGTCCAGAAAGATAGGTTGTTATTTTTTTTTTGATAAAATATCAAGCTGGATGAAAGTTTTAAGGCTGATTTTTTTTTGGAATGGGATTTTTTTTTGATGACACAAAAATGAAGACAAAAAAAAGACACGAAATGAATGATAGATTAAAGGAGAACCTTTGCTCTGATACCAAACTGATGTGCGGTTGTCACGCCTTGTACGGATCGTCTCCTTTAACACTTGGATCCTTAACGGTTGTAGGCAAGAGTTTAACTCCCTCCTAGCCGTTGATTCACCAAGGTTTTTGTTTGAGCCTTCCTTCTTCAAAAGTTACCCGTTTCCCAAGCAAGTTTGCACCCTCTTGGACGGCCACACCTTTGATTTTGGATATCCCCCACAAGGTTGCTCACTCCTTGATTGGATTCTAACTTTGATCTTCAAAGAAACAAAGAAAACACTCAACTTGTTCTTAAGAAGAATCAAAAACAAAACTTACAAGTGTTTATGAAGAGAAAATAGGCTAATTTTGCCCAAGAATTCTTATGAATCAATTTCCCAACTTTCTTCCTCTGTTTGGACGTCCATGACTCCTTTAAATAGGGCCAAGAAGACCAAAAAAAGTCTAGTCTACAAAGCTAAAGAAAAGGCTAGTTAAAAGGCTACAAAAAAGGCTAAAAATGTGTAATCTGTTGGCAAACGGTTTGACCCCTTCTAGAAGCAGATTCTGGTCTTTATCACTTCTTGAGAATTGTAGATCACGTTTTAAAATTGAATTGGGGCTTTTGAGTCACCTCATTTGGATATGGGACGAGTTAGATATGACCCTCCAAAGTTTAGGTGTCCT
This sequence comes from Eustoma russellianum, assembly GCA_036186865.1. NCBI lineage: Eukaryota > Viridiplantae > Streptophyta > Magnoliopsida > Gentianales > Gentianaceae > Eustoma > Eustoma russellianum. The sequence goes on along the minus strand of AP025074.1, from coordinate 10,553,252 downwards.
GAATGCTTTCTGTACGGGCTCCTGAAAACTTGTATGAATTGTGGCCTGTTTTTGGATTACTTGCAGCTCGAATTAGGCCTTGACTCCTCTTAGAGAATTGTACCCCATTGAGTGTGGAAAATAAACATATACAGTTCTCTGAATTTGACCCATCCATTAAAGTGATAAGTCCAAGTTACTAAACATGTGTCACAGAATTTGGCAGAAACAATACTTGAACTTCAATGCTGTTTTTGGCCATTATAACGACAGATCTTAGAAATGTGCAAAACATGAATGTGCTAGATCTTTGTCTTGTGTTTCCAAGGAAACTTGAATCACTTGATTTGCCCTCGTGGTTAAAGAGATACGCCTGTTTTATGAAAACTTGTTCTGCCAGAAAATTACATTCTGAAATGGACTTGCTTCTCTTTAACTCCTTTGGTCTTCAAACGTCTCCAGCAACCTTACAAGTCCTTAAAATAATTCTAATAAATATAGAAACATAATAAACAACCCTAAAGGCCTAACAAGCTAAAAGATTCAAGGTTTGGTCATGCAAGACCGAAAGAACAACCTTTACAAACAAGAAACTTTAAGCAAACGACTCAAGAAATCAAAGAAATAATACAAACGACTCATATATGTTACAACACATAAAAAACTCAAAGATTGGGCTCAAGTAAGTGAACCCAACAACACTCTTTGTGTATAGGCTCGTCTTGCACGTGTCTGAACAAGAATGCATCAACTTCTTGGCTCAAACTCTTTGTCATACTTCTTGTCTCTTGTCCTCGACTTGCCTCGTCTTTGTTGCCACTTGACACCTGTACCTCATCAACATCACAAGTGCAGTGTTGCTTCTACAGTCTAACGGTCTTACCTTTCCAATAAAGAGACCATCGGCGTGATCCTACTTGCTGTCACGAAGGGAGTGATTTGTCATATCTTCTTCCATAGAATGAAGAGGGCTATCACCTTTGATGGAATGCTGGTTGCAATGAAAGCTCAAATAATTGCTCGTCCAGAATCATCTAACTCCCAAAACAAGTCTTCTCTGTAATAAAATCCAAAAGAAAAGAGGAAATAAGAGAAAATTGCGCACTCCTACATATAGGAACGGCTTAACATACAAGGGAATGCAGTATTTCAAATCAAGCAAGTGGTTGCACACCTCAGAATACATCTACTCTAAAATAGTCACAACACTTTGATGATAAGATCCCTCAGCATGCACCTGCAAGCTGAATCGTGAGTAGCCATATTCTTCTTTTTTTCCTTGGGTAAGCTGAGTAGCCATATTCAAGATAAATTCGGTAATGAAAAATGCTCAACCTTCCAACATAATGCACGAGAAGCAACACATCGCTTTCTTTAGAAACACACTGTCAGAGCACCAACACCAGCTTCAGATTCCTCTGATACACCATGGGGCATAATCATATCCATGACTTATACGCTGATTCCACAGCTCCAGCTGGCACAGCTACTTTTAAGTTTCAGCATCACGAGCTCCAGCATAGGCCCTACAAATTCTCGCTTGGAGGTAGCTCTGCAAATTTTGGTGGAGCACCCAGCACGCGTTCCATGTCGAATCTTACTTCAATGTTTCTTATACTATATCCAACCACCATCAGCCAATAGAGCAACTTCGCGAGCTCAGGGGCACTTGTCTCCGTCACATTTGTCTATTAAACACAAATGAAGCAAACGCGAGCATTAGTTATGTTACATCCTCTTAAATCCAGGCAAACCAGAATGGTTTACGAGCAATGAGTATGAATTTCAGCATCAGAACCACCCAAAAAGTGAAATGGTTTGACGACTAAAAGTGGACGTGAGTCTTAAAAATTCTAGTACTTCAAGGATGCAGAGGCTCAGCAATTGTAATTACACATGCAATCCACTAAAGCTGCAACAGTTGCAGCTGCCAACACAATGTAACCCATTTCTCTTTTCCTCTTAAGCCATCTATAATAGAGCACCTAAAAGTGCCATAACACCTCCGAGACCATGAGTCACCATCTTCTAACCCATTTAGCAGAATCATGCCAAATACATTAAAAACTCACCAAACAAATAAAATGACATAATCTCATATTTATTAAGTTAGAAGTTTTTACAAGGCAGGGGTTAGGAGATATCTACGTCCAAAGTGCAGGGTATAAATCCAGCTAGAATTTGCCAAACAGTTTGCAATGAGAGTAGCTATACCTTAATTTGACTAGGATCTGCAATGGCCAACAAATGTTTTATGAACGTGTCCATTGCCAACACAGCATCTTCTCCTGCGCTACCTGTTAGGTCCTGAAAGATTGCTTGAAGTAAGATGCCATATTCATGACAGGATATCCACTTCTTTTTTGTTATTCATAACGAGATTCACGATGGGGTATCATCCTAAAAACAGCAAACGGACAAAATCTGTAAAATTTTGATAGAGGAAGGAGAGAACAAATTTGGACAATGCCCCAATCAACAGATAAAAGCTCCAAATGAACTACCATTCTATTCCACTTGTCTCCCCACAATTTTGGTTACCACTAAGACGATACGAGAACAATAAAAGGAAACTCTAACTATAAAAAAGAGATATAAGAGTAGTATCTTCTAGCTCCAAACAAACACAAAGAAGCAGCCTGAATACATACTTTTTCACCCATTAAAGTTTCTTCCCAGTAGTTAAATAAGGTCGAGTTAAACAAAAACTATGTTTTCCTCTTCAGGGTCCTTTTGTTTTCCTCTTTAGCAACTGGATCACAGAAGCAAAAAGGCCATATGCATTATTTGGTGGGAAGATGCAGTTGCTAAAGATGAAAACAAAGGCAGGACCCTAATAGACTCCCACACAAACTTGCATACAGAGAAGCATGAATGGAAGCAGCTCAGAATAGGCTGGGGGAACAAGCCTCTAATTGTTTAGAAAGCCCCAAAACTCCTTCAAGAACATTATTATAGATATTCAAAAGAAAAATGCAATATCATACTCTATTATTCTTTAAGTCTTTTCCTTTGAATCGAATGGATTCCATTGATCATGTCTTCATTTTGTGTAATTGCATTTTCATGTGTTATGTTGAAGTTAATGAAGAGAGGAAAAGTCAAGGACAAAGGATAACACGATTGGAATTCCTTAAACCTACAATTGAAATACTTCTGGTCCCTACTTAAATAGACCAATAGTTTTACTTGATTGGAATTCTCGTAACCCACTTCAGTTCATCAAATAAACGAACTGGATATTTGCTTGCCAAAAAGAAAAAAGAAAGGAAAAAGAACAAAGCAAAAGTCAAACTACTAATCTGGGAATGCCAATTATTCATATAACTAAGAACTGACCTTGAAATTATGGGGTTCTAGAGTCTTCAGATATTCCAATATCTCGTTCTGCCCATTAGTATATTTTCTTTTAACCAGCTGATTCAGTTCCTCAATTTTCGTTTCCAGTATCTCAATTTACTTCACTGCATCCATCCTTTCAGGGCCTGAAACATTATTCCACCTAATAACTTCACTAGTCACCTTTTTCTGGGTACCAGGTGCAAAATCAGATGCCTCCTGCAAATAGAGTGACCACCAATAGAGAAAGATAAGGTGTTGACGACAAACATGAAACAATACTCCGTAAAAGGCAAAATTTGCTCCCAGAAGATGGAAAAGAGATCAACAGATAATACTTTCTTCCTCCAAAAGTAAAATAGCCACTTTAGGTTGTTACACAGGTCAGCAAACTTCATTAACAGCATGTCACATAACAAGTAAAAAACTAATTTAGCCTTTGCATCCCTAGAAACAAGCTATAATCACATATGGAGAAGAAAATTATGGATACATCTTAAAAGAAAGCCAAAAAAACTCTCTTGGGGTTCTAGAGTGACAACTAATTTGAGACTAATGCTTTTTCTTATAGTGTTATTATTGTAGGAAAAATAGAATACGCAAGTCGACAGACATCTATAACACAACTCCGATGTCAACTTGCTTATGTACATAAAACATGGCCTTAAAATATTCTTATAATTCGATATCACCAAGGGAAAGCATACTTGTCATACAAGACCCAGATAAAGGAAAAAATATAAGTATATTTTCCTCTAGTTCGTCCATAGAACATTCCTTATTCATCACCTAAATAAAGCTGAGAAAACATGTTCTTGCCAGGAAAAAAATGAAAAAGAAAGAGGACATGAAATTTACACTCAAACATTCTTGCCTCAGAGAACCACAAAAATTAAGTTCTTCATTTAATAAAGTGACAGAGTCTTCCAATTTCCCTGGTGTTAAAACTGAACCCTTTTGAGAATCCAACTACAATATGTTTCTCAAACTAGAGAACACTAAACAAGCTACAGGCCTACAGCTGCCAATATACTTATTGCTCTTTTCGATATCCGTGTCTACTGTTAGTGTAGCGCCCCGCACCCGGCCTAGCCGGATACGGTGCGCCCGCCGTACTTCACTACAGAGAGTACCAGACGTTAATCCATAACATGTCTTAATCCATAACAAAGTATATGGACCTTCATGCTTACACATCAACAAGTAAGCGAAACCGAGGCAAAATAAAAACTTTCAAAATAACAGCGTCTAAACATCCATCATAAGTCTCACAAACATGTTCACAAAATGCGGAAATTCGAAAGTCAATGTTTCCAACATAAGTTCATAAAAAGTTCATCAATCATGACCATCACGACAAAGACCCTTAAGTCATCCTCCTTTCGCTCTTCTACGGATAAGGAACCCTAGGCTCGTCATCGATCCAATCGACCCTATTTCCTGCGGGTTCTAGGAGGAAAAATAAGGGGTGAGTGACAACGTCACCAGCAAGTAAACCATAAATAATCATGAATTAAATGGAAAGTACATACAAGAACTAAACCCCAAAAATTTTGGTTTAGTAACATACCTGACATTCCATCCAATATCCGTAAGTAACAAGCTCATAACTTATTAAAAATCATAACTTAGGAGATATCAAGCCATAACATCTTAGCCTAAGTAGCGGTCTACCAAGTATTCGACAAACCATTATATGCAACATGCATGAGTATGCACATGGGATGCATCGTGATAAATATGAGGATAAATTCATTCTTTCTTTCTTTCTTTCAAAACATCATCGTCAATAAAAACAAGAGAGTGTTCAGATATATTCTATCCGGATCTAAGGCGGTCATATTCTTCCCTTCGAATCTATTATTTCTGGATCTGAAAACGGTCATATCATCAATCATATTCATCAGGTCTATTCTTTCCGGGCATGTACGGTCATATTCATCATAATCAGGTCTATTCTTTCCGTGCCTGTACGGTCATAATCATCATAGTCAGGTCTATTCTCTCCGAACCTGTACGGTCATAATCATCAGATCAATTAACTCTGGATCTGGAACGGGTTAAGCTGGTCAGAAATAAATGGTACCAATGGAAAGCGATCTTTTCAAAACAAAATCTTTGCTTTTAAAAACGCTTTTTCATCATTCATTATCATAAAATCAGTTTCATGAATCATGTGAGTGACGATGATGCAATGTATGACATGCACTATGCAATTCGTGACAAAACACATCGCATGCATACATGTATGGTCATGTACTTTAGGCCGGAATAATTTCCAAAATTATCGTTCCGTTTGCTCGGCCTAGAAACCTCATATTTTAGGCCAATTGTCATGATTTCTTGACATACACATGCATAAGGGTGTCTTTACTACTTGCCATAAAAGTTTCATAACGTTTTGAGACATGTAAGACCATTAAGCTATTAAATTACTAAACAGGATACTGCAGAATTCAGCAGTGCAGCACTCTTCTTATACCTTTCTTTCAAGCCAATAAGTCTTATTTAATTTGGGCCAAAACCTGGAAAAATTCTGCAATCATACTGAGGATTAATGTTCATAAGGAGAAGCTGTTCAAACAGGTCTACACCGCAAGAACGAAGTCTCCCAACTAGTTTCATAATTCGGCCCAGTTTTCCAGTTTCGTAGTGTTCCCTTAATTTCAGTAGTTTCCCCTTAAAATATTAATTTCAAGATGATTAATTTACATGGACATGCTCATCTTTGTCCTAAGTAATTATCATAAAATTCCCGGAGTAATATAATAACTTTCAAGAGGTCATTTTCTCACTTTTCCAAAAACGGGTACGTGCTGATTCTGGAGTGGACAGTTTTACTACAAATTTTATTGTGACCAAACCGTAAGTCGTTTTTCAAAAATTCCAACTCAAAGACTTAGTAAACACATAAGGATAGCATCCTACAAAAAATCAGCCCATTTGCGTATTTCTAAGGTCCATTTTTGGGTCAATCATACATCACTTAAATTCTGTCCAGTCCAGTAATTTCAGCTTGACCAGTTTTACTAAAAATTCCATTAAGAACCAACCATAACTTCTTTTACCAAAATTCCAACTCTTATATTTACTACACACATAGGGCTAATGTCATGCCAAAATTAGCTTAATTGAATACTTCTATGGTCCCTTTTCAGGTCATACAAAACGTCACATGAATCTGTCATGTTCCAGTGATTTTTCTCTTTTGTCACTTTACTTACTACAAGTGTTCCAACTTAAGTTATTCTTCAAAAATGACTTACTAATCCTCAAATACACTTCTTAGCATAAACTTTACAGGTTCTAATACATTCCAAAGATCACCTACAAATCACTTCAAAACAGTTTTGAAGGTTACTCATAGTACACCTTGAATTTGCACATTTTGTACATAATAAAGTCTATTCATGGCACAACTAGTTTGTATGCCCCATACCCCCAAAACAGCCCGTTTCTTTCACATGCAAGGGCTTAAATTTCATTTCCATAATGAACATATTACACCTAAGTCATAGAGCATACAACTTATATGCATCCTTTACCCCGCAAGTCACAATCTTTCACAAGAACAATATTTACCCCAAACTTTTCATCCAATCGTCCCTCTTACATATTAAAAAAGTGAGATTTTCCACATTCATCTTAGACTAGCATCATATTCATATTCAAAAGGACAAAGAATCCATCTTTGAAGGAATCTCATACATGCAAGCCACTTTTCCTAAGGAATCCAAAATTTTCATACTTCAAGCTTAACATTTTCATCTAAGATTAAATCTTAGTAATAGCTAGACATTCAAGCATATACTTTCACACACAAGCCAAGAATATTTATAGTGTACTTGCCTTTTCAAGCTCAAACCTTTCCTTAGCTTGGAACTTGGATAAAATGAAGTGAAGTCTCCCTCCTCTTCAACATATACCCCACGGTTTTGGAGGAGGAAAAAGAACAAATGTTAGTTATTATCTTAAGTGAAAGATAGAATTAAATGGGGGTTAGATTGGCTTACCAAGATGAAGCTTGAATAGTGTTCAGACCTCTAAGAAGCTAGTACCACTTAAGAGCTTGAAAGCTTGAACCTAGTGACCATGGGGGTCACGGTTTTTGAGCAAGAAAGAGTAGCAATGTGAGCTTCACTCAATGAAAGATATAAAATTCTCTTAAGGAGTTTAGAGTGCACTTACCTAGAGGATTCTTGAGGCTTGAAGGTGAAAAGGATCTTGGACTTCTTGGCTCAAGTTAGCCGTGTACCTTAGGGGAAAAAAGAGAGGGAAGTCTCTTGCTCCTTGTGAATTCTTGAGGGTTGAGATTAAGAGTATTCTAGAGTTTCTTGGAGATAAATTTTCTTCACTTGGCTAAGTGGTTTAGCCGTTGGGGAGCAAGAGGGAAGGAGGTTACCTTGGCATGGTTAGGCTAATTAGAGTTAATTAACTTGAATTACTTTAGCCAACCAAGGTTACTTTAATGCTAACTTGAGTTACTTTATCCAACTAGGGTTACTTTAATGCTAACTTGGGTCACTTTAGCATTGTGGTTAACATAAAGTAACCATAGTAAGATTTGAATTGCTTCTTGGTTATCCCATAGAGGGAATCCGACGGTTAAGTCATTTAATGGCCTTTACCATGCTTGAGTTACTTTTTCAAGTGTGTTTAATGGAAAGCTATTTGGTAGTTGCCTTTTTTTCTTAATTAATTTCTTTTTTTCTTGACCTAAAATATAATTAGGAAAATCATGAATCCTCTTGGGCTAAAGGGCCGAATTTTAGTGAGGGTTGAGGGAAAAATTGCCCCACTACTTAAAACACTCCTTAATTGTTATTTGGGCTTGTTTTAAGAAGGCCCTTAAGATTAACCTCCTTATAATTTGAAAAACCCTCTAGGGCCCTTTTTAAGCTTGTGGCCGAAATCTCTTAGGCCCTTGGAGTGAATTGGCCCCTTCACATGGTCCATAATTTATGCTTGACTAATTGTACCTTATTTTCCTTATCAAAGATCTAATTAAAGAAGTAATTACGAAACTAGATACAATGTACTTGAAGATGCAACTTTTCATTAATTCATTTATTCAAGTCTCAAGTACAATGTCATTTTTCGTTAGGCACAACATCCTCCCCCCTTATTACAACTTAAGAGCGCTAATCAAAAAGGTGAGCTTACAAGTTCTTCATGTTTTCTTCCATCTCCCAAGTAGCTTCATCAATCGAATGGTGCTTCCATTGCACCTTAACCATAGGTATGGATCGTTTCCTCGATGTCTTTTCCTTGCGATCCACAATCCTTTCCGGTTCTTCTACGTATGTCGCGTCGGCCTCAACTTTCAAGGGCTACTCCTCGATGATATGGCTAGGCTCGTGCACATACTGACGAAGTTGTGATACGTGAAATACATCGTGCAATTGAAATAGCGATGGCGGTAGTGCTAGCCGATAAGCGACTTCTCCAATTCTTTCAAGAATCACGTATGGTCCAATAAACCTGGGGCTTAACTTTCTTTTGATACCAAACCTCTTAACTCCTTTTGATGGCGACACTTTCAAGAACACCTTTTTTCCTACTTGAAATGTCAATGGCCGCCGTTTCTCGTCTGCCCAAATCTTACTTCTATCTTGTGCCGCTTGTAATCTTTGCTTTATGACCATTATTTTCTCTCGAGTCTGTTCTACTAGATCAGGTCCTGTGAAAACCTTATCTCCGATTTCGTCCCAGTAAAGTGGAGAACGGCACTTCCTTCCGTAAAGTGCTTCATATGGAGCCATCCCAATAGGTCGATGATAACTGTTGTTATAAGAAAACTCTACCAATTTGAGACTCTTGTCCCAACTCCCTCAAAATTCAAGCGTACAAGCTCGCAACATGTCTTCTAGCGTTTGGATGGTCCTTTCCGATTGACCATCTGTTTGAGGATGAAATGCAGAGCTCATTCGTATCTCGGTGCCCATCGCTTTTTGAAAAGTTGGTCAAAATCGAGATGTAACGCGAGGGTCGCGGTCACATACAATGCTCATGGGTACTCCATGAAGGCTTACAATCTGATCAACATACATTGTAGCCAACTTCTCCATAGAGGATTTGATGGTAATAGCCATGAAATGATCAGATTTTGTTAAACGATCGACGACTACCCAAATGGCGTCATGTCCGTTCTTCGTCCTTGGCAGGTCAGTTACAAAATCCATAGCAATGTGGTCCCACTTCAACTCAGGGACTTCAAGAGGCTGTAATAAACCTGCGGGTTTCTGATGTTCTGCTTTCTCTTTTTGACAAACAAGGCATTTCTCTACAAATTTTGTAATTTGCCTCTTCATGCCCTGCCACCAGAATCTCTGTTTTGGATCTTGGTACATCTTGTTGGCTCCAGGATGGATAGACAAACGAGATTTATGAGCTTCACGAAGAACTTCATTCTTTATATCATTGTCATTGGATACGCACAGTCGTTCTCTAAACCACAAGCTATCATCATTTCTGATCTCAAAATCCTCAGATGGTTTCGTTTTCAACTTGTCCTTAATTTTCTTCAAAGTTTCATCTTTTTCTTGACCCTCTTTAATCTTGTCAATCAGTGAAGGAACTAATACCAACTTAGCGAGCATGCTATTAATGGAATCAACCACCTCGAGATCAAATTCTTCCATATCACGCTGCAAGGGTGGTTGACGCGGATGGCTTGTCTTTCGACACAAAGGTTGGCAACTTTATTGGCTTTTCCCAGATGATACTGGATATAAAGGTCGTAGTCCTTCATCAACTCTAGCCATCTGCGTTATGCATATTTAATTCTTTCTGGGTGAAAAGGTACTTAAGGCTTTTGTGATCTGTGAAGATTTCGCACCTCACCGTACAAATAATGTCTGCATATCTTTAGGGCAAAGACTACGGTTGCTAATTCAAGATCATGTACCAGGTAATTTTGTTCAAATGGTTTTAGCTATCTAGATGCATACGCAATCACTCGATCTTTCTGCATTAGTACACATCCAAGTCCATTCTTAGAGGCATCACTATACACCACAAAACTTTCACCCGGAATAGGTTGTGCCAACACTAGAGCGGAAGTCAACTTTTCTTTTAGTTCAGTAAAACTCCTTTCGCAGTCTGTGGTCCATTCGAACTTTGTCTTTTTCTGGGTCAAACGGGTGAGAGGCATCACAATCCAAGAAAACCCTTCAACAAACTTGCGATAATAGCCAGCAAGACCAAGGAAACTCCGTACTTCCGTAACATTCGTTGGCCTTGGCCATTCTGTAATTGCCTCGATCTTTTTGGGATCCACAGCTATCCCATCCTCGGATATAACGTGTCCTAGAAATGCTACACTGCGTAACCAAAATTCACATTTACTGAATTTGGCATACAGTTTCTTTCTTCGTAAAATGTCAAGGACAGTCCTTAAATGTGCCACATGGGTCTCTTCATCCGGTGAGTAGATCAAGATGTCATCGATAAAAACCACAACAAATTTGTCCAGTTGTTCTTGAAATACTCGATTCATCATATCCATAAACGCTGCGGGGCCGTTGGTCAGTCCGAATGGCATTACAAGGAATTCGTAATCCAATAGAAGTTTAAATGGATAACTCAAGAAGACATGAAATTTCATAGACTAAGATTTTCGTGATTAAGTCATGACTCTAATTTCCAGTCTAAGTCATCTTAGTCTAAGGTCAACTCTCATCTAAGATCATGACTTACATCTAAGATCAAACTTAGATTTCTAATATCATAACTTAATTCTATATTCTGCCCGGATCTAAAGCCTTAGCTCTGATACCACCTGCAGCGTCCCGCACCCCGACCTAGCCGGATACGGTGCGCTCGCCGTACTTCACTACGGAGAGTACCAGGCGTCAATCCATAACATGTCTTAATCCATAACAAAGTATATGGACCTTCATGCTTACACATCAACAAGTAAGCGAAACCGAGGCAAAATAAAAACTTTCAAAATAACAGCGTCTAAACATCCATCATAAATCTTACAAACATGTTCACAAAATGCGGAAATCCGAAAGTCAATGTTTCCAACATAAGTTCATAAAAAGTTCATCAATCATGACCATCACGACAAAGACCCTTAAGTCATCCTCCTTTCGCTCTTCTACGTATAAGGAACCCTAGGCTCGTCCTCGATCCATTCGACCCTATTTCCTGCGGGTTCTGGGAGAAAAAATAAGGGGTGAGTGACAACGTCACCAGCAAGTAAACCATAAATAATTATGAATTAAATGGAAAGTAATACAAGAACCAAACCCCAACAATTTTGGTTTAGTAACAAACCTGACCTTCCATCCAATATCCGTAAGTAACAAGTTCATAACTTATTAAAAGTCATAACTTAGGAGATATCAAATCATAACATCTTAGCCTAAGTAGCGGTGTACCAAGTATTCGACAAACCATTATATGCAACATGCATGAGTATGCACATGGGATGCATCGTGATAAATATGAGGATAAATTCTTTCTTTCTTTCTTTCTTTCAAAACATCATCGTCAATAAAAACAAGAGAGTGTTCAGATCTATTCTATCCGGATCTGAGGCGGTCATATTCTTCCCTTCGAATCTATTATTTCCGGATCCGAAAACGGACATATCATCAATCAGTCATCAGGTCTATTCTTTCCGGGCCTGTACGGTCATATTCATCATAATCAGGTCTATTCTTTCCGGGCCTGTATGGTCATAATCATCATAGTCAGGTCTATTCTCTCCGGACATGTACGGTCATAATCATCAGATCAATTAACCCCAGATCTGGAACGGGTTAAGCTGGCTAGAAATAAATGGTACCAATGGAAAGCGTTCTTTTCAAAACAAAATCTTTGCTTTTAAAAACGCTTTTTCATCATTCATTATCATAAAATCAGTTTCATGAATCATGTGAGTGACGATGATGCAATGTATGACATGCACTATGCGATTCGTGACAAAACACATCGCATACATACATGTATGGTCATGTTCTTTAGGCTGGAATAATTTCCAGAATTATCGTTCCGTTTGCTCGGCCTAGAAACCTCATATTTTAGGCCAATTATCATGATTTCTTGACATACACATGCATAAGGGTGTCTTTACTACTCGCCATAAAAGTTTCATAATGTTTTGAGACATGCAAGACCCTTAAGCTATTAAATTACAAAACAGGATACTGCTGAATTCAGCAGTGCAGCACTCCTCTTATACCTTTCTTTCAAGCCCAATAAGTCTTATTTAATTTGGGCCAAAACCTGGAGAATGCGACCAGACCCATGTGCTCAGCCTCAAAACTCTGCTGATTCCGCCGCACAGGAAACAGCTCGTGTCATATTCATGCTGAAGTATATAAGTGGACAAATGAAAGCCCAAGCTGTTCAAACAGGTCTACACCGCAAGAACGAAGTCTCCCAACAAGTATCGTAATTCGGCCCAGTTTTCCAGTTTCGTAGTGTTCCCTTAATTTCAGTAGTTTCCCCTTAAATTATTAATTTCAAGATGATTAATTTACATGGACATGCTCATCTTTGTCCTAAGTAATTATCATAAAATTCCTGGAGTAATATAATAACTTTCAAGAGGTCAATTACTCACTTTTCCAAAAACGGGTACGTGCTGATTCTGGAGTGGCCAGTTTTACTGCAAATTTTTATTGTGACCAATCCGTAAGTCCTTTTTCAAAAATTCCAACTCAAAGACTTAGTAAACACATAAGGATAGCATCCTACAAAAAATCAGCCCATTTGCGTATTTCTAAGGTCCATTTTTGGGTCAATCATACATCACTTAAATTCTGTCCAGTCCAGTAATTTCAGCTTGACCAGTTTTACTAAAAATTCCATTAAGAACCAACCATAACTTCTTTTACCAAAATTCCAACTCTTATATTTACTACACACATAGGGCTAATGTCATGCCAAAATTAGCTTAATTGAATACTTCTATGGTCCCTTTTCAGGTCATACAAAACGTCACATGAATCTGTCATGTTCCAGTGATTTTTCTCTTTTGTCACTTTACTTACTACAAGTGTTCCAACTTAAGTTATTCTTCAAAAATGACTTACTAATCCTCAAATACACTTCTTAGCATAAACTTTACAGGTTCTAATACATTCCAAAGATCACCTACAAATCACTTCAAAACAGTTTTGAAGGTTACTCATAGTACACCTTGAATTTGCACATTTTGTACATAATAAAGTCTATTCATGGCACAACTAGTTTGTATGCCCCATACCCCCAAAACAGCCCGTTTCTTTCACATGCAAGGGCTTAAATTTCATTTCCATAATGAACATATTACACCTAAGTCATAGAGCATACAACTTATATGCATCCTTTACCCCGCAAGTCACAATCTTTCACAAGAACAATATTTACCCCAAACTTTTCATCCAATCGTCCCTCTTACATATTAAAAAAGTGAGATTTTCCACATTCATCTTAGACTAGCATCATATTCATATTCAAAAGGACAAAGAATCCATCTTTGAAGGAATCTCATACATGCAAGCCACTTTTCCTAAGGAATCCAAAATTTTCATACTTCAAGCTTAACATTTTCATCTAAGATTAAATCTTAGTAATAGCTAGACATTCAAGCATATACTTTCACACACAAGCCAAGAATATTTATAGTGTACTTGCCTTTTCAAGCTCAAACCTTTCCTTAGCTTGGAACTTGGATAAAATGAAGTGAAGTCTCCCTCCTCTTCAACATATACCCCACGGTTTTGGAGGAGGAAAAAGAACAAATGTTAGTTATTATCTTAAGTGAAAGATAGAATTAAATGGGGGTTAGATTGGCTTACCAAGATGAAGCTTGAATAGTGTTCAGACCTCTAAGAAGCTAGTACCACTTAAGAGCTTGAAAGCTTGAACCTAGTGACCATGGGGGTCACGGTTTTTGAGCAAGAAAGAGTAGCAATGTGAGCTTCACTCAATGAAAGATATAAAATTCTCTTAAGGAGTTTAGAGTGCACTTACCTAGAGGATTCTTGAGGCTTGAAGGTGAAAAGGATCTTGGACTTCTTGGCTCAAGTTAGCCGTGTACCTTAGGGGAAAAAAGAGAGGGAAGTCTCTTGCTCCTTGTGAATTCTTGAGGGTTGAGATTAAGAGTATTCTAGAGTTTCTTGGAGATAAATTTTCTTCACTTGGCTAAGTGGTTTAGCCGTTGGGGAGCAAGAGGGAAGGAGGTTACCTTGGCATGGTTAGGCTAATTAGAGTTAATTAACTTGAATTACTTTAGCCAACCAAGGTTACTTTAATGCTAACTTGAGTTACTTTATCCAACTAGGGTTACTTTAATGCTAACTTGGGTTACTTTAGCATTGTGGTTAACATAAAGTAACCATAGTAAGATTTGAATTGCTTCTTGGTTATCCCATAGAGGGAATCCGACGGTTAAGTCATTTAATGGCCTTTACCATGCTTGAGTTACTTTTTCAAGTGTGTTTAATGGAAAGCTATTTGGTAGTTGCCCTTTTTTCTTAATTAATTTCTTTTTTTCTTGACCTAAAATATAATTAGGAAAATCATGAATCCTCTTGGGCTAAAGGGCCGAATTTTAGTGAGGGTTGAGGGAAAAATTGCCCCACTACTTAAAACACTCCTTAATTGTTATTTGGGCTTGTTTTAAGAAGGCCCTTAAGATTAACCTCCTTATAATTTGAAAAACCCTCTAGGGCCCTTTTTAAGCTTGTGGCCGAAATCTCTTAGGCCCTTGGAGTGAATTGGCCCCTTCACATGGTCCATAATTTATGCTTGACTAATTGTACCTTATTTTCCTTATCAAAGATCTAATTAAAGAAGTAATTACGAAACTAGATACAATGTACTTGAAGATGCAACTTTTCATTAATTCATTTATTCAAGTCTCAAGTACAATGTCATTTTTCGTTAGGCACAACATCCTCCCCCCTTATTACAACTTAAGAGCGCTAATCAAAAAGGTGAGCTTACAAGTTCTTCATGTTTTCTTCCATCTCCCAAGTAGCTTCATCAATCGAATGGTGCTTCCATTGCACCTTAACCATAGGTATGGATCGTTTCCTCGATGTCTTTTCCTTGCGATCCACAATCCTTTCCGGTTCTTCTACGTAGGTCGCGTCGGCCTCAACTTTCAAGGGCTACTCCTCGATGATATGGCTAGGCTCGTGCACATACTGACGAAGTTGTGATACGTGAAATACATCGTGCAATTGAAATAGCGATGGCGGTAGTGCTAGCCGATAAGCGACTTCTCCAATTCTTTCAAGAATCACGTATGGTCCAATAAACCTGGGGCTTAACTTTCTTTTGATACCAAACCTCTTAACTCCTTTTGATGGCGACACTTTCAAGAACACCTTTTTTCCTACTTGAAATGTCAATGGCCGCCGTTTCTCGTCTGCCCAAATCTTACTTCTATCTTGTGCCGCTTGTAATCTTTGCTTTATGACCATTATTTTCTCTCGAGTCTGTTCTACTAGATCAGGTCCTGTGAAAACCTTATCTCCGATTTCGTCCCAGTAAAGTGGAGAACGGCACTTCCTTCCGTAAAGTGCTTCATATGGAGCCATCCCAATAGGTCGATGATAACTGTTGTTATAAGAAAACTCTACCAATTTGAGACTCTTGTCCCAACTCCCTCAAAATTCAAGCGTACAAGCTCGCAACATGTCTTCTAGCGTTTGGATGGTCCTTTCCGATTGACCATCTGTTTGAGGATGAAATGCAGAGCTCATTCGTATCTCGGTGCCCATCGCTTTTTGAAAAGTTGGTCAAAATCGAGATGTAACGCGAGGGTCGCGGTCACATACAATGCTCATGGGTACTCCATGAAGGCTTACAATCTGATCAACATACATTGTAGCCAACTTCTCCATAGAGGATTTGATGGTAATAGCCATGAAATGATCAGATTTTGTTAAACGATCGACGACTACCCAAATGGCGTCATGTCCGTTCTTCGTCCTTGGCAGGTCAGTTACAAAATCCATAGCAATGTGGTCCCACTTCAACTCAGGGACTTCAAGAGGCTGTAATAAACCTGCGGGTTTCTGATGTTCTGCTTTCTCTTTTTGACAAACAAGGCATTTCTCTACAAATTTTGTAATTTGCCTCTTCATGCCCTGCCACCAGAATCTCTGTTTTGGATCTTGGTACATCTTGTTGGCTCCAGGATGGATAGACAAACGAGATTTATGAGCTTCACGAAGAACTTCATTCTTTATATCATTGTCATTGGATACGCACAGTCGTTCTCTAAACCACAAGCTATCATCATTTCTGATCTCAAAATCCTCAGATGGTTTCGTTTTCAACTTGTCCTTAATTTTCTTCAAAGTTTCATCTTTTTCTTGACCCTCTTTAATCTTGTCAATCAGTGAAGGAACTAATACCAACTTAGCGAGCATGCTATTAATGGAATCAACCACCTCGAGATCAAATTCTTCCATATCACGCTGCAAGGGTGGTTGACGCGGATGGCTTGTCTTTCGACACAAAGGTTGGCAACTTTATTGGCTTTTCCCAGATGATACTGGATATAAAGGTCGTAGTCCTTCATCAACTCTAGCCATCTGCGTTATGCATATTTAATTCTTTCTGGGTGAAAAGGTACTTAAGGCTTTTGTGATCTGTGAAGATTTCGCACCTCACCGTACAAATAATGTCTGCATATCTTTAGGGCAAAGACTACGGTTGCTAATTCAAGATCATGTACCAGGTAATTTTGTTCAAATGGTTTTAGCTATCTAGATGCATACGCAATCACTCGATCTTTCTGCATTAGTACACATCCAAGTCCATTCTTAGAGGCATCACTATACACCACAAAACTTTCACCCGGAATAGGTTGTGCCAACACTAGAGCGGAAGTCAACTTTTCTTTTAGTTCAGTAAAACTCCTTTCGCAGTCTGTGGTCCATTCGAACTTTGTCTTTTTCTGGGTCAAACGGGTGAGAGGCATCACAATCCAAGAAAACCCTTCAACAAACTTGCGATAATAGCCAGCAAGACCAAGGAAACTCCGTACTTCCGTAACATTCGTTGGCCTTGGCCATTCTGTAATTGCCTCGATCTTTTTGGGATCCACAGCTATCCCATCCTCGGATATAACGTGTCCTAGAAATGCTACACTGCGTAACCAAAATTCACATTTACTGAATTTGGCATACAGTTTCTTTCTTCGTAAAATGTCAAGGACAGTCCTTAAATGTGCCACATGGGTCTCTTCATCCGGTGAGTAGATCAAGATGTCATCGATAAAAACCACAACAAATTTGTCCAGTTGTTCTTGAAATACTCGATTCATCATATCCATAAACGCTGCGGGGCCGTTGGTCAGTCCGAATGGCATTACAAGGAATTCGTAATCCAATAGAAGTTTAAATGGATAACTCAAGAAGACATGAAATTTCATAGACTAAGATTTTCGTGATTAAGTCATGACTCTAATTTCCAGTCTAAGTCATCTTAGTCTAAGGTCAACTCTCATCTAAGATCATGACTTACATCTAAGATCAAACTTAGATTTCTAATATCATAACTTAATTCTATATTCTGCCCGGATCTAAAGCCTTAGCTCTGATACCACCTGCAGCGTCCCGCACCCCGACCTAGCCGGATACGGTGCGCTCGCCGTACTTCACTACGGAGAGTACCAGGCGTCAATCCATAACATGTCTTAATCCATAACAAAGTATATGGACCTTCATGCTTACACATCAACAAGTAAGCGAAACCGAGGCAAAATAAAAACTTTCAAAATAACAGCGTCTAAACATCCATCATAAATCTTACAAACATGTTCACAAAATGCGGAAATCCGAAAGTCAATGTTTCCAACATAAGTTCATAAAAAGTTCATCAATCATGACCATCACGACAAAGACCCTTAAGTCATCCTCCTTTCGCTCTTCTACGTATAAGGAACCCTAGGCTCGTCCTCGATCCATTCGACCCTATTTCCTGCGGGTTCTGGGAGAAAAAATAAGGGGTGAGTGACAACGTCACCAGCAAGTAAACCATAAATAATTATGAATTAAATGGAAAGTAATACAAGAACCAAACCCCAACAATTTTGGTTTAGTAACAAACCTGACCTTCCATCCAATATCCGTAAGTAACAAGTTCATAACTTATTAAAAGTCATAACTTAGGAGATATCAAATCATAACATCTTAGCCTAAGTAGCGGTGTACCAAGTATTCGACAAACCATTATATGCAACATGCATGAGTATGCACATGGGATGCATCGTGATAAATATGAGGATAAATTCTTTCTTTCTTTCTTTCTTTCAAAACATCATCGTCAATAAAAACAAGAGAGTGTTCAGATCTATTCTATCCGGATCTGAGGCGGTCATATTCTTCCCTTCGAATCTATTATTTCCGGATCCGAAAACGGACATATCATCAATCAGTCATCAGGTCTATTCTTTCCGGGCCTGTACGGTCATATTCATCATAATCAGGTCTATTCTTTCCGGGCCTGTATGGTCATAATCATCATAGTCAGGTCTATTCTCTCCGGACATGTACGGTCATAATCATCAGATCAATTAACCCCAGATCTGGAACGGGTTAAGCTGGCTAGAAATAAATGGTACCAATGGAAAGCGTTCTTTTCAAAACAAAATCTTTGCTTTTAAAAACGCTTTTTCATCATTCATTATCATAAAATCAGTTTCATGAATCATGTGAGTGACGATGATGCAATGTATGACATGCACTATGCGATTCGTGACAAAACACATCGCATACATACATGTATGGTCATGTTCTTTAGGCTGGAATAATTTCCAGAATTATCGTTCCGTTTGCTCGGCCTAGAAACCTCATATTTTAGGCCAATTATCATGATTTCTTGACATACACATGCATAAGGGTGTCTTTACTACTCGCCATAAAAGTTTCATAATGTTTTGAGACATGCAAGACCCTTAAGCTATTAAATTACAAAACAGGATACTGCTGAATTCAGCAGTGCAGCACTCCTCTTATACCTTTCTTTCAAGCCCAATAAGTCTTATTTAATTTGGGCCAAAACCTGGAGAATGCGACCAGACCCATGTGCTCAGCCTCAAAACTCTGCTGATTCCGCCGCACAGGAAACAGCTCGTGTCATATTCATGCTGAAGTATATAAGTGGACAAATGAAAGCCCAAGCTGTTCAAACAGGTCTACACCGCAAGAACGAAGTCTCCCAACAAGTATCGTAATTCGGCCCAGTTTTCCAGTTTCGTAGTGTTCCCTTAATTTCAGTAGTTTCCCCTTAAATTATTAATTTCAAGATGATTAATTTACATGGACATGCTCATCTTTGTCCTAAGTAATTATCATAAAATTCCTGGAGTAATATAATAACTTTCAAGAGGTCAATTACTCACTTTTCCAAAAACGGGTACGTGCTGATTCTGGAGTGGCCAGTTTTACTGCAAATTTTTATTGTGACCAATCCGTAAGTCCTTTTTCAAAAATTCCAACTCACAGACTTAGTAAACACATAAGGCTAGCATCCTACCAAAAATCAGCCCATTTGCATATTTCTAAGTTCTATTTTTGGGTCAATCAATACATCACTTAAATTCTGTCCAGTCCAGTAATTTCAGCTTGACCAGTTTTACTAAAAATTCCATTAAGAACAAACCATAACTTCTTTTAACAAAATTCCAACTCTCATATTTACTACACACATAGGGCTAATCTCATGCCAAAAATTAGCTTAATTGAATACTTCTAAGGTCCCTTTTAAGGTCATACAAAACGTCACATGAATCTGTCCTGTTCGAGTGATTTTTCCCTTTTGTCACTCTACTTACTACAAGTGTTCCAACTTAAGTTATTCTTCAAAAATGGCTTACTAATCATCAAATACACTTCTTAGCATAAACTTTACAGGTTCTAATACATTCCAAAGATCACCTACAAATCACTGCAAAACAGTTTTGAAGGTTACTCATAGTACACCTTGAATTTGCACATTTTGTACATAATAAAGTCTATTCATGGCACAACTAGTTTGTATGCCCCATACCCCCAAAACAGCTCGTTTCATTCACATGCAAGGGCTTAAATTTCATTTCCATAATGAACATATTACACCTAAGTCATAGAGCATACAACTTATGTGCATCCTTTACCCCGCAAGTCACAATCTTTCACAAGAACAATATTTACCCCAAACTTTTCATCCAACCATCCCCCTTACATATTTTAGAAGAGAGCTTTGCCACATTCATCTTAGACTAGCATCATATTCATATTCAAAAGGACAAAGAATCCATCTTTGAAGGAATCTCATACATGCAAGCCACTTTTCCTAAGGAATCCGAAATTTTCATACTTCAAGCTTAACATTTTCATCTAAGATTAAATCTTAGTAATAGCTAGACATTCAAGCATATACTTTCACACACAAGCCAAGAATATTTATAGTGTACTTGCCTTTTCAAGCTCAAACCTTTCCTTAGCTTGGAACTTGGATAAAATGAAGTGAAGTCTCCCTCCTCTTCAACATATACCTCACAGTTTTGGAGGAGGAAAAAGAACAAATGTTAGTTATTATCTTAAGTGAAAGATAGAACTAAATGGAGGTTAGATTGACTTACCAAGATGAAGCTTGAATGGTGTTCAGACCTCTCAGTAGCTAGTACCACTTAAGAGCTTGAAAGCTTGAACCTAGTGACCATGGGGGTCACGTTTTTTGAGCAAGAAAGAGTAGCAATGTGAGCTTCACTCAATGAAAGATATAAAATTCTCTTAAGGAGTTTAGAGTGCACTTACCTAGAGGATTCTTGAGGCTTGAAGGTGAAAAGGATCTTGGACTTCTTGGCTCAAGTTAGCCGTGTACCTTAGGGGAAAAAAGAGGGAAGTCTCTTGCTCTGAGGGTTGAAATTAAGAGTATTCTAGAGTTTCTTGGAGAGAAATTTTCTTCACTAGGCTAAGTGGTTTAGCTGTTGGGGAGCAAGAGGGAAGAAGGAGGTTACCTTGGCATGGTTAGGCTAATTAGAGTTAATTAACTTGAATTACTTTAGCCAACCAAGGTTACTTTAATGCTAACTTGAGTTACTTTATCCAACTAGGGTTACTTTAATGGTAACTTGGGTTACTTTAGCATTGTAGTTAACATAAAGTAACCATAGTAAGATTTGAATTGCTTCTTGGTTATCCCATAGAGGGAATCCGGCGGTTAAGGCATTTAGTGGCCTTTACCATGCTTCAGTTACTTTCTCAAGTGTGTTTAATGGAAAGCTATTTGGTAGTTGCCCCTTTTTCTTAATTAATTTCTTTTTTTCTTGACCTAAAATATATTAGGAAAATCATGAATCCTCTTGGGCTAAAGGGCCGAATTTTAGTGAAGGTTGGGGGAAAATTTGCCCCACTACTTAAAACTCCTTAATTGTTATTTGGGTTTGTTTTAAGAAGGCCCTTAAGATTAACCTCCTTATAATTTGAAAAACCCTCTAAGGCCCTTTTTAAGCCTTGTGGCCGAAATCTCTTAGGCCCTTGGGGTGAATTGGCCCCTTCACATGGTCCATAATTTATGCTTGACTAATTGTACCTTATTTTCCATATCAAAGATCTAATTAAAGGAGTAATTACGAAACTAGATAAAATGTACTTGAAGATGCAACTTTTCATTAATTCATTTATTCAAGTCTCAAGTACAATGTCATTTTTCGTTGGGCACAACATCCTCCCCTCTTATTATAAGTTTCGTCCTCGAAACTTAAGAGCGCTAATCAAAAAGGTGAGGGTACAAGTTTTTCATGTTTTCTTCCATCTCCTAAGTAGCTTCATCAATCGAATGGTGCTTCCATTGCACCTTAACCATAGGTATGGATCGTTTCCTCAATGTCTTTTCCTTGCGATCCACAATCCTTTCTGGTTCTTCTACGTATGTCGTGTCGGCCTCAACTTTCAAGGGCTACTCCTCGATGATATGGCTAGGCTCGTGCACATACCGACGAAGTAGTGATACGTGAAATACATCGTGCAATTGAAATAGCGATGGCGGTAGTGCTAGCCGATAAGCGACTTCTCATATTCTTTCAAGAATCACGTATGGTCCAATAAACCTGGGGCTTAACTTTCTTTTGATACCAAACCTCTTAACTCCTTTTGATGGCGACACTTTCAAGAACACCTTTTCTCCTACTTGAAATTCCAATGGCCGCCATTTCTCGTCTGCCCAAATCTTACTTCTATCTTGTGTCGCTTGTAATCTTTGCTTTATGACCATTATTTTCTCTCGAGTCTGTTCTACTAGATTAGGTCCTGTGAAAGCCTTATCTCCGATTTCGTCCCAGTAAAGTGGAGAACGGCACTTCCTTCCGTAAAGTGCTTCATACGGAGCCATCCCAATAGATCGATGATAACTGTTGTTATAAGAGAACTCTACCAATTTGAGACTCTTGTCCCAACTCCCTCCAAATTCAAGCGTACAAGCTCGCAACATGTCTTCTAGCATTTGGATGGTCCTTTCCGATTGACCATCTGTTTGAGGATGAAATGCAGATCTCATTCGTATCTCGGTGCCCATCGCTTTTTGAAAAGTTGTCCAAAATCGGGATGCAAAGCGAGGGTTGCGGTCACATATAATGCTCATGGGTACTCCATGAAGGCTTACAATCTGATCAACATACATTGTAGCCAACTTCTCCATAGAGGATTTGATGGTAATAGCCATGAAATGAGCAGATTTTGTTAAACAATCGACGACTACCAAAATGGCGTCATGTTCGTTCTTCGTCCTTAGCAGGTCAGTTACAAAATCCATAGCAATGTGGTCTCACTTCCACTCAGGGACTTCAAGAGGCTGTAATAAACCTGCGGGTTTCTGATGTTGTGCTTTCACTTTTTGACAAACAAGGCATTTCTCTACAAATTCTGCAATTTGCCTCTTCATGCCCTGCCACCAGAATCTCTGTTTTAGATCTTGGTACATCTTGTTGGCTCCAGGATGGATAGACAAACGAGAGTTATGAGCTTCACGAAGAACTTCATTCTTTATATCATTGTCATTGGGTACACACAGTTGTTCTCTAAACCACAAGCTATCATCATTTCTGATCTCAAAATCCTCAGATGGTTTCATTTTCAACTTGTCCTTAATTTTCATCAAAGTTTCATCTTTTCCTTGACCATCTTTAATCTTGTCAATCAGTGAAGGAACTAATACCAACTTAGCGAGCACACTATTAATGGAATCAACCACCTCGAGATCAAATTCTTCTATATCACGCTGCAAGGGTGGTTGACGCGGATGGCTTGTCTTTCGACACAAAGGTTGGCAACTTTATTGGCTTTTCCCGGATGATACTGGATATAAAGGTCGTAGTCCTTCATCAACTCTAGCCATCTGCGTTGACGCATATTTAATTCTTTCTGGGTGAAAAGGTACTTAAGGCTTTTGTGATCTGTGAAGATTTCGCACCTCTCACCGTACAAATAATGTCTCTATATCTTTAGGGCAAAGACTATGGCTGCTAATTCAAGATCATGTACCGGGAAATTTTGTTCAAATGGTTTTAGCTGTCTAGATGCATACGCAATCACTCGATCTTTCTGCATTAGTACACATACAAGTCCATTCTTAGAGGCATCACTATACACCACAAAACTTTCACCCGGAATAGGTTGTGCCAACACTGGAGCGGAAGTCAACTTTTCTTTTAGTTCGGTAAAACTCCTTTCGTAGTCTGTGGTCCATTCGAACTTTGTCTTTTTCTTGGTCAAACGGGTGAGAGGCATCGCAATCCGAGAAAACCCTTCAACGAACTTGCGATAATAGCCAGCGAGGGCAAGGAAACTCCGTACTTCCGTAACATTTGTTGGCCTTGGCCATTCTGTAATTGCCTCGATCTTTTTGGGATCCACAGCTATCCCATCCTTAGATATAACGTGTCCTAGAAATGCTACACTACGTAACCAAAATTCGCATTTACTGAATTTGGCATACAGTTTCTTTCTTCGTAAAATGTCAAGGACAGTCCTTAAATGTGCCACATGGGTCTCTTCATCCGGTGAGTAGATCAAGATGTCATCGATAAAAACCACAACAAATTTGTCCAGTTGTTCTTGAAATACTCGATTCATCAGATCCATAAACGCCGCGGGGGCGTTGGTCAGTCCGAATGGCATTACAAGAAATTCGTAATCCAATAGAAGTTTAAATGGATAACTCAAGAAGACACGAAATTTCATAGACTAAGATTTTCGTGATTAAGTCATGACTCTAATTTCCAGTCTAAGTCATCTTAGTCTAAGGTCAACTCTCATCTAAGATCATGACTTACATCTAAGATCAAACTTAGATTTCTAATATCATAACTTAATTCTATATTCTGCCCGGATCTAGAGCCTTAGCTCTGATACCACCTGTAGCGTCCCGCACCCCGGCCTAGCCGGATACGGTGCGCTCGCCGTACTTCACTACGGAGAGTACCAGGCGTCAATCCATAACATGTCTTAATCCATAACAAAGTATATGGACCTTCATGCTTACACATGAACAAGTAAGCGAAACCGAGGCAGAATAAAAACTTTCAAAATAAAAGCGTCTAAACATCCATCATAAATCTTACAAACATGTTCACAAAATGTGGAAATCCAAAAGTCAATGTTTCCAACATAAGTTCATAAAAAGTTCATCAATCATGACCATCACGACAAAGACCCTTAAGTCATCCTCCTTTCGCTCTTCTACAGATATGGAACCCTAGACTCGTCCTCGATCCATTCGACCCTATTTTCTGCGGGTTCTGGAGGAAAAATAAGGGGTGAGTGACAACGTCACCAGCAAGTAAACCATAAATAATCATGAATTAAATGGAAAGTTGATGCGTGCAACTCGTGGGCTCCAACAATTCCACCTTCCAAACGTCCTTCACAAAGGGTTAGGCACAAAAAAGTAAACTTCCCCTTGCTTCCTTAGTGATCAAAACGTATGGATAACGAGCAAGGCCAACACTACAAGATGGTCGTTGATCAGGCAAACCAAAATGGCCCTCGTGGACGGCACCTTTTAGCAATGGCAATACCTTCAAATCGCTCAACTTTGAAGGATCTTAACTTAGGTTTTTAATTCAAAACCAAGAAAACAAAGTATCACTCAAAGTGAAGAAAATATCCAGAATTGTTATTCATCGAAAGGTCAGTTTACAATCAGCCAAAGGGGTCTATTTATAGGCCTAAGAAACGTCCCCCTTCAGCTTGAAATGGCTAGAAATAATACAAATAAAGCTATCTAACAAATGTTTAAATTTGAACTTTGCTTGAAAATTAAAACTAAGATAATTCTAGCTAAAACTTGAAATGCTTGGAAGTTGATATCTTCAATGTATCTAGCAGCTTATGGAGTCTTGGAGGAGCTGTTTGATGAGTAGTATGCACTTGGATTTGAGTTCACAAGATGGCTGAAGTTTGTTCACAAGATGGCTGAAGTTTGAATTCAAGTGGAGTTTGAACTTGACTTCAAACTTGAATTCAATTTGAATCAGACTCTATCTTCTCAAGATGGCGTGTTCCATGGATAAAGAAGTGTAGAAAATCTGATTTTGATGATGATAAGATGGCTGGACTTGAATTCAAAAGATGGTTGAAGTTCGAATTCAAATTGAGTTTGAATTTGAATTCAAACTTGAATTCAATTTGAATTGGTCTTATCCTCTTCTTTCTCTTCAAACATGGCGTGTAGATGGCTAGGATAAAGCTGATAGCTTCTTGAAATTTAAGTCTCCAATTGGTTGAGATTTGAATTCAAATCATGGTTGCTTTGAATTTAAACTAAATTGATCATTATCCGTTTGCTTCAAACATGGCCGGCCCCCTTTTGTGGATAATGGAGATGATTTTGATTTCAACTTGATCAAGAGATTCTATCTTGGACACTTTTGAATTTGTCTTAGCGTAGACAAACATTCTCTTCGAATATTCGCTTGAAACATTCTCTTGAAACATTCTCTTCAAACATTCTCTTAAAACATTCTTTTGAAACATTCTCTTGTACCTAATTTACCTACAAAGCAAATACATAAAACTAAGATCACACGACACAAAATAAAATCCAAAAAAACAAAGAGTGCAGACGTGCATGTGATACATGCTCAAGTTGAAGGTTCAATGAAATGAACCCAAGGAGTCTTAGGTTCATCCTTAACATGCTTGTACAAGAAGGTGGCAACTTGATGACAAAGTTCCCTTGCCCTCCTTCTTGTCATAGGACCTTTGACCTCTTGATGGGGCCCTTGATCCTCATCGGAACCTTGATCCTCATCAATCCCCCCTCCTCAAAAGGATTCGTCCTCGAATCAAAAAGGTCATCGTTGAAAGGGGTGAGGTCAGCAACATTAAAAGTAGGTGAAATTGAACCATACCTGTCGGGAAGATCAAGGATGTATGCATTGTCACCTATGCGTTTCAATACTTTAAAAGGTCCATCTCCTCGAGGCAACAATTTTGACTTTCGTTCATTGGGAAATCTTTCCTTGCGCAAATGTAACCAAACTAAATCTCCAGGTTTAAACACAACTCTTTTCCGATGTTTGTTAGCTCGTCTTTCATAAGCTTTGTTTTTCTTTTCTAGTTGTGTTTTAACTTGTTCATGCAATTTTTTTATGTTGTCCGCTTTTTGTTTACCATCAAGACTAGAACGTTCATGCACGGGAATATGAATCAAATCAATGGGAGACAAGGGATTAAAGCCATACACAATTTCAAATGGACTATGCAAAGTACCGTGATGGACACTCCTATTATATGCAAATTCGATATATGGCAAACAATCTTCCAAATGTTTAATGTGTTGTTGCAAAATGGCACGCAAAATTTGAGAAAGAGTACGATTAACGACTTCAGTTTGTCCATCAGTTTGTGGGTGTGCGGTGGTGGAAAACAACAATTGTGTACCAAGTTTAGCCCACCAAACGCGCCAAAAATGACTCAAAAATTTCGTATCTCTATCGCTTACAATTGTACGTGGCATGCCATGCAATCTGACAATTTCTTTGAAGAACAAATCAGAAACATGTGTGGCATCATCAACTTTCCTACATGCAATGAAATGTGCCATTTTTGAAAATCGATCAATCACAACATAAATGCTATCGCGTCCTCCCCGAGACCTAGGAAGTCCTAAAACAAAGTCCATAGAAATGTCAATCCAAGGGGAATCAGGGACGGGTAAAGGCATGTAAAGGCCATGTGGTTGGGACTTGGATTTGGCTTGTTTGCAAGTGATGCAATTACCACACAACCTCTCGACGTCTACTCTCATGTGGGGCCAATAGAAATGTTCTTTAAGAGTCTCAAGGGTTTTGAACACTCCGAAATGACCCATTAAACCTCCCCCATGGGCTTCTCTGGTCAATGCTTCTCGTAGGGATGATTGGGGAACGCACAATTTTTGTTCTTTGAAAAGATAACCCTCATGTATGTAAAATTTCCCAAATGGTGCTCCTTGACATGCCTCGAAAATGGTGCCAAAGTCATGGTCATTGGGGTACAAGTCCTTAAGTGATTCGAATCCTAAGAAGCGTGAAGATAATGTAGTCACTAACGTGTATCTCCTAGAGAGGGCATCGGCAACTATATTATCTTTTCCTTGTTTGTACTTAATCACGTAAGGGAATTGTTCTATGAACTCTACCCATTTGGCATGTCTTTTGTTCAACTTTCCCTGCCCTTTAAGATACTTAAGGCTTTCGTGGTCAGTGTGGATCACAAACTCTTTAGGTTGAAGATAGTGTTGCCAAGTTTGTAGGGATCTCACAAGGGCATAAAGTTCCTTATCATAGGTAGAGTAATTCAATGCTGCTCCTTTCAACTTTTCACTAAAGTAGGCTATGGGTTTCTTACTTTGGGTCAAAACTGCGCCTATGCCCACTCCACTTGCATCACACTCGATCTCAAAGGTCTCGTCAAAATTTGGTAGCCTAAGTATGGGTGCAGTGGTCAGCCTACGCTTGAGTTCGTCAAATGCCTGTTGTTGTGGCTCTTCCCACCTAAAAGGCACATCTTTTTTCACAATTTCGTTTAGGGGTGCAGCTATGGAAGAAAAATCTTTGACAAATCGTCTATAAAAGCTTGCTAGTCCATGAAAACTGCGAACCTCCCCTACATTCTTAGGTATAGGCCACTCCACAATTGACCTAACCTTTTCTTTATCCATCTCTACTCCCTCAGCCGAAATGACAAAGCCTAGAAAAACTACGCGTTCTAAACAAAAGGAGCACTTCTTAAAGTTGGCGTAAAGTTGTTCTTGCTTAAGCTTTTCAAAAACGGCCCTAATGTGGTCAAGATGATCTTCTATGGTGTGGGAATAGATTAGGATATCATCGAAATAGACAACGACAAAGCGTCCTATGAACGCACGTAAGACTTCATTCATTAGCCTCATAAAGGTACTAGGGGCGTTGGTGAGCCCGAAGGGCATCACGAACCACTCATAGAGGCCAAACTTGGTTTTGAATGCAGTCTTCCATTCGTCCCCTTCTCTAATGCGTACGTGGAAGTACCCTTGCTTAAGGTCGATTTTGGTGAAGAATTTGGATCCGTGCAACATGTCTAACATATCGTCTAGCCTAGGTATGGGGTACCTATACTTGACGGTAATCTTGTTTATGGCTCGGCAATCGGTACACATTCTCCACGTTCCATCCTTTTTGGGTACTAAAATGACTGGGACAGCAGATGGGCTTAGACTCTCTCGAACTTGTCCACTAGCTAGGAGCTCCTCTACTTGCCTTTGGATTTCTTTGGTTTCTTCGGGGTTTGCTCGATAGGCTGGGCGATTGGGTAACACGGCTCCTGGGACAAAGTCGATTTGGTGTTCTATTCCTCTAATGGGTGGTAATCCGGATGGTGGTTCGGAGGGAAATAGAACTTCATACTCTTGGATAAGGAACGCAACTGAGGTAGGTAAGTTTGGTGGGAGTTCTTCAAGGGCAAGTTGACATGACTTTGGGATGATGATGAGGACAGTTTGGTTGTTATAAAGTGCACTTGTAACCTCTCTTTTCTTTGCGAAATACCCACACTTCTTTTTGGACTCGTTGACACTTAGGGGCACTATCTCTTTTCCCTTGCTCTCGTGTTTTTTGTTCTCACTTTTCATACACTCCACAAATTTTCTTTTGGCTTCTTTTTCCTTAGAATCGGCTCTAGACTTGGACATGCGTTGGTGATCCTCGTGGACTTTGTGTGGTGGAAGTGCATGCAGTTTGTACAATTTGCCATTCAATTTGAAAGAATAACGATTCAAATAACCATCATATGTCACATGTCGATCAAATTGCCATGGCCTACCAAGTAAGATATGACTAGCATGCATTGGTGCGACATCACATAAAACATCATCTTTGTAACTACCAATGCTAAGAGAAATCAAAACTTGCTTACTTACGCTAACTTCACCGCAGTCATTTAGCCATGCAAGTTTGTAAGGGTGCGGGTGATTAGTCATAGGCAAATTCAGTTTTCTTACTAATTCGATGCTAGCCACATTCGCACAAGAACCGGAATCAATGATCATGGTGCACACTTTACCATTTATCATGCAATAAATATGGAAAATGTTTTCTCTATGTTGTTCGTGATCATCTAATTTCGGATATGCATTTAAAGCTCTACGCACAACAAGAAACTCCTTAGTGTCAAAATCATCTAATGCGCCTAGATCCTCTTCAGGTTCAATTTCATTATCATGCTCAGACTCGTTTTCATGCTCGGACTCGGACACATACTCGTTTGTCTCTTCAATTAACATGATTCTTTTTGCATTAGGACATTCTTTTCCTATGTGACCACGTCCTTGACATTTAAAACATTTAATGCCTCTAAACCTGTTTGAGGGATCCGAAGAATTGCCGATAGGAGCCTTTTGTTGGGTGCGTTCATCTCT
This sequence comes from Eustoma russellianum, assembly GCA_036186865.1. Lineage (NCBI taxonomy): Eukaryota > Viridiplantae > Streptophyta > Magnoliopsida > Gentianales > Gentianaceae > Eustoma > Eustoma russellianum. Next base: position 10,523,060 of record AP025074.1, on the reverse strand, counting down.
CCTTTGTGTGGATTGCACACGTTATCCATCCTTTGCGACGCTCCTTGTCACGCGTTTGGCCTCCTGTAGGCCGTGAACTTCCTGTTCCTGAAGGCTTGCTGTGAAATCTTGAGGAAGATTGATTAGTACGATAATTGGAATTGAAATTGGAGGGGTTACGTACCTTTAATTGTGCTTCAATCTTTTCAGCCATATGGACCATGGTTGTGAGGTCGAGGTAAGGTTGAAGGTCAACCCTTTGCGCAATTTCCCTGTTTAAACCATGTAAGAATCGAGCCTTGGTGGCTTCTTCAGGTTCCTGCAAGTTAGACCTCTCCAACAAAATTTCTAACTCTTTATAATACTCGTCTACACTTTTGGAAACTTGTTGTAAGTTATGCAAACTCGTGAAAATAGAACTCTCATAATTGTTTGGAATAAAACGTTGTCGCATTTCAAACTTCATTTTTTCCCAAGTGGCAATTGGGGGTTGTCTCGTTTTAGTTCTATTTCGACACAAATTCGTCCACCAATTAAGTGCATAACCAGAAAATTCAATGGAAGCATACCTCACTTTTTGCAATTCACTATAATTGGTACAAGAAAAGATCAAATCCACTTTCGTTTCCCATTCTAAATATTCCTCCGCATTACTTTTACCATAAAACGTGGGAATACTTATTTTGGTTTTGAGAAAATCGTCATCTTGCGGGAAAAGGGGATTTTGGCGTCTTTGGTAACCACGGAGATGGTGGTCATCAAAGTCATAATCATCATGCTCAAAGGGAATGTAATCATCATTGTACCTTCTTGGAGCGTACCTTCTTGCTTGTGTAGGAGGAGCAAACCTTCTTGCTTCGGTGTGTGGTGGTCTAAGGTTGTCATCCTCAACTTCTTCTGGGGGATGGCGCCGTGGTTGTGGTAGGGGTACGGCCCTGCTTGTTCCTTGGCCATCACTCGTTTTGTAGCTTCTCATCACGTCTTCCAAGCGATGCTTGATTATCTCATTGTCATGCATGAGTTTCTTAAGCATCTCCAGCATTTGTTGTTGAGTATTGTCAACAGTTTCGGCTTCTTTAGACTTGCTAGATGCGGAATTGCTGCTGGCCATTGTTCCTAAGGATTTGAACGAAAACAAAGGAAAAAAGAAAGAAGCAAACTAACACAAAGACAAACAAACATTAAGGGATTAGTAAAAAAATAAACTATGAACACTCCGCTTTCTATTCTTTCCACTCTCTTACCACTTTGGTTCTTGGATAACCTGAAGTTAAGAAGTCTCAAAGTGATCAATAAAGAAGTGTATTGCCAAGGCTTCTTCAAATCAAAATGTTCTCCGTTTGTTTCAAGTTGCACCAATTATTATCAAAGTAGAATCAATTGAAATGAACACAAACTTGAACTTTATACTAAGATTCAAAGAAAATAAGCAACCAAAGTTGATGTATAAGGCTGAACCAAACACAAACTTAGGGTTGCCGTGGGCAATCTTTAGTCAATTTTGATTCTATGCACTTACTATCCACAAAATGGTTCAAGTCATGCAACAATCGAGCAACCAAGTGTGTGATTGGTTTAAGAAGATGAAGAAATGGATAATTGGGTATAGTGGGCGGTAATGTGGGGTAATATGGTATCCAAGGTTTGCAAGTCGTACCAAAACTTTTCTACGCAATGCACAAACGTTTTGCCCTTTTTCTTTGCTCTTGTTCTTTTGTTTTTCTTTTTCTTCCTTGCTATTTCAATTGAGCAAGGTTCAGATTCTCCTTTTTTTTTACTAAGGGCAGAATTGAAATTTCACTTGTTTTGCACTTAGCACTTGCGTTTTTGGACAGAATAGTGCAATGTATTTAAAATGCAATTTGTATCTTGGACTTGCAACAAAATTGACCTTGGAAGGTGAGGGAAATTGGGTAAGGCCGAATAGGGGTTAGGGTTAGGGTTAGGGTTTTTGATTTAAGGTGGTTTTGAACGTTTTGGGGTTTTGCGGAATGTGGTTGTAGGAATGGAATGGGTGTTGCAAATTGACTATTTGGGTTGGTAATTGATGATTGGTGTAGCCAATTTAGATATTGGTTGGTCTAGGACTGAATTTGAGCAAAATTCAAATTCTAGGGTTAGGGTTTATTTGAATGAATTGGGATCTTTAGAATCTGATTGTTTTTGGGTAAATTGGTTTGGGGCTTTTTGTTTGGGGTGTAAATAGGGTTATTTGGGATCAGGTTGGTGAGTTTTAGGGTTGGGTTGGGGTGGGGGTGGTTGGGCCGTGGGGTGTGGGGCTGGTTTTAGGGTTTGGTTTGTGTTGTGAAGACAAGCACACGTAGGACTACCAGATTTATAGCATGAAATCAATCACAATGCGAATCATAAGATGCATATAATCATCACCAACTAAAAGCTTCGGTAGCAACAAGATGACTTGAAACCGAGGTAGCTTTATAGGATGATGGTTGGAATATTTTGAAGAAGGCTGAATGTAACCTAAAAATGCAACGAACCCTAATTTGTTCAAGTTTGAACGACTCAAAATCAGATTGTGATGCGAAATGGAAATGACACTTGAATGATGAAAAACAAAATGCAGCAACTTGCAAAGATTCAAAGTAAATGACGTTTTTTTTTTGAATGAATGAGATGCAAGGCAAATGGCGTATAGAGGGAGGAGTAGAAGAAGGACACAACTGAACTTGAAATGACTAGACTCAAACGAAAAGGAAATGATAGATGGTGGAATAGAGTAACCTGGCTCTGATACCAATTTGATGCGTGCAACTCGTGGGCTCCAACAATTCCACCTTCCAAACGTCCTTCACAAAGGGTTAGGCACAAAGAAGTAAACTTCCCCTTGCTTCCTTAGTGATCAAAACGTATGGATAACGAGCAAGGCCAATACTACAAGATGGTCGTTGATCAGGCAAACCAAAACGGCCCTCCTGGACGGCACCTTTTAGCAATGGCAATACCTTCAAATCGCTCAACTTTGAAGGATCTTAACTTAGGTTTTTAATGCAAAACCAAGAAAACAAAGTATCACTCAAAGTGAAGAAAATATCAAGAATTGTTATTCATCGAAAGGTCAGTTTACAATCAGCCAAAGGGGTCTATTTATAGGCCTAAGAAACGTCCCCCTTCAGCTTGAAATGGCTAGAAATAATTCAAATAATGCTATCTAACAAATGTTTAAATTTGAACTTTGCTTGAAAATTAAAACTAAGATAATTCTAGCTAAAACTTGAAATGCTTGGAAGTTGATATCTTCAATGTATCTGGCAGCTTATGGCGTCTTGGAGGAGCTGTTTGATGAGTAGTATGCGCTTGGATTTGAGTTCACAAGATGGCTGAAGTTTGTTCACAAGATGGCTGAAGTTTGAATTCAAGTGGAGTTTGAACTTGACTTCAAACTTGAATTCAATTTGAATCAGGCTCTATCTTCTCAAGATGGCGTGTTCCATGGATAAAGAAGTGTAGAAAATCTGATTTTGATGATGATAAGATGGCTGGACTTGAATTCAAAAGATGGTTGAAGTTCGAATTCAAATTGAGTTTGAATTTGAATTCAAACTTGAATTCAATTTGAATTGGTCTTATCCTCTTCTTTCTCTTCAAATATGGCGTGTAGATGGCTAGGATAAGGCTGATAGATTCTTGAAATTTAAGTCTCCAATTGGTTGAGATTTGAATTCAAATCATGGTTGCTTTGAATTTAAACTCAATTGATCATTATCCGTTTGCTTCAAACATGGTCGGCCCCCTTTTGTGGATAATGGAGATGATTTTGATTTCAACTTGATCAAGAGATTCTATCTTGGACACCTTTGAATTTGTCTTAGCGTAGACAAACATTCTCTTCGAATATTCTCTTGAAACATTCTCTTTAACATTCTCTTCAAACATTCTCTTGAAACATTCTCTTGAAACATTCTTTTGAAACATTCTCTTGTACCTAATTTAACTACAAAGCAAATACATAAAACTAAGATCACACGACATAAAATAAAATCCAAAAAAACAAAGAGTGCAGACGTGCATGTGATACATGCTCAAGTTGAAGGTTCAATGAAATGAACCCAAGGAGTCTTAGGTTCATCCTGAACATGCTTGTACAAGAAGGTGGCAACTTGATGACAAAGTTCCCTTGCCCTCCTTCTTGTCATAGGACCTTTGACCTCTTGATGGGGCCCTTGATCCTCATCGGAACCTTGATCCTCATCAATCCCCCCTCCTCAAAAGGATTCGTCCTCGAATCAAAAAGGTCATCGTTGAAAGGGGTGAGGTCAGCAACATTAAAAGTAGGTGAAATTGAACCATACCTGTCGGGAAGATCAAGGATGTATGCATTGTCACCTATGAGTTTCAATACTTTAAAAGGTCCATCTCCTCGAGGCAACAATTTTGACTTTCGTTCATTGGGAAATCTTTCCTTGCGCAAATGTAACCAAACTAAATCTCCAGGTTTAAACACAACTCTTTTCCGATGTTTGTTAGCTCGTCTTTCATAAGCTTTGTTTTTCTTTTCTAGTTGTGTTTTAACTTGTTCATGCAATTTCTTTATGTTGTCCGCTTTTTGTTTACCATCAAGACTAGAACGTTCATGCACGGGAATATGAATCAAATCAATGGGAGACAAGGGATTAAAGCCATACACAATTTCAAATGGACTATGCAAAGTACCGTGATGGATACTCCTATTATATGCAAATTCGATATATGGCAAACAATCTTCCCAATGTTTAATGTGTTGTTGCAAAATGGCACGCAAAATTTGAGAAAGAGTACGATTAACGACTTCAGTTTGTCCATCAGTTTGTGGGTGTGCGGTGGTGGAAAACAACAATTGTGTACCAAGTTTAGCCCACCAAACGCGCCAAAAATGACTCAAAAATTTCGTATCTCTATCGCTTACAATTGTACGTGGCATGCCATGCAATCTGACAATTTCTTTGAAGAACAAATCAGCAACATGTGTGGCATCATCAACTTTCCTACATGCAATGAAATGTGCCATTTTTGAAAATCGATCAATCACAACATAAATGCTATCGCGTCCTCCCCGAGACCTAGGAAGTCCTAAAACAAAGTCCATAGAAATGTCAATCCAAGGGGAATCAGGGACGGGTAAAGGCATGTAAAGGCCATGTGGTTGGGACTTGGATTTGGCTTGTTTGCAAGTGATGCAATTACCACACAACCTCTCGACGTCTACTCTCATGTGGGGCCAATAGAAATGTTCTTTAAGAGTCTCAAGGGTTTTGAACACTCCGAAATGACCCATTAAACCTCCCCCATGGGCTTCTCTGGTCAATGCTTCTCGTAGGGATGATTGGGGAACGCACAATTTTTGTTCTTTGAAAAGATAACCCTCATGTATGTAAAATTTCCCAAATGGTGCTCCTTGACATGCCTCGAAAATGGTGCCAAAGTCATGGTCATTGGGGTACAAGTCCTTAAGTGATTCGAATCCTAAGAAGCGTGAAGATAATGTAGTCACTAACGTGTATCTCCTAGAGAGGGCATCGGCAACTATATTATCTTTTCCTTGTTTGTACTTAATCACGTAAGGGAATTGTTCTATGAACTCTACCCATTTGGCATGTCTTTTGTTCAACTTTCCCTGCCCTTTAAGATACTTAAGGCTTTCGTGGTCAGTGTGGATCACAAACTCTTTAGGTTGAAGATAGTGTTGCCAAGTTTGTAGGGATCTCACAAGGGCATAAAGTTCCTTATCATAGGTAGAGTAATTCAATGCTGCTCCTTTCAACTTTTCACTAAAGTAGGCTATGGGTTTCTTACTTTGGGTCAAAACTGCGCCTATGCCCACTCCACTTGCATCACACTCGATCTCAAAGGTCTCGTCAAAATTTGGTAGCCTAAGTATGGGTGCAGTGGTCAGCCTACGCTTGAGTTCGTCAAATGCCTGTTGTTGTGGCTCTTCCCACCTAAAAGGCACATCTTTTTTCACAATTTCGTTTAGGGGTGCAGCTATGGAAGAAAAATCTTTGACAAAGCGTCTATAAAAGCTTGCTAGTCCATGAAAACTGCGAACCTCCCCTACATTCTTAGGTATAGGCCACTCCACAATTGACCTAACCTTTTCTTTATCCATCTCTACTCCCTCAGCCGAAATGACAAAGCCTAGAAAAACTACGCGTTCTAAACAAAAGGAGCACTTCTTAAAGTTGGCGTAAAGTTGTTCTTGCTTAAGCTTTTCAAAAACGGCCCTAATGTGGTCAAGATGATCTTCTATGGTGTGGGAATAGATTAGGATATCATCGAAATAGACAACGACAAAGCGTCCTATGAACGCACGTAAGACTTCATTCATTAGCCTCATAAAGGTACTAGGGGCGTTGGTGAGCCCGAAGGGCATCACGAACCACTCATAGAGGCCAAACTTGGTTTTGAATGCAGTCTTCCATTCGTCCCCTTCTCTAATGCGTACGTGGAAGCACCCTTGCTTAAGGTCGATTTTGGTGAAGAATTTGGATCCGTGCAACATGTCTAACATATCGTCTAGCCTAGGTATGGGGTACCTATACTTGACGGTAATCTTGTTTATGGCTCGGCAATCGGTACACATTCTCCACGTTCCATCCTTTTTGGGTACTAAAATGACTGGGACGGCAGATGGGCTTAGACTCTCTCGAACTTGTCCACTAGCTAGGAGCTCCTCTACTTACCTTTGGATTTCTTTGGTTTCTTCGAGGTTTGCTCGATAGGCTGGGCGATTGGGTAACACGGCTCCTGGGACAAAGTCGATTTGGTGTTCTATTCCTCTAATGGGTGGTAATCCGGATGGTGGTTCGGAGGGAAATAAAACTTCATACTCTTGGATAAGGAACGCAACTGAGGTAGGTAAGTTTGGTGGGAGTTCTTCAAGGGCAAGTTGACATGACTTTGGGATGATGATGAGGACAGTTTGGTTGTTATAAAGTGCACTTGTAACCTCTCTTTTCTTTGCGAAATACCCACACTTCGTTTTGGACTCGTTGACACTTAGGGGCACTATCTCTTTTCCCTTGCTCTCGTGTTTTTTGTTCTCACTTTTCATACACTCCACAAATTTTCTCTCGGCTTCTTTTTCCTTAGGATCGGCTCTAGACTTGGACATGCGTTGGTGATCCTCGTGGACTTTGTGTGGTGGAAGTGCATGCAGTTTGTACAATTTGCCATTCAATTTGAAAGAATAACGATTCAAATAACCATCATATGTCACATGTCGATCAAATTGCCATGGCCTACCAAGTAAGATATGACTAGCATGCATTGGTGCGACATCACATAAAACATCATCTTTGTAACTACCAATGCTAAGAGAAATCAAAACTTGCTTACTTACGCTAACTTCACCGCAGTCATTTAGCCATGCAAGTTTGTAAGGGTGCGGGTGATTAGTCATAGGCAAATTCAGTTTTCTTACTAATTCGATGCTAGCCACATTCGCACAAGAACCGGAATCAATGATCATGGTGCACACTTTACCATTTATCATGCAATAAATATGGAAAATGTTTTCTCTATGTTGTTCGTGATCATCTAATTTCGGATATGCATTTAAAGCTCTACGCACAACAAGAAACTCCTTAGTGTCAAAATCATCTAATGCGCCTAGATCCTCTTCAGGTTCAATTTCATTATCATGCTCAGACTCGTTTTCATGCTCGGACTCGGACACATACTCGTTTGTCTCTTCAATTAACATGATTCTTTTTGCATTAGGACATTCTTTTCCTATGTGACCACGTCCTTGACATTTATAACATTTAATGCCTCTAAACCTGTTTGAGGGATCCGAAGAATTGCCGATAGGAGCCTTTTGTTGGGTGCGTTCATCTCTCCTTTGTGTGGATTGCACACGTTGTCCATCCTTTGCGACGCTCCTTGGTCACGCGTTTGGCCTCCTGTAGGCCGTGAACTTCCTGTTCCTGAAGGCTTGCTGTGAAATCTTGAGGAAGATTGATTAGTACGATAATTGGAATTGAAATTGGAGGGGTTACGTACCTTTAATTGTGCTTCAATCTTTTCAGCCATATGGACCATGGTTGTGAGGTCGAGGTAAGGTTGAAGGTCAACCCTTTGCCCAATTTCCCTGTTTAAACCATGTAAGAATCGAGCCTTGGTGGCTTCTTCAGGTTCCTGCAAGTTAGACCTCTCCAACAAAATTTCTAACTCTTTATAATACTCGTCTACACTTTTGGAAACTTGTTGTAAGTTATGCAAACTCGTGAAAATAGAACTCTCATAATTGTTTGGAATAAAACGTTGTCGCATTTCAAACTTCATTTTTTCCCAAGTGGCAATTGGGGGTTGTCTCGTCTTAGTTCTATTTCGACACAAATTCGTCCACCAATTAAGTGCATAACCAGAAAATTCAATGGAAGCATATCTCACTTTTTGCAATTCACTATAATTGGTACAAGAAAAGATCAAATCCACTTTCGTTTCCCATTCTAAATATTCCTCCGCATTACTTTTACCATAAAACGTGGGAATACTTATTTTGGTTTTGAGAAAATCGTCATCTTGCGGGAAAAGGGGATTTTGGCGTCTTTGGTAACCACGGGGATGGTGGTCATCAAAGTCATAATCATCATGCTCAAAGGGAATGTAATCATCATTGTACCTTCTTGGAGCGTACCTTCTTGCTTGTGTAGGAGGAGCAAACCTTCTTGCTTCGGTGTGTGGTGGTCTAAGGTTGTCATCCTCAACTTCTTCTGGGGGATGGCGCCGTGGTTGTGGTAGGGGTACGGCCCTGCTTGTTCCTTGGCCATCACTCGTTTTGTAGCTTCTCATCACGTCTTCCAAGCGATGCTTGATTATCTCATTGTCATGCATGAGTTTCTTAAGCATCTCCAGCATTTGTTGTTGAGTATTGTCAACAGTTTCGGCTTCTTTAGACTTGCTAGATGCGGAATTGCTGCTGGCCATTGTTCCTAAGGATTTGAACGAAAACAAAGGAAAAAGAAAGAAGCAAACTAACACAAAGACAAACAAACATTAAGGGATTAGTAAAAAAATAAACTATGAACACTCCGCTTTCTATTCTTTCCACTCTCTTACCACTTTGGTTCTTGGATAACCTGAAGTTAAGAAGTCTCAAAGTGATCAATAAAGAAGTGTATTGCCAAGGCTTCTTCAAATCAAAATGTTCTCCGTTTGTTTCAAGTTGCACCAATTATTATCAAAGTAGAATCAATTGAAATGAACACAAACTTGAACTTTATACTAAGATTCAAAGAAAATAAGCAACCAAAGTTGATGTATAAGGCTGAACCAAAGATAAACTTAGGGTTGCCGTGGGCAATCTTTAGTCAATTTTGATTCTATGCACTTACTATCCACAAAATGGTTCAAGTCATGCAACAATCGAGCAACCAAGTGTGTGATTGGTTTAAGAAGATGAAGAAATGGATAATTGGGTATAGTGGGCGGTAATGTGGGGTAATATGGTATCCAAGGTTTGCAAGTCGTACCAAAACTTTTCTACGCAATGCACAAACGTTTTGCCCTTTTTCTTTGCTCTTGTTCTTTTGTTTTTCTTTTTCTTCCTTGCTATTTCAATTGAGCAAGGTTCAGATTCTCCTTTTTTTTTGACTAAGGGCAGAATTGAAATTTCACTTGTTTTGTACTTAGCACTTGCGTTTTTGGACAGAATAGTGCAATGTATTTAAAATGCAATTTGTATCTTGGACTTGCAACAAAATTGACCTTGGAAGGTGAGGGAAATTGGGTAAGGCCGAATAGGGGTTAGGGTTAGGGTTAGGGTTTTTGATTTAGGGTGGTTTTGAACGTTTTGGGGTTTTGCGGAATGTGGTTGTAGGAATGGAATGGGTGTTGCAAATTGACTATTTGGGTTGGTAATTGATGATTGGTGTAGCCAATTTAGATATTGGTTGGTCTAGGACTGAATTTGAGCAAAATTCAAATTCTAGGGTTAGGGTTTATTTGAATGAATTGGGATCTTTAGAATCTGATTGTTTTTGGGTAAATTGGTTTGGGGCTTTTTGTTTGGGGTGTAAATAGGGTTATTTGGGATCAGGTTGGTGAGTTTTAGGGTTGGGTTGGGGTGGGGGTGGTTGGGTCGTGGGGTGTGGGGCTGGTTTTAGGGTTTGGTTTGTGTTGTGAAGACAAGCACACGTAGGACTACCAGATTTATAGCATGAAATCAATCACAATGCGAATCATAAGATGCATATAATCATCACCAACTAAAAGCTTCGGTAGCAACAAGATGACTTGAAACCGAGGTAGCTTTATAGGATGATGGTTGGAATATTTTGAAGAAGGCTGAATGTAACCTAAAAATGCAACGAACCCTAATTTGTTCAAGTTTGAACGACTCAAAATCAGATTGTGATGCGAAATGGAAATGACACTTGAATGATGAAAAACAAAATGCAGCAACTTGCAAAGATTCAAAGTAAATGACGTTTTTTTTTGAATGAATGAGATGCAAGGCAAATGGCGTGTAGAGGGAGGAGTAGAAGAAGGACACAACTGAACTTGAAATGACTAGACTCAAACGAAAAGGAAATGATAGATGGTGGAATAGAGTAACCTGGCTCTGATACCAATTTGATGCGTGCAACTCGTGGGCTCCAACAATTCCACCTTCCAAACGTCCTTCACAAAGGGTTAGGCACAAAGAAGTAAACTTCCCCTTGCTTCCTTAGTGATCAAAACGTATGGATAACGAGCAAGGCCAATACTACAAGATGGTCGTTGATCAGGCAAACCAAAACGGCCCTCCTGGACGGCACCTTTTAGCAATGGCAATACCTTCAAATCGCTCAACTTTGAAGGATCTTAACTTAGGTTTTTAATGCAAAACCAAGGAAACAAAGTATCACTCAAAGTGAAGAAAATATCAAGAATTGTTATTCATCGAAAGGTCAGTTTACAATCAGCCAAAGGGGTCTATTTATAGGCCTAAGAAACGTCCCCCTTCAGCTTGAAATGGCTAGAAATAATTCAAATAATGCTATCTAACAAATGTTTAAATTTGAACTTTGCTTGAAAATTAAAACTAAGATAATTCTAGCTAAAACTTGAAATGCTTGGAAGTTGATATCTTCAATGTATCTGGCAGCTTATGGCGTCTTGGAGGAGCTGTTTGATGAGTAGTATGCGCTTGGATTTGAGTTCACAAGATGGCTGAAGTTTGTTCACAAGATGGCTGAAGTTTGAATTCAAGTGGAGTTTGAACTTGACTTCAAACTTGAATTCAATTTGAATCAGGCTCTATCTTCTCAAGATGGCGTGTTCCATGGATAAAGAAGTGTAGAAAATCTGATTTTGATGATGATAAGATGGCTGGACTTGAATTCAAAAGATGGTTGAAGTTCGAATTCAAATTGAGTTTGAATTTGAATTCAAACTTGAATTCAATTTGAATTGGTCTTATCCTCTTCTTTCTCTTCAAACATGGCGTGTAGATGGCTAGGATAAGGCTGATAGATTCTTGAAATTTAAGTCTCCAATTGGTTGAGATTTGAATTCAAATCATGGTTGCTTTGAATTTAAACTCAATTGATCATTATCCGTTTGCTTCAAACATGGCCGGCCCCCTTTTGTGGATAATGGAGATGATTTTGATTTCAACTTGATCAAGAGATTCTATCTTGGACACCTTTGAATTTGTCTTAGCGTAGACAAACATTCTCTTCGAATATTCTCTTGAAACATTCTCTTCAACATTCTCTTTAAACATTCTCTTGAAACATTCTCTTGAAACATTCTTTTGAAACATTCTCTTGTACCTAATTTACCTACAAAGCAAATACATAAAACTAAGATCACACGACATAAAATAAAATCCAAAAAAACAAAGAGTGCAGACGTGCATGTGATACATGCTCAAGTTGAAGGTTCAATGAAATGAACCCAAGGAGTCTTAGGTTCATCCTGAACATGCTTGTACAAGAAGGTGGCAACTTGATGACAAAGTTCCCTTGCCCTCCTTCTTGTCATAGGACCTTTGACCTCTTGATGGGGCCCTTGATCCTCATCGGAACCTTGATCCTCATCAAAAGTACATACAAGAACCAAACCCCAAAAATTTTGGTTTAGTAACATACCTGACCTTCCATCCAATATCCATAAGTAACAAGCTCATAACTTATTAAAAATCATAACTTAGGAGATATCAAGCTATAACATCTTAGCCTAAGTAGCGGTGTACCAAGTATTCGACAAACCATTATATGCAACATGCATGAGTATGCATATGGGATGCATCGTGATAAATATGAGGATAAATTCTTTCTTTCTTTCTTTCTTTCTTTCAAAACATCATCGTCAATAAAAACAAGAGAATGTTCAGATCTATTCTATCTGGATCTGAGATGGTCATATTCTTCCCTTCAAATCTATTATTTTCGAATCCGAAAATGGTCATATCTGTTAGGAAATCAACCGAGATCACTGCCAAACGCGCAGCGGAAAACAAAAACTTGATCTCCGATTTGCTACCAAGGATCCATGTTGTTCGTTTAATTCGACAAAAGAAATCAAAAATTACCTCCGTAGATTCGAAATCTGTAGATGGAAGAGGTGCGAAATCACGAACACCCTCTGTCAGTATCCACACGAACGCTTCCGCCCGGAGTGCTAGCTCTTCAAACGGCGCGGCTGAAGAACTCGTTTTTCACAAAAACGATTCTAGGGTTTCTGTTGTTTTCGTGTGTATTTCGTATGTGTCTATGTACGAGATACATAGATATATATACGCATTTATGGATATTAAAAACCGAGTCCTAATCGGTTTCGTTGATGCCAATCAAAATCCATATCAGATATGGATTCTGTCAGGATATTCAAAATCCATATCAGATATGGATTCTCTCATTATTATCTGACAGCATATATATATATCTATATACATATAACCACAAAAACCAAAATAATAATATTAATAATAATAAATATCCAATATTAATATTATTAATATTAAAACGATAATAATAATAATAATAATAATAATAATAATAATAATAATAATAATAATAATAATAATAATTAATATCCAATATTAATATTATTAATATTATTAATCTCAGCCTTACGCATTCTTGTGTGTGACCCGATAGGCCCATATTAATTGGCAGTTGATTAAATCTCTATTAAACCAACAAGTCGTAATTGGCCTCTAGCAAGGCATTACAACTACCCAATTAATACGAGTAAAGTCCAACTAGCCTAATAATAGTACATGCATTAATCCCTTTGTCACACGATATCTAGTTTGAACATAAGTCATGGTCAGCGTCATACTTATATAGTTCAAACATATGATTACTCGATCTCTAAGTAGACTGATAAAACAAATGATATTGATCACACTATCAATTCATTTGAGCACGGCCATGCATTTCACAGTCTCACTAATCGAGGGGCCCAAAGATATCTCTCTCAAAAGAGGGACAAATTCTATCTTGATTGTTCAATATCCTCTACATAATTTCTATCACATTCAATCATGACCTTTATTATTATCTAGTTACAGATAACGTTTGATCATGTCAAAATATAATAGTCCTTATGTTGGAAACTATGACAATCTCAAGTCAAAGGATTAAAACATGACTATCATGAGATTTACTTATGACGCTAATCCATGTAGCAATCCCATGATGGGTCTATCCAATACACTGTTCTCTAACAAGTATCTATGAGATTGATTCGTATCACCATACACATAATCATCTCATGATTATCAAATCAATACTCATACTGATTATAAATTATTTTATCTCCATAACAATAATGAATCAGGGACATATATCAAAATTGTGTAACATACTAACCAACAATGACGATAATAAAACCTCTTTTATTAATAATAAATGCATAACATAAACATCCAAATCATGGCCTAGGGCACATACACTAACAATATCATCAATCATAGTCATCAGGTCTATTCTTTCTGGGCCTGTACGGTCATATTCATCATAATCAGGTCTATTCTTTCCGGGCCTGTATGGTCATAATCATCATAGTCAGGTCTATTCTCTCCGGACCTGTACGGTCATAATCATCAGATCAATTAACCCCGGATCTGGAACAGGTTAAGCTGGCCAGAAACAAATGGTACCAATGGAAAGCGTTCTTTTCAAAACCAAATCTTTGCTTTTAAAAATTCTTTTTCATCATTCATTATCATAAAATCAGTTTCATGAATCATGTAAGTGACGATGATGCAATGTATGACGTGCACTATGCAATTCGTGACAAAACGCATCGCATACATACATGTACGGTCATGTTCTTTAGGTTGGAATAATTTCCAGAATTATTGTTCCGTTCGCTCGGCCTAGAAACCTCATATTTTAGGCCAATTATCATGATTTCTTGACATAAACATGCATAAGGTGTCTTTACTACTTGCCATAAAAGTTTCATAACGTTTTGAGACATGTAAGACCTTTAAGCTATTAAATTACTAAACAGGGTACTGCTGAATACAGCAGTGCAGCACTCCTCTTATACCTTTCTTTCAAGCCCAATAAGTCTTATTTAATTTGGGCCAAAACCTGGAAAAATACTGCAATTATACTGAGGATTAATGTTCATAAGCCCAAGCTGTTCAAACAGGTCTACACCGCAAGAACGAAGTCTCCCAACTAGTTTCGTAATTCGGCCGAGTTTTGCAGTTTCGTAGTGTTCCCTTAATTTCAGTAGTTTCCCCTTAAAATATTAATTTCAAGATGATTAATTTACATGGACATGCTCATCTTTGTCCTAAGTAATTATCATAAAATTCCCGGAGTAATATAATAACTTTCAAGAGGTCATTTACTCACTTTTCCAAAAACGGTTACATGCTGATTCTGGAGTGGCCAGTTTTACTACAAATTTTTTTTGTGACCAAACTGTAAGTCGTTTTTCGAAAATTCCAACTCACAGACTTAGTAAACACATAAGGCTAGCATCCTACCAAAAATCAGCCCATTTGCATATTTCTAAGGTCCATTTTTGGGCCAATCAATACATCACTTAAATTCTGTCCAGTCCAGTAATTTCAGCTTGACCAGGTTTACTAAAAATTCCATTAAGAACAAACCATAACTTCTTTTACCAAAACTCCAACTCTCATATTTACTACACACATAGGGCTAATGTCATGCCAAAAATTAGCTTAATTGAATACTTCTAAGGTCCCTTTTCAGGTCATACAAAACGTCACATGAATCTGTCCTGTTCCAGTGATTTTTCCCTTTTGTCACTTTTACTTACTACAAGTGTTCCAACTTAAGTTATTCTTCAAAAATAGCTTACTAATCATCAAATACACTTCTTAGCATAAACTTTACAGGTTCTAATACATTCCAAAGATCACCTACAAATCACTTCAAAACAGTTTTGAAGGTTACTCATAGTACACCTTGAATTTGCACATTTTGTACATAATAAAGTCGATTCATGGCACAACTAGTTTGTATGCCCCATACCCCCAAAACAGCCCGTTTCATTCACATGCAAGGGCTTAAATTTCATTTCCATAATGAACATATTACACCTAAGTCATAGAGCATACAACTTATGTGCATCCTTTACCCCGCAAGTCACAATCTTTCACAAGAACAATATTTACCCCAAACTTTTCATCCAACCATCCCCCTTACATATTAAAGAAGAGAGCTTTGCCACATTCATCTTAGACTAGCATCATATTCATATTCAAAAGGACAAAGAATCCATCTTTGAAGGAATCTCATACATGCAAGCCACTTTTCCTAAGGAATCCAAAATTTTCATACTTCAAGCTTAACATTTTCATCTAAGATTAAATCTTAGTAATAGCTAGACATTCAAGCATATACTTTCACACACAAGCCAAGAATATTTATAGTGTATTTGCATTTTCAAGCTCAAACCTTTCCTTAGCTTGGAACTTGGATAAAATAAAGTGAAGTCTCCCTCCTCTTCAACATATACCCCACGGTTTTGGAGGAGGAAAAAGAACAAATGTTAGTTATTATCTTAAGTGAAAGATAGAACTAAATGGGGGTTAGATTGGCTTACTAAGATGAAGCTTGAATAGTGTTCAAACCTCTAAGAAGCTAGTATCACTTAAGAGCTTGAAAGCTTGAATCTAGTGACCATGGGGGTCACGGTTTTTGAGCAAGAAAGAGTAACAATGTGAGCTTCACTCATTGAAAGATATAAAATTCTCTTACGGAGTTTAGAGTGCACTTACCTAGAGGATTCTTGAGGCTTGAAGGTGAAAAGGATCTTGGACTTCTTGACTCAAGTTAGCCGTGTACCTTAAGGGAAAAAAGAGAGGGAAGTCTCTTGCTCCTTGTGAATTCTTGAGGGTTGAGATTAAGAGTATTCTAGAGTTTCTTGGAGAGAAATTTTCTTCACTAGGCTAAGTGGTTTAGCCGTTGGGGAGCAAGAGTGATGAGGATCAAGGGTCCGATGAGGATCAAGGGCCCCATCTAGAGGTCAAGGGTCCTATGACAAGAAGGAGGGCAAGAGAACTTTGTCATCAAGTTGCCACCTTCTTGTATAAGCATGTTCAAGATGAACCTAAGATTCCTTGGGTTCATTTCATTGAACCTTCACCTTGAGTGTAAACGTGTGTGTGCTGACGTGTGCGTGCATTCTTTATCTTGAATTTCATCTTGTTTTCTTGTGATCTTTGTTTTATGTGTTTGCTTTGTAGGAAGATTAGGTACATGGAAGATCCAAATAAAATGAAGGCCCTAAAATAAGGAAGATAGCCGTGTGTTACAAAAAAGGAGACCAAAGGAATGTTATCTTGAAGAGAATGTTTGTCTCCACCAAGACAAACTCAAAGGTGTCCAAGATAGAATCTCTTGATCAAATTGAAATCAAAACATCTCCATTTACCCACAAGGGGGCCGGCCATTCTTGCAAGAAAAAGGATGATGATCAATTGAATTTAAATTCAAAGCCAAACTTGAATTTAAATTCAATCTTGATTTGAATTCATGTTTCAACCAGATTGGGCCTTAAAATTCAAGATGAACTCAGCCATAATAAGCATCCATCCACACGCCATTTTGGAGAGAAAAGAAGGAGATAGATCACAATTCAAATTGAATCCAAGTTTGAAGTCAAATTCAAACTTAATTTGAATTCAAACTTCAACCATCATTTGAATTCAATCCCAGCCATCTTATCATTATCAAATCAGGTTTTCTACTCCTCATTTATTCAAGGAACACGGCTGGAAGAAGGTGGGAAGGATAAACCAACAACCAATTCAAAGTACACTCAAGTTCAAACTCAACTTGAATTCAAACTTCACCCAACTTTTGAATTCAAGTTCAAGCATATCCTACTCATCAAATCAGCTTCTCCAAGACTCCATTTTGGCCCTCATACACGGCCGAACATAGAAGAGAAGACATCTTGCAAGCAATTCAAATTTTAGCTAGGATTTGTTTTACTTTTGAATTCAAATAGTTTTCAAGTTTCAAACATTATTAGCTAGCTTATTTTGAAATAAATTCTGGTCATTTGAAGGCTGATAGGCGTGGGTTAAGGCCTATAAATAGACCCCTTTGGCTGATTGTAAACACCACCTTTTGATGAATAACAATTCTTGATATTTCTTTCACTTTGTGTGAGACTTTGTTTTCTTGGTTTTGCATTAAAAACCTAGGTTAAGATCCTTCAAGGTTGAGCATTTTGAAGGTGTTGCCATTGCTTAAAGGTGCCGTCCAGGAGGGTCTTATTGGTTTGCCTGATCAACGACCATCTTGAAGTGTTGGTCTTGCTCGTTTTAATCCACACGTTTTTTTTATTCACTAAGGAAGCAAGGGGAAGTCTTTTTCCTTGTACCTAACCCTTTGTGAAGGATGTTTGGAAGGTGGAATTGTTGGAGCCCACGAGTTGCACGCATCAAATTGGTATCAGAGCCCAGGTTACTCTATTCCATCATCTATCATTTCCTTTTCGTGTGAGTCTAGTCATTTCAATTTCAGTTGAGTCCTTCTTCTACCCCTCACTCTACACGCCATTGTCTTGCATTTCATACAAAAAAAAAACAAACGTCCAATTCATTTGCTTTGAGTCCTTGCACGTTGCTGCATTTTGCTTTTCATCATTCAAGTGTCATTTCCTTTATTTCCTTTTCGCATCACAATCTGATTTTGAGTCGTTCAAACTTGAACAAATTAGAGTTTGTTGCATTTTAGGTCATATTCAGCCTTCTTTTAAATATTCCAACCATCAGCCTATAAGCTACCTCGGTTTCAAATCATCTTGTTGCTACCGAAGCTATTAGTTGGTGATGATTGTATGCATCTTGTGATTCGCATTGTGATTGATTTCATGCTTTAAATCTAGTAGTCCTTCCTGTGCTTGTCTTCACAACCCATTTGCAACACCAAACAAACCCTAAAACCAGCCACACCCCACGGCTAACCAGCCCCACCCCAACCCAACCCTAAAACTCACCAACCTGATCCCAAACAACCCTATTTACACCCCCAACAAAAAGCCCCAAACCCATTTTACCAAACACAATCAGAATATAAAAACCCCAATTCGTCCAAATAAACCCTAACCCTAGAATTTGAATTTTGTTCAAATTCTGTCTTAAACCAACCAATATCCAAATTGACCACACCAATCATCAATTACCAACCCAAATAGTCAATTTACAACGCCCATTCCGCAAATTCCCAAAACGTTCAAAAAAACCCTAAATCAAAAACCCTAACCCTAACCATATTCGGCCTTACCCCAATTTCCCTCACTTTCCAAGGTTATTTTTGTTGCAAGTCCAAGTTACAAATTTCATTTTAAATACATTGCACTATTCTGTCCAGAAACGCAAGTGCTAAGTGCAAAACGCGTGAAATTTCAATCCTGCCCTTAGTAAAAAAAAAGAGAGAATCTGAACCTTGCTCAATTGAAATAGCAAGGAAGAAAAAAGACAAAAGAACAAGAGAAAAGAAAAAAGGGCAAAACATTTGTGCATTGCGTGGAAACTTTTTGGTACGATTTGTAAACCTTGGATACCATATTTCCTTTTACCCCACATTGCCGTCCCCTATATACCCTATTCTCCATCTCCTGATCTTCTTGAACCAATCACACATTTGATTGCTCGATTGTTGCATGACTTGAACCATTTTGTGGATAGTAAGTGCATAGAATCAAAATTAACTAAAGATTGCCCACGGCAACCTTAGTTTATCTTTGGTTCAGCCTTATACATCAACTTTGGTTGCTTATTTTCTTTGAATCTTAGTAGAAAGTTCAAGTTTGTGTTCATTTAAATTGATCCTACTTTGATACTAATTGGAGCAACTTGAACACAAAAAGGAAGAAATAAGTGGAGAACATTGTGATTTGAAGAAGCCTTGGCAATATACTTCCTTATTGATCACTTTGAGCCTTCTTAACTTCAGGTTATCCAAGAACCAAAGTGGTAAGAGAGTGGAAAGAATAGAAAGCGGAGTGTTCATAGCTTAATTTTTTTTACTAATCCCTTAATGTTTGCTTGTCTTTGTGTTAGTTTGCTTCTTTTCTTCTCTTTTCGTTTTTAATTGATCACTTTAGGTAAAACATGAATAGCAGCACCCACTACGCATCTAGCAAGTCAAAAGAGGCCGAAACTGTTGACAACACGCAACAACAAATGCTGGAGATGCTTAAGAAACTCATGCATGACAATGAGGTAATTAAGCATCGCTTGGAAGACGTGGAGCGAAGCTACAAAACGAGTGATGGCCAAGGGACAAGCAGGGCCGTTCCCCTACCACAACCTAGGCGCCACCCACCAGAGGAAGTTGAAGATGACAACCTTAGACCATCACACATCGAGACACGAAGGTTTGTTCCTCCTACACAACCAAGAAGGTACGTCCCACGAAGGTACAATGATGATTACATTCCATATGAGCATGATGAGTATGACTTTGATGACCACCCTCCTCGTGGTTACCAAAGACGCCAAAATCCCCTTTTCCCGCAAGATGACGATTTTCTCAAAACCAAAATAAATATTCCCACGTTTTATGGTAAAAGTAATGCGGAGGAATATTTAGAATCTCTCTCCACTTTCTCTCTCTAAACATACTCTCTCTCCAGAAAGTGAGAAAAACGCTTCAAAAATCCTAAACTACACGGTGGAGAAGCTGCAAACCACCGCAAATGTGTTGACGGTGGATAGAGGAAGTCAGTTTACGCATAATGGGGGAGTGGGCATACCAGCAAGCGAGACGAGTTGGGCGAGGAGACTGGCGAATTCGGTGAAATCTCCCAGCTCAAAGGTGAGAAGCCTAAGTTTTCAGCCTCTGGAGAAGATCGAAGGAAAATGTAGGCCTAAAGTATTGAGTCTGATGTAGCGAGGTATGTGGAAAAGTGGAGGTTCTCTACAATTGGATATATCAGGAGGTTGAATCCATCATATACTGCGATGAAGAGCTTTGTAGATATGCAGTGGAATTCTAAGGGGTTGATTGAGGTGCAGCGACTGCATGCGGGTATGTTCGTCCTTCGATTCCAGAGCAAAGAAAGTTTGAGGCAGGCAGTAGAAAAAAAAAAGCCCCCCCCCCCCAAATTTTGGAAATAAAATGTTCCTCTTAAAACGTTGGAAAGGGGGGAAAACAATGCAGAAGGCAGAGGCCAGTACTGTACCAATTTGTGTGCGTCTACCAGGGTTGGGGGTCTAATACTATGATGCAGAAGCTTTAGAGAAGATAACTAGTGCAATTGGAAATCCCTTGTATGCAGATCAGTGGACAATGGAGCAGGGAAGGCTGGCTTTTGAAAGAGCGTGTGTGGAAGTTATAGCTGGGGTACTCTTACCAGAAATCATTGAATTCATAAATGAACGTGATGAAGTTGTTGAGCAGGTTGTTCAAGTTGAGTGGATCCCGGCCCAATGCAGTGAATGTAAGTTGTTTGGACATGTCATCTATAATTGTCCAAGACGTGTTCGTGAAAAAGGCCAGTAGAAGAAACTGGAATATAAAGCCACGAGGCGTAATTTTCTCATGGGGAAAAATAATAGCGTTGTTCCTGGGCGGTACAAAGGGAAGGAAGTAGTGGTGGAAGAAATGGACGGGACAAGTGAGCCTGGGAAACTTAGGCCTGTTGTGCTTGATTACACACAGGCAGCTGTAGCCGCTCTTGCTACATCAGGATGTCCAAATGAAGTTACTGGGAAGAGGGAGTTAGTGAGCCATTGGGGATGGAGGTTCCATATGAATTGCCAGTCCTCACACCTGTTGGGAAGGGTAGGTGGCAGTTGGTGGTTGGAAGGCTTCGTATGGACCTTGACACCCCTGAGCTGCAGTAGAATACTGCAGTGGTGAGGGCTCACTCAAAGTAAAGGGTACTAAAGCTGTGATTGATATAGTGGGTGAGCGTGAATATGGGAAGGATTATGCCGAGAAGTTCAGCAATATTACGGATAACTTTGAATCTGAATCTTAGGAAGATATCGAAGAAAAAGATCAAATATATAAGGATGAAGCACTCATACAGATGCAATAGATCTTGGACAAGAACAAAAAGAAAGGAGGAGTGCAGAAAAAAGAAGGGGAGGAAGACTAAGAGGCACTACAATAATTTTATATGAAAATCTCTAGTTGGAATATAAGGGGTCTAAATGACCCTATGAATTAGCATGAGGTACGAAATCATATAGATATAATGGGGCTAGTAGAGGTAAAAGTAAGGCTGATTAAGGTGGAGAAGGTAGCAAGAAGTACATTTCCACGGTGGCAGGTTGTTCATAACACAGCAAACGGAGTGGTACTGAGGATTTGGTGTGGATGGAACCCTGCTAAGTTCTAAGGGACAGTGGTGGCCGATGACAGTCAGTGTCTCACCCTGGAGATGATAACCAAAAACACACAACAGTTTGTTCTGTCAGTGGTGCATGGTGAGAACAAGAAGGAAGATGGAGCCTTGCTATGGGATCATATAAAGAAGTTAAGCTAGAAGTATTCAAAGAAGCCTTGGGTGCTAATGGGAGATTTTAATTATAATCTTGAATAGTGAGGAAAGACTGCGTGGTAGGACTATGGACTAACATGTTGTGAGAGATTTTCAAGAGTGCTTAGAAGCTGCAGATATCCTTGATGTTCCAGCAAGTGGGGTGGCCTACACATTGAGCAATAGACGTGATGGTGAAGAAAGAATTTACTCTAGGATTGATAGGGTACTTGTATCCGAAGCATGGAAGATCGAGTTCAAATACTTTCAACTTGATTTCCTGAGTTGTCTGCGTCTGATCATGCCCCAGCTGTCTTATCTGTGGCAGATAATAGAGGTAGACATAAACCATTTTGTTTAAGCCAGACCTTGATGAAATGCAAGGATTTTAAAGAGTGAGAGAGTTTTGGCAAGAGGAGGTGGAGGGGAACCCTAACCCGTTGAAGAGGTTAAAGGAAAAATTGAAGAAACTGAAGACGTCGTTAACGAAGTTGAGCAATAAACAATTGAGTAATATTTCCAAGCGAACTGAATATGCAAGGCAGGTACTCGTTGAAACACAGAAGGAGCTTATGCGTAGGCCCCAGGATGCTATGCTCCAACTGAAAAAGAAACGAACTGAAGAAACAAAATAGGAAAATCTATGAAAGCATGGGTGTTTATCCACAAGACAAGTTCGGATACTTCTTTCTGCTTAAAACTTACTTTTTTTCTCCTAGCTATGCTAAAATGTTTCTCTTCCTATATATTTACATATGGATAATTATGCAGCTTTCTGTGGGAATCGCTTACATATGGATAATTATGCAGCTTTCTGTGGGAATCGCTTACTGAAAGGGAACATTTGAATTTTTACAGTAGGCTTAAGAACCTCAGAAGTCAAGACTTAAGTAAGTTCACACACTCTTCTAGAATTAAGTTTTTTCTGCCTTTGCACGTTATCCTCATTTACTTCGAAGCAAAAATATTTCAGCTGTTTGCTTCATTCTTATATTTCAAATTTGTCAGTCATGGTGGTCATGAATAATTCCACAGGTTCAGTTAGAAGAAGTCTGGAAAGCTTATGTAATGGTTAATGGTTAATGCCCATCAAATTAGCAGCTAAAGAGTAGTGCAATTACTTCAGGTTTCCAATTTTGAAACATGGTTGGTTGAGAGACCAAATATGTGGCAATCAGTAAATAGGACACACTTTCCAAATGTTTTGAGTGCAAGTGCCATGTTAATTTTTTGTCCTTACCGACTAGTTGTAAATCAACATTGACTCAAGTACTAAACCATGGACACTATTGTTTGTGCAAAGGAAACTCAGTCAACCAATTTAGTGTTTCAGGACCAAGTTTCACGAATTCACCCTTTTGATCATAGAAGAGAACATTAGGGAAGATATTCCAAATTTGTCATGCTGACTAACTAGCCTTCTTATTCTTTGTTATTATAGGCAGTTGAATATTCACTTAGTAGTGTTAAGTTGCTTCAAGATGCTGACAAAAGAGCTGGACAATACAGGAGTGGAATGAAAAGGCGTCTAAGTGTGGCAATATCCTTGATTGGGGACCCCAAAGTACATCCTTGTAAATCCATTTAAGATATTCCTTGAAGATTGTTTTGAAGATTTTGTTTTCTTGACGATGTCCAGCTTCTAAAGATATGCTAGATGTTGTGCAAAATGCAAAGCAAGATAGAGCTATTATTTTGATCAGTATGGAATCTCGCATCCCATATACCATGATTATGCAGGAATTAATAAGATAAAACATCAACTTTTGGTTGAATCTGAAGTTAAGGATCTTGGGAGTTTAAGATAATTTTTAGGTATGGAAGTAGCTAGAACTAAAGACAGCATGTGTATTTCTCAGAGAAAATATATCTTAGACTTGTTACATGAAACAGGGATGTTAGGTTGTAAGCCTGCCATAACTCCTATGGAACCCGGATATAAACCACCAAAACACTGGGATAATACTCCTACAGATAATATTAGATACCAACAGTTAGTGGGCAAACTTATTTATTTATCTCAAACACGGCCCGAAATTTGTTATGCTGTTAGTTTTGTTTCACAATTTATACATAATCCAACTACTGAACATCTTAAAGTAACCTTAAGGATTTTAAGATATTTGAAAGCAGCTCCCGGACAGGGACTATCATTTATTAAGAATTATGATCGACATATTCTTATTTACACTGATGCAGATTGGGCCGGATCTAAAATGGATATGCGCTCTACTATAGGGTATGGTACATTCTTGTGGGTTAACTTAATAACTTGGGGAAGCAAAAAGCAAGCTGTGGTATCAAGAAGTAGTGATGAAGCAGAACTAAGGGCATTGGCACTCGGACTATGTGAAGGATTGTGGATAAAGAGGGTACTTGAAGAACTACACCAAGAAGATGTTATGCGTATCCGTATTTTCTGTGATAATATTTCTTCCATAAATATGGCCAAAAATCCTATCCAACATGACAAATCTAAACATGTGGAGGTTGATAGACACTTTATTCGGGAAAAGATTGAAAGCAACACCATCAAACTAGAACATATTTCTACCACCAGTCAAGTGGCAGATATCTTCACCAAACCCGTGCCTACACGAACTTTCCATACTCATGTTATCAAGCTTGGTTGTATAAATATATACACCAAGCTTGAGAGAGAGTGTTGAAATATATAGGTTGTAATATGTTTGTATTTAGATTGTAATATGGTTGTGTATTAAGATGTATGTATATAGTATACAGTAGACAGTATGTACAGGAGTGTATATAGTTGATTAATGGATAGGAATAAAAAGGAGATACAAGGCCACACTACCAAGAGGTTACAACGGTAACCTCTCCTTCTCTCTGAATAAAAGAGAAAAACCGGTATAGACAAATTCATACTGAAATAATATAATTTCAGTTTCTGACTTCTTTCTCTCTCTTTTTTCTACGCGCTTCAGTATCTCTTGAATTTGTTCATATACCCCTCAACAGAATGGGATTGCTGAACGTAAGAATAGACATTTATTAGAAGTAGCATATGAGCAATCATGTTTTCTATGAACGTTCCAAAAATTTTTTGGGGAAAGGCTATACTTACGACAACATATCTCATTAATAGAATGCCTTCTCGGGTATTCTCTTTTAGAACTCCAAAAGAACTATTAATAGACAGTTTCCCAAACATCAAGTTGATGTCAGTACTGTTGTTTAAACTATTTGGTTTTGTTGTGTATGTTTATATTCAACCAGGCATGCGTACCAAACTAATACACAGATGTATCTTCTTTGGTTATTCGAGTACACAAAAAGGGTATAAATGTTATTGTCCATTAACCAAGAAGATATTTGTTTCTATGGATGTGTTTTTTGATGAACAGAATGCTTTTTATTCCTCTGACGGATTAGTTAAATGGACAGGTGATTATTATGATAAATATTGTAGTATACTTGATGTAACTTGTGATTCTAGTAATACTAGGGAGATGATGAACCCAGTACCAGTCAATATTACCCAATCCCGAGGACAATACTGAGGAGGTAAATCTGGAATTGGACAATAGGAATGAAGAGGGGTAGAGCACCAATTACTCATGTATATACCAGGCAAAACACTATACCTCCACCTAGTCTGTCAGGTCCTACATCTGAGCAGACCTTAGAAGATTTACCTATAGCCCTTCGGAAGGGAGTGAGAGAGTGCATCAAGCATCCATTGTATAATTTTCTAGCCTATAAACGGATAAACTCACCACTTAATGCCTTTATTAGTACATTAGATAGTCAACAGATCCCAAACATAATAGAAGAGGCATTAAGAAATCCTAGGTGGAAAGAAGCTGTAAGTGATGAAATGAAGACCTTGATAAAAAATGATACATGGGACTTAGTGGCATATGAACCCGAAATGAAACTGTTTGGATGTAAATGGGTGTTCTCAGTAAAATACAACACTAATGGAACCATAAATCGATATAAAGCAAGATTAGTGGCAAAAAGTTTCACTCAAACTTATGGGATTGACTACATGGAAACTTTTGAGCCAGTGGCAAAACTAAATACAGTGAAAGTTATTTTTTCATTAGCTGTTAATCGAGATTGGTGATTACTACAGTTAGATGTTAAGAACGCATTCTTAAAATGTGACTTGCAAGAATTAGTTTACATGAATATTCCTCCGGTTTTGAAATAGATAAGAATAATGGTACGGTTTGTAAATTAAAGAAATCCCTGTATGGCTTGAAATGGTCTCCAAGAGCATGGTTTAAACGTTTCACTATTGTGGTCCTGAGCCTCGGCTTTAAACAAACACACTGTAATCATGCTTTATTTGTGCGTTTGTTTCCCAATTTATGCATGATCCTACTAATGAGCATCTAAAGGTTGCTTTGAGAATTCTTAGGTACCTCAAATCTGCTCCAGGGTAAGGTCTATCATTCAAGAAATAATCGGACCAAAAGGTCCTGGTGTACACGGACGCAGATTGGACTGGCTCTAAACCTGATATGCGCTCAACTACTGGTTATGACACATTTGCATGGGGAAATTTGGTGGCATGGAGAAGCATGAAACAGGCCGTGGTTTCGTGGAGTAGTGGAGAGGCCGAGTTACCAAACACTAGCATTAGGAATTTGCAAAGGATTATGGTAAAAAGGATATTTGGAAGAACTGCGAATGGAGGTTAAATTGCCAGTTACGGTTTATAGTGATAATGTATCTGCTATTAGTATGACGGAAAATCCTACCCAACATGATAAGTCCAAAC
The DNA here is from genome assembly GCA_036186865.1 of Eustoma russellianum. NCBI lineage: Eukaryota > Viridiplantae > Streptophyta > Magnoliopsida > Gentianales > Gentianaceae > Eustoma > Eustoma russellianum. Next base: position 10,496,404 of record AP025074.1, on the reverse strand, counting down.
ATGTTGAGATAGAATCAGCACTTCATACGGGAGAAGATTGAAGACAAGATTATCAACCTAGAGCATACACCTTCTACTCACCAAGTTGCAGACATTTTTACAAAGCTAGTATCTATACATACATTTCTATCACTTATTGTCAATCTTGGTTGTACAAACACACTAAGCTTGAGGGAGAGTGTAGAAATACATAGAATGATGTGTAAATATATTATAGATGATTAAATATAGAATGTAGTAGAATTAGTGGTCCACAGGCTAAAGGTTACCGTTGGGTTACCGTTGCCCCTTCCCTTCATACTTTTTTCTCTCCCTATTGTAAACAAATAGGACATCAGAGGGTTGTAAATAAAGTGTGTTGGAATCATTTGATTTCAAACTTTTCCTCTTGTCAATATTCTTCTTCTAACAAGCACACTGATTTAATTTCTGCATCAATGTTAATTTCCATAATAGAAGTGTATTTTTAGTTTACTGTTTTTTAAAATTTGTACAGACAAGTTACCGTTAATTTGTCTAGATGGAATTAGCCGTTGGCTAATATTGTATAAATAGGGAGTGATGTAGACATTTTGAAGCAATCTGAAATTATTGATTTCAGTCCAACATTGGACTTATGATGTATAATCTTTCTGCTGCTAGAATCTTAAACTTCTCTGTTATATGAATTTCTATATGGTATCAGAGTTTGAGAAAGAAAAAACTTGCTGAGAGTTTTTTTGAGGAAAATTACATTTAGACCCCTTATGGTTTGGCTTAATTCCAAAAACCTCCCCTCTCGTTTGGAATTATACATTTACCTCCCTTATGTTTTGGGTTAAAAATGCATCGGCCAATTTCTGTCAAAACCACATGGGGTAAACATGCCGGAAATTAGCCAGTGCCTTTTTAACCCAAACCATAAGGGAGGTAAATGTATAATTCCAAACGAGAGGAGAAGTTTTTAGAATTAAGCCAAACCACAGGGGGTCAAAGTGTACTTTTTCCTATTTTCTTCACGAAGACATATATATATTTTTTTTTGATAAATGGGCATAGCCCCCGAATTTTATTAAATTTAAACCTCACTTTTGGTGGATGAAAACCATATTACAAAGCAAATCACGACATAACAATAAATAACAACTGTGTGGCCTATAATCTATTGCTATAGTCAAAAAGGGGGCGTGTTGTTCAGACTGAATATGATATGCCTCATTAAAACCTTGGCAGACAAAATCACCCTGTGGATAAAATCCTGCACGAAGGAAAAAGAGTACATATTTATCCAGTCTGAAGCTTTAAAATGAAATCGAAAAATCATTATCCTCCAACGATCACTTATGGAATCCAAGTTGTTGCTGGTTGTAATGAGCAGTATCCTCCAACGTTCCAAAATCCAGCATGCATGAAAATGAGAGTGGTAGTTAGTCCAAGAGCTTATCAAATGTTGAAAGAGTAAATCCAAAGAGACAAGGAAATGTAAAGGAGCATACCCAACCTGCCTACATATTATAATGTAGGCAGGAACATAGAATCGAAGCATTTGTGTCAAAACCGTAAGTATGGGGTGTGCAAGTCTGTGCTGTAACATCCTCGAGCTATCGGTGGGAGCCTGTTTTGATGCTTGTATTCTAACAAAGATGTGACCGTCAAGCCCATTGAAGCAAGATGATGTGCCACCGAATTTGTCTCACGTGGGGTATATTTCCAAGTTGATCGCGTGAGATGTAAAAACATGCGCAACCAATCAAGATCTACTCGCATTACTCCCATGACCGAATGTCCCTTATCTAGCATATTTATTAACTCCAAACAATCTGTCTCCAAGATGAAGCCATGATATCTTGTAGCATAAAAAATCGTAACATACAGCGCCGCTTGAAGCTCAGCATGTAAAGGGGATAGACATGGCAACGGAAAAGAAATCGCTGAGAGCAGTCTCCCTTGTGAATCTCGTACAATTGCTCCAGCTGCAGCGGATTGTCTCCCAGCAGCTGCATCAACATTTATTTTCTGTCTTCCTGGTGGTGGCGTCAGCCATCTAACCACTTTGGCTCTTGCAGTCCGAATTGTTGGTGAAAGATGTGCACTAATTAACGAGGGAATGGAAGCAGCATATTTCTTCCCAGAAGCCGCTGCACACCACGTGTATATATCCATGTGAATCCTTTCCTCTAGCCGCTGATGGTTGAAAGTTTCATCTCCAATTGTTATTGCAGTATATTCTTTCCATATATTCCAACAAATGAGATGTGTAATAACCACCTTTAAATTTCCCAACATTATTCTGTTGGAGGACTTGAGCCACCAACTCATTAAATAAGATCTCATTAACGGACTAAAACGCATGCATAGGAGCAGACGACAAAGATAGTCCCAACTAACTCTGTCAAACGCCTTCGCCATGTCCAATTTTATGATTATGCGACCTCCTCGTTTGGACTTGTTCAGGATGTGCACCATTTCCTTCGCTAAAAGTACTTGGTCAGATACACCACGACCTGGCATAAAACATGCTTGTTCTCTTGATATCAATTTCGGTAAAACCTGTCCCATACGTGTCGATATAACTCAAGTAACAACTTTTGACACAAAATTAGTCAGGCTAATTGGGCGAAAGTCAGCATAAGTCGTCGGATTGTTTATCCTGGGGATTAAGGTAATCATCGATGCTTCCATAGCTTGCGGAACTTTTACACCTATGAAAAACTCCTGGACTGCTTTGAGTACATCTAAGCATACAATATCCCAACACTGTCGAAAGAATTTTCCATGAAATCCATCCGGACCTGCAACACTAGACGGATCTAGATTCCATACTGCTGCCTTAACTTCAGAAAACTGCGGCATATCTGTTAGCATGTCATTATCTTCATCGGTGATAGTAAGTGGAATAAATTTGAGAATGTCATCATGATTTTCTGTTTGTTCCTCTGCAAAAAGCTTTGTGTAGAATTGTACAGCAGCCCGTTGAATGGCGTCCTCCGTCACACACTCATCACCATCAAGTGAAATTATGCGAGAAATATATTGTTTGCGCCGCCGTGCTTTTACTAATGCATGAAAATAAGAAGAATTTACTTCTCCTTCTTGCAGCCATTTTACCCTAGCATTTTGCTTCCAATATTGACACAGCTGGTTTTGAACTTGTAGTAAGACTGCCTTTGCCTCATGATATTTTGTTCGATTTCCTTCTGTTGGATTATTATCATATTGTGCTTCAGTAGATACCACTCTTGCTTCTGCATCCGATGCTGCATCAAAAATATTACCAAATAGATCCTTGTTCCACCAACGCAGATCCTTCTTAAGAGTGAACAATATTCGATACAAACCGCACATTCCCAAAAATGTTTTTATTCCATGTTTTGATGTCCTTCTTAGCCGAGACAACTTAATGTAGAAACCATGCATGCCCCCGGTTGTGGGATAGGAATTCCATGCATTTGCAACGTAAGCGTGAAAGTCAGGATGAGCGAGCCAAGCATCCAAAAATCGAAAGGGTTGATGACCCGAGGCACGTGTCTTTCCAAAAATTATTAGTAAAGGAGTGTGATCCGAAGAAACACGTGGTAGATGTGTAAGGCGTAAATCATCAAATACATCATGGAAAGGGGAGTTCATGAAGACCCAATCAAGTCGTCGTTTTACCAATCCTAAACCTCGTCCGTCCGTCCATGTATAGCGAGGGCCATGGAATGAAGGGCTCATCAAAGAACAATCCTCAATACAGTCATTAAAATCTTGTAGCATAGATAATGAGGGCTGTGAGCGGCCCATATGATCTTCAAGTGAGCGAAAAGTATTAAAATCACCACATATCAACCAAGGACATTGTATTTGTTGAGAATAAGACCGCATAAACGCCCATAGCTGTCGGCGAAGGAGGACTGTATGACCGGCATACACCATCGAACAAGTAAATACTATGTTCAGAGAAGTATGATTAAACTGCAGATGTAGAATTTGACCATCATCTTGGAAGGACAATAGACGCAAAGCATGGGATTGCCAGTAGACCCATATTTTTCCGGACCCAGAAGCATGAGAATCAGAGAAGCCCAGATCCATGCCATATCTAGTGATGCTATGCAAAGGATGCTTAGGTTCAATTAACGCCAAAAGATATAATTTATGTACACGTACCAGATGATTTAAACGAGCAAAAGAGGTTGTGAGACCTTGAATATTCCATGCCATGATATTCATTGTGAAAGATTAGAGTCACTTCCTTGTGAAGATCTAACCGCACTACGAGTAAGAATTGTTGAAGGAGGCAATGGGGGAAGATCTTTACGAGCCCGACGACGTCGACAAGGGACCACCGGAATAAAACCTCAGCATCCGAAGAGTCTACCATACGAGATATTAAAATGTCGTCAGATGGAGATTGAGGTAGTAAACTGATGCGAGCAACTCGTGGGCTCCAATAATTCCACCTTCCAAACGTCCTTCACAAAGGGTTAGGCACAAGGAAGAAGACTTCCCCCTTGCTTCCTTAGTGATAAAAACGTGTGGATCAAACGAGCAAGACCAACACTTCAAGATGGTCGTTGATCAAGCAAACTAATATGGCCCTCCTGGACGGCACCTTTTAGCAATGGCAACACCTTCAAAATGCTCAACTTTGAATGATCTTAACTTAGGTTTTTAATGCAAAACTAAGAAAACAAAGTCTCACATAAAGTGAAGGAAATATCAAGAATTGTTATTAATCAAAAGTTGGTGTTACAAATCGGCCAAAGGGCCTATTTATAGATGCCTAAGACACTTCAAAATAATCAGATATTATCTAAAAGAAATAGCTAGAAAGACATTTGAATTGAACTTGAATTTGCTAACTATTAGAATTCAAAAATAACTTGAAAAATCCTAGCTAAAATCTGGTTGAAATCCTCCTTTTCCAGCCGTGTGTTTGATCAGAAAATGAGGCATTGTGGAGCTGTTTTGATGACTAGAATAGGGCTGAACTTGAATCCAAAAGTTGGATGAAGTTTGAATTCAAATTGAGTTTGAATTTGAGTGGAGTTTGAATTTGTTTGTTGTTTATCCTCCATCTATCTTCAGCCGTGTTTAACAAGTCTAAGAAAGGTCTTGAAATCTGATTTTGATGATGATAATATGGCTGGAGTTGAATTCAAAAGATGGTTCAAGTTCGGATTCAAATTGAATTTGAATTTGAATTCAAACTTGAATTCAATTTGAATTGAGTTTTATCCTTCCTTTCTGCTTCAAAATGGCGTGTAGGTTGGATGATATGGTAGCTGAATTCCTCTTGAAATTTAAGTATCCAATTGGTTGAAACTTGAATTCAAATCATGGTTGAATTTCAATTCAAGTTTATCCTCGAGTCCAAATTCAAGTAGAGCTTCATCCTTGCATTCAAAGTGGCCGGCCTCTTGGTAGATATTTGGAGATGTTTTTGATTTCAATTTGATCAAGAGATTCCATCTTGGACACATTTGAATTTGTCTTTGTGGAGACAAACATTCTCTTCAAGACAATATTCCTTTTGTCTCCCATTTTTGTAACACACGGCTACAACCTCCTTTCTGGGTCTCCATTTCATTTGGATCTTCCATCTACCTAACTTACCTACAAAGCAAACCATAAAACAAACATCACAAGAAACAAGACAAAAATTCAAAAAACAAAGAAAGCACAC
>AP025074.1:10449704-10485840 GCA_036186865.1 Eustoma russellianum | reverse complement strand
ATAATATTTGATTATTTTGAAGTGTCTTAGGCATCTATAAATAGGCCCTTTGGCCGATTTGTAACACCAACTTTTGATGAATAACAATTCTTGATATTTCCTTCACTTTGTGTGAGACTTTGTTTTCTTGGTTTTGCATTAAAAACCTAAGTTAAGATCCTTCAAAGTTGAGCATTTTGAAGGTGTTGCCATTGCTAAAAGGTGCCGTCCAGGAGGGCCATATTGGTTTGTCTGATCAACGACCATCTTGAAGTGTTGGTCTTGCTCGTTTGATCCACACGTTTTTATCACTAAGGAAGCAAGGAGAAGTCTTCTTCCTTGTGCCTAACCCTTTGTGAAAGACGTTTGGAAGGTGGAATTATTGGAGCCCACGAGTTGCACGCATCAGTTTACTACCTCAATCTCTATCTGATGACATTTTAATATCTCGTATGGCAGACTCTTCGGATGCTGAGGTTTTATTCCGGTGGTCCCTCGTCGACGTCGTTAGGCTCGTAAAGATCTTCCCTTATTGCCTCCTTCAACAATTCTTACTCGTAGTGCGGTTAGATCTTCACAAGGAAGTGACTCTAATCTTTCACAATGATTATCATGGAATGGAATATTCGAGGTCTCACAACCTCTTTTGCTCGTTTAAATCATCTGGTACGTGTACATAAATTACATCTTTTGGCGTTAATTGAACCTAAGCATCCTTTGCATAGCATCACTAGATATGGCATGGATCTGGGCTTCTCTGATTCTCATGCTTCTGGGTCCGGTAAAATATGGGTCTACTGGCAATCCCATGCTTTGCGTCTATTGTCCTTCCAAGATGATGGTCAAATTCTACATCTGCAGTTTAATCATACTTCTCTGAACATAGTATTTACTTGTTCGATGGTGTATGCCGGTCATACAGTCCTCCTTTGCCGACAGCTATGGGCGTTTATGCGGTCTTATTCTCAAAAAATACAATGTCCTTGGTTGATATGTGGTGATTTTAATACTTTTCGCTCACTTGAAGATCATATGGGCCGCTCACATCCCTCATTATCTATGCTACAAGATTTTAATGACTGTATTGAGGATTGTTCTTTGATGTGCCCTTCATTCCATGGCCCTCGCTATACATGGACGGACGGACGAGGTTTAGGATTGGTAAAACGACGACTTGATTGGGTCTTCATGAACTCCCCTTTCCATGATGTATTTGATGATTTACGCCTTACACATCTACCACGTATTTCTTCGGATCACACTCCTTTACTAATAATTTGTGAAAAGACACGTGCCTCGGGTCATCAACCCTTTCGATTTTTGGATGCTTGGCTCGCTCATCCTGACTTTCACGCTTACGTTGCAAATGCATGGAATTCTTATCCCACAACCGGGGGCATGCATGGTTTCTACATTAAGTTGTCTCGGCTAAGAAGGACATCAAAACATGGAATAAAAACATTTTTGGGAATATCTTTAGTCAAGTGAAGCATGCAGAAGAAGCAGTTCGTCGTGCAGAAGACGAGTGGGATCTAAATCCAACGGAAACCAACCGTACGAATTATAATCGAGCGAAAGCGGAATATCTGCAGGCAGCAAAATATGAGTTTCAGTTTTGGAAACAAAAAAGCAAGGATTAGATGGCTCACGGACGGCGATGCCAACAATAAGTATTTCCATTCGGTTGTTAAAGGTCGTCGATCACATTTGGGCATTCAGCAAATATATACATCGGATGGCATTTTATGCGATTCACAGGAATCCATTCAGGATGAGGCAGTTTCTTTCTACACTTCATTATTCGCTAAGGAGCCTACGGGTGACTATGATCTTATTTTGCAACATATCCCGCCCCTCATTACTGAAGACGATAATCTTCATATGACACAAATCCTGCAGGCGACTGAGATTAAGGAGGAGGTCTGGCAACTTGATCCGCACAGTGCTGCAGGGCCAGATGGTTACCATGGAAATTTCTTTCGCTCCTATTGGTCAATAATACAAACGGATGTGGTCATAGCTGTGCAGGAATTTTTCATTGGTATACCACAACCTTCGATCATGGCAGGCGCGCTGCTCACACTCCTCCCTAAAGGGGCATCCCCGCATACATTCTGTGATTTTCGACCAATTTGCTTGACAAACTTTATTAGTAAAGTTTGCACTCGTATCATCGCCACACGCCTGGGTACTCTACTGCCTGCGACTATCGCCCTAGATTGCCAGATTCTCCCATTTGGAAACTTATTTGCCGGACTCATGCATTCTGCGAGGAGAATTGTGAATATGATGGAGCGCTGTTGATTTGGAAACCAGCCCAACTAGGTGAGTTTACACTTGGGTCAGCATATGATTTGTGCCGTATTTCGCGGCCAACGACATTATCAGCACAGTTTATTTGGTATAAGCGTCATCGTCCCGTTATATCGAATTTTCTATGGCGACTATATCATCATGCACTTCCGTTGGAAGATTACATTGGACATTTCTCTGCTTCTCGTCCCACAATATGTCCTTTCTGTAAGCAATCGTCAGCAGCAGGGGATCATCTTTTTCTACATTGCCCTACCGTTACTCCACTCTGGATGTTCTACTCAGCGGTGGTGGGTGGTCCCACTTTGGTAGCACAGCATACTTGGCCTTATTTGTTATCTTGGTTCTTCCGCAACTCTTTATCTATGCTTGTAGGTGTACTACGCATTGTTATTCCTGGCATCATTACATTTGCTGTTTGGCGTGCATATGCCTCACTTATATATGGAGATACATCCTCTTGCTCAATGGCTTCTCTCATGGCAGTTGTGAAATCTGACATTTACTTATGGGCGAAAACAATAGACAAGACCAAGCTAGCTTCTGGTTATAGGACGATACAGGATGATGGTATCCTCCCTCCACTTCGGGGTCCGCAGGATGCAGGTAGTGAGATGGGTTGTACCTCCAACAGGTAGACTAAAGTTGAATACGGATGCAGCAGTGGGAAACTCTTTTGCTGCTGGCGGCGCTATCTTACGGGATAGCAAAGGAGTCTGCATGGACGCCTTATCTTTTCGCTTACCGGCTTGTACACCGCTACATGCTGAGATACAAGCCGCATGCGTTACTATACTTTTTACCTTTTCATCGTAATATTATTCTAGAAACGGATTGTTTACAGGTCCTGCACAAGATTGCCCAACAAACACACATGACGAACCAGTTTCACTGCCGTTTGTTGCGATCGCTAATCACGAATTCCGGCATCATGGTTCATCATATATTTCGTGAGGCCAACATGGCAGCACACTACTTGGCACAACATGGGTTAGCTCATCCTACAACAGCTTCTTTTACTGCCCTCACGTTACCTTCTCTGGTTCGCAGCTGTATCACGCTTGATGTCAATAAAGTCGTCAAAACAGTGGCACGAATCATCCATGTCCCAAGGATCAAAATGTAGGAAGTAACTGTAATTCCAAATTTAAAAGCTATTAGGCAAGACAATATTAGATGTCAACTAGAACGTATCAATGCTTCTTGAATAGAGATGAAACTTGAAGTCGTCTTTGTTCTTGAAAAGAGAGAACTGAGAAGAAAAGCCGATAGTATAAGCGAATTCATATGTATCTAATAAAAAAGGATTTGAACAATGATGGGATTCAACCTGAAATAAGGTAATCATGCAAAAGCGCTATATCAGGCAGCAAAACTCGGAGACAAAACTGCAATTAAATAAAATACTACTCGAGAGTGATCCTAGGCCGATGACCAAAAATGTATAGATTGATCTTATGATGAAAAGGCACAAGTACATAATCACCCAATACGGTTCATCGCCAAGGCTATGCATTTTCATCTCATGTTGCTTCTCATATACCAAGGATGACAGGTGTACCCTATTAAAATTTAAAATTTGATCAAACAGATGAAGTAAACTATTTAACACTACAACAATCTACTGTCTGGTATTTCATCTAAGATTTTCTCTATTCCAAAAATTGAGTGCGTATATTTTGGTCTAAGAAGAATTTCAGAGAATCTGAAATGTGTACTCCGCAAGGAAAAGAACCAGGGTCCAAAATAGCTTAAGTTGTTTGTTTTCATGATCTTATTTATTGTTAGTCGCATAACAAAAAAGAACATAAATGGGATTTTGAAAGTTTGTCAGCCTAATCTTAAGACTAAACAAGTTGAACCATGTATACCAAACCAAGATATGTGGAATATCAACCAAAATTGTTGGTTCGAATCAAGTTATAAGGTAATCAGATTTTAAACATTTCTTAGATGTTGATCATCATCTTTTACCTGCTTTAAAAATTTATTAAGGATTCAAAACCAATTGGCTATGAAGATATATTTGACAATAAGTGACACCCCTGCTTATCAATCATTGTCCATTCATTTTGAGATGCCTGTCCAGAGTATTCTAATGCCCAAACAAGAATATGTTGTTAAATAACACAACCACCCAGCTTATTGAGTAAAAGATGTGTTTCTTAAGGCACCTAATTTGATAATAAATATGTGCGCCCAAATCTTACCATCATTTATGAAGATCTACGTGTGGTGGCCAAAAAGAGGCTACAAGTCGGAGTACCTCAGAAAAGGAAACAATTTATTTGCATCATAAGTTTTTAGTTAAAATGAAATCAAATACATGTTCTGGTTATCAAATTCAATCCAACAGCCTGTCCATGACCTACATCCTTTGTCACACCATGTTGTGTTCATTTGTGTGCCTATACCAATGTTGTTTGGGTAAGGACATGCATCAGAGAGGATTTTAAGAGATATATACCATATTAGTAGTCAAATATTTTCATGCATTCAAGGGTTCATGGACCACTTGTGGACCACTTGATTAGTTGGTAGATGGATTTAAGATGGAAACTCATAGTTTAAGAGAGAAAAGAACTCGTACTCAGCATAGATCCTGTATTTGAAAAGCCTTTTTAGATGTTTTAACATATACTTGAATTCAAAAATAAATAAATATATAAACAAGAAAATGTCATGAGGTGTGGAAGATGATCACATCAAATTTTCTCTCAAAAATGCTCCCGAGGATGGCATGTCAACTGCAAGAATAACCAAGAACAGCAAGCAAGCCTTGATGCAATAGGTGGAAAAGTAAGCATCAGGAACTACGATAACTCATAATAGTCACTCATTCAAATGTTAGAAAAGCTCTTCATCAGTTCTACCAACCAACTCTTAGGGAGTAGCAATATCAATCCTAGAATTTCATAGATTAATTGGTTGTAACTTTTGAAAGGCGTCTGATGGAATTCTCATGCTAGTAGTTGTAGCTGTTATATATCAGTTGCTTTTGGAACGACAAAAGTGCACGAATACTTACAGAAAACAGCTGTAGGAAAACCCACGGGAAGAAAAAAGTAGCTGAACGAGAAACCAAATCATTGCAGAATATGTGTTCAGGTACTCCCATCTCTCCGACATACTCAAATATCATTGCCATGAAAGCCCACGTACAAATTGGAGATAAGCATTCCAAAACTGTGGTCATGGAATTTAGGAACAACATATCAATTAAACACGTATAAACACAAATAAAACATGTATCAGCTTGTGGTCCCACCTAATTTTATTGGTGACTTATAATTCTTTACTACCACACGGTTGACCACCATAAGTAACCTGAAATAATCATCCAATCACGTTGACATTGTTGCTGGAGAAGTTATCTGCTAACACTGAATCTTTCACTAAACTAAATAAGTCAAATTATAGTACTTCATTTATTGAGTTACCATGCTTAAAACACCTGGAACATGTGCACTCCTGCTCCCATAGGCCATAGCTAGAGCTGTAACACACATGGGGATTGAATTTTGTTGCGTTTGAGTCTAAAAGATCATATGCTGGAAAAGAAAATAGAATTAAAGAAAAGAAAAGTAAAGATGAATAAGAATGTACACAAATTTGGCAAACACAAGAATAAAGCAAATTATAGTACTTCATTTATTGAGTTACCATGCTTAGAACACCTGGAACATGTGCACTCCTGCTCCCATAGGCCATAGCTAGAGCTGTAACACACATGGGGATTGAATTTTGTCGCATTTGAGTCTAAAAGATCATATGCTGGAAAAGAAAATAGAATTAAAGAAAAGAAGAGTAAAGATGAATAAGAATGTACACAAATTTGGCAAACACAAGAATAAAGCAAATTACAGTACTTCATTTATTGAGTTACCATGCTTAAAACACCTGGAACATGTGCACTCCTGCTCCCGTAGGCCATAGCTAGAGCTGTAACAACATGGGGATTGAATTTTGTCGCGTTTGAGTCTAAAAGATCATATGCTGGAAAAAAAATAGAATTAAAGAAAAGAAAAGTAAAGATGAATAAGAATGTACACAAATTTGGCAAACACATGAATAAAGCAAATTATAGTACTTCATTTATTGAGTTACCATGCTTAAAACACCTGGAACATGTGCACTCCTGCTCCCATAGGCCATAGCTAGAGCTGTAACACACATGGGGATTGAATTTTGTCGCGTTTGAGTCTAAAAGATCATATGCTGGAAAAGAAAATAGAATTAAAGAAAAGAAAAGTAAAGATGAATAAGAATGTACACAAATTTGGCAAACACAAGAATAAAGCAAATTATAGTACTTCATTTATTGAGTTACCATGCTTAAAACACCTGGAACATGTGCACTCCTGCTCCCATAGGCCATAGCTAGAGCTGTAACACATGGGGATTGAATTTTGTCGCGTTTGAGCCTAAAAGATCATATGCTTTACAGTAAAGATGAAAGAGGCGTACACAGATTTGGCAAACACAAGAATAAAGATCAAGATAACATATTGAACCAATCGGCAGCTATCTCATTGATTTCCCCTTTGGGATCCCCGTTGTAATACCCTTGAAACAGTTCCTTGTTGGTCTCTATGCAGTTCTCACGCCACAAGTTTGAACTTTGAAGGCACCTAGCCTTCACTTTCGTGCCTAAAACAAAAACAGACGAGAAATGAGCTCGATCGCATTAGAAACCTATAACCAGTTTGAAAGCTAATAATAATAAGAAAGAAAGTTCGACATTTTGAACAATGAAAGACTAACTATTTAAGGATAAAGATAGCGGATACAAATAGTTGTTGGAGTAATTACAGAACAGTATATCCATTCAAACATCTACAGAGTCCAAGAAACAACAAACGAGAAACAAATGCAATGATTAAATAATTTTAACACCTCATCAGAATGTCAAAAATTTTTAATTGGTACAACATACACGTTTATGCAATCCAAGTAAAAGAGTACTCTCATAGACTCTAGATAGAACATTATCTTGATTTACATTAGATACATACCATCATTTCCTATTCCCGCAACCACAGAATAGGTGGAATTAGAAAGGCAAACTGGTCCATGGGTGTCTACATGATACAAATAATCGTCTGGATTAATAGGAGTGGCAGTTGCTGCAAATAGGTACCTAACTTATGTTCCCTGCATCATTTCCACAAGTTCCACAGCAACAAAACTCAATGTGAATCTTGAAACCCAAAATAATAAAGCTTGTCACTACAAACAAAAGAACTCGACAAGTAAAGCAAAATTATGAAAAACTTGTTCCAGAAAACTTACCCAGACATTGTCTGCTAGGTTGATGACATTAAGAGTTCTGAGCTGAAGGAGGATACAAATTATTAGCCCAACCTACCATCATTCAGCATTTAAAATTTAGAGCTTATAAGGTTAAGAAAATGTAATCATGGCAAAAAAAAAATGCAAAAGATACTGATGTATAATTTCTGTCAGAGTTTTGTTGCTTCCTATTATAAGAGAAAGTATTGTACATGAACCATTCTTTTGCCTGCAAGATGTATCAGGCAGGTCACTGTAGAGCATATCAGATGTTTTCACTGCTCGATGCCTGTTAGTAGGAACTGCCAATAGGGGAGGCCATTCTATAGGCATTACTGCAGGGCTAACTTCTCCAGCATTCTTCTTCTGGTAAAATTGATAACCAAATAAGCCAAAGAGGATAGCTGGAAACAGGATAATCAAGCTAAGTCAATTTATATCCAGAAAAGAGTTATGTAAAACTGATATGGTAGGATAGAGTTTCAGCACTCCGAAAGCACATGCAGGATATGCCACAGCGAAAACAATGGAAAGTTTATTAACTATTTGAAGTCGCGGGAACCACACATTATCCTATACAATATATACCAACGCACACGTAAATACACGAAATCAAGCTAAGTCAATTCATCAGTAGGCTTCCACTTGATGCGATCCCATTTCATCATACGCAAAAGAAAGAACCAAGCCTCCTTTGTTCTGATACGAGAGGATAGAGTTTTTAGCACTCCAAAACCATATGCAGGATATGCCATACGTGAAAACAATGGAACCAAAATCCATAATCAAGCATTATCTTTGAAAGAATATATATATAAACACACACATATGCACGTGCAAAATCAAGTTAAATTAAGCTGTCAGTAGGCTTCCACTCAATGCTATCCCAATTCATTATATGCAAAAAGAAAGAATCGAGCCTAAACTTGTTCTGATATTTCTCTATAATGACGAAGGTGACCATCAAATAGTATAGTTTAAAACCAAGATCATAATTACAAAATCAGGAAATAAAGATGAACAAGAAAGCCAAAAGTGTGCAATTACTCGATATGTGAAATTCTTTATGAACATAGCTTTTGTCTGCTTCCAGAGCCGCCCCATAGCATACAGTGTCTCCTCTCCCTGACCATAAAAGACACTCGAATTAGAAAGGTTCTTACTTTGTTTCCCTTGGAGAGAGGGGAGAGGGGGGTTCTTGGAGAACAGAAAAAGCATTGCAGAAGTGATTAATTTTCTCTCAAAAATGCTTTCGATGATGATATGTCAACTGCAAAAATAACCAAGAACACCAAGCAAGCCTTGATGCAACAGGTGGAAAAGTAAGCATCAGGAACTATGATAACTTATAATAATCACTCAATCAAATATTTGAAAAGCTCTTCAGCAGTTCTACCAACCAACTCTTAGGGAGTACCAATATCAATCCTAGAATTTCATAGATTAATTGGTTGTAACTTTTGAAAGGGGTTTGATAGAATTCTCATGCTAGTAGTTGTAGCTGTTATATATCAGTTGCTTTTAGAACGACAAAAGTGCAGGAATACTTGCAGGAAACAGATGTAGGAAAACCCACGGGAAGAAAATTGCAGCCGAACGAGAAAGCAAATCATTGTAGACTCTGCGTTCGATACTACCATCTCTCTGACATACTCTAATATCATTTGCCATGAAGGCCCAGGTACAAATTGGATGTAATCCAAAACTGTGATCATGGAATTAAGGAACAACATACCAATTAAACATGTATAAACACAAATAAAACATGTATCACCTTATGGTCCCACCTAGTTTTGTCTTGACAAAAGCATCCTCCAATGTTGTTTCAGAAACCTCCCATGCCTGAACATCGAACCTTTTCTTTGCATTCGTAACGGCCTTAAACACATTGGAGAGCTTAACCTCTTCTTTTCGCATCCCAAACTTCTGAGTTCCATTAAGGTTGTACACCTTCTTGGTGTCTGGACATATGTCGCATGCCATGCGCTCCACATCGGTTTCATTTCCAGTGGAGGTGGTCATTGTGAACATGTACTTTCCCCACAAAAAACGGAAGATGACCATCAAATAATATAGTTCGAAACCAATATCATAATTACAAAATCAGGCAATAAAGATGAACAAGAAAGACGAGAGTGTGCAATTACCTGACATAGTGACATGTGAAATTCTTTATGAAGAGAGTTTCTGTCTGATTCAAGAACTGCCCCATAGGATACACTGTCTCTTTTCCCTGATCATAAAAGACATTCGAATTAGAAGGTTCTTATTTTGTTTTCTTTGGGGAGAGAGGGGATAGGTTCTTGGAAAACAGAAAAAGCATTACAGAACTGATTAATTTTTCCAGATGTTACTTACTTTCTGACACTTTCCAAGACTGGGACAATTAACAAAAGGCAACCCCTTCTTGCATGGATGCTAAAATCTTGCAGTTCTTTTCTAGCTAGAATGTTGCAACCCTGAATTCTTCCATAATTTTGGTGTGCCAGAATAACATATTCATCTTGAGGTAATGTTCCCCTGCGGTTCAAGAACAAGAAAAACATTCAAAACACATTAACCATGGATTACCAACTGATTCCTAATAGGTACAATAAAACAAGAAGTTGGTAAAATTATGAAGATTCAAAAGAATTCATTAGTTCTAGATTACCATTTATTTTTTGGAGGGATTATGAAACATCAGAAAGTGTTCGAAGTTGCTTAATCTACTTCAAAACTTTCATCTTTTCCACAAAAGAAAAAGAAAAAAGAAGGGGGGAGGGATGTGTACAGAATTTGAGAGAGAATCGTGTAGCGTGGAGGAATGAAACAGAGATTTCGCAAATCGTCTTGACGAATCGTGTAGCGTGGAGGAATGAAGCAGAGATTTTGCAAATCGTCTTGAACGTCAAGAAAACTATTTGAGAGAGAATCAAGAACGTAGAAGAGATAGGCAGCAATGCTGTCGCTTGATATCTAAGAGTAAAGGAATGAAATGGGAATGGAATGGGAATTTGGACTGCTAAGAGTCGTTACATACAGAACCAGTCGAAATTTACCTCACTTTTTCCTTATCAAGTTTAAAATTTGCCATTTTTACACGCATATGATTATAACCATTATTTTATGACCAAATTTAATTCATAGTATTATCTCATTTAATGTAGGTGTGAACAAATTTTTTACAAACCGGACCAAATCACTAAACCAAACCAAGAAAAACCAAACTACAGTTTAGCGGTCGGTTTAAAAGATTTTGAAAACCAAACGTCTCATACAGCCCAATTTTTAATTTTGGAACTTTTAAACCGTAAAAACTGGACCGGACCGTTTCTATAATATATATACATACATATATATATATGTATTATAAAATATGTAAAATATATTATTTTTATTAAATATATAGGATATGTTACAAAATATATTATTTTATAAAAAATAGACCAGGCAGTTTCTATAAAATATATATATATTATAAAATATAATTTTATAAAATATATAAAATGTATAAAAATATTTTTTTACAATTTATTTAGTTGTCTTGTAATTTATTTAATTGGCTACTTAGTTTCTAATTTTAGATTTCTATCATTCAAAATTTATTTAATTAAATAAATCGAAAAACCAGCACCAAACCAAACCAAACTGGATCGGTCAAATAGTTTGTTGATCGGTTTCGGTCCAGTTTCGGTTTCACCGTTTCCAAAATGTTACAAATGGTTCGGTTTGTAATATGCCCAAAAACCGTCTGGACCGGACCATGTACGCCCCTAATTTTATGTAGGTGTGCAAAAACAAAGAGAAGGTTTAAAAATTAAAAAGAACATGACTATTAGTCTTATCACCAATAACAACAAAAAAACATTTAAAATAAATAAATATGGTGAATTAAATGAGACCGCCAAATGAAATGGGTCAATATGTTGTTTGGCCCAGGTTACTATATTGTAATAAATCTAGGAAAAATTTATACTTAGACCTCCTGTGGTTTAGCTTAATTCTAAAAACCTCCCTTCTCGTTTGGAATTATACACTTACCTTCCTTATAGTTTGGGTTAAAAACGCATCGGCCAATTTCCGGCAAAACCACAGGGGGTAAACATGCTGGAAATTAGGCGGTGTCTTTTTAACCTAAACCATAGGGGAGGTAAATGTATAATTCCAAACGAGAAGGGAGGTTTTTAGAATTAAGCTAAACCACAGGAGGTCTAAGTATAATTTTTCCTATATTTATTACAATACACCAACTTTGGATGAATAACAATTCTTGATATTTCCTTCACTTTGCGTGATACTTTGTTTTCTTAGTTTTGCATTAAAAACCTAAGTTAAGATCCTTCAAAGTTGAGCATTTTGAAGGTGTTGCCATTGCTAAAAGGTGCCGTCCAGGAGGGCCATATTGGTTTGCCTGATTAAGGACCATCTTGAAGTGTTGGTCTTGCTCGTTTGATCCACACGTTTTTATCACTAGGGAAGCAAGGGGAAGTCTTCTTCCTTGTGCCTAACCCTTTGTGAAGGATGTTTGGAAGGTGGAATTGTTAGAGCCCACGAGTTGCACGCATCAAATTGGTATCAGAGACCAGGTTACTCTATTCCACCATCTATCATTTCCTTTTTTTTCGTTTGAGTCTAGTCATTTTAAGTTCAGTTGTGTCCTTCTTCTACTCCTCACTCTACACGCCCTTGTCTTGCATTTCATTAAAAAAAACGTCCAAAACAAACATTGCTTTGAGTCCTTGTATGTTGCCGCATTTTGTTTTTCATCATTCAAGTGTCATCTCTTTTATTTCCTTTTTGCATCACAATCTGATTTTGAGTCGTTCAAACTTGAACAAATTAGGGTTTGTTGCATTTTAGGTTACATTCAGCCTTCTTTTAAGTATTCCAACCATCAGCCTATAAAGCTACCTCTTACACTTTTTCTAATTCGGGCTACAAGATGGACTGAAATCAGGTGCAAGTTGGGAGTCCAGAATGGAAAGTACTGAAGATCACTGGATGGATACCTAATCTTTGGAGGCCTGTATCTATGTCAAGAAGAGTCCAAATGAGGTGATTCAAAAGCCCAAATTCAAGGGAATTTTATGAGCTACAACTCTGCTGAGAGTGCAAACCCTAGTTCGTCATCTAGAAGCGGCTATAAGCCAGTAACTGACAGGGTGTAATTCCAGTACAAAATTTTAGGGATTTGAGTTATGTAATCTTCCTTGATTAGCTTTGACTTATCTTTTATGTAAATTTGATTAAGGTTGATAGGTAGTATTCTTAGGATTTTTATTGATTATTTTTCTTTTAAGAAAAGCAAATTATAATCTTAAATAGGTGGAAAACGATGGGCACAAGAAGTTTACAGTTTTCAGAATTTAGAATTTGAGAATTTCAAAATTGCAGCCGTGTGTTGCTTCTTTGTGTTTTTTCCTTTGGTTTTCACAAACTAAAATCAAGGCTAGATCCAATCAAGGTTTGAGCAAACCTAGTTGGTGAATCACAATCCAAGGATACGGAACGACGTATTGGATTGGGAGATTTGAATTGCTCGACGTAGACGTTGTTGACTTCTCTTGTCCAAGAAGGTGGTATTTGCACCATTGTCCCACGCAAGGGTTGATCAAAGGTGTCTTTTGGAGTTGAAAGAAGCGATCGTCATTTTCATACGATCCAAGATCGTATCATTTAATGACTTAGGCTTAATGGAAGAATGTGATGAATTAAGTCCTAAACCGGATTTATCATTTCCAATTCTTTGGTTTCCAAGTAGTTTGTCTAGATTATTTTTACCATTGGTTAGTCTTTGTAAATCTAACCTTAGTTTCTCACATGCTTTCCTAATTTCTACATTTTCAAGAGCTGCGATTTTATGCATGGTGAGTATGATGTCATGCTCTTGAAATATCAAAATGTTCTTATCATGCAAGCTCTTATTTTCTAAAATGCACTTCTTGAACTCTTTCTTCAAATGTTTATATTTTAAATTTAGTTTTTCAAAATCATCTTGCAAATCTCCTATTTCATCTTGCAAATTAGAAGGATTAGATTTTACCTCAAGGTCATCTTCAATTGCCATGAGACAAGTATGTTGAGCATTTGGACTTTCAACTATTGCAACAAGTCCAACATCTTGATCTTCACTTTCTTCTCCTTCCGATTCGGAGAGAAGATCATCCCACGTGGTTACCTCTGTATTTAGAGCTTTCTTCTTTTGAGGAAAGACCTTCTTTTCTTGTTTTTGCAGCTCCTTGATGTGGCAATCGGCAATGAAGTGACCGGATCGACCACATCTATAACAATTTTCACTTGCTTCTTTTTCCTTGGGTGGTCTTTTGAAAAATTTACTTGCTTGAGCTTTATTTCTTGTTGCCATTCTTCTAAATTTTCTTACTAGAAGAGCAACTTCCTCATCCGATTTATCGGATTCTACCATCAATCCTTTGTGTGACGTTTGTGTGAGCTTGATAAGATTCATCCTATTTTGTTCATCAATAAGAATTTCATGAGTAAGAAGATTACCAGATAGCTCATCAAGGGTAAGAGTCTTGAGATTCTTTGATTCGGTGATGACGGTGACTTTAGGTGTCCATTCTCTTGGCAAAGAGTTGATGAGTTTTGAGACAAGGTCTTCATTTGAGAGTTTCTTGTCCACCATAGAAAGTTGATTCACTATTCGTGTGAATCGGTCGATTGTCTCCTCAATCTTCTCAGCGCTCTTCATTCCGAACATCTCATATTCCTTCATGAGCATGAGTCTTTTGGCCATTCTTACTTGCTCAATTCCTTCGTGTATCATTTCAAGCCTTTTCCATGCCTCATGGGCTGTTTCAAGACCTTGAAGTCTCAAGTATGACATATCTAGACAATAATAAACACATCTTCCTAACATGTTTAGGGTGCACAAAGACATACACCTCAAACTCTAACTCAATAAATGCATATGTAGAATCATGAACAAGTAAAAGATGATGGCAAAGAGATAAAAAAGGAGTAGAGTCATACCTCTTTTGTATCTTCACTTTCACATGCTTAGGATGCATTAACAAAGCACAAGTGAGACACTTATGAAGCTTCTAAAAGAAAGACTTAGCACACATTAGATCACAACTCCACATCAATACAAACCTCTTCTTGATGTGTTTAGGGTGCATAGTCATGCTTCTCTCAATCAAACATGAATGTCTAGGATGCAACCAAAATCCATCATGCAACAAACATTCAAACTCAATCAACACATAGACTAACAATTTATCATGGTAAACAAAGTCACATGTCACTAAGATTTGACAAAGGAAACAAGACAATGTGATATGGCATCTCTCATGAGCAAACATGGCATGAATCATCCTATGAACAAGCATACTGTGGTAATGGATCATGCTAAAGGCCGTGTGTATATGATTTATATAAAAGGAATCATGAAAACAGTGTAGACTAGGGAGACCAACACGCATTTTAAAAGATTCAACAACAAATGATCCAACACTCTTAACTATCAACTCAGTTTCATCCAACTTAGATGCATCCGATTCATTATTTAAATCATCATCTAATTCATGTGACACAAGTTCAAATTCAAGTCTTAACTCAAGATCACACAATGCATGTGGTTCACACAAATCAAGACAAATAGGCGATGCTACTTCAACATGTAAATCATCCTCATGTTCACTCGTTTTCTCATGCAATTCAACCAAGATTTCGCCATGCAATTCAGCTGTATTGTCATGCAATTCATGCTCATTAGATGCATTAACTTTGACCCATTCAAGTCATGTGGGAACAAATCAACTTTTGGTTTTGTGTTAGCATCAACTTTAGGTACAAATTCAGCTTTTTGCTCCTTTTTAGAAACAATTTCAGCTTTGCCACGCTTATGCATTTTAGCAAAAAAATCATCCATGCCTTTCTTAAATTTTATCCTATTCTCAATGTTGGTTGCATGCTCATACATAGCTTCAAGTGATTCATATCTACAATGCATCATTTCATGTGCAATCTCTTCATTTAGCCCAGCAATGAATCTAATCATGGTTGATTCTTCAATCTCTTCAATGTAAGCATAATATAAGTCATCTAGCAATTCATTGTAATATGCTTTAATATCTTTATCATGTTGTGGATAATTTTGAAACTTAGGCACTTTGCAACGCCAATTTCTTACCCAAATACCATTTGATTTTCCAAAGGTAATCATGCGTTTTTCAACCTCGTTGTAGTCACGCTCATAACACATGACTCCCCAAATGGTGCCAACCAACTCTTCAACTTGTGAACTTTGTTGATTCAAGGTTCTCCAATCCAATTCTTCCACCTTGTTGGAGATTTCTTGCAATTTCTCCAACACCTTTTCAATGGACACTTCAACCCTCGTCTCCTCTGCTACGGCATTGGTTGACGACATATTTTCTCCTGAAATGAAATAAAGAAAACAAGAAAAGAAAAACTAACACAAAGGCAAAAGAGATGTCGTTACGTTAGTGAAAAATCAAAATCAAAGTGTATGTTCCTTTCTCACTCTTGTATAGTCACTCAAGTTTGTGTCTTCCTCGGCCAATCTTTGGCTAGATACAACCAAAGCAAGCTTTTCAAGTGGCTAGCACAATCCGACGATCAAATGCACCTTTTTCTCCATTGCCTCACCCAAATTTCAGCAATTAATAAGCAAAGGTATCAAGCCAAGAACAAGACAATTTAACACATTTAACCTTCTAAGAATCAAAGAAGAGGAAACCAAAAGTTACGTCAAAGGCTGAGCCAAAGAAAACTAAGGGTTGCCCTGGGCAATCTTTAATTAACCTTAGCCTTTTGCAAATTAATCACAAGTTGTTGATTCGATTATAATAATCAAGTATCCAAGCGTAAAGACAATGAATGGTGTAGTCTTTTATGACTTCAATAGGCACGGTTTTTTGGTCTTGGATGGAATTTGATATTCAAATAATTCATCAACAATCTTGGTACTCTTTTTTTAAGCAAATTGTCTCCTCTTTTTTTTGTCTCGGCTCTTTTTTTTGGATATTTCAGCCGACCTTCTTTTTTTTTTGAATTTTGCTAAAAGAATACAATTGAAAATATGTCTCACAATTTACAGCCCTTAAATTAGGCTTCAATAGGACGTTTCTTCCAAATGCCCTTTTTTTATAAATAAGAACACAAGAAAAATCTACTGCACTTGAATTTTGGGTTTCTGAGGGCCTTTATCGAGGTTCAAGGCAACTAATGGTACTTTTAGGGGCTGTTTATGCAAGGTAGTAAGAATGGTTTTTGTACCTCCACAATTAGGGTTTTTTGTGTTTGGTTTCGTAAAATGATAGCTTGTACGACTGTATGTACGGTGAAGGAAAATTAGCCTTGGATACAAGAAAAATTGCAACACAAACCAAGCAACAATGCAATCAAGTCACAAAAGTCTAAGATCAACCAAAAGCTTCGCTAGCAACTAGATTTACATGTGACACTAGGTAGGTATTTAACAATGGACTTGATTTATATGATATAGCTGAATATAAACCCTACGCAATGAACCTATTGTTAAGTGTGTGTAAGGATGTGATCTTGAAAGGTTGATAGCAAAATAGTTACAAAAGGACCGAACTTTTGTGCAAAGACCAAACTTTTGTGCCTATGGCACATACTGTCCTGATGGAATTTAACAAATCATGACATTTTTTTTAAGATTGCAATGTTTGTTTGGCCTTCTGGCCTAAAGTTACAATGAAAAGAACAAGAATGAAAGCACAACAAAGGTATGACTTTTAGAAGGAGAAAGGGCAGCGAAGGAAAAGTGCTACTGGTCGAATAAATCTGAAGGAATTGAAGATGTATAACATTGATGTGAGAAACGTGGCCTTCAGTTCCTTTTTTTTTGCCTTCGGATGTGATGAAAAGATTGAAAAAGAGACGTTGAACAAAATGGAGATATTGTGAATCAAACAAGAGGAATAAGATTCTATGCTATGGTTCAATTAGCGTATGCATGCATGGAGAATGAAAGGGAATTTGAAGCAAAAGATAGGAACCTTGTTTTTTTTAAAAAAATAAGAGAAGGAGGATGAGAAACTAGAAGGATATGTCGAGTTAAAAGAAGAACCTTCGCTCTGATACCACTTTGATACGATCTTGGATCGTATGGAAATGACGATCGCTTCTTTCAACTCCAAAAGACACCTTTGATCAACCCTTGCGTGGGACAATGGCGCAAACACCACCTTCTTGGACAAGAGAAGTCAACAACGTCTACGCCGAGCAATTCAAATCTCCCAATCCAACACGTCGTTCCGTATCCTTGGATTGTGATTCATCAACTAGGTTTGCTCAAACCTTGATTGGATCTAGCCTTGATTTTAGTTTGTGAAAACCAAAGGAAAAAAACACAAAGAAGCAACACACGGCTGCAATTTTGAAATTCTCAAATTCTAAATTCTGAAAACTGTAAACTTCTTGTGCCCATCGTTTTCCACCTATTTAAGAATATAATTTGCTTTTCCTAAAAGAACAATAATCAATCAAAATCCTAAGAATACTACCTATCAACCTTAATCAAATTTACATAAAAGATAAGTCAAAGCTAATCAAGGAAGATTACATAACTCAAATCCTTAAAATTTCGTACTGGAATTACACCCTGTCAGTTACTGGCTTATAGCCGCTTCTAGACGCCGAACTAGGGTTTGTACTCTTCAGCAAAGTTGTAGCTCATAAAATTCCATTGAATTTGGACTTTTGAATTACCTCATTTGGACTCTTCTTGACATAGATACGGGCCTCCAAAGATTAGGTATCTATCCAGTGATCTTCAGTACTTTCCATTCTGGACTCCCATCTTGCACCTGATTTCGGTCCATCTTGTAGCCCAAATTAGAAAAAGTGTAAAACATGAAAATCGTCATAAATATAGTTATCTGAGACCTCCAAGTGGTTTGAACCCATTTAGATCAGTACTCCAACCTAGGCGTCCAAAATACCGACTGGTGTCCGACTGCCTTTCTGAAAAATAGGGACTCTTCAAGCCACTTCCCTTATTTAGCCTTGTGACCTTAGAAAACACTCAAAAATGATAATTAGTGCTAAACACATATTACAAGCCTCTATAAAATATCCTAGACCATAAAAAGATAAAACAAAAAACTAGACTCGATATTACGACGCCAATGCATGAAATGACCATCCTGTCCTCCCACCAGCCCTTACATCTTATAATATGCATTGAAACACTTGGACAATCAGATCATGGCCTCAATAAACATAGAAAAATCAGGCATCTACATTCCTTGGTTCATCTTGTACATGTTTGAACAAGAAGCTCTTTAGTTTATATCTTCTATTTGTGCAAAAGCTTCTTATTTTCGGAGTTTGTATGTTCAAGGCCCTTGTTTGTGAAGTTTGTACGTTTAGGGCTCCTTGAATCGCATCATTAAAGAAAAAGACAAACAAGAGAAAAAAACACAACATAACTCATCATCTTCTAAACCAAGGCATGTACCCACTTGTTTTCATTGCAATAAAGTAGGACATGTGAAGAATGCATGCAGGATCGACAAACTAACCCTAAAGGACTCAATCATCAAAGGGTACCAATGCATAAATCTCTTGGTTTTGTAGGCTCTCAAGATAAATGGAGTAGCCAAAGGAGAAGGAACCAAATGGCTTATGGACAGCGGATGTTCATCACACATGACCGGAGACAAAACGTTGTTCACCAAGCTCAAGCTCCAAGATGATGGAACAATGCATTTTGGCAATAGGATAGCCAAAATCCTTGGACATGGAGAAATTGGTAACTCTTCTTTTACCATTAATAATGTACTATATGTAGAAGGGCTTAGATTAATTTGATAAGTGTTAGCCAACTATGTGATGCTAATTTTCAAGTTGAATTTGTGAAAAAAAAATGTATTGTGAAAAAGAACGATAAGATTGTTTTTGAGGCTATAAGAAAAAATGATGTTTACAAATTTAGCACACATGATTTGATATCATAAAATGTTTCTTGCCTACTTGCCAAAAATGATTTGACCCAACTATGGCATAGACGACTTGGACATATTAGTTTTAAAATTTTCAAAGAGATTTGCAAAAATAAAAAGGTCCAAGGTCTTCCAAAATTGAATTTCGAAAACCATGGCTTATGTGACACTTGTCAAAAGGCAAAGTTTGTTAAAACAAGTTTCAAGCCCAAGAGTGAAATCTCCACCACCAAACCTCTACAATTACTTCATATGGATTTGTATGGGGATATTGGTACGACAAGTCTAGGTGGAAAACATTACACCTTTGTGGTGGTAGACGACTTCTTTAGGTACACTTTGGTATTGTTCTTAGCTAAAAAGAATGATGCATGCCAATAATTTATAAAGCTTTGTAGGAGACTAGAAAATCAAAGAGAAGACACAATTTAAGAAATTAGAAGTGATAGAAGTGGTGAGTTTGATGGTGAGTTTCAAGAATTTTGTGTATCCAAAGGATATAGACACAATTTCTCGGCTCCAAGAACTACTCAACAAAATGGTGCTGCGGAAAAGAAAAATAGAACACTTCAAGAAATGAGTAGAGGCCATGCTAAATGAATTTGAGCTACCCAAGTATTTTTAGGCCGAAACAGTAAACACCGCTTGTCATGTGATTAATAGAGTTTATATGAGACCATCTCTCAAAAAGACTCCTTATGAGCTTTAGAAAGGTAGAGTACCAAATATTGGTTATTTCAAGGTATTTGGTTGTAAGTGTTTTATACTTAACACCAAAGATAACTTGAATAAACTCGATTTCAAAGAGGATGAAGGAATCTTTATGGGATATGATCAAAATAGCAAGACATTTAGTGTATATAATAAAAGGAGCATGAAAATTGAAGAGTCAATTCATGTCAAGTTTAGTGAACTCATTGACGATGAACCAAATATTAATGATGATGATGATGAAATAATTGAAGTAAGTCATATAGAGAAATTTGAGAATCCAAAAGGCAATATTATTATTGGTCTTAGTATTGATCCCCTTGAACCTAAAGTTGAAAATGAAGAAGTAGGAGGAGATACCTCAAATTTACCGAATTCATATAAATATAGGAAAGATCATCCTAAAGAATTAATATTAAGTGAAACTAGTCAAGGCATAATGACTAGGTTAAAATTTAATGAAAATGCCTTCATTTCATAAGTTGAGCCTAAAAATATAAAGGAAGCTATAAATGATGAAGATTGGATTTTAGCCATGCAAGAAGAGCTAAATCAATTTGAAAGGAGTGATGTTTGGGAATTAGTAGATAAACCTAGTGATCATCCCATAATTGGCACTAAATGGGTATTTAGAAACAAAATGGATGATAAAGGAAATATTACTAGAAACAAAGGTAGGTTAGTAGTTCAAGGATATAGACAAGAGGAAGGCATAGACTATGATGAGACATTTGCACCCGTAGCTAGGTTAGAAGCTATTAGGATGCTTTTAGAATATGCATGTTATAAGGATTTCAAACTATATCAAATGGATGTGAAATCCGCATTCTTGAATGAAATAATTCAAGAAGAGGTGTATATAGCGCAACCTCCGGGGTTTGAAAATCATGATTATCCAAATCATGTATTTAAACTCAAAAAAGCCCTTTATGGACTTAAACAAGCTCCTAGGGTATGGTTTGATAGATTAAGTAACTTTCTACTTGAAAATGAGTTTTTAAGAGGAAAAATCGATACTACTCTTTTTATTAAAGAACAAGGAAACCATCATTTGCTTGTTCAAATTTATGTGGATGATATTATATTTGGTGCTACTAATGATTCTCTTTGTGAGCATTTTGCCAAATTGATGGAAGGAGAATTTGAGATGAGCATGATGGGTGAACTCAACTACTTTCTTGGTCTCCAAATCAAGCAAACTCAAGATAGAGTATACATATCTCAAACAAAGTATACAAAGGATTTACTCAAGAAATACAAGTTTGAGGATGGAAGATGTGTGAGCACACCAATGAACACAAGTACAAAGCTTGACAAAGATGAAAAAGGAAAGCCGGTTGAGGTAACCAAATATAGGGGTATGATTGGTAGTTTACTTTATTTGACCACTAGTAGCCCGGATATGTTGCATGTTGTGTGTTTATGTACTAGATTTCAAAGTATGCCTAAGGAATCGCATCTAGTTGCTATTAAACATATCTTTAGGTACTTGAAAGGAACCTTGAACTTTGGGTTGTTTTATTCCAAAAATGGTTGTTTTAATTTAAGAGGGTATAGTGACTCCGACTTGCCGGAAACCTAGTTGATAGAAAAAGCACCTCCGGGACATGCCAATTCCTTGGAGATTGCTTAGTTTCTTGGTTCTCTAAGAAACAAAATAGTGTGTCACTTTCAACGGCGGAATCCGAATATGTATCGGCCGCTTCATATTGTGCACAACTACTTTGGATGATCAACGCCTTAAACGATTACAATGTTAAGTTTGATAAAGTCCCTATCTTATGTGACAACACATCATCCATAAGTATAGCACAAAACCCGGTTCACTATAGTAGGACAAAACATATTGAAGTGAGGCATCACTTCATAAAGGATTGTATTAAAAAAGGATTGGTATGCATTGAATTTGTTCTAACAAATGACCAACTAGCAGATATCTTTACCAAGTCACTCCCTACCGAGATCTTTGAATCAATTAGAACAAGACTAGGAATGATAAACAATGCTTAAAAAGTATGAAAATCAAATTTCAGAAAAATAGGTTAATCAATCGATCGATGTACCTATATGAGAGATTGATGTATACATCGATCTCTACTTCGATCGATCTATGTCGACGATTCTAGAACCTCTGCAGTCGACTAAAAACGCAAAATTCTTCCCTCTCTTCACCAAAATCACATTCTCAACCCTAAACAACCTGCTCTGACGATTTTTCTCATCAAATCCGACACCCGTCTCTTGTTTTCTTCTGAAATTCTTCCATTTCTTCATCAAAAATTTCTTCTTTAACAACTCCATTACATCCTCTTCTTCCTTCAAATTAGTTCCCAATTTCAAACCCTAGCCCTGCAATCCGAAAACGCCTAGGTCAATGCACACCTCTAAGAAGGCTAGAACATCTCAGCCTGAGGAAGAAGGATCAAGCCATATCCAACAAGAGCACTCTTCTAGGTCACAAGCCCCTACTCAACCTAGGAGTCGAGGAACTGGGCCAAGACATGTGGATTTCAGCCAAGCTGATGAACTGAGCCAAATTAAGGGCAATCTCACTTATCAAAACTTCCCTTGAATCAAGAGAAATATCAAAGGAGTCCTGGATGAGCCCTTTGGAACATGTACCTTCGCTTACATATCTCTTAGAGCTCAAGAATTGTTCATGGAATGGGAAAATTCTGAGAGAGCCACTGTTCTACTAAAACTGTTACAATTAGAGGACATTGCCTCTAACAATGAGTTAGGTCCAATTATTGATTGGATAGATGCTCAAAATTGGAGAAATCTTTGGACTGGAAGTGACATGAAGAAAATGTGTAAGGGGTACACAAGGCTTTTTTATGCTAACTTATGGGTTGAGTACTTGAATGATTACCCTTACTCATTGAACACTATAATTGATGGGCAACATGTCAAATGGTCAGTTGAGACCATTTGTGAACATATCGAGGTACCAAATGACAGTCTTGATTCTTTTGAGGTTTGGCATTGGGATGAGTATAAATGGAAATTTAGTGAGGAGCATGTTAAGAGCTTTCTTGGTTTTTATCCCACCAAAAATACCAATGACATGTCATTAGTATATAGGGTGTTAACCGCCATAGTTACTTTTTGTATTAGAGGAAAATTGGCAAAACTCCCGAGCAACCTTGATTTCTATATTGCCTATAAAATTGCCAATAGGGAACAACTCAACTTTGGTGAGATTTTCATGGCAAATGTTATAGAAGCCGCCACCAAAAAGTCCAAAGCCCTTCCATATGCAAATCTCATCTACTATATGCTTCGAAAGTCGGGTATCGAGATTGAAGATTCGGATGTTGAGAAAATTTCGGTCAAAGACTACTACGACAAAATCAATATCCAACAAATCAACAAATCACGAAAGGAAGCACGAAGGGGCATGGAACAAGAAAATGGGGATGAAGAAGAAGATGTAGCTCGTCCGCCTGCAGCCGAAGAGAACAGAGCACCGCATGATACACAACTCCCTATTCCAGCAGCATAAGAAGGACCACGAGGAGGGCCTAGCACAAGTATTCCGGACCTACAACAACAAGTTGTAGAGCTTCAGCATGAAGTGGGAACCTTGAAAAGCAAATTTGCAAGGTTCAAAGCTAAGATGAAGGCATGCATCCCGGGTCTGGCTTACTCATTGGATGAGGATTAAGACTAACATTTCTTTATCCCTATGTCCCGGAGAAAAACACACTGTGAGACATCGATCTCTAAACTGAGGGACATCGATCGATTGATGTATACATCAGTCTCTTGAAGAAGAGACATCGATCGATCTATGTAAGACAGAACAAACCCAGGAACTTTCGGTGAGACAAATATCTTTAAACTGTGGGACATCGATTGATCGATATATACATCAGTTTCTTGAAGAAGAGACATCGACCAATCGATGTGTGACAGAACAAATCCAAAAACTTTCGGTGAGACATCGATCTCTAAAACCATGGACATCGATCGATCGATGTATACATCAGTCTGTCAAGTAAGAGACATCGATCGATCGATGTACTGCAGAATTCAACTTTTTTTGAATCTATTATGTTTTATGACTATCGTCTCTAATTCATATTTAGTTTAATGGTTTTTGATAATTTCAAAAAGGGGAAAAGTCTCTTGTTTGATATGCTTTGCTTGCTTGGTAAGCTTGATTGTTTTACTTGATATGCAACTGAAGTTTGAGAGAAGAGCATACTTGAGTGCTTGAGGAATATATTAAGGTACATTGGTATATTTTACTCGAGAAGTACATTAAGATAACTTGATATAGTTTGCTTGCTTGATACTGAACATGCTTGAGTGATACATTAGATGCATTTTGCTTGTTATGAAATGATGCACATTGGTACTTGTATGTCACTTGGCACATAAGCATATTGGTCCTTGTATGTCACTTGGCACATGTGTTGAATATGTAAGGAGATAAAAATATGGTTTAATTTTGATATATAATTGGTTGAGGGAGAGTCTTTGGACATAATCACTTAGTTCATAATGTGAGGGAGAGCATAAAATGCATGGACAAAGGGGGAGATTGAAATTCCAAGCTCTTGAAACTTTTGGGTAGCTTAAACATATTTTTTATATATACAAAAACATCTTTTAAAAATCTTGGTTTTGAAATCATCAAAAAGGGGGAGAGTGTTGGGATATGAAGAGTTTTGATGAAGTTAAAAGATGTTCTGGAAAAGATAAAAAGGAAATTAGCACTTGGAATTTGAAGTAAAATGAGAAAAACACACTGTGAGTCATCGATCTCTATACTGAGGGACATCGATCGATCGATGTATACATCAGTCTCTTGAAGAAGAGACATCAATCGATCGATGTAAGACAGACCAAACCCAGGAACTTTCGTGAGACATCGATCTCTAAACTGTGGGACATCGATCGATCGATGTATACAACAGTCTCTTGAAGAAGAGACATCGATCGATCGATGTGTGACAGAACAAATCCAGAAACATTCGGTGAGACATCGATCTCTAAAATCATGGACATCAATCGATCGATGTACACATCAGTCTCTCAAGTAAGAGACATCGATCGGTCGATGTACTGCAGAATTCAAAATTTTTTAAACGTTGGAACAAAATCCAAAGGAGATTTATGATGTTTTCTATCTCCAATCTTGCTCAAATTTCTTGTGGACTTTACTCCAACATACTACATGCTTCCTTGACTCTTTTATCCATGTCTAAGATTCTCTAGGGTGGCTATTGAAGATCAAATCACTCCATAGGATGGGTAAAGACTATTTGGACATTATCTTGACATTTGGTGTACTTGAAGACATGGTGGAGACCTCAAAAATATGGTGAACTTCATCTATAAATGGGAGAAACTTGGATGAGGCAAATACACACTTTCACCATCATCTAGCTTCATCATTCATTGTTTATAGTTCTCTCACATTTGTAAAAAGCTTGTTAAGCTTTTCTTTGTTCTTCATTGTTGTATATTAAGAGATAGAGAGTCTAGCACAAGAGGAACCATAAATATTTGATCTCTTGCTTGTGCTTAGACTAGTGAGAAAGTGTGAACCTTACTATTTCCTTCAACCCACTGTGAGAAAGTTCTTGAGGGAACTTTATTGAAGTTGTGAGGTAGCAAGTAGTTGTTCTTGCTAGAGCTGTAGTTGCTGTAGTTGCACAAGTGTTGTGCAAGAAGTTGTTGTTGTTGCTTACACTAAGGTGTTAGTGTAAGTGTTGCTGTGGTTGTTCTTATTGTCTCTAATAAGAAGAGTAGTTGTTGAAAATCCACTTTGGCAACAAAGTGGTAGTGGAGTAGAATCATTTACGATTCGAACCACTCTATATCCGATGTATTCATTCATTGCTTCTCACTTCTTATTCTTGCTTTGATTGAATTTCTTTTGAGTTGAGTCAACCAAGAAAATTCCGCAAAAAGTGTCAAACACTCTATTCACCCCCCTCTAGAGTGTGTTTCGGACCTAACACATGTGTTATTTCTTAAAGATCCATAATGAAAATTGTTTCAATCTGTGTCGATAAAAATAAACATTAATAAATATTTTTGCTAAATGCAACCTGAGGATTTTTAGCAGGCGTTTCTGATTAGTTTGAACAACACCGGAGTAGCGAATTTATCTTGTCAAAACATTTGTATTTTAACATTAAGAGGGTGGTCATCTTCCTTTAATGCTGATTCTTTATTGGCTCATGTTTCACTCTTTTCACAGAATTAGTATTGATCCATTCTCGATATGTCTCCTTATATTGATCTCTTCTATTTCCTCTCTATGTTTTATTTTCTATTGGTTTATGTAATTTATATGTAAGACGCCACATAAAAATGGGAATTGATGGTATTCATTGAGACATACTCGATCATTTTGCTCAGGAGTCATTAATTTGTAGACGATAACTTTAAAAAAAATTAGATTCTAATGTATTGTAGAACGCAAGCATATGCTGCTTTTGTGCATTTGAAAGCATAAATTGCAGTAGAGGAATGACATATGATTTTTTTTCTACTCGTTGAAAGGGCTGAGCCATAACCTAAAATCATCAGAATCTATCATTAAATGATGTTAGTACAAATACAATTATAAGACGTGGGGAATTTGCAGTTTCGTTATTATGTAGGGTCAAATCTATAATTAAAGCAGAGTAAGTTTAATAATTTCGTAATCATAGTAAAAAAAAATTGATACCCTGTCGTTGAATGGTAGAGGTGCAGGTGACTCTTTTCTTCATATGCTATCTTGGTTTCTTCTTGTATGTTCTAACAAATACGTACACCCTGTTTCGTCATGTTGAGTTCTTGTCTATATATAGGGTCATCTTCACAAAGGAATTAATGCATCTTATCTCTTTATATTTAGAGTTAACACCCCCCTTTTCTTTTCTGGCTCTTGTTTGTGGAGGAGATTCAATTCTCTCCTTTGCTTCCCTCGACTTATAGTCAAATGTTTTCCAGTGCTAGTAATATCTCCACCTTTTTGGTTATTAATCGACATTTGCCCCTTTCATTATGTGTTCAACTTCACGCTTGGGAAGAAGCATCGAAAGAAAGCCGTTAAAGAGGAGGAAGCGATTAAGCAGAAGCTTTCGGAACACCTGCATAACCTGGCATGTCTTGTCATTATGTATCGTCATATGTTTTGATTTCTTAGTGATTCTATTTGTTGAATATAATCTCCCATAACAGATGCAAGAAAGTAGTAACACTCAACTGAGGAGGCTGGAGGAACTGAAAAGGCGTCTGGAAGCCCTAAATCCAAGTAGATCTACATCTGCGGCACATGTAGGTTCAACTATACCTCATATCGTTATACATTTCCTCTTGCAGAATGATAGCCTCAGTGGTAGATTTATCACTTTTTGCTGATTCTTACTTTTAAAGTGCCAATAATAGAGTAAGCTTAGGTATCACAATGATAAAAATTGTCTAACTTGTGTCATTTTTGATATTGGCACAACAATGTATTGAGGATAGGAATTCAGTGGAACAATCTCATACTAATGCCGCTCGAGATGCTTGTGTGGCCGAACAAGCTAGTGAATCTACTGTTGATGTATCCAGCAAAGTGTCCAGTGGAAATGCTCCAGCAACTAATGGAAACCAAGTGCCGGCTACAGATGTTGGAGGAACAGGAAAGAAGAAAACTGCGGTTCATGGAAGAGGGAGGGGAATAGGAGCAGTACCTAAGGGTAGAGGTCCTGCAGCCCCTGGATGGACTGGAGCTATGGCTGAAGCCGAACATGAGTTTTTAGTATTTGTGGTGTACTTCTTCGAGATGGTCACTGCTGCACAGAAAAGGTATAACGTTGCTCTTCTGAATTTATAGTTGTTCTATACTTGGATATGTGTTTCTATGGAGCCACTGACCAACCAATAAACTGTTTTTTTAGAGTTCCATGAGACAGTTGGGAACAGGTCAAAGAGGGAACTTTCATATTTCATAGGCTGGTTGAAAAGGGTATAGTTAAAGTTAGCCTATGTGGAACCTAACTGAATTTGGTGACTTTTATTTAAACCCCTTGTTTCTACAATCTACATGTCTTCATCTTATGATGAGTATCAAGGGTCCGATGAGGATCAAGGGTCCCATCAAGAAGTCAAGTGCCCTATGACAAGAAGGAGGGCAAGAGAACTTTGTCATCAAGCTGGAACCTTCTTGCATAAGCATGTTCAAGATGAACCTAAGGTTCCATGGGTTCACTTCATTGAACCCACCCTTTGAACGTTTTATGCGTGTGCATGTGTGCTTTTGAATTTTATCTTGTTTCTTGTGATCTTTGTTTTATGTGTTTTCTTTGTAGGTAAGTTAGGTACATGGAAGATCCAAAATGAAATGGAGGCCCAAAAGAAGCAAGGTAGGCGTGTGTTGCAAAAAGGGAGACAAAAGGAATGTTGTCTTGAAGAGAATGTTTGTCTCCACAAAGACAAATACAAATGTGTCCAAGATGGAATTTTCTTTTCAAAATTGAACTCAAAATCATATCCAAACAACAACAAGAGGCCGGCCACTTAAGGTGCAAGATGGATGATCAAATTGAATTTAAATTCAAAGTTAAACTTGAATTTAAATTCAACCATGATTTGAATTCAAGTTTCGACCAATTGGAGACTTAAATTTCAAGAAGATTTCAGCCTATATCTCCAGCCATAAACACGCCATCTTGGAGGATAAAAGAAGGATAGATTCCAATTCAAATTGAATCCAAGTTTGAATTCAAATTCAAACTCAATTTTGAATTCAAACTTCAACCATCTTTTGAATTCAACCCTAGCCATATTATCATAATTAAATCAGGTTTCATGATACCTCTTGGATATCCTGAACACGGCTGGAAGGAGTGTGGAAGGGGATTCAACAACCAAATTCAAAGTGCACTCAAATTCAAACTTAACTTGAATTCAAACTTCACCAAACTTTTGAATTCAAGTTCAAGCACCTCCTACTTATCAAATTAGCTCCTCCAAGACGTTATTTGTACATCAAACACGGCTGGATACATTGGAGATAACATCTTGCAAGCATTTCAAATTTTAGCTAGAATTTGTTTTAGTTTTGAGTTCAAACAATTTTCGTTTTTCAAACAATTGTTAGCTAGCTTATTTGAATTTATTTCTGGTCATTTCAAAGGCTGATAGGACGAGAATTGTAGCCTATAAATAGAGCCTTTGGCCGATTGAAAAAAAAACTTTGGATGAATAAAATTTCTTGATATTTCCTTCACTTATTGTGAGAGTTTGTTTTCTTGGTTTTCCATTAAAAACCTAAATTAAGATCCTTCAAAGTTGAGCATTTTGGAGGTGTTGTCATTGCTTAAAGATGTCGTACAGGAGGGCCATATTGGTTTTCTTGATCAACGACCATCTTGAAGTGTTGGTCTTGCTCATTTGATCCACACGTTTTTATCACTAAGGAAGCAAGGGGAAGTCTTCTTCCTTATGCCCAACCCTTTGTGAATGACGTTTGGAAGGTAGAATTGTTGGAGCCCACGTCTTGCACGCATCATCTTACATAACCAGATTACATTGGTTCACATCAGATTTAGTGCCTATATTCATGCTACACTCTCGCTATCTACTATTGAATGTGCTTTCCTAACTTTACAGAACCGCATTCAATTTATTCATACATTTATCTTTCTTTTTAAGGTTTAAGCTTTGTTTCTGTAGCGTAGTATATGTCACTTGCAAGTTTTTGTGGCAGAATTTATTATCTCACATTTCACTTGTATTTGTGTCCATTTCCAAATCTTGCAGAAGCCTAGGTTTTGTTTTTAAAATGACTTCAGGCTATTCGTGAGTATACCACTTAAGTGTGAAACTCTAGTGAGAAACTTTAACTTTAACAGCAACAAATAATGTACGAGGAAGCTACCAAAATTTTAGGAAACAAAAGAAAAGAAAAAGTGAAAAGCTAATGTGAACAAATGACAGGAAGAATAGGTGACAAACACCTCTGTGGGGATGACTTGAATATTAGCTTCAAACATAAACGTGATAGATGAAGATAAGAACTGAAATACACATAAATACCTCTCCTTTCATAATCTTTTCATTGCACCATCGGCAAGTAGCAACGGCAGTTTGAGAGATTTCAATACCACATTCTGAAACAGGTGGAGGAGAGACCTTTGTAGGGCCACCACCCTCTATGTATTTTCTGATCTTTTGCTGGTCTTCCTAGCTAAGCAATTCTAAGCCTTCAACGTCATCTACACAGTAAAAGCGAAGTGAAACATTCAGCAACATAGAAATCGGCAAAAGGAATAATAAACAGAAAACAATGGGGTGCCTACGCTTTCATCTGATATGCTCTTTTTAAGAAGTCGTCAGCACGATTCCACATCTGATGATAAGAGCAAAAGAAAGAAAAGAAAAAAATCATTTATAAGAAAGTCAATCATTGATCTCATAGTTCAGAATAGTTCAGCACAATTCCATGTGTCATTTGTTTGCAACAAGTAGCATGGGCAATTGCCATGTCATTCTGTTCCAGCCAAATTTTGCCTGAAATGGCATTTTCCACATCAGTCCAATAGTTTAGGGGGGTTACGAGTGTGATTTAAAATATAAGGGGGGCAAAGGGTGAAATTTGTATACTACAGGAGGCAAAAGGTGATTAACCCTATTTAATTTCAAAAACAGGATTATGTATAAAAATAACTTCTAAAACAGTTCAAATATTTTTATACATATTTTTGGAAACAATAAGTGTGTACATATATGTATAATTTCTGAAAATAATTTAAATATATATAAGTGTGTACAATTCCGAAAAAACAGAATATATATACATACATACAAGTAATTTCAGAAACCATAGTTATTTATATAAAATTTAGATAATAGAAAAAAATAAATAAATATATATTTGCATTGATTTTTCAAAACAGTTTAATATATAATTATATTATGCTGAAATCAGAAATATGTAAATACATATGTATTGCTGAAATTCTGAAAATATATAAATTTCCCAAAACAGTTTAATATTTATTTATAGATAATTATGTAAATAATAAATATTTTTATGTATAAATCCGAAAATAATATATATTTGTATGTGTGTATATATATACAATTTCAAAAACAGAATTATATATTTAAATAAATAATTTCTAAAATAATTTAATACCTATTTACAATAATTATGGAATATATATATATATATATATATATATATATATATATATATATGAATAAATCCAAAAAAACATTTATATATATGTGTATATATATTTAATTTCAAAAACAGAATTATGTATGTATAAATAATTTCCAAAACAGTGTAATATAAATTTTGAAAAACCAAAAAACAATAAATTTTATGTATATATAAAAATGTGTCAATTTCGAAAATAATTATATAAATAGCGTATAATTCTGAATTACGTACATAAAATATGTATACCGAAATATCAACCTACATACATATATATAATCCTAGTAGTAGTAAATTATATACACACAACATAATCACATTCATAAACTATCAAGTTTTCAATCAAAAAGAAAATACATTCATAGAACACATAAAATAAACTCAATAAAATTCGTGATAGAAATTCCAAGTAGAGAGGTGGGGTATTTACCTTGGATTGTAGGGTTGCCTAATTTTTTCCCCCTTCCTTTTCTTCTTCCTCCATCTTCTTCTTTCTCTCCTATTCTTTTCATTATTTCAGTAATTGCAGTGTATGTATGTGAATGGTGCTTGGCCCGTTGGAATAAGTGAAGGTAGGGGTTATAAAAAAATATTTTATTTTTTTAAAGATGGGAGAGATTTTTGGCCGATGATAGGGGAGTGGGGGAGGGAAATGGGGAGTAAAAGGTGGGGAGTGGTTAATGGGGTTTTATTTCTATTATTTTTTTCTATAAGATACATGCATATTAATTTATTATTCATTTATTTTTTTAAAAAAATCTCATGGGTTGTAACAGTCTACCCCCCTTACAAAAAGAGGGAAGTGATATGGGCGTCACTCAGTAAAGTACCCACTTATACTTAGAACAAAAAACATATACGAAAGAAACACAGAACTAAAATAAACCAATAAACAGCAATAAAAGACAGACCCGGTACTTGTTCGCAAATAAAAATATCTCCTAAAGAAAACTTAAGCAATAAAACATCAAAAGAATCACAAGTAAATCGGCAAACCAAACATCTCCATTCATGCTCTCGTGATGCATGCTCATTTGAAAAACCATGACACATGGAACAACATCAAACCATGCAATATGACATATAATTCTGTCCGAAAATAGTTTATATAATTGTATATATTTTTATATCCGAAATTAATATAACTAAATATTTAATTCTATTTAAAAACAAGTTATATTTATGCATAAACTTAATATAGGAAAATAACATGAATGTATATATGCAAATTTTATTTAAAACACTTTATATAATTAGCATATATTTAAATACGAAAATTGACATAAATATATATATAATTCTTGAGAAAATCAGTTTATATATTTATACATATAATTAAATACGAAAATAACATAATATAAACCTATAATTCTAAAAAAACAAAAGTTTATTAAATTAATATATATTTAATCGGAAAATAGTTTTATATAGCCTAATTTATGTAAAACAGTTTATATATAATATATATATATATATATATATATTAAGTACTGAAAAAGAAAACAATATATATAAATTACTTCGAAAACAGTGAAAACAGTAAACTGAAAATAAAATCTGAAAAACAATAAACTGTAAATAAAATCGTATATATATATAAATTACTTCAAAAACAGTGAAAACAATAAACTGAAAATAAAATCTAGAAAACAGTAAATTGAAAATAAAATATGCAAATAGTTTAATGTATACACACACACACACTTATATATATATAAAATCTAGAAAACAATAAACTAAAAATAAAATCTTGTATATATTTACATATAATATACAATTCTGCAAACAGTAGATAAATACATGTAAATATTTCTGAAAACAAAAAAAAATTTATGTATATATATGTATAACTATATATATTTACGTATATATATGTATAACTATATTTCTGAAAATAAAACATACTTCTTTCCGGTGGAGGTAGGTCTCCATCAAGGGTCTGCGTTGTGCCCATTTCTTTTTGCAGTTGTCTTTGACGAGTTGTCAAAGCTGATACAAGAGGCAGTTCTGTGGTGTATGCTTTTTGCTGACGATATTGTATTAGTCGCAGAGAATAGAACATACCCTGAGTATGAGCTAGAGCTGTGTGAAGAGGTGTTTTAGAGAGAAAAGGCTTAAGGATTAGCCCGTTCTAAGGACCGAGCATCTGCAACTGCTACTTCAGCGACGTAGCCGACAGTGAGAATAGCCAGCTCACCATCGATGGTCAAGTGGTACCACAGGTTAATAAGTTTAAGTACCTAGGATCATTTGTGCAGCAGAATGG
Organism: Eustoma russellianum; assembly: GCA_036186865.1. NCBI lineage: Eukaryota > Viridiplantae > Streptophyta > Magnoliopsida > Gentianales > Gentianaceae > Eustoma > Eustoma russellianum. The sequence goes on along the minus strand of AP025074.1, from coordinate 10,452,176 downwards.
GGACATAGATAGTGATGTAGCACATCGAGTTCAAGCAGGCTGGAGTAGATGGAGGGCGGCCTCAGGGGTGCGCGTGACAAGAATTTTCCAACTAAATTAAAGGGAAAATTTTATATGGTGGCATTGCGACTGGCAATGCTATATGGGACAGACTGCTGGACCATCTAAAGGTCACAATTGCAGAAGATGGAAGTGGCAGAGATGAAGATGTTGAGGTGGATGTGTGGGCATATAAGGCTAGACCGGATCAGAAACGAGGTGTTTCGAGAAAGGTTAGACGTGGCTAGTATAGCAGATAAGATAAGGGAGGGAAGAATGAGATGGTTTGGGCATGTCAAACGGAGACAGACAATGGCGTCGGTCAGAACAATTGAAAGCCTCATTGTAGAGGGAAACAGGAGTAAAGGCAGGGCCAAACTAACTTGGGATGAGCAGAATAAGCACGACCTACTAGATTTGTACTTCTCTGAGGACATGGTCCAGGATAGGAGTTCATGGAGACATAAGATTAAGGTTAACGAGGTATAGGTCATATATAGGGACACCTTAGAGTATATTTAGGGACATAGATAGGCATAGACACTATCTACGCTTTAGGTTGATTGTGCATTTGTTTGCTTATGTTATCTGTTGTTTTGCATTACATATACATATACACATTATGTGTATTTTAATATCGAAAGCCTCCTGAATCCCTCACTAACACACTAGCACATCATATCTCTATTATTATGCCATTTATGCAGGTACATATAGAACCGGGGGTCTCATTGGGAAGCAGACTCTCTATCCCTTGGGACAGAGGTATTGTCTTCCTACCACTTACCCTCCCCAGACCCTAACGATAGCTTTTGCTGTCATTGGGATATACTGGGTACGGATGATGTGGGCGGTTGGGTGAGTTGGTGTTTTTTATGCCTCTTCTGTTTCATATATTTTTCTTACATGACTATGGACTACATTATTTTGCTGAGGTACGGATGCGGGCTTAATCACCAACATCGTGCTGTTGCTTTTCCATCGGCTCGTACGGTGTCATTGTTGCCCGAACCAGTATTGGTGTCTGGCAACCTGGGTACATCCTTCCACTCATATCTCCATTTTTATATTTACTATAGTTATTTGTGGATGCAAATAGATATGACTGCTGTTTTGATTATCATTCTGAGGTACAATCTTTGGCTTTGGCAAGAGATCAAGAGTTTGTCGCTAGATGGATTCGCTATTTCAGCCTCGTAGTGGCCTTTTCTTTCGGCACATGATTGTCATAAGTTTCCCTGTTTTAGTTGTATTTCTTGTTTACATTGTATTTCTTCTTTACATTGTATTTTGCGATTCTTATATGTTTTTCTTCAACTACATTGTTTAGTTTGGGAGAGTCCCCCCCATTAATACCACTGAAACGTAACCACGGTATTCCTCCGCCACAAGTGAGGGTCTATATTAATAAAAGCCCCGGACGGTACCAGCCCATCCTTCACCTAATATATATATATATATATATATATATATATATATGTATGTATTTATGTATAAATCCAAAATTAACATATAATGTATAAATATATAATCAAAAACAAAATTATATATATATATATATATAATTTCTAAAACAGTTTAATATATGTATGTATATATAATTTCTAAAACAGTTTAATATATGTATGTATGGCTTCATATTCAAAGCATTGATCATCATCACTTTCAACCCGTGGTTTATGAGGATATTCTAGAATTCTGTGATAAGTGCTGCATTTTGGGTCATAAACGAGATCACTGTGGGAAAACTCCTAGGGTGGGACCAGATACAGTTCCGCCAGTTCAAACATGGAGGCCGAAAGTACATGATCCTGCTCCAGACCCTTCTCTCGTGTAGGTTGAATCGTTAAAGGTTCGTGCAGAATCTTCCCTGCCAGGGGATGCACAGTGACCAATATTCCAACGACAGAATTTCAGCTGGTTATTCCTTCAGAGGATACTGATATTCAACCCTCAGATTCTCAAAATGTGTCTATCCTTGGACAATCGTCGGATGATGTTTCTTTGCCACAAACTTAGATCTGGGATCCCTCTCTGGATACACCACTGGTGCACATAGTTTCTGATTCAGATTTGCCACAGACTGTTGTTGCAACTGATACTATGTTGCATGATATGCAGCAAGAATATCGTTAGTTATCAGAATCCCTGTCCCGCCGCATTCCTGCTATCCAGGACGACACTTCTTATGCCAAGTTACTTCAGCATATCGTTAATCCCCCAGCAGATGTTGATGATGATGGTTTCATCCCATGTGTTCGTAAACGTACTCGCCGCCTTCACTGTCAAATCCCTCGACCGACACGTCAGGTTGTTACACATAGTGTTTCGCGTTCTTCAAGCTCTTATTCACATTTGTCTCAATGAATATACTTACCTGGAATATAAGAGGCTTGCACACCTCTCTTCCACGTTTGCGCATGTTGATTAATA
>AP025074.1:10367483-10445218 GCA_036186865.1 Eustoma russellianum | reverse complement strand
ACAGAATATATATAAATACATAGAAGTAATTTCAGAAACCGTTAAATATTTATTTACATAAAATTCAGATAATAGAAAAAAATAATAAATATATATTTGCAATGATTTTTCAAAACAGTTTAATATATAATTATGTAATGCTGAAATCAGAAATACGTAAATACATATGTATTGCTGAAATTCTGAAAATATATATAAAATTTCCCAAAACAGCTTAATATTTATTTATATATAATTCTGGAAATAATAAATATTTTTATGTATAAATCCGAAAATAATATATTTGTATGTGTATATATATACAATTTCAAAAAAATTATATATTTAAATAAATAATTTCTAAAATAATTTACCTATTTACATATAATCCTGGAATGAATAATATATATATATATGAATAGATCCAAACATAAATCTATATATATGTGTATATATATTTAATTTCAAAAATAGATTATATATGTATAAATAATTTCAAAACAGTGTAATATAAATTCTGGAAAAAAAAAAAAAATTTTATGTATATATACATGTGACAATTTCAAAATAATTATATAAATAGTATATTTCGAATTACGTACATAAAATATGTATACCGAAATATCAACCTACATGCATGTATATATCCTAGTAATAGTAAATTATACACACAACATAATCACATTCATAAACTATCAAGTTTTCAATCAAAAAAGAAAATACATTCATAGAATACATAAAATAAACTCAATAAAATTGGTGATATAAATTCCAAGTAGAGGGGGAGGGTACTTACCTTGAATTGTAGGGTTGCCTAAATATTTTTTCCTTCCTTTTCTTCTTCCTCCATCTTCTTCTTCTCTCCTATTCTTTTGATTATTTCAATAATTGCAGTGTGTGTGTGTGAATGGTGCTTGGCCCATTGGAATAATGTGAACGGAGGGGTTTAAAAATATTTTATTTTTTTAAATAGGGGAGAGATTTTTGGGCCGATGATAGGGGAGTGTGGGGGAGGACATGGGGTCCCGGTGGGGTGGTTAATGGGGTTTTTTTCTATTCTTTTTTTTTTTGTAAGATCATGTATATTTTTATTTCCTTTTTTTTTACAACCCTCCCCCCTTTTACAAAAGGGGGGAGTGATATGGGCATGACTCAGTCAGTACGCACCTATACTTAGAACAAAAACATATACGAAAGAAACACGAGAATAAAATAAACCTCTAAACAGCAATAAAACATACCCGGTACTTGTTCGCAAATATTAATATCTCCTAAAGAAAACTTAAGCAATAAAACATCAAAAGAAGCACAAGTAAATCGGCAAACCAAACATCTCCATTCATGCTCTCGTGATGCATGCTCATTTGGAAAACCATGACACAAGCAACAACGTCAAACCATGCAATATGACATATAATTCTATCCGGAAATAGCTTATATAATTGTATATATTTTTATATTCGAAATTAAAATAACTAAATATTTAATTCTCTTTAAAAACAATTTATATTTATGCATATACTTAATATATGAAAATAACATGAATGTATGTATACAGATTTTATTTAAAAACACTTTATATAATTAGCATGTATTTAAATACGAAAATTGACATAATATATACATAATTCTTTAGAAAATCAGTTTATATATTTATACATATAATTAAATACGTAAAATCATATAATGGCTTTTTCCACAGCAGTCCAATAGTTCAGGGGTTTTACGGGTGTGATTTAAAATATAACAGGGGCAAAGGGTGAAATTCGCATAATACAGGAGGCAAAAGGTGATTAACCCCTATTTAATTTCAAAAACAGGATTATGTATAAAAATAACTTCTAAAACAGTTCAAATATTTTTATACATATTTCTAGAAACAATGAGTGTGTATATATATGTATAATTTCTGAAAATAATTTAAATACATATAAGTGTGTACAATTCCGAAAAAACAGAATATATATAAATACATACAAGTGATTTCAGAAACCATATTTATTTATATAAAATTCAGATAATACAAAAAATAAATAAGTATATATTTGCACTGATTTTTCAAAATATTTTAATATATTATAAAATGCTGAAATCAGAAATATGTAAATACATATGTATTGCTGAAATTCTGAAAATATATAAATTTCCCAAAACAGTTTAATATTTATTTATAGATAATTATGTAAATAATAAATATTTTTATGTATAAATCCAAAAATAATATATTTGTATGTGTGTGTATATATACAATTTCAAAAATAGAATTATATATTTAAATAAATAATTACTAAAATAATTTAATACCTATTTACAATAACTATGGATTAAATAAATAAATAAATAATATGAATAAATCTAAAAAAATTTTATAGGTGTATATATTTAATTTCAAAAACAGAATTATATATGTATAAATAATTTCCAAAACAATGTAATATAAATTTTGAAAAACCAAAAAACAATAAATGTTATGTATATGTATAAATGTGTCAATTTTGAAAATAATTATATAAATAGCGTTTTATTCTGAATTACGTACATAAATATGTATACCGAAATATGACCTACATACATATATGTAATCCTAGTAGTAGTAAATTATATACACACAACATATTCACATCATAAACTATCAAGTTTTCAATCAAAAAGAAGATACATTCATAGATTACATAAAATAAACTCAATAAAATTTGTGATAGAAATTCCAAGTAGAGAGGGGGGGGGGGTACTTACCTTGGATTGTAGGGTTGCCTAAATTTTTCCCCCTTCCTTTTCTTCTTCCTCCATCTTCTTCTTTCTCTCCTATTCATTTCATTATTTCAGTAATTGCAGTATGTGTATGTGAATGGTGCTTGGCCCGTTGGAATAATGTAAAGGGAGGGGTTATAAAAAAATATTTTATATTTTTAAAGAGGGGGGATTTTTGGCCGATGATAGGGGGTGGGGGAGGGAAATGGGGAGTAAAAGGTGGGGAGTGATTAATGAGGTTTTATTTCTATTATTTTTCTATAAGATACATGTATATTAATTTATTATTCATTTATTTTTTTAAAAAAATCACATGGGTGGTAACAGTCTACCCCTCTTACAAAAAGGGGGAAGTGATATGGGCGTCACTCAGTAAGTACCCACTTATACTTAGAACAAAAAACAATACGAAAGAAACACAGAAATAAAATAAAACAATAAACAGCAATAAAGACAAACCTGGTACTTGTTCGCAAATAAAAATATCTCCTAAAGAAAACTTAAGCTATAAAACATCAAAAGAATCACAAGTAAATCAGCAAACCAAACATCTCCATTCATGCTCTCGTGATGCATGCTCATTTGAAAAACCATGACACACGGAACAACATCAAACCATGCATATGACATATATTCTATCCGAAAATAGTTTATATAATTGTATATATTTTTATATCCGAAATTAATATAACTAAATATTTAATTCTATTTAAAAACAGTTTATATTTTATGCATAAACTTAATATAGGAAAATAACATGAATGTATATATGAAAATTTTATTAAGACACTTTATATAATTAGCATATATTTAAATACAAAAATTGACATAAATATATACATAATTCTTGAGAAAATCAGTTTATTATATTTATACTATAATTAAATACGAAAATCACATAATATAAACCTATAATTCTAAAAAAAAGTTTATTAAATTAATATATATGTACTCGGAAAATAGTTTTATATAGCCTAATTTATGCAAAAACAGTTTATATAATATATTTATATATATTAAATACTGAAAAAGAAAACATATATGTAAATTACTTCGAAAACCGTGAAAACAATAAACTGTAAATAAAAGCGCACATATATATATATATATATATATATATATATATATATTACTTTACTTCGAAAATAATGAAAACAATAAACTGAAAATAAATATCTGAAAAATAATTAACTGAAAATAAAATATGCAAACAGTTAAATACACACACACACACACACTTATATATATATAAAATCTTGAAAACAATAAACTGAAAATAAAATCTTATATATACTTACATATAATATACAATTCCTGCAAACAGTAAATAATACATGTAAATATTTCTGAAAATAAAACAATTTACGTATAATATATGTAAAACTATATTTCAAAACTGTTTATTATATATATCTAAATCAAAAACTGTAAAAACCGTTTTCTTAACTTATAAGCATATTTATTGAATATATAGAACAGTATATATGTGTATATTTATAATTTAAGAAACAATACATAATTTTGAGTGTATAATTCTAAAAAAAATACAGCAGGTGTATATATATATATATAATATATATATATATATATATATATATAATTTCTAAAACAGTTTAATATATGTATGCATATATAATTTTGGAAACTATCAGTATATATATATATATGTGTGTGTGTGTGTGTATATATATAAATCCGAAAATAATATATACATATAGATATATATATTTATGTATCTATATATTTTAATTGGGTTAATCACCTTTGCCCCCTTAAGTTTTAAATCACACCTTAACCCTCCTGAACTATTGGACTGATGTGAAAAATGCCATTTTAGGCAAAATTTGGCGGAACAGAATGACATGACAATTTGCCCATGCCATGTGGAGTCAATTATTGTGTGTCACTCTTCAACAACCCCATTTTCTTCTATGTCTTCTTCCATCTTCTCTACCCTCTCCTCAATCTGGTTTACCTCTTCCAAGAAAAGGATTAAGTTCCTCAAGTAGCAGGTTCATCTCCTTTTCCATTTCAAACAACTGTGACTGAGTCGCTCAAACATGGCATGTTTCTTTTCAACATCAAGAGAGATCGTTAGCTCTTCTATCTTACAAACCGATGCCTCTTTCTCCTTCTCCAGAATGGAGTATTTTTCTCCTAATTCTGAATATTTTCTCCAATGTTTCAAGTCTATTTGAGTGCTCACCAGTTCATAAGCTAAATTATCCTTATGCCAACAATAATGCCTTTCTCATTTACAAGTGGACTTAGCAAATCTTCTAAGGTACACGACTTGGTCTTCAAGCCTTGAAGTTCAGTATGAGCATCAGGAATGGAATTCTCAAGTACAACATTTTCTTCTGATAATCTCTGTATATTTTCAGTTGTTTACTTCAGCTCAACTGCTAAGGACGGCCTTCTCGTCAATAAGAGAAGTTCTCTTGTAATAGAGATTTAAAGATTCTTCCGGAGCTTCTATTTTTTCTATAACAGCTTCCAATTATGCATTTAAATCTGTTAGTGAAGTCTCTAACATAGAGTTTTTCTCAAGAAGCTGATCTAAGATTACCACCTTCTCAGAAGAGCAACCTTCTTATTCTTTTTCTCTTTGGCATGTTTCTTTCAAAATTGAGTTCTTTATCCTGCCGTTCTCGCACCGATGACCCAAGTGCTCAGGACTCGATCGATCCTACTGCATGCACCGCTTCATAACGGACAATGTTGCTTGTTCAAACTTAATTCTTTTTTCAGACAATAAATTTCTTGCTGAAGTGCATTTTTTCGGTCCACTTGGAGCTCAACGCAAAAGGTGATTAAACCAATACTCCACGTGGCATTTGTTTGCAACATGTGGAATGGGCAATTTCCTTGTCATTCTGTTCCGGCCAAATTTTTTCCTGAAATGGTATTTCCACATCAGTCCAATAGTTCAGGGAGGTTAAGGGGTGTGACTTAAAACATAAGGGGGGCAAAGGGTGAATTCGCATACTACATGGGGCAAAAGGTGATTAACCTTATTTAATTTCAAAAGCAGGATTATATATAAAAATACCTTCTAAAACATTTTAAATGTTTTTATACCTATTTCTGGAAACAATAAGTGTGTATATATATATATATATTTCTGAAAATAATCTAAATATATAAATACATAGAAGTATTTTAGAAACCGTTAAATATTTATTTACATAAAATTCAGATAATAGAAAAAAATAATAAATATATATCTGCAATGATTTTTCAAAACAGTTTAATATATAATTATGTAATGCTGAAATCAGAAATACGTAAATACATATGTATTGCTGAAATTCTGAAAATATATATAAAATTTTCCAAAATAGTTTAATAGTTATTTATATATAATTCTGGAAATAATAAATATTTTATGTATAATCCGAAAATAATACATATTTGTATGTGTATATATATACAATTTCAAAAACAGAATTATATATTTAAATAAATAATTTCTAAAATAATTTAATACCTATTTACATATAATTCTGGAATATATATATATATATATATATATGAGTAAATCCAAAATAAATTTATATATATTTAATTTCGAAACAGAATTATATATGTATAAATAATTTCCAAAACAGTGTAATATAAATTCTGAAAAACCAAAAAACAATAAATTTTATGTGTATATATACATGTGGCAATTTCGAAAATAATTATATAAATAGCTTATAATTCCGAATTGCGTACATAAAATATGTATGCCGAAATATCAACCTACATACATGTATATAATTTTAGTAATAGTAAATTATACACACACAACATAATCACATTCATAAACTATCAAGTTTTCAATAAAAAAGAAAATACATTCATAGAACATATAAAATAAACTAAATTAAACTGGTGATAGAAATTCCAAGTAGAGGGGAGGGGACTTACCTTGGATTGTAGGGTGCCTAAATTTTTTCCCTTCCTTTCTTCATCCTCTATCTTCTTCTTTCTCTCCTATTCTTTTCATTTATTCAATAATTGCAGTGTGTGTAGCACCCCGCACCGGCTCGCCCGCGTACGGTGCGCCCGCCGTACTTCACTACGGAGACTACCAGGCTTCGGTTCATAACATATTGTAGTCCATAACAAAGTATATGGACTTTCCTGCTTACACATCATCAAGTAAGCAAAAAACTGAGGCAGAATAAAAACTTTAAATAAAAACATGCCGAATATTCATAACATCGTCTACATCCATATCCACAAAATAAAAGAGATGTCCAAATTAAAATCCCATCTTAAGTTCGTCAAACATAAGTCATCATACTAAAGTCTTGAGGCTATCCTCTCTCGCACGCCTATGGATAGGGAACCCTAGGCTTGTCATCGATCCACTCGACCTTGTTTTCTACAGGCTCTGGGAGGAAAAAATAATGGGGTGAATGACAAAGTCACTAGCAAGTATACCATAAATAATCATGAATTAAATGGAAAGTATACACAAGAACCAGAACCCCAAAAATGTTTGGATTCGCAACATACCTAACTTCCAACTCATCATTCGTAAGGACATAGGATCATAACTTAAGAGGGAAGGAATCATATTAAGATCATAACTTAGGAGATATTAAACCATATCATCATAGCCTAAGTAATAGTACATCAATCATTCGACTAGCCATAGACAAATGCAGTATGTATGCGTATGCACATGTGATGCATCATGACACAAATGAGAATAAGTTCTTTCATTCTTTCTTTGAACACATCATCGTTAATATAACGAGAGGAGTGAGTATTCAGATCTATTATATCCGGATCTGAGGCGGTCATACCATTCCCTTCAGATCTATTATGTCCGGATATGAAAACGGTCATATAAACAATCATCGTCATCAGGTCTATTCTCTTCGGGCCTGTACGGTCATAAATCATCATTATCAGGTCTATTCTTTCCGGACCTGAACGGTCATAATAATCATAACCAGGTCGATTCTCTCCAGGCCTGTACGGTCATAATCATCAACAGATCAATTAACCCCGGATCTGAAGCGGGTTAGGCTGGCCAGAATCAATGGTACCAATAGGAGTCATTCTTTTCAAAACTGAAATCTTTTCTTTAAAAGCGCTTTTCGTAACTTCTTTGACATAAACTCAGTTTCATAAATCACGTAAATGATGATGATGCAATGCATGACATGCAATATGAAACTCATGGCTAGATGCATCACATAATACATATATGGTCTTGTTCCTTAAGCTGGAAAAATTTCCAGAATTAACGTTCTGTTCATGCGGCCTCAAACCTCACAATTTGGGCCTATATTCATGATCTCATGACATACATATGCATAGTGGAGTCTTATCTACTTGACATACAAATTTCGTAACGTTTCAAGACATATAAAACCCTCAAATCATTAAATTACCAAACAGGGTACTGCTGAATCCAGCAGCTCAGTACCCATCTTTTACCTTGCTTTCAAGCCATAAAATCTTATTTAATTTGGGCCAATACCTGGAAAATATAGTAGACATACCAAGAAATAATATTCACGAGCCCAATAGCACATACGAGTTCAAATTTGTAATAATAAGTCCTCCTAACTCATGTCATAATTTTGTCCTGTTTTCCAGTTTTGCATCGCTAAATTCATCTCAATTGTTAACCATGAAAACGGTGATTTCAAGCTGATTTATCTACATGGACATGTTCATCTATGTCTTAAGTGATTACCATAAAAATTCCAGAGCAATCCAATAGGTTTAAGGTGGTCATTCAATTATTTTCCTAAAGATAGGTACATGCAGAATCTGGAATGACCAGCTTTCACTAAAAATTCTATTGCAAATAAACCACAAGTCTTTTTACCAAAATTCCAACTCACGGATTTAATAAACACACAAGGCTAGCATCCTACCAAAAATCCGCTCATTTGCACATTTCTAAGGTCCAATTTCAGGTCATACAACACGTCACTTAAATCTGTCCTGTTCTAGTAGTTTTTCCTTTTTATCACTTTTCTTGTTAAATGTTTACCAACTAAACTTATTCCTCTAAAATAACTTACTAGCCACCAAATACACCTTTTAACATAGACATTCCAGGTTCTATAACATTCTATAGGCTACATACGAATCACTTCAAAAACAGTTTGAAACTTACACATAGCATACATTGTTATTGCACATCTTGTACTTAATAAAGTCTACCTTTGGCACAATTAATTTGTGTACCACATAACCCCCAAAACAGCCCGTTTCTTACACATGAGAGGGCTTATATTTCGTTTTCATGATAAACATAACACACCAAGTAATAAATCATTCAAACATACAACTTCCATATATCTTTTGCCTCACAATACATATTCTTCACAAGAACCATTGTTCAGCCCTACCTCCTCCTTCAACCGTCCCCTTCTATGGTAAGAAAGAGAGATTTTTCCATTTTTAACTTAGACATACAACATATTCATATTCAATCTAGGAAAACAACTCATCCTTGAGAAAATTTCACACATGCAAGTCACTTTTCTTAAGGAACACTAAGTTTTCATGCTTTAAACTTAGTACTTTCAACTAAGATTTACATCTTAAGCATAGCTAGACATTCAAGAACATACTTCACAAATAAGTCAAGATTATCTAGAGTATACTTGCCTCTTTAAGCTAGAAACTTCCTTTAGCTTGAATCTTGGATAGAAAGGCTTGAAGTTTCCCTCCACTACTTCCATAGGGCAAACTGTTTTTTTTTTTGGGGGGGGGGGAAGAAGAAACATTAGCTATCCATTTATATGAAGAATAGAGATAGATTAAGGCTATACTAACTTACCAAATGAGGCTTGAATGGAGTTCAAACCACCAAGGTATTAACACCACTTAGTAGCTTGAGAAATCCTCACCTAAGGACCAAGGAGGTCACGGTTTAAACAAGGAAAAAGATACCAATGTGAGCTTCACCTCTTGAAATAGGAAATTCACCCAAGGGAGTTTAGGATATACTTAGATGGACCTTGAAGCTTGGTGGTGGAGATACCTTTGAGCCTTCTACTTACCCTCTAGCCGTATGTTTTTAGGGAAAGGAGAGGGAGAGTCTTTGCTACTTGCTTGATCAATTCTTAAGGATGTAGTGGGTTAGGGATGGATGAAAAGGCTCCTTATTAAAGAAGAAGAAGAAAGCTTCTTGGTTAGGGGAGGGGCCAGCGCATGAAGGGGAGAAGGGGGAGACAAGGTTGCATGAAAAGTAAAAAGTAACCTCGGGGGTCTTACAAATTAGCATCTTTTGTTCCCCATGCTTGCCTTTTCCTTAATTATTTTATTCTTGATTTTCTTAATAAAATAGAAATAGGAAATATCATGAGCCTTTTGAGAACCTCATGGGGTGGCCGAATGTAATGAGGGTTGGGAGCCCTAGGGGCTTATTTTTGTTATTTCTCATATTTTCATAATTCATGCTTGTATAATTACCCCACTACTTGTAATCTCTAATTGCTTTTGGGCTTGATTTTAAGAAGGCCCTTAGGATTAGTCTTCTTATAATTGGAAGAACATTCTAAGGCCCTTTACGGCCTTGTGGCCAAACTCTTAAGATCTTGGGGGTGAATTGGCTATTTCATATGCTTCATAACTCATGCTTGTCTAATTATACAATATTTGCTTTGAGAAAATTTAATTAAAGAAGTAATAATAAAACTTAGTAAAATGTACTTGAAGGATGCAACTTTTCATTAATTCACTTATACAAGTCTCAAGTACAATATGATTTTTTGTTGGGTACAACATCCTCCTCCCTTATTACAAGTTTCGTCCTTGAAACTTAAGAGCGCTAATAAAAAAGGTAGGGGTATAAGCTTCTCATGTTTTCTTCCGTCTCCCAAGTAGCTTCATCATTCGAATGGTGCTTCCATTGCACCTTAACCATAGGAATGGATCGTTTCCTTAGTGTCTTTTCTTTGCGGCCAACAATCCTCTCTGGCTCTTCTTCATATGTCGCGTCGGCTTCAACTTTCAAAGGTTGCTCGTCAATGATATGACTAGGCTCATGCACGTACCGGAGAAGCTGAGATACGTGAAATACATCGTGTAATTGAGATAGCAATGGCGGTAGTGCTAGCCGGTAAGCGACTTCTCCAATCCTTTCAAGAATCTCATATGGCCCAATAAATCTTGGCTTAATTTGCCCTTTATACCAAATCTTTTAACTCCCTTTGACGGTGATACTTTCAAGAGCACTTTTTCTCCAGCCTGAAATTCCAATGGCTGTTGCTTCTCGCCGCCCAAACTTTGCTTCTATCTTGGGCCACTTTCAACCTTTGCTTGATTACCATCACTTCTTCTCGAGTCTGCTCAACTAAGTCAGGTCCGGTAAAAACTTTATCTCTAATTTTGTCCCAATACAATGGAGAGCAGCACTTTCTCCCATATAGTGCTTCCTAAGGAGTCATCCCAATAGATCGATGGTAGCTATTATTATAGAAGAACTCCACCAGCTTGAGGCTCTTGTCCCAACTTCCTCTGAAGTCTTCCAGTGTTTGGATGGTTCTCTCCGATTGACCATCTGTCTGAGGGTGAAATACAGAGCTCATTCGTATCTCGGTGCCCATCGCTTTTTAGAAGGATGTCCAAAATCGAGAAGTAAAGCGAGGGTCGCGGTCATAAACAATGCTCATGGGTACTCAATGTAAGCACACAATCTGATCAACATACATAGTAGCCAACTTCTCCATAGAGGCTTTGATGGTAATAGCCATGACGTGAGCAGACTTCGTTAAACGATCGACTACTACCCAAATAGCATCATGTCCATTCTTTCTCATTGGCAGGTCAGTCACGAAGCCCATAGTAATGTGGTCCCACTTCCACTCGGGGACTTCAAGGGGCTGCAACAATCCACCGGGTCTCTGATGTTCCACTTTCACTTTCTGACAAACCAGGCATTTCTCCACGAATTCCGCAATTTGCCTCTTCATGCCATGCCACCAGAATTTTTGCTTTAAGTCTTGGTACATTTTGTTGGCTCCAGGTGGAATAGATAAACGAGAATTATGAGCTTCCCGAAGAACTTCATTTTTTAGATCATCGTAGGTATGCACAGTCGTCCCCTAAACCACAAGCTGTCATCATTTTTGATTTCAAAATCCTCAGATGGTTTCGTCTTCAACTTGTCTTTAGTTTTCTTCAAAGCTTCATTTTTTTCTTGCCCCTCCTTAATTTTGTCAATCACTGAAGGAATCAATACCAACTTAGCGAGCACGCTATCAATGGAATCAACCACCTCGAGATCAAACTATTCCATATTGCGTTGCAAAGGTGGTTGACGCGGATGGCTTGTCTTTCGACTCAAGGCGTCGGCAATCTTATTGGCTTTCCCCGGATGATACTGAATAGAGAGGTCGTAGTCCTTCATCAACTCTAGCCATCGGCGTTGACGCATATTTAATTCCTTCTGAGTGAAAAGGTACTTAAGACTCTTGTGATCCGTGAAGATCTCGCACCTTTCACCGTACAGATAGTGTCTCCATATCTTCAAGGAAAAGACTACAGCCGCAAGCTCGAGATCATGTATTGGGTAATTCTGCTCAAACAGCTTCAGCTGTCGGGATGCGTACGCAATCACTCGATATTTTTGTATCAACACACATCCAAGACCGTTTTTCGAGGCATCACTGTACACTATGAAGCTTTCACCCGGAATCGGTTGCGGCAAAACTGGAGCAGAAGTCAGCTTCTCCTTCAATTCAGTAAAATTCCTTTCACAATCTGAGGTCCACTCGAACTTTGTCTTTTTCTGCGTCAAACGGGTGAGAGGCATCGCAATCCGAGAAAACCCTTCAACAAACTTGCGATAATAGCCAGCGAGACCAAGGAAACTCCGTACTTCCGTAACATTTATTGGCCTTGGCCATTCTGTGATTGCCTCGATCTTTTTGGGATCTACAGATATTCCATCCTCAGATATGACATGTCCCAGAAATGCTACATTGTGCAGCCAAAATTCGCATTTACTAAATTTGGCATACAGTTGCTTCCTCCGTAAGATGTCAAGGACAATCCTTAAATGGGCTACTTGAGACTCTTCATCCGGTGAGTAGATCAAGATATCGTCTATGAAAACCATAACAAACTTGTCAGTTGTTCTTGAAATACTCGATTCATCAGATCCATAAATGCCGCGGGGCCGTTGGTCAATCCGAATGGCATTATAAGAAATTCTAATGTTCGTAACGTGTCCTAATGCAGTTTTTGGGACATCCTCGTCTTTGATCTTCAATTGGAAGTATCCAGAACGAAGATCAATCTTACTGAAAATTCGTGCCCCCTGTATCAAGATATCTTTAGGCAGTGTTCAAAATAGAATTATCATTGAAATAAAACTTTTAATTGCTTACCCAAAGCTGATCAAACAGATCATCGATCCTAGGCAATGGGTTTGTTCTTTATCGTGATCTTGTTGAGTTCTCTATAATCGATGCATAGGCGCATACTCCCATCCTTTTTCTTTACAAATAGCACTGAGCACCCAAAGGCGAGCCACTTGGGCAGATGAGTTTCTTTTCCAACAGCTCACGTAACTACTCTTTCAGTTCTTTCAATTCCGTAGGCGCCATCCGATAAGGAGCCTTCGATATCCGGCTCATCTCTTGAAATTAGATTGATTTCAAAAGAGATCTCTCGATCTAAGGGAAGACCCGGTAATTCCTCTGGGAAGACATCAGGGTACTCTCGAACTACCGGAACTTGAGAAAGGTCAGAAGGCGCTTGATCGGCACTTAGTGCATAAACTAGGAATCCTTCGTATCCTTTCTTTAACGCCTTACTAGCACGGATGACGTTCACATAGATGCTCTTGGGACATTTTCCTTAATTTCGAACCACCATGAAAATTTACTTCCTTACGCGTTGGGTCCTTAATAGTAACCCACCTTTCACTGCAATCAATGTGTGCGTAATTCTTGGAGAGCCAGTCCATCCCAAGAATTACATCGAAATCACTCATGGATATGGGAATTAAATCGGTTTCAAACCGCTTTTCATCGAACTCAAGCGCGCAATTCCTGAAGATATGATGAGAAACAAGCACCTGATCACCAGCTGCTTGAACTCTATAGGGTAACTCAAGATGGATTGGGTCATGATCGATATTCTTTGCGAATTTCCTCAAGATAAATGAGTGGCTAGCGCCACTATCAAACAGTACATTTGCAGGCACAGAACATGCTAAGATAGTGATGAGGCTGAGGAGCAGCCCCCTAATGAGGAGCTTGCACAAGGTGCCCTTAACCATAAGGGGCCTTTGACAAGGAGCCAAACTAAGAGGATTAATTGTCTTCAAGTTGGTTTTGATGTTGGCTCTTTTCTAACCAAACATGTGCAAGATGAGCCAATGAACGTTCCTCCTAAATGGGTGCTCATTGTTGAGCTTAAGAACTGATTATCCAATGATTTTCAATGTCAATAAATAAGTTAAAGGGTTGGTGGGAGGGCAGGATAGTCAGTCCGCTTGTTGGTGCCGTTTCTGTGGCTTTTAGTTGCTCCTTTCTTTTGATTCTTTTAAAGTTTGTTTTAGAATACTTATGTTTGGTGTATGAGTGTGATTTGTAGGTGTTATAGGTCTTGGATCAAACGCCTTGAGCTTTGGAAAGGAAGGCTTCTCAGATTTGGACCAAGCTTGTCCATACAAGGCTGTTTTGTGGTTTTGGGCTTTCAAGTGAGATTGGGCGTGCATGGAACCAGCTGGACCTTGAAGTAGACTTAATTTATAGCATCTTTCATGTTTTGGGTTTTGTCAAAATCAGTCCACAAAAATAGTTACAAGAGTTGCAAGGAAGAAGTCCAAAACAAGCCCAATTGTGCAAATTAGGGTTTTCGGTCTTCTTGAGAGTGTGGCAGCCGCCTATTATCATCAAATGCAATTAAGAGACCTTCTAGAATGTCATAAATCAGATTGGGATGATTGGAATGAAATATGGAGTCATAATTAAAGATTTGGAGCATTTAAGGAGATAATTCAAGTGAGAGAAAGTCACCAAAATTAGGAGATCTGATCTTGTGTCACAAGGAGGGCTAAATGGCGTGTATTGAAGGCACATGGATACACAAGGCAAGTTCTAGAAGGATGGTTAATGATGCAATAATTGGTGATTGAGACAATAAGTGTGGATTTGCCAAGAGAGAGAAGCTTACCTAAAATAACAAATTCAGATTTTGCATCTCAAGGAAGGAAATGGCGCAAACATGGAAGCTCCAAGATGCCCTAGACGTTTTTCTTGGGATTGGCCAACAAGACTTGTAATCAAATATATTGATCACTTAGCATTTCTTTTGGTAGTTAGACTATTTTCATCTTTGAGACTAAAACCATACGGTTTTGTATTGTTCTTGAGTTTCTTGAATAAAAGTTTGTGTTTTTCCTTTGGTTTACACATATCTAAATCAAGGCTAGACCCAATTAAGGATTGTGTGTTCCTTGTTGGTGATCCACAATCCAAGGATTAGGAGTGACTGGTTGGATTGGACGGATTGAAACACATACAACCAAACGGATTTGGAGGCTTGAAAGGAAGGTGGTTGCTTGGCACCATTGTCCATCACATTCAAGGCTTGAGGGACGTTTGGAGAGTGAAGAAAGATCGGGACAACATCAACATACGAACCATATTCGTATCAGATAGCTCCTGAATTATGCAAGATTTATTAAGCAACAACAAAGTAACAATATCTTGCAAAAATTTAAGCATTGCATAAATTTTAAAACATACCCGCCACAACGTCATTTGCCTCCTCAACAGCGGCATCAGTCATAACATGGACCCTTGCGTTTGCGCCCTGTCGCTGGTTCTTTGGTTGTTGCTACTGCTGGGTCCCTTTCTCCGGGCATTCTTTAATCATGTGTCCAACGTTTCTACATCCAAAGCACGTGGTCCCCTTATCCGGACAATCCTTGAGGATATGGCCCACCTTGCCACACCCAAAGCACTTACCTGCCTTGATAAAACACTCTCCAACGTGACGCTTCTTGCAGTGAGAACAGGTCAAAATAGCTGGCTACTGGCCCTGATTCTTTGTTTGATTCTTCCGCTGAGAACGGCGCTGAAAACGATTCTTTCCTTGTCGTCCTGGGCCTTTGTGATTCTGCTTAGCTGCTTTGCAAGATCCTCCATTTCCTGACACTTCCCTTCCTCTCTTCTGCCCCATCTTGTCTCGACGAATAATATCTCTCTCGATTCTGTAGCAAGCATCTAACAGTGCACCAAAATTTACTGGATTTGCATTAACTAACCAGGTTCTGATCCTTGGATTTAATCCTCTCTCAAACTTCAGCATTTTGGTCTCCTCGTCATTCATCGTAGACGGCTGAAACCTTCCCAAGGCTATAAACTTGTTGGCATAATCCGCAACCGTCATTCCCTGCTCTTGCATCAACGATTCGAACTCATGTCTCTTTTGTAGCTTTACAGAAGGTGGTATGTAAAACTTGTTAAACTTCTGAAGAAATCTCTCCCACGATATCGGCCTCGGCAAGGATTGCAAATTGGCCTTCCACCACTAGTTCGCTTCCCCAAGTAGGAATGGCCTAACAGCTTGAGTTTTCACCTCCTCAGGTGCATAAATTAATCCAAAACAGGTTTCCACCTCATCCAACCATTTTTCAGCGGCATTTGGGTCCGATTTTCCCTCAAAGGGCGGGACATTAGCTCTTTTCAGTTTCTTGAAATAGTACTGGGCATCCCTGACAGGCTCATGAGGCTGGGGAGGAGCATTCTGTTGTAACATCACCTGACCGATCTGGGTCACAGTCTGGCAAAACATCTGAAAAGCATGAATGTCCAGAATCATCTAGGGCAGAGGCCCCTGGGATGGCGGATTATTCTGGGCCGGGGGTGGATTCTGATCCTGGTGGTGGTGGTGGAGGAACATGAGCGGATGGAGAAGGAATAGGCTCCTGCACCTCTGGTCGAGCCCTAGCGGGTCTACGTCGTGGTCGTGTCATCTGCACTATGTAGCGTTGGAGTTTATTCAAGGTGAAAATATCCAGATAAGCGACAAAATTTAATTCGTAATCCAATAGAAATTTTAAGTGGGCATGCAAGAAGATACAATACGAATTAAATTCTAGGACATATAAAATGTCATCGACTAGGGCTTTATTATCAGGTCAAGGCCCTAATTTTCCAGTCTAAGTCATCCTCCTCTAAGGTCAAACTTAGATTTCTAAAATAATAACTTAATTTTATATTCTGCCCGAATCTAAAGCCTCGGCTCTGATACCACCTGTAGCGTCCTGCACCGGCTCGCCCGCGTACGGTGCGTCCACCGTACTTCACTATGGAGACTACCAGGCATCGGTTCATAACATATCATAGTCTATAACAAAGTATATGGACTTTCCTGCTTACACATCATCAAGTAAGCAAAAAACTGAGGCAGAATAAAAACTTTAAATAAAAACATGCCGAATATTCATAACATCATCTACATCCATATCCACAAAATAAAAGAGATGTCCAAATTAAAATCCCATCTTAAGTTCGTCAAACATAAGTCCTCATACTAAAGTCTTGAAGCTATCCTCTCTCACACGCTTATGGATAGGAACCCTAGGCTTGTCATCAATCCACTCGACCCTGTTTTCTGCAGGCTCTGGGAGGAAAAAATAATGGGGTGAATGACAAAGTCACTAGCAAGTATACCATATATAATCATGAATTAAATGGAAATTATACACAAGAACCAGAACCCCAAAAATGTTTGGATTCGCAACATACCTGACTTCCAACTCATTATTCGTAAGGGCATAGGATTATAACTTAAGAGGCAAGGAATCATATTAAGATCATAACTAAGGAGATATTAAACCATATCATCATAGCCTAAGTAATAGTACATCAATCATTCGACTAGCCATAGACAAATGCAGTATGTATGTGTATGCACATGTGATGCATCATGACAAAAATGAGAATAAGTTCTTTCATTCTTTCTTTTAAAACATCATCGTTAATAAAACGAGAGGAGTGAGTATTCAGATCTATTATATCCGGATCTGAGGCGGTCATACCATTCCCTTCAGATCTATTATGTTCGGATCTGAAAACGGTCATATAAACAATCATCGTCATCAGGTCTATTCTCTCCGGGCCTGTACGGTCATAAATCATCATTATCAGGTCTATTCTTTCCGGGCCTGAACGGTCAAAATAATCATAACCAGGTCTATTCTCTCCAGGCCTGTACAATCATAATCATCAACAGATCAATTAACCCTGGATCTGAAGCGGGTTAGGCTGGCCAGAATCAATGGTACGAATAGGAGTTGTTCTTTTCAAAACTAAAATCTTTTCTTTAAAAGCGTTTTTCGTAACTTCTTTGACATAAACTCAGTTTCATAAATCACGTAAATGATGATGATGCAATGCATGACGTGCAATATGAAACTCATGGCTAGATGCATCACATAATACATATATGGTCTTGTTCCTTAAGCTGGAAAAAATTCCAGAATTAACGTTCTGTTCACACGGCCTCAAACCTCACAATTTGGGCCTATTTTCATGATCTCATGACATACATATGCATAATAGAGTCTTATCTACTTGACATAAAAATTTCGTAACGTTTTAAGACATGTAAGACCCTCAAATCATTAAATTACCAAACAGGGTACTGCTGAATCCAGCAGCTCAGTACCCATCTTTTACCTTGCTTTCAAGCCCATAAAATCTTATTTAATTTGGGCAATACCTGGAAAACATAGTAGACATACCAAGAAATAATATTCACGAGCCCAATAGCACATACGAGTCCAAAATTGTAATAATAAGGCCTCCTAACTCATGTCATAATTCTGTCCTGTTTTCCAGTTTTGCACCGCTAACTTCAACTTAATTGTTAACCTTGAAAACTGTGATTCCAAGCTGATTTATCTACAAGGACATATTCATCTATGTCTTAAGTGAGTACCATAAAAATTCCAGAGCAATCCAATAGGTTTAAGGTGGTCATTCAATTATTTTCCTAAAGATAGGTACCTGCAGAATCTGGAATGACCAGCTTTTACTAAAAATTCTATTGCGAATAAACCTTAAGTCCTTTTACTGAAATTCCAACTCACGGATTTAATAAACACACAAGGCTAGCATCCTACAAAAATCAGCTCATTTGCACATTTCTAAGGTCCAATTTCAGGTCATACAACACGTCACTTAAATCTGTCATGTTCCAGTAGTTTTTTTTATCGCTTTTCTTGTTAAATGTTTACCAACTAAACTTATTCCTCTAAAATGACTTACTAGCCACCAAATACACCTTTTAACATAGACATTTCAGGTTCTATAACATTCTATAGGCTACGTACAAATCACTTCAAAAACAGTTTGAAACTTACACATAGCATACATTGTTATTGCACATCTTGTACTTAATAAAGTCTATCTTTGTCACAATTAATTTATGCACCACATAACCCCCAAAACAGCCCGTTTCTTACACATGAGAGGGCTTACATTTCGTTTTTCGTGATGAACATAACACACCAAGTAATAAATGATGAGGATCAAGGGTCCGATGAGGATCAAGGGCCCCATCAAGAGGTCAAAGGTCCTATAACAAGGAGGGCAAGGGAACTTTGTCATCAAGTTGCCACCTTCTTGTACAAACATGTTCAAGATGAACCTAAGACTCCTTGGGTTCATTTCATTGAACCTTCAACTTGAGCATTTCTCAGCATGCACGTCTACATTCCTTGTTTTTTGAATTTATTTTGTGTCGTGTGATCTTAGTTTTATGTATTTGCTTTGTAGGTAAATTAGGTTCAAGAGAATGTTTGAAGAGAATGTTTGAAGAGAATGTTTGAAGAGAATGTTTCAAGAGAATGTTTGAAGAGAATGTTGAAGAGAATGTTTCAAGAGAATGTTACAAGAGAATGTTTGTCTACGCTAAGACAAATTCAAAGGTGTCCAAGATAGAATCTCTTGTTCAAATTGAAATCAAACATCATCTACAACATATCACAAGGGGCGGCCATTTTAAAATGAAGGATGACATCTCACTTGAATTTGAACTTGAAGATAAACTTGAATTCAAATTCAACCATAATTTGAATTCAAGTTTCAACCAATTTGAGGCTTACATTTCAAAAAGGATTCAGCTATCATCTTAGGGATCACACGCCACTCTTTGAAACAAGGATGAGGATAGATCACAATTCAAATTTGAATCCAAGTTTAAATTCAAGTTCAAGTTAAACTCAATCTCCAACCAGCATTTGAATTCAACATCTCAACCATGTGAAGACTTCTCACACGCCTAGATATACTTCCACACGCCAACTTGAAGATCAAAAGGGATGGGATCATAATTCAAAGATTGAATTCAAGTTTGAAGTCAAATTGAATCCAATCTTCAACTAGCCTTTGAATTCAAGTTCAACCACATCCCCAACGCCAATTTCAACATCTCCAACGCCAATTTCATCACCAAACATGACTAGATTCATTGAAGATAACATCTTGCAAGCATTTCAAGTTTTAGCTAGAATTATCTTAGTTTAAATTTTCAAGCAAAGTTCGAATTTAAACATTTGTTAGATAGCTTTATTTGAATTATCTCTAGCCATTTCAAGCTAAAAGGGGCGTCTACTAGGCCTATAAATAGACCCCTTTGGCTGGTTGTAAACTCACCTTTTGATGAATAACAATTCTTGATATTTCATTCACTTTGTGTGATACTTTGTTTTCTTGGTTTTGCATTAAAAACCTAGGTTAAGACCCTTCAAAGTTGAGCATATTGAAGGTGTTGCCATTGCTTAAAGGTGCCGTCCAGGAGGGCCGTTTTGGTTTGCCTGATCAACGACCATCTTGAAGTGTTGGTCTTGCTCATTCGTTTAATCCACACGTTTTTAATCACTAAGGAAGCAAGGGGAAGTCTTCTTCCTTGTGCCTAACCCTTTGTGAAGGACGTTTGGAAGGTGGAATCGTTGGAGCCTACGAGTTGCACGCATCAAATTGGTATCAGAGACCAGGTTACTCTATTCCACCATCTATCATTTCCTTTTTCGTTTGAGTCTAGTCATTTCAAGTTCAGTTGTGTCCTTCTTCTACTCCTCCCTCTACACGCCATTTGCCTTGCATCTCATTCATTCAAAAAAAAAAACGTCATTTACTTTGAATCTTTGCAAGTTGCTGCATTTTGTTTTTCATCATTCAAGTGTCATTTCCTTTATTTCCTCTCATATCACAATCTGATTTTTTGAGTCGTTCAAACTTGAACACATTAGGGTTCGTTGCATTTTAGGTTACATTCAGCTTTCTTTAAAATAGTCCAACCATCAGTCTATAAAGCTACCTCGGTTTCAAATCATCTTGTTGCTACCGAAGCTTTTAGTTGGTGATGATTGTATGCATCTTATGATTCGCATTGTGATTGATTTCATGCTTTAAGACAAGTAGTGATACGTGTGTTTGCCTTCCCGAACCATCTTCAAAACCCTAATTCCACCACCCCACCCCACGGCCCAACCAACCCCACCCCAACCCAACCTTAAAACGCACCAACCTGGTCCCAAACAACTCTATTTACACCCCAAACAAAAAGCCCCAATCCAATTTACCCAAAAACAATCAGATTCTAAAGATCCCAATTCATTCAAATAAACCCTAACCCTAGAATTTGAATTTTGCTCAAATTCTGTCCTAGACCAACCAATATCCAAATTGGACACACCAATCATCAATTACCAACCCAAATAGTCAATTCACAACACCCATTCCGTTCCTACAACCACATTCCGCAAAATCCCAAAACGTTCAAAAAACACCCTAAATCAAAAACCCTAACCCTAACCCTAACCCCTATTCGGCCTTACCCAATTTCCCTCACCTTCCAAGGTCAATTTTGTTGCAAGTCCAAGATACAAATTGCATTTTAAATACATTGCACTATTCTGTCCAAAAACGCAAGTGCTAGGTGCAAAACAAGTGAAATCCCAATTCTGCCCTTAGTCAAAAAAAAGGAGAATCTGAACCTTGCTCAATTGAAATAGCAAGGAAGAAAAAAAAAACAAAAGAACAAGAGCAAAGAAAAAGGGCAAAACGTTTGTGCATTGCGTGGAAATTTTTTTGGTACGACTTGCAAACCTTGGATACCATATTCCCCACATTGCCATCCCCTATACCCAATTCTCCAACTCTTGATCTTCTTGAACCAATCACACATTTGGTTGCTCGATTGTTGTATGACTTGAACCATTTTGTGGATCGTAAGTGCATAGAATCAAAATTAACTAAAGATTGCCCACGACAACCCTTAGTTCATCTTTGGTTCAGCCTTATACATCAACTTTGGTTGCTTATTTTCTTTGATTCTTAGTAGAAAGTTCAAGTTTGAGTTCATTTCAATTGATTCTACTTTGATACTAATTGGTGCAACTTGAAAGCAAAAAGGAAGAAACAAGCGGAGAACATTGTGGTTTGAAGAAGCCTTGGCAATACACTTCCTTATTGATCACTTTGAGACTTTTTAACTTCAGGTTATCCAAGAACCAAAGTGGTAAGAGAGTGGAAAGAGTCGAAATCGGAATGTCCATAGCTTATTTTTTTTTTACTAATCCCTTAACGTTTGTTTGTCTTTGTGTTAGTTTGCTTCTTTTTTTTTTCCTTTGTTTTCGTTCAATTCCTTAGGTACAATGGCCAGCAGCAATTCCGCATCTAGCAAGTCTAAAGGAGCCGAAACTGTTGACAATACTCAACAACAAATGCTGGAGATGCTTAAGAAACTCATGCACGACAATGAGATAATTAAGCATCGCTTGGAAGACGTGGAGCGAAGCTACAAAACAAGTGATGGCCAAGGAACAAGCAGGGCCGTTCCACCACCACAACCAAGGCGCCATCCTCCGGAAGAAGTTGAGGACGATAACATTCGACCCCCACACACCGAAGCGAGACGGTTTGCTCCTCCTACACAAGCAAGAAGGTACGCTCCAAGAAGGTACATGATGATTACATTCCCTTTGAGCATGATGATTATGACTTTGATGACCACCATCCTCGTGGTTACCAAAGACGCCAAAATCCCCTTTTCCCACAAGATGACGATTTTCTCAAAACCAAAATAAGTATTCCCACGTTTTATGGTAAAAGTAA
The DNA here is from genome assembly GCA_036186865.1 of Eustoma russellianum. Taxonomy (NCBI): domain Eukaryota; kingdom Viridiplantae; phylum Streptophyta; class Magnoliopsida; order Gentianales; family Gentianaceae; genus Eustoma; species Eustoma russellianum. Next base: position 10,422,377 of record AP025074.1, on the reverse strand, counting down.
TGCGGAGGAATATTTAGAATGGGAAACGAAAGTGGATTTGATCTTTTCTTGTACCAATTATAGTGAATTGCAAAAAGTGAGGTATACTTCCATTGAATTTTCTGGTTATGCACTTAATTGGTGGACGAATTTGTGTCGAAATAGAAATAAGACAAGACAACCCCCAATCGCCACTTGGGAAGAAATGAAGTTTGAAATGCGACAACGTTTTATTCCAAACAATTATGAGAGTTCTATTTTCACGAGCTTGCATAACTTACGACAAGGTTCCAAAAGTGTAGACGAGTACTATAAAGAGTTAGAAATTTTGTTGGAGAGGTCTAACTTGCAGGAACCTGAAGAAGCCACCAAGGATCGATTCTTACATGGTTTAAACAGGGAGATTGCGCAAAGGGTTGACCTTCAACCTTACCTCGACCTCACAACCATGGTCCATATGGCTGAGAAGATTGAAGCACAATTAAAGGTACGTAATTCCTCTAATTTCAATTCCAATTATCGTACTAATCAATCTTCGTCAAGATTTCACAGCAAGCCTTCAGGAACAGGAAGTTCACGGCCTACAGGAGGCCAAACGCGTGACCAAGGCTCATCGAAAAAGGATGGACAATCATGTGCAATCCACACAAAGGAGAGATGAACGCACCCAACAAAAGGCTCCTACCGGCAATTCTTCGGATCCTTCAAACAGGTTTAGAGACATTAAATGTTATAAATGTCAAGGACGTGGTCACATAGGAAAAGAATGTCCTAATGCAAAAAAGAATCATGTTAATTGAAGAAACAAATGAGTATGTGTCCGAGTCCGAGCATGAAAACGAGTCTGAGCATGATAATGAAATTGAACCTGAAGAGGACCTAGGCACACTAGATGATTTTGACACTAAGGAGTTTCTTGTTGTGCGTAGAGCTTTAAATGCATATCCGAAATTAGATGATCACGAACAACATCGAGAAAACATTTTCCATATTCATTGCATGATAAATGGTAAAGTGTGCACCATGATCATTGATTCCGGTTCTTGTGCGAATGTGGCTAGCATCAAATTAGTAAGAAAACTGAATTTGCCTATGACTAATCATCCGCATCCTTACAAACTTGCATGGCTAAATGACTGCGGTGAAGTTAGCGTAAGTAAACAAGTTTTGATTTCTCTTAGCATTGGTAGTTACAAAGATGATGTTTTATGTGATGTCGCACCAATGCATGCTAGTCATATCTTACTTGGTAGGCCATGGCAATTTGATAGACATGTGACATGTGATGGTTATTTGAATCGTTATTCTTTCAAATTGAATGGCAAATTGTATAAACTGCATGCACTTCCACCACACAAAGTCCACGAGGATCACCAACGCATGTCCAAGTCTAGAGCTGATCCTAAGGAAAAAGAAGCCGAGAGAAAATTCGTGGAGTGTATGAAAAGTGAGAACAAAAAACAAGAGAGCAAGGGAAAAGAGGTAGTGCCCATAAGTGTCAACGACTCCAAAAAGAAGTGTGGGTATTTCGCAAAGAAAAGAGAGGTTACACGTGCACTTTATAACAACCAAACTGTCCTCATCATTATTCCAAAGTCGTGTCAGCTCGCCCTTGAAGAACTCCCACCAGACTTACCTACCTCAGTTGCGTCCCTTATCCAAGAATATGAAGTTCTATTTCCCTCCGAACCACCATCCGGATTACCACCCATTAGAGGAATAGAACACCAAATCGACTTTGTTCCAGGAGCCGTGTTACCCAATCGCCCAGCCTACAGAGCCAACCCCGAAGAAACCAAAGAAATCCAAAGGCAAGTAGAAGAGCTCCTAGCTAGTGGACAAATCCGAGAGAGTCTGAGCCCATCTGCCGTCCCCGTCATTTTAGTACCCAAAAAGGATGGAACGTGGAGAATGTGTACCGATTGCCGAGCCATAAACAAGATTACCGTCAAGTATAGGTACCCCATACCTAGGCTAGACGATATGTTAGACATGTTGCACGGATCCAAATTCTTCACCAAAATCGACCTTAAGCAAGGGTACTTCCAAGTACGCATTCGAGAAGGGGACGAATGAAAGACTGCATTCAAAACCAAGTTTGGGCTCTATGAGTGGTTAGTGATGCCTTTCGGGCTCACCAACGCCCCTAGTACCTTTATGAGGCTAATGAATGAAGTCTTACGTGCGTTTATAGGACGCTTTGTCGTTGTCTATTTCGATGATATCTTAATCTATTCCCACACCATAGAAGATCATCTTGACCACATTAGAGCTGTTTTTGAAAAGCTTAAGCAAGAACAACTTTACGCCAACTTTAAGAAGTGTTCCTTTTGTTTAGAACGTGTAGTTTTTCTAGGCTTTGTCATTTCGGCTGAGGGAGTGGAGATGGATGAGGAAAAGGTTAGGTCAATTGTGGAGTGGCCTACACCTAAGAATGTAGGGGAAGTTCGCAGTTTTCATGGACTAGCCAGCTTTTATAGACGCTTTGTCAAAGATTTTTCTTCCATAGCTGCACCCCTAAACGAAATTGTAAAAAAAGATGTGCCTTTTAGGTGGGAAGAGCCACAACAACAGGCATTTGACGAACTTAAACGTAGGCTGACCACTGCACCCATACTTAGGCTACCAAATTTTGACGAGACCTTTGAGATCGAGTGTGATGCAAGTGGAGTGGGTATAGGCGCAGTTTTGACCCAAAGTAAGAAACCCATAGCCTATTTTAGTGAAAAGTTGAAAGGAGCCTCATTGAATTACTCTACCTATGATAAGGAACTTTATGCCCTTGTGAGATCCCTACAAACTTGGCAACACTATCTTCAACCTAAAGAGTTTGTGATCCACACTGACCACAAAAGCCTTAAGTATATTAAAGGGCAAGGAAAGTTGAACAAAAGACATGCCAAATGGGTAGAGTTCATAGAACAATTCCCTTACGTGATTAAGTACAAACAAGGAAAGGATAATATAGTTGCCGATGCCCTCTCTAGGAGATACACGTTAGTGACTACATTATCTTCACGCTTCTTAGGATTTGAATCACTTAAGGACTTGTACCCCAATGACCATGACTTTGGCACCATATTCGAGGCATGTAAAGAAGCACCATTTGGAAAATTTTACATACATGAGGGTTATCTTTTCAAAGAACAAAAATTGTGCGTTCCCCAATCATCCCTACGAGAAGCATTGACCAGAGAAGCCCATGGGGGAGGTTTAATGGGTCATTTCGGAGTGTTCAAAACCCTTGAGACTCTTAAAGAACATTTCTATTGGCCCCACATGAGAGTAGACGTCGAGAGGTTGTGTGGTAATTGCATCACTTGCAAACAAGCCAAATCCAAGTCCCAACCACATGGCTTTTACACGCCTTTACCCGTCCCTGATTCCCCTTGGATTGACATTTCTATGGACTTTGTTTTAGGACTTCCTAGGTCTCGGGGAGGACGCGATAGCATTTATGTTGTGGTTGATCGATTTTCAAAAATGGCACATTTCATTGCATGTAGAAAAGTTGATGATGCCACACATGTTGCTGATTTGTTCTTCAAATAAATTGTTAGATTGCATGGCATGCCACGTACAATTGTAAGTGATAGAGATACGAAATTCTTGAGTCATTTTTGGCGTGTTTTGTGGGCTAAACTTGGTACACAATTGTTGTTTTCCACCACCGCACACCCACAAACTGATGGACAAACTGAAGTCGTTAATCGTACTCTTTCTCAACTTTTGCGTGCCATTTTGCAAAAACACATTAAACATTGGGAAGATTGTTTACCATATATCGAATTTGCATATAATAGGAGTGTCCATCACGGTACTTTGCATAGTCCATTTGAAATCGTGTATGGCTTTAATCCCTTGTCTCCCATTGATTTGATTCCTATTCCCGTGCATGAACGTTCTAGTATTGATGGTAAACAAAAAGCGGACAACATAAAGAAACTGCATGAACAAGTTAAAACACAACTAGAAAAGAAAAACAAAGCTTATGAAAGACGAGCTAACAAACATCGGAAAAGAGTTGTGTTCAAACCTGGAGATTTAGTGTGGTTACATTTGCGTAAAGAAAGATTTCCCAATGAAAGAAAGTCAAAATTGTTGCCTCGAGGAGACGGACCCTTTAAAGTATTGAAACGCATAGGTGACAACGGATACATCCTTGATCTTCCCGACAGGTATGGTTCAATTTCACCTACTTTTAATGTTGCTGACCTCACCCCTTTCAACGATGACCTTTTTGATTCGAGGACGAATCCTTTTGAGGAGGGGGGATTGATGAGGATCAAGGGTCCGATGAGGATCAAGGGCCCCATCAAGAGGTCAAAGGTCCTATAACAAGAAGGAGGTCAAAGGTCCTATAACAAGGGAACTTTGTCATCAAGTTGCCACCTTCTTGTACAAACATGTTCAAGATGAACCTAAGACTCCTTGGGTTCATTTCATTGAACCTTCAACTTGAGCATGTCTCAGCATGCACGTCTACATTCCTTGTTTTTGAATTTATTTTGTGTCGTGTGATCTTAGTTTTATGTATTTGCTTTGTAGGTAAATTAGATTCAAGAGAATGTTTGAAGAGAATGTTTCAAAAGAATGTTTCAAGAGAATGTTTGAAGAGAATGTTTGAAGAGAATGTTGAAGAGAATGTTTCAAGAGAATGTTACAAGAGAATGTTTGTCTACGCTAAGACAAATTCAAAGGTGTCCAAGATAGAATCTCTTGTTCAAATTGAAATCAAACATCATCTACAACATATCACAAGGGGCGGTCATTTTAAAATGAAGGATGACATCTCACTTGAATTTGAACTTGAAGATAAACTTGAATTCAAATTCAACCATAATTTGAATTCAAGTTTCAACCAATTTGAGGCTTACATTTCAAAAAAGGATTCAGCTATCATCTCAAGGTCACACGCCATTTTTGAAGGATAAGGATCACACGCCATTTTTTTTTGAAGCAAAGATGAGATAGCAATTCAAATTTGAATCCAAGATTAAATTCAAGTTCAAGTTAAACTCAATCTCCAACCAGCATTTGAATTCAACATCTCAACCATTTGAAGACATCTCACACGCCTAGATATCCTTCCACACGCCCACTTGAAGATGAAAAAGGATGGGATCATAATTCAAAGATTGAATTCAAGTTTGAAGTCAAATTGAATTCAATCTTCAACTAGCCTTTGAATTCAAGTTCAACCACATCTCCAACGCCAATTTCAACATCTCCAACGCCAATTTCATCACCAAACATGACTAGATTCATTGAAGATAACATCTTGCAAGCATTTCAAGTTTTAGCTAGAATTATCTTAGTTTAAATTTTCAAGCAAAGTTCAAATTCAAACATTTGTTAGATAGCTTTATTTGAATTATCTCTAGCCATCTCAAGCTAAAGGGGGCGTCTTCTAGGCCTATAAATAGACCCCTTTGGCTGGTTGTAAACTCACCTTTCGATGAATAACAATTCTTGATATTTTCTTCACTTTGAGTGATACTTTGTTTTCTTGGTTTTGCATTAAAAACCTAAGTTAAGATCCTTCAAAGTTGAGCGATTTGAAGGTATTGCCATTGCTAAAAGGTGCCGTCCAGGAGGGCCGTTTTGGTTTGCCTGATCAACGACCATCTTGTAGTGTTGGCCTTGCTCGTTATCCATATGTTTTGATCACTAAGGAAGCAAGGGGGAGTTTACTTCTTTGTGCCTAACCCTTTGTGAAGGACGTTTGGAAGGTGGAATTGTTAGAGCCCACGAGTTGCACGCATCACAATGATCTCCACTTGTCTCACCCTTATGCTTTCAATTTGCACCAAAGAGTATCACAAATGGAATCAAGATAAATGAGCACAAACTTGAACTTTTCCACTAGGATTCAAAGAATATGAACAACCAAAATTGATGTTTAAGGCCAAACTAAAGTTGATCTAAGGGTTACCGTGGGCATCTTTAGTTAATTTTTGATTCTATGCACTTATTATCCACAATATGATTCAAGTCATGCAATAATCTAGCATCCAAGTGTGTGATTGGTTCAAGAGGTGCAGTATATGGACAATAAGTGCGGCGTGTGGTTGTGGAGAGCAAGGATGAGATGGTACCAAGTTGTTCCAAAACAAAATTTTCAAATAATTGCGCAAACGTTTTCGCCCTTTTTTACACTCTTTTTCCCACGTTTTCTTTGCTGCAGATTGTACGAGGGAATCTCAGCTCTTTTCGTCTCTTTTTTTTTGTTCAGGGGCAAGAAAACATAACTTCTCTTCTTTTGTCCAAACCCTTATTTTTGACAAAACTTTGCAAGGAGCTTTCAATTTCAGCCAAGGTAATTTCCAATATGCAATATTATGCAAGGTGAATCTGAATGGTGATGAATCTCGGTTAGAGTTTAGTGGGTAAACCGAGATTAGGGTTTTGAAAAGTTAGGGTTTTGAGTTGGCGGTTTTCAACTTTTGTGTTTGTTTTGTAAACGGCTTTCACACGTATGATCAGCGAGATTGAAGCATGAAATCAACCACTATATGAATCACAAGATGCATACAATCATCATCAACTAAAATCTTCCGTAGCAACAAGATGATTTGAGACCGATGTGGCTTTATAGGCTGATGGTTGTAGTTTTAAAAAGAAAGCTGAATGTATCCTAAATGCAACGAACCCTAACTTGTTCAAGTCTGAATGACACAAGTTCAGATGTGTGACGCCAAAGATAAAAAAGAAATGACACTTAAATGATGAATAATTCCAATGACACCTGAAGGATGAATAACAAGTTCCAGCAAAGTGCAAAAACTTTAAAGAAAGACTCTTGGACGTTTTTTTATATATGAGAGACACAAATGATGTGACGAATGGGGAGAATGAAGGACTCAAACTGAACTTGAAATGAATGGACTCAAACGAAAAGAAAACGAACTTGAAATGAATGGACTCAAACAAAAAGAAAACGACAGGAAATGGTGGAAATGGGGAGAATGAAGGACTCAAACTGAACTTGAAATGAATGGACTCAAACGAAAAGAAAACGACAGGAAATGGTGGAATAGAGTAAGCTAAAACTTGAATTTGCTTGTAGAATGCCAATCCACTATATCCAGCCGTCTTTGATGAGTAGTGAGGGTGTTGGAGACTTGATTTGATGTTGATGAAGTGGTTGGAGTTGAATTCAAAGGTTGGTTGAAGATTGAATCCAAATTGAATTTGAATTTCAAGTTTGGATAAAATTTTGATTTGTAATTCAATCTCCTTCAACCTCCAAGTTGGCGTGTGATTTATCTCCAAGGATGGTAGATGACTTCTCTTGCATCTTGAATTTCAAATCTCAGATTAGTTGGCACTTGAAATTCAAATCATGTTTGAATTTGATTTCAAGTTTAAATTCAATTTTGGTCTCCATTTTGACTACATCTTGGCCGCCCCCTTTTTGATTGTTGGAGATAATTTGAGCTAATTTTTGAAAAGGAATTCCATCTTGGACCACATTTGAATTTGTCCTTGTGGAGACAAACATTATTCTCAAGACAACATTTCTTTTGTTTCCCCTTTAGTTGCACACGCCTTTAAAGCTTTGTCATGTACCTACTTACCTAGAAAGCAAACACAAGGAAACAAGGATCACAAGAAAACAAGACAAAAATTCAAAAATAAAGAATGCACTCACACACGCATACTCATAAACGCTCAAAGTGTGGGTTCAATGAAGTGAACCTAAGGCACCTTAGGTTCATCTTGAACATGCTTATACAAGAAGGTTCCAACTTGATGTCCAAGTTCTCTAGCCCTCCTTCTAGTCATAGGACCCATGACCTCTTGATAGGATCCTTGATCCTCATCAGAATGTTGTATGGATGATAAGTTAGACATGTTATTCCTGAACTATGAAATTAATCTAATCTTGTGCATTGAAGGTGTCTATCTTACTTTGTATTTAAAGATGTTGAATGGGTATTTTCATGTGTTATTTGGTGCTACTGTAGTAACCATATTTTTTTTCAGATAGTGATGCATCCAAAACAACATTTTATATCATAATCTTTACCATACTACTTTGTTATACACAATGCTTTTCAATGCATATCATCTTCAAACTATTTCTGTGTTGTCTTAGTCTTTGATCCAGGTGGAGGTCGTCAATTGTGTATATCCCTATAACATAACCTTTACGCATGTTTAAGATTCAAGGACGAAGCATTTTGAAGGGGGAGGGAATGATGCACTTCCATGAGGCATCAAACACATGCGGCATGTTTTGCTAGCTCTTTAGGACGTGCAGAACTTGTATGAACATTTAAAGGTTGTCTGACTATTCATATCTGCAAGTATATGTCTCTTATAGCCTAACACATTAATACATGTTGTATATTGTGTATGTGTTGTTCTTGGATGTGTTTGAGTTGTTTTTAGGTCAAGGAAGCATGATTGAACAAAGGCCAACGTTCAATTGCAACTTGATTTGAGGTCTTGTTTCTGATTGGACTAAAAAAATGTCTTCATGAAAGTTGTAGGTAATTAACAACACTCCAATTTTGGATTTTGAACCATCCAATTTGGAGCTCGGATGAATGAGATATGACGTGTTCAAGCTTCAGCTGCTTCCAGGTGTGTACCTTTGAACAGGCTGCTGATTCAGCAGCTTCAACTTCATGGCGTTTTTTGAGCTTGATACTGAACGAATCTGAGAAAGTGCAAAACACCAAATCTGTAGCTTAATATCTTAGCTTGAAGCTCCAACTAGAACCAAGGGAATCCAAGCTGCAGGTGAGGAGATATGGATGAAATACAAACACTACGCCAGCCTGGTCATGTCTATCTTTTTCAGCTGTGTTTGCTTCATGCTATGGCTTCATTCTTCCTTCAAGTGACCTGTAATAACCTGATACACAATAACAAGACATACACAGGATACATCGCATGTCCTAGGCTTGCCTAATACACAGTTAAGTACAATCATTACAAGATATACCCTTAACCATTTCAAAACATTACAAATAATGTAAATAACATGTACTAAGGTGGGGTAGGGCTTGTATGCTTCTCTGGATCTCATCATTCTCCCTCTCTTGAAAAGGATTCATCCACGAAGCAGTATTTGAATACAAGAGAAGGAACTTTCCACGACATGTTTTGTTAGTTAGAAACTTACAAAGATGTGAAATGCTTTCTTTCTTACATGTTTAGGATGCATTATTAGTTTCATAAAAGCATGATTAATGTGGTAGCATCCTATAACACGCAAAAACACATCATTCAACATCTTTAGATCCAAAATAAGATAGATATCTTCAATGCACAATCTTAAAGCATTTTCATATTCTAAGCATAAGACATGTAGCTTATCATTCATGCAACATTCAAACATTAAACTTTTGAACACTAACACATAACCTCCAGGGTCATACAAATAAGTGATCCAAAGTAAGGTAATCATCAAAGAATCACAATTACAACATCATCGCACGTTAAATAAGAATAAAAAGGAGAATAACATGATGTGACAATGTTTTCTTCATAAGTTTGCTTTTGACGCAAGTCATGAATGAATCTCTTGGGTTGTTTTTCTTTTCTATTTTGCATGTGTGTATATGTCAAACATGTCATAGAAATGATAATTATCACACACAAATATTGGCAAAAGTAAAGATTCACTTTGCATTCCAGGTATATCAACTTCCTCATTCTCAATCAAAATCTGACTATTAACTTCAAATGCATCTTTTTACACATTCAAATTAGGTTCACTAAGATCTTCACATGATGGTACATATTGTAAACCAATAACTTCAATTGGATCATTAAGTGAATCATCAAGCCATGCATTCAATTCATCATCATTTTCAAGCTCCTTATCCTCACACATTTCTTGCACACAAGCATAGTTATCATTTAATTTCTTTTGTGTGTGGATAGGTATTTCAGAATTAGCGACAAGAACATGTTTATCATGCAATTTTTTAGCAACAAGGTTTGTCTTTTCAGGACATGTTCTTTCTCTTTCAATGCAAGCTAAGAATTGTTTCTCATGTTCTCTTTCTATAAGATCATTCTGGTTCTTTTTCATTCTTCTTATCTTTATGCACTTTGTTAGAAGGTAAGACATGAAACTTGAATAACTTGCTGTTGTACTTGAAAGAATACATGTTCACATGACCATCATATGTAATTCTTCTATCATACTGCCATGGTCGACCTAAAATGATATGACTTGTATACATAGGCACAACATCACACAAAATGTCATCCTTGTAACCTCCAAATGAAAATAAACACATTTAAAAACATGCAACTCACTATCTTCATTTAACCAAGAGAGTTTATATGGTTGTGGGTGGTTGATGGTAAACTTAGCTTCCTTACAAGTTCAGTGCTAGCCAGATTAGTGTATGATCCCGAATCAATTATCAAGTTACAAATCTTATCTTTTATCATGCAATGAATGTAAAAGACATTATCTTTATGTTCAGCATGATCCACAGATTTAGGGGTTGTGTTAAGGACTTTTCTAACCACTAAGAACTCTGTAGATGTAAGATCATCATCCTCACCAACAATTTCCTCACATTCTTCATTTTCACAGGGTCTTGTTCATTCTTAGTTTCTTCCTCATCTTCATTAGTGATATACTCATCTAATTTTTTAACACACATGACTCGTTCAAGGTTAGGACAATGTCATGTCATGTGGCATTTTCCTTAGCATCTAAAACATTGAATATCTCTATTCTTAGTAGTTGGATTAGAAGCATTACCTTCCACGATCCTTTGCTTACCTTTGTCCATGGCTGGTTGTGCTTGTTGTGGACGTCCTTAAGTTGGTTGTGTCCTTCCTTCTATAGCTTGTTGGCCACTGTTTTGGTAAGAGTTTTGCCAAGGCCTCAACTCACTTGTTGACCTAGGCTGCACTCTTGTACTAAAAGAAATGTTAGCTTTAAAAGCAAAAGAAGAGATGGGGGATTTTATCTTGAATTGGCATTCAATCTTCTCTGCCAAATGCACCAATGATGACAAATCTGCATAATACCCTAGCTCAACTTTGTTAGCTACTTCCCTATTCAACCCAGCTAAGAATCTTGCCATTGTGACTTCTTGGGGTTCTTCTACGTTTGTCATATTCATCAAAAGCTCCAATTCCTTAAAGTATTCATCTACACTTTGGGTTCCTTTGATGCGTGCAACTCGTGGGCTCCAACAATTCCACCTTCCAAACGTCCTTCACAAGGGTTAGGCACAAGGAAGAAGACTTCCCCTTGCTTCCTTAATGAATAAAAACGTATGGATTAAGAATGAGCAAGACCAACACTTCAAGATGGTCGTTGATCAGGCAAACCAATATGGCCCTCCTGGACGGCACCTTTAAGCAATGGCAACACCTTCAATATGCTCAACTTTGAAGGTTCTTAACCTAGGTTTTTAATGCAAAACCAAGAAAACAAAGTATCAGACAAAGTGAATGAAATATCAAGAATTGTTATTCATCAAAAAGTGTCTTTCAAGCATCCCCCTAAGGCTCTATTTATAGGCTGAACTTGAGCCTTAAAATATCTAGAACTAATTCAAAATAAAGCTAGCTAACAATGTTTAAAAATTGAAAATTATTTAAATTCAAAGCTAAAACAAATTCTAGCTAAAACTTCAAATCTTGCAAGACATTATCTTCAATGAATCTGGTCATGTTTGATGATGAGATTGGCGTTTTTGATGACTCATGAGGCTGTTGGAGACTTGATTTGATGATGATAAAGTGGTTGGAATTGAATTCAAATGTTGATTGAAGATTGAATTCAAATTGAGTTTGAATTTGAATTCAAACTTGGATTCAAATTTGATTTGTGATCTATCCTCATCCTTGCTTCAAGATAGGCGTGTGGTTTCTTCAAAAAATGGCTTAAATCTTTATCTTGAATTTGGAGGCCTAATCTGGTTGAAACTTGAATTTTAAATCGTGGCTGAATTTTAAATTCAGGTTAATCTCCCTTTTTGAATTCCATATGGCCGGCCCCTCCTTTGGTGGATGAAGATACTTTGATTTCAACTTGATCAAGAGACTCTATCTTGGACACTTTTGAATTTGTCTTAGCATAGACAAACATTCTCTTCGAATATTCTCTTGAAATATTCTCTTCAACAATCTCTTCAAACATTCTCTTGAAACATTCTCTTGAAACATTCTCTTCAAACATTCTCTTGTACCTAATTTACCTACAAAGCAAATACATAAAACTAAGATCAGACGACACAAAATAAAATCCAAAAAACAAAGAGTGTAGACGTGCATGTGATACATGCTCAAGTTGAAGGTTCAATGAAATGAACCCAAGGAGTCTTAGGTTCATCTTGAACATGCTTGTACAAGAAGGTGGCAACTTGATGACAAAGTTCCTTTGCCCTCCTTCTTGTCATAGGACCTTTGACCTCTTGATGGGGCCCTTGATCCTCATCGGACCCTTGATCCTCATCATCCTTGGATATGGCTTTGTAGCTTTTGATAGATGTATCTCCCATAATGCTGGAGAATGAATCTTTTCCTCATTTCTCTTTTTAACTCAACCCCAGAAGAGATGGTTGGCTCACGGGCTCTCCTTCTAAGAGTTTTTGTTCTGATCCCACCGCGCTGAAGCATACTCCACAAATTTCATTACTGCATAACGTACCTTAGCCCATTCTGAGTAGTTGGTACAATCACAGATAAGGTCAACCTTTTTCTCCCACTCCCAATAGGCTTCTGGGTCACTTCTACCATAGAATGTGGGAATGTTCATTTTAGTCTTAAGGAATTCCTCTTCTTGTTGGTTAGGTCCAAGTATCCTATGGTTTTGAGGGGTATGGTAGGGTTCTTCATTCTATTCGGGGTAGTCACATGTAGGTTCTTCTTCATGGGGTCTAAAAGGTACATTAGAACGAAATGCTCTTCTAGGTTCAGGGGATTCCTAGCTATATACCTCTTGTCTTTCAGAATGTTCTCTCCTACCTTGGTTTGAACTCTCCCCTTTGGTGGGTATCACAGTTGATTGCTTCTTAAGATCTTCAGCATCACTTCTCAACGTCTCATTATCATTCATTATCTTCTTTAACATGTGCACAATTTGTGCCATTCTTGGTTCCATTCTTTCCTCCTCGAATGGTCGGCTGGATGGTGTTTGTGGTGTTCTTTCCATTCTGAGTTGAAATGAAACAAACAAACAAAGAAGGAAAAAAACACAAAGACAAAAAAGGGCTGTTACGTTAGTTAAACAAAAATAGTGTCTGTTCTCCCTCTCTCTTTTTGTGCTCTCTCAATTCCTTGTGTTTCCTTGACAATCTGAAGCTAGGAATAACCAAAAAGACAACCAAGTGAACAACACTCCTAAAATCTGAAATCTTGCACACCAAACTTCAAATTCAGCTTGCAACTCGTTTACTCCAAATAGGCACAAATCCAAATATGTTAAACAACAATCTTAGACTATTCTAGGAATCAAAGAAGGTAGAAACCTAAAATGATGTCAAACGCTGAGTCAAGAAAAGCTAAGGGGTTGCTCTAAGACATCCTTAACTTACCTTAAGCTTTACGCAATTCAAATGAAAGAATGAATGAAAGGAGAAGCAAACAAGTGTTCAAGGTTCTTATAGGATCTGTTTGCCTTTTGTTCCTTGTAAATAAGAAACGTTTCTTTCCTTGCACTTGGTATTGTTTTGTTTGCAAGTTTTCTTTTTGTACACCTTTGATGAGCTACAGCCTAACCTTGTGGATACAAACACTGATGATGACACCTCACTGCCCTGCACAGGTCCCATAACAAGGAGTATGGCTAAGAAGTCGTTGCATTGTGTTGAATCATTTCTTTATAGGCATGAAGAGGATGAACCAAGCAAAGATGATGTCCGTTGGGTTTATATGATACAAGCTTTGATCTAGTTGTATCAAAAACATGTTGTACATATCTTTAGTTGTTCTTTTTAATATTGTTGGTTGGTTAACCTTGTTTTAGGATAGTTTTTGTTGTATTATTGCCTTGTTTTTCAGGTACACGTACTTAGCTTGAAAATGCAATTAGAATCTGAATTTTTGTTCAAGCGAGGAGGTGATATGCAAGTAGCTAACAAGCAAGGAGGTGACAAGCATCCATGTCAAAATCTGAATTGTTCTTCACGTTAAAGATGGATGGACAAGCTGCTCAAAGCATTAACCAATTGGGAGAAGTCTTGCAAATGTTCAAACCAATCAAAAACAAGTTGGAGACAAGCAAGCAAACAGCACAAAAATTGATCCAATCAACTCCTTGAAGATGACGGCTGATTAAGGCATAATTTGTTTGAAAATTCAAAGCCAAACTTGCAACCAATCAAAGGCAATTCAAACCAAGCTGCTCAAGGTATTATCCAATCAAAATTGTGGCTGAAAACAAGCATGGAAGCATGGCAAGGAAACCAGCTTTCTTGGAACCAAAATTGTTCAAACAAGTTACCAAGCAAGCATGTTACTTTTAGACTTGTACTTTGTACTTTAAACCTTGTACCCTTGTAAATTTCGTTGGTTTTAAATAGCTTAGGAACCTGAATGTAAAGATTACTACATTTTCAAAAACATTTCAATCAAAATTTCCTTTAAGGAATTCTCAACTTTCCTAGTTGAAGCTTAAGCCATTAAACGGTTTCTTTCAAGTTCATAGCCTAGAACTTGTTAGTACTTACTTCATTTTTGGTTTACAGCATCTTAGGGTCTCAATGAGGTTTTAGATGTGTTGGAATGCCAAAGAGGAAGAGGTGTTGGTATGAATTGAGCCAAGGACAAACGGTTACAGTTCAAGGGGTGTCATTGTGATGTTCTTTGCCATAGCCGAGGTTCAAATCAATTTGGAATAGAAGACAAAGTCTTGGAAACGTTTTCTAGCCTTTATTTGGCTCATCAATTGGTATCAGAGCTTTGGTTAGTCTTCTATTCATGATTACATTGTTTAAACTTGCATATAAATAATCTAGCCTTTATTTGGCTCATCAACCTTTTGCCTTCTTTTGAACTTTGGTGTGAGTTTGGCTTTTCAAACTGAAGTTTTCTTTTGCTCAAGATTGGTACAAGGTAAATATGTGTATACAAGGTGTTTTGGCCTCTTTTTTTTGTAGGGTATGAACTTGGAAAAGGTAGCTTAGCCTAGCTTAATTCAAGATGAACAAAGTATACCTTTGCTTGATGAAAAATGGAGCAAATATGAACACAATGTATGCCACTAAGATTCTGTTTTAGTAGTTGTGTGCAATCTGTTTTAGACGTTTTATTTGCTGCCTTATTTAGCTTAGTTAGAGTAGTTTACAACATACTTAAAAGGTTTAGTTGGTTGTTTAGTTTAGCACAAGCAAATCCGAAAACTAAGAACAAAAAAGGGTAGTTTTAGTTAGCTATGTATGCTGCCTAGTCTCTAGTTGATACACGTTTGTTGTGTTGAATACATAAACACTTGCATCTAGTATCATCTAGCTTAGAAACTGATTGCATCATACAAACGAAAACCAAAACAAAAACTTAAAAAAAAACCGAAACAATTTAGTTTAAACTTGATTAAATCTTTGAATGCTATTTGTTTAAACTTGTTGAATTTGATTTCACCACCCCCGTTACACCTTAAGTCATTGTTTGGTACAAACTTGATTGAATCTTTTAATTGAAACATTATTGACTTGAGATTTGTTAAAAGTGAAGTAAATTTGTAAGAAACAAGATTTGATTTCAAATTTTAACGTTGGCTTTACGTTTATCTTTACTTGGGATTGATTCAATTGTTTAAAGACTTTATTGGACTTAAGTTCTTACTTAGGATCACTTTGTCTCTATTTATCCCTACACTGTTAAATTGCCGACCCTGTTATCATCTTGTTGTCTTTACACTTCTTCAACTTGCATTGAACTTTCATCTATATTTGGTTGTTAAATTTGTGAAACAGTTTTCATATCATTAAGGTTCTTCCGTGTTGTTCAAAGAACGTTTCACAAAAGCCACACCAAAACTTGTGCAAGTAAAACCAAAGAAAAAGAAGCCGTGAGCAATGTCTCATAAAGGCAAGTGAGCAGTAGACTCACAAAACAGACAAAGCCAATCCAAAGGAAAATAATTAGGCTTGTTTGTGAAAGAAACTGAGAGAAAAGTCATTTTTAACGTCAAAAGCAAGAGACAAGACGTATGAGTGATTTGCACAAGAAGTGAGATATAGCCATCCAAAGTTCACAAAAGGTGAATTGTGCAAAACCAAAAGCAAATACCTACACCAAAAGTGTTGACTGTTGTAAAAGGTTCCTCTAACAAACCCTTGTTGAACACTTGTGTGTATGTACTGTCTTTCACTTTATTTACAATTGAATGAGCATTAAAGTTTAAAGTAAGTTAAAGGATTGTTCTGTACAAACCCTTAGCTTTCTTTGATTCAGCCAAAAAACATCACTTGACTTCTATTTTTCTTTGAATCTTAGATAGTCCAAGATTGTTGTTTATTCAATTGTCAATTTGAAGTAGAAATTTACGTTTTGTGAAAGTTATAGTTTGATCTTACTTGCTTGTATTCTGACTTATTTATCTCATTGTTTTACCATCTTGGTTGATTGTTTTGATTAAACATGATTCTAAAAACCATTTGGGGAGTTGAATGCCATAGGAGAGACTATGATGAACTGGAAAAACGTGTGAACTCCTTTGGTCGTAAGAATGGTTTATGGGTTGGATATTGGGAATGTAAAACTCCTAGATATCAAACTCTTTCTCAGTGCAATAAAGACGTTAGTGCATATTACAATGAAATGCTTGATGATTTGTACTATGCTTATGTTGAAGAACATGAGGAATTAAGCATGATTAGGTTCTTTGCTGGATTAGATAAAGAGATCGCTGATTGCATGTTGTCTGAAAAATTCTCATCACTTTATGACATGTATAAAAAGACAAAGATTGTTCAATCAAACTTAATCCCATGGCAAGTTAATCAAAACTATGGGTATGAACTGAACTCTTGTGATTCTGAAAATGACAAACCAAATCCAGTTAAGTTAAGCAATTTGAGTCAGACTATGGATAATATTGAAAATGCATTGCTTCAACTTAGAGACATGGTGCAAGTATTGATAGAATCTGAAAAGAACAAAGACTTGCAATCTGACATTTCTGTGAATGATGGTTTGTATGAAATTAGCCCCAACATGCCTGAAACTGGAACTCCTTTATCTGAATTGCATGTTCAACCTTGTGTACTGTCTGAAGAAGACCCTTCACTTGAATCTATTGGTGATTTCCAAAGTGTTAGTCGTTTGCTTATAGATGATGTTAATTGTGACAACACTTTGTCTGAAAATGATTTACATTGTGACATGCATATAAATGAAATCCCTGTGCATGATCTGCATTCTGCTGAGATGCTTGTTTCTGGGTTACAATCTGAATTACATCCTGTACATTTCATTGATGACATTGATGTAAGTAATTCTGTTGAGAATGACATTGATAAACTAGATTCTTATGATTTGATGTTAGCTGAACTAGATTGTCTACTTGATGTAGAGCTTGATCATGATGTCATTATTGAAATAGATTCAGCTACAAATGAACATAAATCCTTGGATGAACTAGTTAATGAATTGTGACATATTTAGTATAGATGAAGATTCTATTTCCGAAATATCTATTTCATCTCATCTTGTTGAATGTCTGCCTGTTGTCTCAATTGTATATCTTGTCTAAATATTGCACATGTCTGTAAGATTTGTACATTTAGTGTTAACATGTTGCAATATGCTTTTTGGATGTTGTTTTATCTGTTAGCATGTATGTGTTCTAAAATTTTTGTTATCATATTGTTAATACATCCTAAACATTTTAGAAAGCGTGTACACACCTTATTCTTTCTTCAAAGATAAGGATGCACCAAGGTATTTCACCTTCACCATTTGTATTATCATGTTCCTATTTAGTTATGGTGTAGTTGAGCATACGTGTACATCCTAAACCCCTATCCCTTATTCTATCCATGTTGAGATTCGAGGACGAATCATTTTCAAGAGGGAGGGAATGATAAGCCCACGATGGGGTCAAAGCAACATATTTTCATGTATCATTTATTGTCACATGTTAGTTCTGTAAGACATGGCATATCACTGTTAACTCCGCACACACTAGTGCTACTTCTTATGTCTTATAGTCTTAACTAACCCTTAGGACATGTCATATATGTTGTGTATCTTGTGTTTGTTGCATTGTGTTGAATCATTTCTTTATAGGCATGAAGAGGATGAACCAAGCAAAGATGATGTACATTGGGTTTATATGATACAAGCTTTGATCTAGTTGTATCAAAAGCATGTTGTACATATCTTTAGTTGTTCTTTTTAATATTGTTGGTTGGTTAACCTTGTTTTAGGATAGTTTGTGTTGTATTATTGCCTTGTCTTTCAGGTACACGTACTTAGCTTGAAAATGCAATTAGAATCTGAATTTTTGTTCAAGCAAGGAGGTGACAAACAAGTAGCTTACAAGGAAGGAGGTGATAAGCAAGTAGCTTACAAACAAGGAGGTGATAAGCAAGTAGCTTACAAGCAAAGAGGTGACAAGCACTCATGTCAAACTCAAGACATTGTCCTCCACGCAAATAGTGAGCAAGACAAGCTGTTCAAAGCTTTAACCAATAAGAAGAAGTCTTGCAAATGTTCAAACCAATCACAATCAAGTTGAAGACAAGTAGGCAAGCTGCACAACAAATGAACCAATCAGATCCTTGAAGTTTAAGGCATGACTCACGCAAGATTGCTTTGAAAATTCAAAGCCAAACTCACAACCAATCAAAGCCTAATTCAAAGCAAGCTGCTCCAAGTATTATCCAATCAAATTGATCAAGAAAAAGGCTGGAAACAAAGCAAGGAGTACACGGCAAAAGCAACCAGATTTCTTGGAACCAAAGTTGTTCAAAAGCAAGCATGTCATTTTTAGTCTTGTACTTTGTACTTTAAACTTGTACTGTTTGTAATTTTCGTTTGTTATAAGTAGCATAGGAAGCTGAATGTACAAAAAAACACAATTCAAACATATTTCAATCAAAACTTCCTTTAAGGAATTCTCAACTTTTCTAGTTGAAAGTTTAAGACCACTAACGGTTTTCTTCCAAGTTCATAGCCTAGAACTTGTTAGTATTTACTTCATTTTTGGTTTACAGCATCTTAGGGTCTCAATGAGGTTTTAGATGTGTTGGAATGCCAAGGAGGAAGAGGTGTTGGTATAAATTGAGCCAAGAACAAACGGTTACAGTTCAAGGGGTGTGATTGTGATGTTCTTTGCCATAGCTGAGGTTCAAATCAATTTGGAATAGAGAACAAAGTCTTGGAAACGTTTTCTAGCCTTCATTTGGCTCATCATATAGGCTGAATTCTTCTTGAAATTTAAGTCTCTAATTGGTTGAAACTTGAATTCAAATCATGGTTGAATTTAAATTCAAGTTTAACTTCAAGTTTGATTTCAATTTGATCTTCATCCACTTCAAAATGGCCGGCCTCTTGGTTGTTGGTTGGATGTGATTTTGAGTTCAATTTTGAAAAGAGGATTCCATCTTGGACACATTTGAATTTGTCTTTGTGGAGACAAACATTCTCTTCAAGACAACATTCATTTTGTCTCCCTTTTTGCAACACACGTCTACATTGCTCTTTTTGGGCCTCCATTTCATTTGGATCCTCTATGTACCTAATTTACCTACAAAGCAAACACATAAAACAAAGATCACAAGAAAACAAGACAAAATTTAAAGTAAGAAACACACACACACTCATAATGCTCAAAGGGTGGGTTCAATGAAATGAACCCATGGAACCTTAGGTTCATCTTGAACATGCTTATACAAGAAGGTTCCAACTTGATGACAAAGTTCTCTTGCCCTCCTTCTTGTCATAGGGCCCTTGACCTCTTGATGGGATCCTTGATCCTCATCAGACCCTTGATCCTCATCAATTAATGGTTACTTCGGAGGTTCAAAACCCTTGGAACCCTTAAGGAGCATTTCTATTGGCCACACATGCACGTAGATGTCGAGATATTATATGGTAGTTGCATTACTTGCAAACAAGTCAAGTTCAAATCCCAACCACATGGCCTTTACACACCTTTACCCGTCCCTAATTCCCCTTGCATTGACATTTCCATGGACTTTGTTTTAGGACTTCCTAGATCTCGAGCAGGGCGGGATAACATTTATGTTATGGTAGATTGATTTTCAAAAATGGCACGCTTCATTGCATGTAAGAAAGTATGATGAGCTACAGCCTAACCTTGTGGATACAAACACTGACGAAGACACCTCAATGCCCCACACATGTCCCATAACAAGGAGTATGGCTAAGAAATTGTTGCATTGTGTTGAATCATTTCTTTACAGGCATGAAGAGGATGAGCCAAGCAAAGATGATGTCCATTGGGTTTATATGATACAAGCTATGATCTAGTTGTATCAAAAGCATGTTGTACATATCTTTAGTTGTTCTTTTTAATATTGTTGGTTGGTTAACCGGTGTTTTAGGATAGTTTGTGTTGTATTATTGCCTTGTATTTCAGGTACACGTACTTAGCTTGAAAATGCAATTAGAACCTGAATTTTTGTTCAAGCAAGGAGGTGATAAGCAAGGAGGTGACAAGCACTCATGTCAAATTCAAGAATTGCTCTTCACGCAAACATGGATGTATAAGCTGCTCAAAGCTTTAACCAATAGGAAGAAGTCTTGCAAATGTTCAAACCAATCAAAAACAAGTTGAAGACAAGCAAGCAAGCTGCACAACAAATGAACCAATCAGATCTTTGAAGTTTAAGGCATGATTCACGCAAGATTGCTTTGAAAATTCAAAGCCAAACTTACAACCAATCAAAGGCAATTCAAAGCAAGCTGCTCAAAGTATTATCCAATCAAATTGATCAAGAAAGATGGTTGAAAACAAGCAAGGAATCAACGGCAAAGCAACCAGCTTCTTGGAACCAAAATTGTTCAAAAGCAAGCATCTTATTTTTAGTCTTGTACTTTGTACTTTAAACTTTGTACCTTGTAATTTTCGTTTGTTATAAGTAGCATAGGAAGCTGAATGTACAAAGGACCACAATTCAAAATACATTTCAATCAAAAATTTCCTTTAAGGAATTCTCAACTTTTCTAGTTGAAGTTTAAAACCACTAACGGTTTTTCTTCCATGTTCATAGCCTAGAACTTGTTAGTATTTACTTCATTTTTGGTTTACAGCATCTTAGGGTCTCAATGAGGTTTTAGATGTGTTGGAGTGCCAAAGAGGAAGAGGTGTTGGCATAAATTGAGCCAAGAACAAACGGTTACAGTTCAAGGGGTGTCATTGTGATGTTCTTTGCCATAGCTGTGGTTCAAATCAGTTTGGAGTAGGAGACAAAGTCCTTGGAACGTTTTTCTTGCCTTCATTTGGCTCATCAATTGGTATCAGAGCGTTGGTTAGTCTTCTATTCATGTTTACGTTGTTTAAACTTGCATATGAGTGATGCTGCCCAAAACTGTTTAGTAAACTGTTTTATGTCCGTGTTAGAATCTGTTAGTTTAGGTAGTTAGTTTATGTTTTAAAGTGTTTATTAGATAGTTTACAATAGTTTGGTAACTTAGTTTTAAGTGGGCAAAACCGAAAACCCCCACAAAATAACTTAGACTAGACTTAAGTGTGTTAGAATCTGATTGTGTAGCTCAAGTTTAGAACCGTGTGTAACCAGCTTGTACTTGTTCAATCTGGCTTAGATTTTGTTCATTAGGTCCTAATCTAGAAGTTTAAATGATAGTTTAGATAAGTCCTTAAAACAGAAAACTTTGAACACAAAATTAGATTAGTTGATGGTAGTTGTAATCAAGTTGTTTAAATTCTGTTTTTTGTACTTGTGTGCAATCTGTTTTAAACGTTTTGTTTGCTGCCTTATTTAGCTTGGTTAGACTAGTTTACAACGTAGTTTAAGTGTTTAGTTGGTTGTTTAGTTTAGCACAAGCAAAACCGAAAACTGAGAACAAAACAAGGTAGTTTTAGCTAAGTAAGTGTGCTGTCTAGTTTCTATTGACATGCGTTTGGTAAGTAGGATATAACCCTTGCATCTAGTATCATTTAGTTTAGAATCTGATTGCATCATACTAACAAAAACCAAACAAAAACAAAGTAGGATAGATCACTTAAAAACAGAACAAAACAAGTTAGCTAGTTTGCATCAAACTGATTTCCATTAGTTGTTAGTAATCAGCCCTTATAAATTGCATTTAGATACAACTAAGTTGCATTTAGCTATCTTAAGATTAGTTAGATCATTTGCATCAAAAACAGAAAAACAAGGCCAAAACCGTGTGATTATACAACTCTTTAAAGCTCATTTGAAATCTTGGTGAATGCTAATAGCTATATCTTTGTTGATTTCAATTGCTTCAAACAACTTGTTGGACTTAGATAAATCCGAAAGTTAGGAATTGTTTAAGCCCCACACTATTAAAAGAGCTATCCAATTGTTGTTTTAGATCAACTTCTGAACTTACCTTGCACTACATTCAATTTGAACTTGTTGTAATTGTGAATTGATTTCTCACTACATAGTGTTTAGCCGTGTTGTGTACGAGAAACTTTCAAATTCCAAATACCACAAAACCTTGTGCAATTGAAGGCCGTGAGCAATGTCTCATGTAGGCCGTGAGGAGTAGTCTCACAACAATCAAGCAAAACCCCCCCAAAGAAAGAACATTAAGCTTGATTGAGAAATACGCGAGAGAAAAGCCAATATTTGTCAACAAGTAAGAGGCAAGATAAGAGATAATTGCACAAGAAAGACAAGTGAGGAAAAGCCTAAATTAAACATTGCAAAAAAAGGGGGAAATTCCCGTGCAAAGCTCAAAAGAAAGAAAGTGCCCAAACCGAACCCAAAGTGTTGTAGTTTTGAAATATTGAAAGTTTCTAAAGCAAACCCTTGCTGACACTTTGTTTGTGTGCTTTTACTTTCACTTTACTTCAATTGATAATTGCATATGCTGTAAAGTAAATTCAGGGATTGTCTTAAAAACAACCCCGTAGATTTCGTTCAGCCAAAACAACAATTTGACTTCTGTGATTTTTCTTGAATCCTTAGGAAAAATAGTCCCAAATTGCTGTTTTAAACAATTGTCAACATAAAGTAGAGTATTTGCATCTTATCAATATTTTAATTGACTTTTGAGATTGTTTTCTGAATCATGGGTCCCCAACAGAAAGATAATGCACCATCCCCGTCCCCATCTACTCCTGTCCCATCCCCAGTCCCTGTTACCCTAGAGAATATCCAGCAAACACTCACTTTCCTTGTTAATCAATTTGTTTAATGAGAAGTGACATAGAGGATAACAAACAGAGGATAAGCAAAGTAGAAAAGCCAACCTCAGATCAAAAGGAACCTACTATACCTTTTCAAGAAGGCACCTCTTATGGTAATAAGTCTCATGTTGAATGTAGAAAAGTCACATCACTTAGAGGTAGAGGTAGAGGTCGAGGTAGTAATGGTGGTCGTAGGAACATTTCTTTTGAGGAAGATTTGATAGTCTCCCTGAGTACAATGAAGAACCCTATCTAGAAGAAAGATATGATGAACGTCAACCTGATAGAGATGAACATCTTGAAGAAGAATACATTACTACTAAACTGACAATACCCCCCTTCCATGGAAAAAGTGATCCTGAAACATATTTGCAATGGGAAACAAAAGTAGATCATATGTATTCTTGCACTAACTATTCTGAATTGGCCAAAGTGCGGTATGCAACTTTTGAATTTGTAGATTATGCTTTACTTTGGTGGGAACAATTGAAGAACACCAGGAGAAGAACACGACAACCCCCTGTTGTTACTTGGTCCGAGCTGAAACAAGAGATGAGGAAGAGATTCATATCTCCATCCTATGAAAGAAGCGTTTTCTAGAAATTGCAAGAACTTTCTCAAGGTAATAGATCTGTTGATGAATTATTATAAAGAATTAGAACATCTGCTTACCAGGGCTAACATAGAAGAAGCTGAGGAAGCCACCATGGCTAGATTTCTAGCTGGTTTGAACAAAGAAATTGCATTTTAAGGTAGAACTTACACCTTACTCTGATCTGGCTTCTATGGTTCACATTGCTGAGAAAGTGGAAAGACAATTGAAGGTAAAAACTTCTAACCCTTCTTTTCGGACTAATCCTTTGAGTTTTCCTTGAACACAGCCCAGGACGCCTTTCCGTCCACAACAAGGTCAAGGCCGTGGATCCCAGGAAAATCAACCCAGAACATCCAAAATCGTCCAAGCTTCCAATCACTGATAAAGGCAAAGCCAAGGTGGAAGGTACGCCTAATTTAAGACTCGTGATATTCAATGTTTTAAATGCTTAGGAAAAGGTCATTTTGCTAATCAATGTCCCAACCCTAAACGCATATTGTTTATTGAAGAGTCTAATGAGTATTATTCTGAGGAAGAATTGGAAGAGAGTGAAGAAAACAATGAAATTGAACAAACATGTGAGGAAGAAGAAGAGATTAGTGAGGAGATTAATGAGTGTGAAACAAAGGAGTTCTTAGTTGTCCGTCGAGCTCTAAGTGCCCAAATTAAAACTGAAGAACATGAAATACAACGAGAGAACATATTCCACATTCACTGTATGGTTAAAAAGAAAGTCTGCACTTTAATCATTGATTCCGGTTCATGTACCAATGTAGCAAGTTTTGAACTTGTTAGGAAACTTGAGTTACCTTTAAATAATCACCCCCGTCCTTATAGACTTACGTGGCTTAATGAGTGTGGTGAAGTTAAGTAACAAAGCAAGTCCTAGTTCCTTTATCGATTGGTGGGTATTCTGCTGAGGTGTTATGTGACGTAGCCCCTATGCAATCAAGTCATATCTTATTAGGTAGACCGTGGCAATTTGACAACAAGGTTACATATGATGGTTACCTGAATAGATATTCCTTTAGGCATAACAACAAACGGTTCAAATTAAATGCCTTGCCCCCGCACAAAGTCTTTGAGGATCAACAACGGATGTTAAAAAGCTATAATGATCCAAAAGAAAAGGAATTATAAAGGATTTTCATCAAAGAAAACCAACTCAGAAGTTCTCATCTTAAAATTGAACCGAAAGAAAACAAAGTTTCTGCTGAACCATCTCTAAAGAAAAGCGCATTCTTTGCATCTCAAAGTGAGGTATTCCATGCTATCAATTCAAACAAAAATGTTTATATCTTGCTTTACAAAGAAGCTCTGTTCTCTTCATCTGAAATACCATCTACTTTACCAAGTGAAGTTGCATCTTTACTTCAAGAATTTTCTAGCTTGTTTCCTGAAGGAGATCCCCCAGGTTTACCACCTCTAAGAGGCATTGAGCATCAAATAGATTTCATTCCAGGAGCTGTTCTGCCAAACAGACCTGCCTATAGAGCCAATCCAGAGGAAACTAAGGAAATCCAAAAACAAGTTGAGGAATTATTGACCCAAGGTAAAGTAAGAGAGAGTATGAGTCCTTGTGCTGTTCCTGTTATCATTGTCCCTAAGAAAGATGGAACTTGGAGAATGTGTACTGATTGTAGAGCCATCAATAAGATCACTGTGAAGTATAGATACCCTATTCCTAGGTTGGATGACATGTTGGATATGTTGCATGGGTCTAGATGCTTTAGCAAAGTAGATCTTAAACAAGGTTATTTCCAAGTGAGAATTAGGGAAGGAGATGAATGGAAAACTGCCTTTAAGACTAAATTTGGATTGTACGAATGGTTAGTTATGCCCTTTGGTTTAACCAGTGCCCCTAGTACTTTCATGAGGTTAATGAATGAGGTCTTAAGGAAATTCATAGGGAAATTTGTAGTAGTTTACTTTGATGACATTCTTATCTACTCCAAAACCCTAAGTGAACATCTGATCCATCTTAGAGCTGTTTTTGTCACCATACAGAAAGAAAAGTTGTATGCTAATTTCAAGAAGTGTTCTTTCTGTCTGGAGAAGGTTACATTCTTAGGATTTGTGATTAGTGCTGAAGGAATTGAAATGGACCAAGAGAAAGTTAAATCCATAACCGAATGGCCAACCCCTAAGTCTGCTGGAGATATTAGGAGTTTTCATGGATTAGCTAGCTTCTATAGATGTTTTGTGAAGGATTTCTCTACCATAGCTGCACCCTTGAATGAGTTAGTCAAGAAAGATGTAAGTTTTGAATGGGGAGAATCACAACAACAAGCCTTTGAAGAACTTAAGAAACGTCTAACTTCTGCACCTATCCTGAGATTGCCCAACTTTGATGAAATGTTTGAAGTTGAATGTGATGCCAGTGGAGTTGGCATTGGAGCTGTATTGCATCAAGGTAACAAACCTGTTGCCTACTTTAGTGAGAAATTGAAAGGAGCTTCCATAAATTATTCAACCTATGATAAAGAATTATATGCCCTTGTCCGTTCTTTACAAACTTGGCAACATTGTCTGCAACCTAAGGAATTTGTGATTCATACTGATCATGAAAGCCTTAAGTATCTAAAAGGTCAAGGAAAATTGAACAAAAGACATGCCAAATGGGTTGAATTCATTGAACAATTCCCTTATGTGATCAAGTATAAGAAGGAAAAGAAAATGTTTTTGCTGATGCATTATCTCGTCGCTATACTTTGATTACTACTCTTTCATGTAACATGTTTGGTTTTGAGTCTATCAAAGAGATGTATCATTCTGATCATGACTTTAGTTCTATCTATCAAGCATGCATTGATTCACCTTTTGCTAAATATTACTTGCATGATGGTTATTTGTTTAAAGAACATAAGTTACGTGTACCAATGTGTTCATTAAGAGAGTTGTTGATAAAAGAAGCTCATGGAGGAGGTTTAATGGGTCATTTTGGCTCGTTAAAAACTTTGGAAACACTTAAGGAGCATTTCTTCTGGCCGCATATGAAAGCACATGTTGATAAGGTATGTGACCAATGTATTACTTGCAAACAAGCAAAATCTAGAACACAACCGCATGGATTGTACACTCCCTTATCTGTTCCAAGCTCACCTTGGACTGATCTTTCTATGGACTTTGTATTGGGATTGCCTCGATCCAAAACTGGTAAAGATAGCATCTTTGTTGTTGTTGATAGATTTTCCAAAATGGCACATTTCATTGCATGTAAGAAAGTTGATGATGCTATTCATATTGCTGATTTGTTCTTTAAGGAGAATGTTAGATTGCATGGCATGCCACGTACAATTGTTAGTGATAGAGATACAAAGTTTCTAAGTCATTTCTGGCGTGTTTTGTGGAGTAAACTTGGTACTAAATTGTTATTTTCTACAACTGCTCACCCACAAACCGATGGTCAAACTGAAGTTGTTAATAGAACTTTGTCTCAACTGTTACGTGTTGTCATTCAAAAGAACTTGAAGAATTGGGAAGACTGCTTAGCTTACATTGAGTTTGCATACAATAGAGTTGTTCATAGTGGAACATTGCATTCTCCTTTTGAAGTTGTTTATGGCTTTAAAACCCTTTGTCCCCACTTGATCTTGTTCCCATACCTATTCATGAACGTGTTAGTTTAGATGGTGAACGAAAAGCAAAACTTGTGAAAGAATTGCATGAAAAGGTTAAGTCACAACTTGAAGCTAAGAATAAAGTGTATGCCAATAGAGCCAACAGGAATCGTAAAGTTGTTATATTTGAGCCTGGTGATCTTGTTTGGTTACACTTGAGGAAAGAAAGATTCCCTAAGGAAAGGGACTCAAAGTTGAAGCCAAGAGGCGATGGACCGTTCAAAGTGTTGAAACGGCTTGGTGATAATGCATATGTTCTCGATCTTCCTGAAGAAAGGTATGGTCCTATCTCTAAAACTTTTAATGTTGCTGACCTTTCTCCATTTAGTATTGATTCAGATTCGAGGACGAATCCTTCTCAAGTGGGAGGGAATGATGAGCTACAGCCTAACCTTGTGGATACAAACACTGACGAAGACACCTCAATGCCCCACACAGGTTCCATAACAAGGAGTATGGCTAAGAAATTGTTGCATTGTGTTGAATCATTTCTTTACAGGCATGAAGAGGATGAGCCAAGCAAAGATGATGTCCATTGGGTTTATATGATACATGCTATGATCTAGTTGTATCAAAAGCATGTTGTACATATCTTTAGTTGTTCTTTTTAATATTGTTGGTTGGTTAACCCTTTTTTAGGATAGTTTGTGTTGTATTATTGCCTTGTCTTTCAGGTACACGTACTTAGCTTGAAAATGCAATTAGAACCTGAATTTTTGTTCAAGCAAGGAGGTGATAAGCAAGGAGGTGACAAGCACTCATGTCAAATTCAAGAATTGCTCTTCACGCAAACATGGATGTATAAGCTACTCAAAGCTTTAACCAATAGGAAGAAGTCTTGCAAATGTTCAAACCAATCAAAAACAAGTTGAAGACAAGCAAGCAAGCTGCACAACAAATGAACCAATCAGATCTTTGAAGTTTAAGGCATGATTCACGCAAGATTGCTTTGAAAATTCAAAGCCAAACTTACAACCGATCAAAGGCAATTCAAAGCAAGCTGCTCAAAGTATTATCCAATCAAATTGATCAAGAAAGATGGTTGAAAACAAGCAAGGAATCAACGGCAAAGCAACCAGCTTCTTGGAACCAAAAATTGTTCAAAAGCAAGCATCTTATTTTTAGTCTTGTACTTTGTACTTTAAACTTTGTACCTTGTAATTTTCGTTTGTTATAAGTAGCATAGGAAGCTGAATGTACAAAGGACCACAATTCAAAATACATTTCAATCAAAAATTTCCTTTAAGGAATTCTCAACTTTTCTAGTTGAAGTTTAAAACCACCAACGGTTTTCTTCCAAGTTCATAGCCTAGAACTTGTTAGTATTTACTTCATTTTTGGTTTACAGCATCTTAGGGTCTCAATGAGGTTTTAGATGTGTTGGAGTGCTAAAGAGGAAGAGGTGTTGGCATAAATTGAGCCAAGAACAAACGGTTACAGTTCAAGGGGTGTCATTGTGATGTTCTTTGCCATAGCTGCGGTTCAAATCAGTTTGGAGTAGGAGACAAAGTCCTTGGAACGTTTCTTGCCTTCATTTGGCTCATCAAAGTAGATGATGCCACATATGTTGCTGACTTGTTTTTTAGAGAAACTATGAGATTGCATGGCATGTCACGTACCATTGTAAGTGATAGAGATACGAAATTTCTAAGTCATTTTTCGCATGTTTTGTGGGCTAAACTTGGTACTCAATTGTTGTTTTCTACCACAGTCACCCACAAACTGATAGACAACTGAAGTAGTTAATCGTACTCTCTCTCAACTTTTGCGTGCCATTTTGCAAAAACATCTTAAACATTAGGAAGATTGTTTACTATATATTGAATTTGCATACAATAGGAGTGTTCATCACGGTACATTGCATAGCCGATTTGAAATTGTGTATGGCTTTAACCCCTTGTCTCCACTTGATTTGATTCCCATTCCCGTACATGAAAGTTCAAATCTTGTTGGTAAACAAAAAGTGGAAAAGATAAAGAAAAAGTTCAAGTCTTGATGGTAAACAAAAAGCGGAAAAGATAAAGAAACTGCATGAAAACGTTAAAGCACAACTTGAGCAGAAAAACAAAGCTTATGCGAAACGAGCCAATAAACATAGAAAAGGAGTTGTGTTCGAACCAGATGATTTGGTTTTGTTACATTTACGAAAAGAAAGGTTTCCAAATGAACGAAAGTCAAAATTGTTGCTTTCAATGTTGCTGACCTCACACCTTTCACTGATGAACCCTTCGATTCGATGACGAATCCTCTTGAGGAGGGGGAATTGATGAGGATCGGGGATCCCATCAAGAGATCATGGGTCCTATGACAAGAAGGAGGGCTAGAGAACTTGGATATCAAGTAGGAACCTTCTTGTATAAGCATGTTCAAGATGAACCTAAGGTTCATTGGGTTCACTTCATTGAACCCACACTATGAGCGTGTATGAGTATGCGTGTGTGAGTGTATTCTTTATTTTGAATTTTTGTCTTGTTTTCTTGTGATCCTTGTTTCTTCGTGTTTGCTTTGTAGGTAAGTAGGTACATGATAAGTTACAATCCAAACAGAGTGATGAGGATCAAGGGTCCGATGAGGATCAAGGGCCCCATCAAGAGGTCAAAGGTCCTATAACAAGAAGGAGGGCAAGGGAACTTTGTCATCAAGTTGCCACCTTCTTGTACAAACATGTTCAAGATGAACCTAAGACTCCTTGGGTTCATTTCATTGAACCTTCAACTTGAGCATGTCTCAGCATGCACGTCTACATTCCTTGTTTTTTTGAATTTATTTTGTGTCGTGTGATCTTAGTTTTATGTATTTGCTTTGTAGGTAAATTAGGTTCAAGAGAATGTTTGAAGAGAATGTTTGAAGAGAATGTTTCAAGAGAATGTTTGAAGAGAATGTTGAAGAGAATGTTTCAAGAGAATGTTACAAGAGAATGTTTGTCTACGCTAAGACATATTCAAAGGTGTCCAAGATAGAATCTCTTGTTCAAATTGAAATCAAACATCATCTACAACATATCACAAGGGGCGGCCATTTTAAAATGAAGGATGACATCTCACTTGAATTTGAACTTGAAGATAAACTTGAATTCAAATTCAACCATAATTTGAATTCAAGTTTCAACCAATTTGAGGCTTACATTTCAAAAAGGATTCAGCTATCATCTTAGGGATCACACGCCACTCTTTGAAACAAGGATGAGGATAGATCACAATTTAAATTTAAATCCAAGTTTAAATTCAAGTTCAAGTTAAACTCAATCTCCAACCAGCATTTGAATTCAACATCTCAACCATGTGAAGACTTCTCACACGCCTAGATATACTTCCACACGCCAACTTGAAGATCAAAAAGGATGGGATCATAATTCAAAGATTGAATTCAAGTTTGAAGTCAAATTGAATCCAATCTTCAACTAGCCTTTGAATTCAAGTTCAACCACATCCCCAACGCCAATTTCAACATCTCCAACGCCAATTTCATCACCAAACATGACTAGATTCATTGAATATAACATCTTGCAAGCATTTCAAGTTTTAGCTAGAATTATATTAGTTTAAATTTTCAAGCAAAGTTCGAATTTAAACATTTGTTAGATAGCTTTATTTGAATTATCTCTAGCCATTTCAAGCTAAAAGGGGCGTCTTCTAGGCCTATAAATAGACCCCTTTGGCTGGTTGTAAACTCACCTTTTGATGAATAACAATTCTTGATATTTCATTCACTTTGTGTGATACTTTGTTTTCTTGGTTTTGCATTAAAAACCTAGGTTAAGACCCTTCAAAGTTGAGCATATTGAAGGTGTTGCCATTGCTTAAAGGTGCCGTCCAGGAGGGCCGTTTTGGTTTGCCTGATCAACGACCATCTTGAAGTGTTGGTCTTGCTCATTCGTTTAATCCACACGTTTTTAATCACTAAGGAAGCAAGGGGAAGTCTTCTTCCTTGTGCCTAACCCTTTGTGAAGGACGTTTGGAAGGTGGAATCGTTGGAGCCTACGAGTTGCACGCATCACAGAGGGCCACAAATGGCTTTAAAGGCGTGTGTAGCCAAAAAGGAGACAAAAGAAATGTTGTCTTGAGAAGAATGTTTGTCTCCACAAGGACAAATTCAAATGTGGTCCAAGATGGAATTCCTTTTCAAAAATTAGCTCAAAATATCTCCAGCAATCAAAAAGGGGGCGGCCACATAAAGTTCAAAAAGGAAATCAACTTGAAGTTAAACTTGAATTCAAAATTCAACCATGATTTGAATTTCAAGTTCCAACCGATTTGAGACTTAAATTTCAAGATAGAAGGCATCATCCACGTTTTGAATCAATGCCATTTTGAAGAAAGAAAGAGATGAGATCACAATTCAAAATTGAATCCAAATTTGAATTAAATTCAAACTCAATTTGGATTCAATCTTCAACCAACCTTTGAATTCAATTCCAACCACTTTCTCATCATCAAATCACGTCTCCAACACCCTCATTATTCACCAAACACGGCTGGCAAGGAGTGGAGAGGATAATAAACAACCAATTCAAAATGAACTCAAATTCAAACTCAATTTGAATTCAAACTTCACCCAACTTTTGAATTCAATTTCAACCACATCTTACTCATCAAATCAGCTCTCCAAGGCTTCATTTGCTGCTCCATACACGGCTGGCTGAAGGAAGAATATGTTGGCATACTCAACCGGTTTTAGCAAGACATTTTTCTAGTTTTTTTGAATTCAAACAATTATCAAATTTCAAGTTCAATTCAAATGTTTTCTAGATACTTTTTAGAGATAACATCTGGTTATCTCTAAGGTCTTTAGGCGTCTATAAATAGGGCCAAGGAAGAGCACAATTTTCATGAAATAAAA
Organism: Eustoma russellianum; assembly: GCA_036186865.1. Taxonomy (NCBI): domain Eukaryota; kingdom Viridiplantae; phylum Streptophyta; class Magnoliopsida; order Gentianales; family Gentianaceae; genus Eustoma; species Eustoma russellianum. Next base: position 10,390,039 of record AP025074.1, on the reverse strand, counting down.
TCTTGATATTTTCTCCTATCCTTGTGAGGCTTGGTTTTCTTGGTTTTGCATCAAAAACCTAAGTTATTATCCTTCAAAGTTGAGCATTTTGAAGGTGTTTCCATTGCTCTAATGTGCCGTCCAAGAGGGCCATTGTGGTTTGCCTAAACAACGACCATCTTGAAGTCCTGGCTCTTGCTCGTTGAACCAATCGTTTGTTTCACTACGGAAGCAAGGGGAAGTCTTCTTCCTTGTGGCTAAACCTAGTGAAGGAGTTTGGAAGGTGGAATTTGTTGGAGCCCACGTCTTGCACGCATCAGAGACTCACGGCCTCTTCTTGGGAAATGCAATAGAATTTTTTAATTACGACTCAAAAAACGTGTGGTGATGATTGAAACAAAGGACAAAATTCAGAATGGAAAATGAATATGAAATGGGGAGAAGATGCAAGATATTTGGTGGAATTGAGTGACTTGTCGGTCTGATACCAATTTGATTCAAGCACGTCATGGAAGGATCCACTCTACCACCTCCAACGCCCCTCTCAGAAAGGTGTAGGCACAAAGAAGTGATCTTCTCCTTGCTTCCGTTGTGTAGAAAGTTGCTGGCTTGACCAATCACCGAAAACTTCAAGCATACATCGATAGGCGTATTCCCTCCTAGACGACACTCTTAGCATGGACAAACACCCTCAAATGTGCTCATCTTTGAAGGTTATTAGACCTGATTTTTAATGCAAAATCAAGGAAAACAAAGGCATGTTCATAAAGAACAAAACCGAAATTCTATTGAATAATTGAAATTGTAAGCTCCCTTGTACAAACTGGTTTGAGAATTATTTATGCATGTTATAAGCTGCCTATGGACGTCCTAATTACCTTTGAGATGGATTAGGTTCCATCTCAAAACAACTAACAAAATTTGATTGGAAACTGTTTGAAATTTGAATGCGAAAATTGAATTTTTAAATGAGCTTTATCTTGTCTTCAAATCTGATCATTTGATCCCTTGTGCACGTTTTTGAAGGCTGGAATAAGATGAGATAAGTCCTGGGAAGTTCTAGAAAGAAGAGTCCAAGTTGGAGTAGGAAACACAATTTAACAGCAAAAACTTGCACGCCCAATGTTAAGGCCTTAGAGTCCGAACTAGCCTTTTGTTTCTTCATCCAAATGTTGATCTTGTCTAGAGCTTGATATTAGGCACTAGAATTGATGTGGTCTAAGGTGTGCGAAATGCAAGACAGTTTGTCTTAGTCCTAAGTTGCATTCCATGCATCACTTTTTGTGCATATAGGCGTCTTTCAATAAAATAAGCAAATGTATGTCTTGTTTTTGTGTGATTCTTGCTCTCATGCTGGAAAGATAACGAAGGTCTAGAAGCAGGTTTTGAAGTGATGTTCCCCGAAAAGAGACAAAAGGAATGTACTGTTTTCGAGGCCAAAGAGAATGTTTTTGAATATGAGACAAGAGAGGCATATTCTATGGAATATTTAGGACAACTTTGGTCCAAGGAATGTTTGTCCTAAAAGAGAATGTTTTTCTCAAGGAATGTTTGCCCTTAGAAGGATTGTTTGTCTTAATGTCCCCCCAACGGGAACATTCAACAAACATGGCATTTTGAAGACAACTTGGACGAAAATGAAACAGCATTTTGAAGTCAAGATCATCTCCAACAACTCAAGATAGGACCGGCCAAGTTTGAACAAGATTCGAACTCAATTTGATTTTCAAATTCAAACCAACTTGGACTTTGACTTTCAAGATTCAAGTCAACTCACCATCATCCTAAGCATCTCAAATTCGTCCATAAAGAATAAACATCTAGAAGATTGAATTTGAATTCAAAAGAAGGAAGTCATCTTATTGGATAGAACTTTAACGAGGTATATCTCCTTTGTACAAACTCCAAATGAGGTCATTCAGACTCCTAACGTCAAGTTCTCGAAATGCTCTACAACTTTCATGAAGACCCCAAAGGCTAGTTCGGACTCTAAGGCCTTCATATTGGGCGTGAACGTTTCTGCTGTCAAATTGCATTTCCTACTCTAACTTGGACTCTTCTAGAATTTCCCAAGACATATCCCATCTTATTCCAGCCTTCAGAAACATGCACGAGGATCAAATGATCAGATCTAAAGACAAGAATTGAAGACAAGATAAAGCTCATTTAAAATTCAGTTTTGCATTCAAATTTCAAACAGTTTCCAACCGAATATTTTTAGTCGTTTTGAGATGGACCCTAATCCATCTCAAAGGTAATGAGGACGTCCATAGGAAGCTTAGAACATGTATAAATAAGTCTCAACCCAGTTTGTACAAGGGAGTTCACGTTTTGATGATTTATTTAATAGAATTTCGTTTTTTGTTCTTTATAAACATGCCTTTGTTTTCCTTGATTTTGCATTAAAAATCAGGCCTAATAACCTTCAAAGATGAGCATATTTGAGGGTGTTTGCCAACGTATAGGAGTGCTGTCCAGGAGGGTCTTGTAGGCTTGCGTGATCAACAACCATTCCAAGGCAGAGGAATGCTTGAATCAGCCAAATCCAACACAAAGGAAGCAAGGAGAAGGGATCTTCTTTGTGCCTAAACCATTGTTGAGGAGGAAGTTGAGGTGAAGAGTGTATCAAACGCTTACAGTTTGCATCAAATTGGTATCGGAGCGATGGTTACTCTTTTCACCACATATCTTGCACTTTTCTTATTCTTTTCAATTCTTTCTAAGCTTGCTTTCTTTGTGACATTTTTTTCCTCATCCCCAAACCTATATTCTGTCCAAAATTTTAAAAAAAATTTATATATTTCTGCCTTCTTTTTGTGTCAAAAAACCGTAAGCCTTCCTTGGTGCAAAAAATGAAAATTTTGTGTTTATTCCTATTCTTGTGAATCTGATTTTTGTATCCCTCTTTTGCCATCATATCCATTCATTTTTTATACCAAAAATACAAAACAAGAAGTTATATTTTCTGTTATTTTGTGTATAAAAACCGTAACTCTCATTTTGTGTCCAAAGCTTCAAACTTTGGACAAAATCTGAACTTATGGCTTGAATATCCATTGTTCATATTCTGTCCTTGTTTATTCATCATTTGGATGTATTTGAGACCTGAAGAACTGAACTTTCATGTGCAAACTTGAACACTTAGGATATTGCATCTAGATTGAACATTCAGCCTTACAAACTTGCTTTACTTTGCTTAAATAGCCTCCTAGTCATAATTGATCTTGTTGCTACCGAAGCTTTTGGTTGATTGTGATCTTGTGTGTCTTAAATTTCATTTTGTGACTGAATTCATGCATTAATTTTGTTGTTCAAGTGTTGATCATTGCGCTACACAAACCAGATTTACCAAAGAAAACTCAAGTTACGGTAAACCAATTTGGTTTTATGCCAGGATGGTCAACTACGGAAGCCTTACACATTTTAAGGAGATTGATGGAGAAGTATAGGGGGAAGAAGCGCGATCTATATATGGTTTTCATCGATCTTGAAAAAGCGTAGATAGTGTGCCACACAAACTGATATCGGATAGTCTAGATGCAAGAGGGGTTCCTATGAAGTATATAGACATAATTAGAGATATGTATGTTAGGACGAAAACAACCGTTCATATGTTGTAGGGAATACGGACTTCTTCCCAGTGGAGGTAGGCCTCCATCAAGGGTCCGCTTTAAGCCCATTCCTTTTTGCATTTGTCCTAGATGAGTTGTCAAAGCCGATCCAAGAGACAGTTCCATGGTGTATGCTTCTTGCTGACAATATTGTATTAGTCGCGGAAAGTAGACATAACCTGAGTATGAGACTAGAGTAGTGGCGAGGTGTTTTAGAGAGAAAAAGCCTAAGGATTAGTCGTTCCCAGACTGAGTATCTGCACTGTGACTTCAGCGGTGCAGCCGACATGAGAATAGCCAACTCACCATCGAGGGTCAAGTGGTCCCAAAGGTAAGTAAGTTCAAGTACTAGGATTATTTGTACAGAAAGATGGGGACATAGAGAGTGACGTAGCACACCGAGTTCAGGCAGGTTGGTGTAGGTGGAGGGCGGCCTCAGGGGTGCTGTGTGACAAGAATTTTCCAATTAAATTAGAGGGAAAATTTTATAGGGTGGCAGTGCAGCCGGCATTGTTATATGGAACAGATTGCTGAGCCATCAAGAGGACACAGTCACAGAAGATGGAAGTGGCAAAGATGAAGATGCTGAGGTGGATGTGTGGGCATACAAGGCTAGACAAGATAAGAAATAAGGTATACAGAGAAAGGTTAGGGTTGATTAGTGTAACAGATAAGATTGAGAGGGAAGACTGAGATGGTTTGGGCATGTCAAAAGGAGACAGACAACGGCGTCTGTCAGAGCAATTGAAAGCCTCACTGTAGAAGGGAAGAGGAGTAAAGGTAGGCCCAAACTGACATGGGATGAACAGATTTGGCATGACTTACTAGAGTTGCACCTCTCTGAGGACGTGGTCCAGGATAGGACTTCATGGAGGCAGAAGATTAAGGTTAAGAAGGGGTAGACAGGATATAGGACACCGTAGAGCATACCTAAAGGATTGATAGTATTTGCACTTTAGTTTGACTTTGCACTTTTGTTTCGGTCTTTTTCTTTCAATTATTTGTGCATGTGCACTATTATGACTATGTTAATATCGGAAGACTTTTGTATATGTTTAATAAAATAACTTCACTAGTACATATTTTTATTATTATGATATCTGTATAGGTACATATAGAGCCAGGAGTCTCACTGGAAGAAAACTATCTATCCCTTGGGATGGGGGTATTGTTTGCCTACCTTTCACCCTCCCCAGACCCTAACAATAGCTGGTGCTGTCGTTGGGATATACTAGGTATGATTGTTGTTGTTTTTATGAGTACATATCGATGAGCTACAGCCTAACCTTGTGGATACAAACACTGATGATGACACCTCACTGCCCCGCACAGGTCCCATAACAAGGAGTATGGCTAAGAAGTTGTTGCATTGTGTTGAATCATTTCTTTATAGGCATGAAGAGGATGAACCAAGCAGAGATGATGTCCGTTGGGTTTATATGATACAAGCTTTGATCTAGTTGTATCAAAAACATGTTGTACATATCTTTAGTTGTTCTTTTTAATATTGTTGTTTGGTTAACCTTGTTTTAGGATAGTTTTTGTTGTATTATTGCCTTGTTTTTCAGGTACACGTACTTAGCTTGAAAATGCAATTAGAATCTGAATTTTTGTTCAAGCAAGGAGGTGATAAGCAAGTAGCTAACAAGCAAGGAGGTGACAAGCATCCATGTCAAAATCTGAATTGTTCTTCACGTTAAAGATGGATGGACAAGCTGCTCAAAGCATTAACCAATTGGGAGAAGTCTTGCAAATGTTCAAACCAATCAAAAACAAGTTGGAGACAAGCAAGCAAACAGCACAAAAATTGATCCAATCAACTCCTTGAAGATGACGGCTGATTAAGGCATAATTTGTTTGAAAATGCAAAGCCAAACTTGCAACCAATCAAAGGCAATTCAAACCAAGCTGCTCAAGGTATTGTCCAATCAAAAATTGTGGCTGAAAACAAGCATGGAAGCACGGCAAGGAAACCAGCTTTCTTGGAACCAAAATTGTTCAAACAAGTTACCAAGCAAGCATGTTACTTTTAGACTTGTACTTTGTACTTTAAACCTTGTACCCTTGTAAATTTCGTTGGTTTTAAATAGCTTAGGAACCTGAATGTAAAGGGAACTACACAATTCAAAAAACATTTCAATCGAAATTTCCTTCAAGGAATTCTCAACTTTTCTAGTTGAAGTTTAAACCACTAAACGGTTTCTTTCAAGTTCATAGCCTGGAACTTGTTAGCATTTACTTTATTTTTGGTTTACAGCATCTTAGGGTCTCAATGAGGTTTTAGATGTGTTGGAATGCCAAAGAGGAAGAGGTGTTGGCATGAATTGAGCCAAGGACAAACGATTACAGTTCAAGGGGTGTCATTGTGATGTTCTTTGCCATAGCCGAGGTTCAAATCAATTTGGAATAGAAGACAAAGTCTTGGAAACGTTTTCTAGCCTTTATTTGGCTCATCACATATGATCTACTTTAATTCCTTTTGCAAACATATTCCAACATCACTTTTACCTTGGAAGGAAGATATATTCAGTTTGATTGTAATAAATCCTCTTCAGGAGGTTCATTCCTTTCGTATCTGGGGTTATAATACCTTTCTTCTTGAAAATGGTCATTGTATTCAGGTGGATCATCAAATCTTTCTTCAAAGGATATGTTCCTACGGCCACCATTCAGTCTACGCCCTCTTTGAGGCTGGTCCCTCGGCTCTCTTGCCATGTTTCACCTCCACAGGACCTTCATTCAAGTGCATGCTTGGTTGTCCTCTCCTTTCTTGAGTGTCGCTTTCTCCCTTTCTTTAGCCAGCATTGTGTTTAAGATCTTCAATGTCACTCTTCATGCATCCAAACGCATGGACCAGGCTGGACCATATTGGTGCAATGTCTCCATAGTCATAGGACCTTGTGGCATGGTAGTTGTAGTAGGAGGGGTTTGCTCCTTTTCATGTGATTCAACCATTGTTCCTAAAAATGATTTAGAAAACAAAAACGAACACAAACACAGAAGAGAGTTTGTTGCGTTGGTTAAAACAAGTGTTTCCTCTCTATCTCTCGTGTGTAGGTTCTTTTAATCCTTGTTTTGCTTTCTTTGTAGAATCTCGGCTTTATCAAGGGATAATATATCCAAATACTCCTTAAGTACTTCAAACAACTTCCACATGGCCTCCACTTAAGATGCAATGATTTGATACTATCTAGGATTCATGAAAAACTTAGAAACCAAGAAGTATGTTATAGGCTGAGTCAAGAAAACTAAGGGTTGCTCTGTGCAATCCTTAACTTACTTTAAGTCTTTATGCAACTCAAATAGATGTAATAAGTGAAGATAGATGCAACCAGGTGTTCAAAGTTGACTTTTGGTTATTGATGAGGATCGGAGATCCCATCAAGAGGTCATGGGTCCTATGACAAGAAGGAGGACTAGAGAACTTGGACATCAAATTGGAACCTCTTGTATAAGCATGTTCAAGATGAACCTAAGGTTCATTGGGTTCACTTCATTGAACCCACACTATGAGCGTGTATGTGTGTGCTTGTATTCTTTATTGAATTTTTGTCTTGTTTTCTTGTGATCCTTGTTTCTTCGTGTTTGCTTTGTAGGTAAGCAGGTACATGATAAGTTACAATCCAAACAGAGGACCACAAATGGCTTTAAAGGCGTGTGCACCCAAAAAGGAGACAAAAGAAATGTTGTCTTGAGAAGAATGTTTGTCTCCACAAGGACAAATGCAAATGTGGTCCAGGATGGAATTCCTTTTCAAAAAATAGCTCAAAATATCACCAGCAATCAAAAAGTGGGGCGGCCACATAAAGTTCAAAAAGGAAGATCAACTTGAAGTTAAACTTGAATTCAAAATTCAACCATGATTTGAATTTCAAATTCCAATCGATTTGAGACTTAAATTTCAAGATAGAAGGCATCAGACACGTTTGAATCAATCCGCATGCCATTTTGAAAATAGAAGGAGATGAGATCACAATTCAAAATTGAATCCAAATTTGAATTCAAATTCAAACTCAATTTGGATTCAATCTTCAACCAACCTTTGAATTCAATTCCAACCACTATCTCATCATCAAATCACGTCTCCAACACCCTCATTATTCACTAAACACGGCTGGCAAGGAGTGGAAGGATAATCAACAACCAATTCAAAATGAACTCAAATTCAAACTCAATTTGAATTCAAACTTCACCCAACTTTTGAATTCAACTTCAACCACATCTTACTCATCAAATCAGCTCTCCAGGGCTTCATTTGCTGCTCCATACACGGCTGGATCAAGGAAGAACCGGTTGGCATACCCAAACGATTTTGGCAAGACATTTTCTAGTTTTTTGGATTCAAACAATTACCAAATTTCAAGTTCAATTCAAATGTTTTCTAGATACTTTTTAGAGATAACATCTGGTTATCTCTAGGGTCTTTAGGCATCTATAAATAGGGCCCTTGTCCGAGTAGGAAGACAACAACTTGGATGAAATAAAATCTTGATATTTTCTCCTATTCTTGTGAGACTTTGTTTTCTTGGTTTTGCATTAAAAACCTAGGTTAATGTCCTTCAAGGTTGAGCATTTTGAAGGTGTTGCCATTGCTCTAAGGTGCCGTCCAAGAGGGCCATTGTGGTTCGCCTGAACAACGACCATCTTAAAGTCTTGGTTCTTGCTCGTTGAACCAATCATTTGTTTCACTACGGAAGCAAGGGGAAGTCTTCTTCCTTGTGCCTAAACCTAGTGAAGGACATTTGGAAGGTGGAATTTGTTGGAGCCCACATCTTGCACGCATCAAATTGGTACCAGAGCAGGTTACTCTATTCCACCATCTTCTATCATTTTCTTTTCATTTGAGTCCATTCAATTCAAGTCCAGTTTTGAGTCCTTCTACCCCATTCTTCACGTCATTTGTGTTTTCCGCATGTATAAAAAAACGAGAGTCATATACCCTAAGAGTATTACTTTGAGTCTTTGCATTTTGTTGGATCTTGTTATTCATCATTCAAGCGTCTTTGTTGATTCTTGTTGTGCATCATTCTAGTGTCACGTTTTACACATTTTTGGCGTCAAATATTTGAATTTTATCCATCAAACTTGAACAAATTAGGGTTCGTTGCATCTAGGATATATTCAGCTTTTTAAAACTACGATCATTGCCAACAAAGCCACCTAGGTCTCAACTCATCTAGTTGCTACTGAAGCTTTTAGTTGATGATGATTGTATGCATCTTGTGATTCATATTGTGATTAATTTCATGGTTCAATCTTGCTGATCATACGTGTGAAAGCCATTTCCAAAACAAACACAAAAGCTGAAAACCACCAACTCAAAACCCTAATCTCGGTTCACCCACTAAACCCTAACCGAGATTCATCAACATTCAGATTCACCTTGCATAATATTGCATATTTGAAATTACCTTGGTTGAAATTGAAAGCTCCTTGTACGGTTTGTCAAAAAACAACGGTTTGGGCAAAAAGAGAGTCAACCCCCGTTTTTCTTGCCCTTGAACAAAAAAAAAATCTGAGAACAACTGAGACGTTTGAAGAAGCAAAAACACAAGAAAAGGAGAATAGAAAAAGGGAGAAAACATCTGTACATTATTTGAAAATTTTTGGAGCAGTTTGGTACCATCTTTCTTCCTTGCTATCTACACCCGCACTCCACATTTGTTTTCCATATACTGAAACTCTTGAACCAATCACACACTTGGATGCTAGATTATTACATGCTTTGAATCATATTGTGGATAATAAGTACATAGAATCAAAATTAACTAAAGATTGCACACGGCAACCCTTAGTTTGTCTTTGGTTCAGCCTTATACAAAAATTTTGGCTGCTTGTGGTCTTTGAATCTTAGTAGAAAAGTTCAAGTTTATATCCTTTCTTGATTCCGTTTTGATACTACTTGGTGCAAATTGGAAACTAAAAGGGTGAGACGAGTGGAGATCGTTGTGATTTGGAGAAGCATTGGCAAACACTTTCTTAATTGATCGCTTTGAATCTTATTAACTTCAGGTTACCCAAGAAACAAATTGATAAAATAGTGGAAATAAGAGAAAGAAGAGTGCTCGCATTTTGTTTTCTCAGTTAACATTTGCTTGTTTTGTGTTAGTTTTCTTCTTTTCTTTTTCCTTTCGTTTTGTTTGATCACTTTAGGTGAGAAATGGAGAGCAGCACTCACTCCTCGGCTAGCAAATCAAAAGAGGCTGAGACGTTTGAGAACACGCAACAACAAATGCTGGAGATGTTAAAGAAACTCATGCACGATAACAAGGTAATCAAACACAGGATGGAAGATGTTGAAAGGAGTTAAAAGACGAGTGATGGACAAGGCACTAGCAGGGCCGTTCCCATGCCTCAAACACGATGGTTGCCACCGGAGGAAGTTGAGGATGAAAGCCTTAGACCACCACACATTGAGCCAAGAAGGTTTGTCCCTCCACCGCAACCAATGAGCTATGCTCTGAGAAGGTAAATTGATGATGTGTATGAATTTGATGACCACCCTCCCCGTGGTTAACAAAGACGCCGTAACACCCTTCCCTCACAAGATGACGATTTTCTAAAAACCAAAATAAGCATTCTAACGTTTTATGGTAAAAGTAACGCAGGGGAATACTTGGAGTGGCAAAACGAAAGTGGATCTAATCTTTTCTTGTGCCACTACATTGAGTTACAAAAGGTCAGGTGCGCTTCTATTGAGTTTTCAGGCTACGCATTAAATTGGTGGCCAAATTTGTGTCGAAATAGGACTAAAACAAGACAATCACCAATTATCACTTGGGAAGAAATAAAATTTGAAATGAGACAACGATTTATCCCAAACAATTTTGAGAGTTCTATTTTCGTAAGTTTGCAAAACTTAAAACAAGGTTCCAAAAGTGTGGACAAATTTTACAAAGAATTGGAAATCTTGTTGGAAGATCTAATTTGCAGGAACCTGAAGAAGCAATCAAGGCTCATTTCCTACATGGTCTAAACAAGGAGATTGCACAAAGGGTTGAGTTTCAACCTTATCTCGACCTAACGACCATGGTCCACATGGATGAGAAGATTGAGCAACAACTAAAGGTACGTAGTTCCTCCAATTTCAATTCCACTTATTGCACTAGTCAAACTTCTTCAAGGTTTCAAAGCAAGTCTTCAAGAACTGGAAATTCACGACCTATAGGAGGCCAAACACGTGATCAAAGCGTGTCGCAAAGGTATGACAACCGTGTGCAAGGCACACAAAAGCGAGATGATCGAGCCCAACAAAAAGCTCCTACAGGGAATTCTTCTGAACTCTCTAACAGGTTTAGGGACATTAAATGCTATAAATGTCAAGGTCATGGTCACATAGGAAAAGAGTGTTCTAATGATAAACGAGTCATGTTAATTGAGGAAACTAATGAATATGTGACTGAGTCCGAGCATGAAAATGAATCTGTGCATGATAATGAAGTTGAACTTGAAGAGGATCTAGGCGCACTAGATGATTATGACACCAAGGAATTGCTTGTTGTGCACAAGGCATTGAATGCATATCCGAAATTAAATGATCACAAACAACATAGAGAAAACATTTTCCATATCCACTGCATGATAAATGGTAAAGTGTGCACTATGATCATTGATTCCGATTCTTGTGCGAATGTGGCTAGCATCAAATTGGTAAGAAAACTGAATTTGCCTATGACTAATCATCCGCATCCTTACAAACTTGCATGGTTAAATGATTGTGGTGAAGTTAGCGTCAGTAAGGAAGTTTTGATTTCTCTTACCATTGGTAGTTACAAAGATGATGTTTTATGCGTTGTTGCACCAATGCATGCTAGCCATATCTTACTTGGTAGGCCATGCCAATTTGATAGACATGTTACATATGATGGATATTTGAACCGTTATTCTTTCAAATTGAATGGTAAGCGTTACAAGTTGCATGCACTTCCACCCCATAAGGTCCACGAAGATCACCAACGCATGTCTAAGTCTAGGACCAACCCTAAGGAAAAGGAAGCTGAGCGGAAATTTGTGGAACGCATGAAAAGTGAGAACAAAAAACAAGAGAGTAAGGGAAAAGAGGTAGTACCCATAGGTATTAATGATTCCAAAAAGAAGTGTGGGTATTTCGCAAAGAAAAGAAAGGCCACACGAGCACTTTATAACAACAAAACCGTCCTCATCATCATTCCCAAAGCGTGTTGCCTTTCGGTAGATAACCTGCCACCCAACCTCCTTAACTCTGTTGCTTCCCTTATACACGAGTATGATGTTCTATTTCCCACCGAGCCACCCTCCGGATTGCCACCTATAAGGGGAATAGAACACCACATAGACTTTGTCCCCGGAGCCGTACTACCCAATAGACGAGCCTACCGAGCCAGCCCTGAGGAAACTAAGGAAATCTAAAGGCAAATAGAGGAACTCCTAGAAAGCGGACAAGTCCGAGAGAGCCTAAGCCCGTCAGCCATCCCTGTCATTTTAGTACCCAAAAAGGATGGAACCTGGAGAATGTGTACCAATTGCCATGCCATAAACAAAATTATCGACAAGTATAAGTACCTCATACCTAGGCTGGATGATATGTTGGATATGTTGCATGGATCTAGATACTTCACCAAGATTGACCTTAAGCAAGGGTACTTCCAAGTGCGGATAATAGAAGGGGACGAATTGAAGACTGCATTCAAAACCAAGTCTGGGCTATATGAGTGGTTAGTGATGCCCTTCGGGCTCACTAACGCCCCTAGAACCTTTATGAGGTTGATGAATGAAGTCTTACGGGTCTTCATAGGACGATTTGTTGTGATTTACTTTGATGATATCATAATCTATTCCCGAACAATAGAAGACCACTTTGACCATATTAGGGCCGTTTTTGAAAAGCTTAAGCAAGGAACAACTTTAAGCCAACTTTAAGAAGTGCTCGTTTTGTTTGGAACGAGTAGTCTTCCCAGGCTGTCGTTTCGGACGAGGGAGTAGAGATGGATGAGGAGAAAGTTGGGTCAATTGTAGAGTGGCCTGCACCTAAGAGTAGGGGAAGTGCACAGCTTCCACGGACTTGCAAGTTTCTATAGACGATTTGTCAATGATTTTTCATCCATAGCTGCATCCCTAAATGAAATTGTGAAAAAAGATGTGCCTTTTCGGTGGGAGGAGCCACAACAACTGGCATTCAATGAACTTAAAACCACTGCACCCGTACTTAGGTTACCAAACTTTGATGAGACTTTTGAGATTGAGTGTGATGCAAGTGGAGTGGGTATTGGAGTGGTATTGACCCAAGGAAAGAAACCCATAGCCTACTTTAGCGAGAAGTTGAAAGGTGATGCACTAAATTACTCTACCTATGACAAGGAACTTTATCCCCTAGTGAAATCCCTACAAACTTGGCAACACTACCTTCAACCTAGAGAGTTTGTGATCCACACTGACCATGAAAGCCTCAAGTACCTTAAAGGGTAAGAAAAGTGGAACAAAAGACATGCTAAACGTGTAGAATTTATAGAGCAATTCCCATACGTGATTAAGTACAAACAAGGAAAGGACAATATAATTGTTGATGCCCTCTCTAGGAGATACACGTTAGTGACTACATTATCCTCTCGATTCTTAGGATTCGAATCACTTAAGGACTTGTACCCTAACGACAATGATTTTGACACAATTTTTGAGGCATGTAAAGAAGCACCATTCGGGAAATTCTACATGCATGAGGGTTACCATTTCAAAGAGCATACATTGTGTGTTCCCTAATCGTCCCTACAAGAAGCATTGACTAGAGAAGCCCATGGAGGAAGATTAATGGTGATGAGCTACAGCCTAACCTTGGGGATACAAACACTGATGATGACACCTCACTGCCCCGCACAGGTCCCATAACAAGGAGTATGGCTAAGAAGTTGTTGCATTGTGTTGAATCATTTCTTTATAGACATGAAGAGGATGAACCAAGCAAAGATGATGTCCATTGGGTTTATATGATACAAGCTTTGATCTAGTTGTATCAAAAACATGTTGTACATATCTTTAGTTGGGTACACGTACTTAGCTTGAAAATGCAATTAGAATCTGAATTTTTGTTCAAGCAAGGAGGTGATATGCAAGTAGCTAACAGGCAAGGAGGTGACAAGCATCCATGTCAAAATCTGAATTGTTCTTCACGTTAAAGATGGATGGACAAGCTGCTCAAAGCATTAACCAATTGGGAGAAGTCTTGCAAATGTTCAAACCAATCAAAAACAAGTTGGAGACAAGCAAGCAAACAGCACAAAAATTGATCCAATCAACTCCTTGAAGATGACGGCTGATTAAGGCATAATTTGTTTGAAAATTCAAAGCCAAACTTGCAACCAATCAAAGGCAATTCAAACCAAGCTGCTCAAGGTATTATCCAATCAAAATTGTGGCTGAAAACAAGCATGGAAGCACGGCAAGGAAACCAGCTTTCTTGGAACCAAAATTGTTCAAACAAGTTACCAAGCAAGCATGTTACTTTTAGACTTGTACTTTGTACTTTAAACCTTGTACCCTTGTAAATTTCGTTGGTTTTAAATAGCTTAGGAACCTGAATGTAAAGATTACTACATTTTCAAAAACATTTCAATCAAAATTTCCTTTAAGGAATTCTCAACTTTCCTAGTTGAAGCTTAAGCCACTAAACGGTTTCTTTCAAGTTCATAGCCTAGAACTTGTTAGTACTTACTTCATTTTTGGTTTACAGCATCTTAGGGTCTCAATGAGGTTTTAGATGTGTTGGAATGCCAAAGAGGAAGAGGTGTTGGTATGAATTGAGCCAAGGACAAACGGTTACAGTTCAAGGGGTGTCATTGTGATGTTCTTTGCCATAGCCGAGGTTCAAATCAATTTGGAATAGAAGACAAAGTCTTGGAAACGTTTTCTAGCCTTTATTTGGCTCATCAAATGGGCCATTTCAAAGTGTTCAAAACCCTTGAAACCCTTAAGGAACATTTCTATTGGCCACACATGCGCGTAGATGTCGAGAGGTTATGTGGTAGTTTCATCACTTGCAAACAAGCCAAATCCAAGTCCCAATGATGAGGATCGGGGATCCCATCAAGAAGTCATGGGTCCTATGACAGGAAGGAGGGCTAGAGAACTTGGTCATCAAGTTGGAACCTTCTTGTAAAAACATGTTCAAGATGAACCTAAGGTTCATTGGGTTTACTTCATTGAACAGACACATGAACATGTATGTGTGTGCGTGTGTGTGAGTATTCTTTGTTTTGAATTTAGTCTAGCTTCCTTGTGATCCTTGTTTTTATGTGTTTGCTTTGTAGGTAAATTAGATACATGGAAGTTCCAAGCCAAATGGATGTCCAAGATGGATTCTAGGCGTGTGTTTCAAAAAGAGAGACAAAAAGAATGTTGTCTTGAGAAGAATGTTTGTCTCCACAAAGACAAGTTCAAATATGTCCCAGATGGAATTCCTTTTCAAAATCTAGCTCAAATTATCTCCAAAAGGGGCGGCCACTTGAAGTTCAAAAATGGAGATCAAATTGAATTTAAAACTTGAAGTTAAACTTGAATTCAAATTCAACTATGATTTGAATCCAAGTTTCAACCAATTTGAGACTTAAATTTCAAGAAGTTCTTAGCCACAATCTTGAGATATCCACACGCCAACTTGGAGATCAAGGGAGGATAAGTCAACAATCAAAAATTAAATCCAAGTTTGAATTCATATTCAAACTCAATTTGAATTCAATCTTCAACCATCCTTTGAATTCAATCACAACCACTTTATCATCATCTAAACAAGATTTGCAACACCTCATTATTCAAGACACACGGCTGGAAGGATGTGGTAAGGATGATCAACAACCAATTCAAAGTGCATTCAAATTCAAACTCAACTTGAATTCAAACTTCACCCAATTTTTGAATTGAACTTCAACACCATCCTACTCATCTAATTAACTCTCCAAGGCCTCATTTTCTGACCAAATACATGGCTGGATCAAGGAAGGAATCAACCGATTTTTAGCAAGACAATTTCTAGTTTTTTTGAATTCAAACAATTATCAAATTTCAAGTTCAATTCAAATGTTTTCTAGCTACTTTTTAGAGATAACATCTGGTATCCTTAGGGTCTTTAGGAATCTATAAATAGACCCCTTTGGCCGAGTTTGATAACAACTTTGGATGACATAAAATCTTGATTTTTTCTTCACTTCTTGTGAGACTTTGTTTTCTTGGTTTTGCATTAAAAATCTAAGTTAAGATCTTTCAAAGTTGAGCATTTTGAAGGTGTTGTCATTGTTTAAAGGTGCCGTCCAGGAGGGCCATTCTGGTTTGCCTGATCAATGACCATCTTGAAGTGTTGGTTCTTGCTCGTTGAACCAATCGCTTGTCTAACTAAGTTTGGAAGGTGGAATTGTTAGAGCCCACGTCTAGCACGCATCAAATTGGTATCAGAGCCAGGTTACTCTATTCCACCATCTTCTGTCGTTTTCTTTTCATTTGAGTCCGTTTGTTTCAAGTCCAGTTGACTCCTTCTACCCCATTTTTGATGAGGATCGGGGATCCCATTAAGAGGTCACATGTCCTATGACAAGAAGGAAGGCTAGAGAACTTGGTCATCAAGTTGGAATCTTCTTGTACAAACATGTTCAAGACGAACCTAAGGTTCATTGGGTTCATTTCATTGAACCTACACTATGAACATGTATGTGTGTGCGTGTGTGTGAGTATTCCTTGCTTTAGTTTAAGTCTAGTTTTCTTGTGATCCTTGCTTTTATTGTTGACTTTGCAGGTAAGTTAGGTACATGGAAGATCCAAATGAAATGGAGGTCCAAGAGGCATTATAGGCATGTG
The DNA here is from genome assembly GCA_036186865.1 of Eustoma russellianum. Classification (NCBI taxonomy): domain Eukaryota; kingdom Viridiplantae; phylum Streptophyta; class Magnoliopsida; order Gentianales; family Gentianaceae; genus Eustoma; species Eustoma russellianum. Next base: position 10,373,633 of record AP025074.1, on the reverse strand, counting down.
TTGCAAAAAGGGAGACAAAAGGAATGTTGTCTTGAGAAGAATGTTTGTCTCCACAAAGAAAAATTCAAATGTGTCCAAGATGGAACTCCTTTTTCAAAATAAGCTCAAAATTATCTTCAATATCTACCAAAGGGTGCGGCCAAGGATAGCCAAAATTGAAGACAAAATGAAGATCAACTTGAAGATAAACTTGCATTCAAATTCAAACATGATTTGAATTCAAGTTTCAACCAATTTGAGGCTTACATTTCAAGAAGAATTTAGCCATTATCTTCAGCCAACTTACACACCATCTTGGAGGAAAAGAAGGATAAATTCTAATTCAAATTGAATCCAACTTTGAATTCAAATTCAAACTCAATTTTGAATTCAAACTTCAACCATCCTTTGAATCAAATTCCAGCCACCTTATCATCATCAAATCAGATTTTCCACACCTTCATCACTCATCAAAATCGGTTGGAAGATTGATGGAAAGGATATTTAACAACCAAATTCAAAGTGCACTCAAATTCAAACTCAACTTGAATTCAAACTTCACCCAACTTTTGAATTCAACTTCAACATCATCCTACTCATCAAATCAGCTCCTCCAAGGCCTCATTTGATCATCATACACGGCTGGATATAGTGAGGATGACAGCCTACAAACGTTGCAAATGTTAGCTAGAATTTGTTTTGGTTTCGAATTCAAACAATTTTCAAATTTCAAACATTTGTTAGCTAGCTTATTTGAAATCATTTCTATTCATCTTAAGGCTGATAGGGACGACATTTGCAGCCTATAAATAGGGCCTTTGGGCGCATGGAATGAACAAGCTTTGATGAAATAAAATACTTGATATTTCCTCCTATTCTTGTGAGACTTTGTTTTCTTGGTTTTGCATTAAAAACCTAAGTTAAGACCTTTAAAGTTGAGCATTTTGAAGGTGTTGCCATTGCTTAAAGGTGCCGTCCAGGAGGGCCATGTGGTTTGCCTGATCAACGACCATCTTGAAGTGTTGGTTCTTGCTCGCCTGAACCATACGTTTATCTCACTTAGGAAGCAAGGGGAAGTCTTCTTCCTTGTGTCTAACCCTTTGTGAAGGACTTTTGGAAGGTGGAATTGTTGGAGCCACGTCTTGCATGCATCAAATTGGTATCAGTGACCAGGTTACTCTATTCCACCATCTTCTATCATTTCCTTTTTGTTTGAGTCTAGCCATTTCAAGTTCAGTTGTGTCCTTCTTCTACCCCAATTCTTCACGTCATTTGTCTTCCATACATATTAAAAAAAGTCCAAGCTTGCTTTGAGTCTTTGCATTTTCTTGAGTCTTGTTATTCATTCTTCAAATGTCATTTCTTTTTCAACTTTGGCGTCACATCTGATTTGTGTCATTCAAAATTGAACAAGTTAGGGTTTGTTGCATTTAGGACACATCCAGCTTTCTTTTAACATTACAACCATCAGCCTATAAATCCACCTTCGGTTTCAAATCATCTTGTTGCTGCCGAAACTTTTAGTTGGTGATGATTGTATGCATCTTGTGATTCACATAGTGATTGATTTCATGCTTTAAATCCAGCTAGTCATGCGTGTGTTTGTCTTCACAAGTCATTTTCAACTCCAACAAAACCCTAAGCAAATTCCCAACCCCCACGCCCAAGAAAAGCCAACCCAAACCCAACCTAAAACCTCCAACCATATTCCAAAATACCTTATTTGCCCTCTTAACAAAAAGCCCGAAACCAATTTTACCAAATAAAATCAGAATCAAAAGTTCCCAACTCATTCAAAAAAACCCTAACCCTAGAATTTGAACTTTGTTCAATTCTGTCCTATAACCATCCACTATCCAAATTGAACACACAAATCCTCAATTACCAACCCAAGTAGCCCATATATACCTTCCAATCAGTTTCCAACAATCAAATCCCCCAAAGAACCGAGAACGACCAAAAACCCCAAATTGAAAACCCTAACCCTAACCCCAATTCTGCCCGACCTCAATTTCCCTCACTTTCCAAGGTTATTTTGTTGCAATTAAAGGTTGCAAACTGCAATTCAAATTCATTGCACTATTCTTCCCAAAACAAAAATTCTAAGGGAAAACGCATGAAATTCCAATTCTGCCCTAGTCAAAAAAAGGAATCTAAACCTTGATTGCGTTGAAACAGCAAAAAAAAGAGAAAAGAAAAGGGGAAAACGTTTGTGCATTACTTGAATTTTTTTTGGTGCAATTTAACAACTCATATTTCGTTTTACTACACACAACCGTCTCCCACATTTCATTCTCCTTATACTGCTCTTCATGAACCAATCACACATTTGATTGCTCGATTATTGCATGACTTGAATCATTTTGTGGATAATAAGTGCATAGAATCAAACTTAACTAAAGATTGCCCACATCAACCCTTAGTTCATCTTTGGTTCAGCCTTATACATCAATTTTGGTTGCTTACTTTCTTTGAATCTTAGTAGAAAAGTTCAAGTTTGTATCTATTTCTCTTGATTTTGTTTTGATACTATTTGGGCAAATTGAAAGCAAAAGGGAGAAACAATTGGAGATCGTTGTGATTTGGAGAAGCATTGGCAAAACACTTTATTAATTGATCGCTTTGAATCTTATTAACTTCAGGTTATCCAAGAAGCAAAGTGGTAAGAGAGTGGAAAGAAGAGAAAGACGAGTGTTCAAATTTCGTTTTTACTAATCAATTAATGTTTGTTTGTCTGGTGTTAGTTTGATTCTTTCCTTTTCTTTTTCTTTTCGTTTAATCTCTTTAGGTAAAACATGGAGAGCAGCACTCATTCCTCATCTAGCAAGTCAAAAGAAGCTGACTCTGGACAACACGCAACAACAAATGCTGGAGATGTTAAAGAAACTCATGCATGACAATGAGGTAATCAAACATCGATTGGAGGATGTTGAACGCAGCTACAAGAAAAGTGATGGCCAAGGCACGAGCAGGGCCGTTCCCCTACCACAACCAAGGCGTTACCCCCCAGAAGAAGTTGAGGATGACAACCTTAGACCACCACACATCGAGCCAAGAAGGTTTGTTCCACCAAAGCAACCAAGAAGATACGCTCCAACAAGGTACAATGATGATTATATTCCATTTGAGCATGATGATTATGACTTTGATGACCACCCTCCCCGTGGTTGCTAAAGACGCCAAAACCCCCTTTTCCCACAAGATGATGATTTTCTCAAAACAAAAATAAATATTCCAATGTTTTATGGCAAAAGTAATGCGGAGGAATATTTGGAATGGGAAACGAAGTGGATCTAATCTTTTCTTGTACCAACTACAGTGAATTACAAAAGGTGAGGTACGCTTCTATTGAGTTTTCTGGTTACACACTAAATTAGTGGACAAATTTGTGTAGAAATAGGACTAAGACAAGACAACCTCCAATTGTCACTTGGGAAGAAATGAAATTTGAAATGAGACAACGTTTTATCCCAAACAATTTTGAGAGTTCTATTTTCGCAAGTTTGCAAAACTTAAGACAAGGCTCCAAAAGTGTAGACGAGTATTACAAAGAGTCAGAAATTTTGTTGGAAAGGTCTAACTTGCAGGAACCCAAAGAAGCCACTAAGGCTCGTTTCTTACATGGTCTAAATAGGGAGATTGCGCAAAGGGTTGAGCTTCAACATTACCTCGACCTCACAACCATGGTCCATATGGCTGAGAAGATCGAACACCAGTTAAAGGTACGTAGTTCCTCCGATTTCAATTCCACTTATCGTACTAATCAGTCTTCATCAAGGTTTTCCAGCAAGCCTTCAGGAGCGGGAAGCTCACGGCCTACAGGAGGCCAAACACATGACCAAGGTGCGTCACAAAGGATGGATAACCGTGTGCAGTCCACACAAAGGCGAGATGACTGAGCCCAACAAAAGGCTCCTAAAGGGAATTCTTCTAATCCTCAAACAAGTTTAGGGACATTAAATGCTATAAATGTCAAGGACGTGTTCACATAGGAAAAGAGTGTCCTAATGCAAAATGAATCATGCTAATTGAGGAGACTAATGAATATGTGACTGAATCCAAGCATGAAAACGAATATGAGCATGATAATGAAATTGAACCTGAAGAGGATCTAGGGCATTAGATGATTTTGACACTAGGGAATTTCTTGTTATGCGTAGAGCTTTGAATGCATATCCAAAATTAGATGATCACGAACAACATAGAGAAAACATTTTCCATATTCATTGCATGATAAATGATAAAGTGTGCACCATGATCATTGATTCCGGTTCTTGTGCGAATGTGGCTAGCATCGAATTGGTAAGAAAACTGAATTTGCCTATGACTAATCATCCGCATCCTTACAAACTTGCATGGTTAAATGATTGCGGTGAAGTTACCGTAAGTCAGCAAGTTTTGATATTTCTTAGCATTGGTAGTTACAAAGATGATGTTTTATGTGATGTTACACCAACGCATGCTAGTCATATCTTACTTGGTAGGCCATGACAATTTGATCGACATGTGACATATGATGGATATCTGAATCGTTATTCTTTCAAGTTGAATGGCAAACTTTACAAATGGCATGCACTTCCACCCCACAAAGTCCACGAGGATCACCAACGCATGTCTAGGTCTAGGATCGATCCTAAGGAAAAAGAAGCTGAGAGAAAATTCGTGGAATGCATGAAAAGTGAGAACAAAAAACAAGAGAGTAAAGGAAAAGAGGTAGTGTCCGTAAGTGTCAACGATTCCAAAATAAGTGTGGTTATTTTGCAAAGAAAAGAGAGGTCACACGAGCCTTTTTAGCAACCAAATCGTCCTCATTCCCATTCCTAAGACGTGTCACCTTTCATTAGAAGAACTCCCACCAAATTTACCTACCTCTGTTACATCCCTTATCCAAGAGTACAATGTTCTATTTCCCACCGAGCCACCATCCGGATTACCACCTATTAGAGGAATAGAACACCAAATTGATTTTGTCCCAGGAGCTGTTTTACCAAATCAACCCGCCTATCGAGCCAACACGGAAGAAACCAAAGAAATCCAAAGACAAGTAGAGGAGCTCCTGGCAAGTGGACAAGTCCGAGAGAGCCTAAGGCCATCAGCCGTCCCTGTAATTTTAGTACCTAAAAAGGATGGAACTTGGAGAATGTGTACCGATTGCCGTGCCATAAACAAAATTACTGTCAAATACAGGTACCCCATACTTAGGCTGGATGATATGTTGGATATGTTGCATAGATCTAGATATTTCACCAATATTGACCTTAAGCAAGGGTACATCCAAGTGCGGATTCGAGAAGGGGACGAATGGAAGACTGCATTCAAAACCAAGTTTGGGCTCTATGAGTGGTCAGTGATGCCCTTCGGGCTCACCAACGCCCCTAGCACCTTTATGAGGTTAATGAATGAAGTCTTACGAGCTTTCATAGGACGATTTGTTGTGGTTTACTTTGACGATATCCTAATCTATTTCCGAACCATAGAAGACCACCTTGACCACATTAGAGTCGTTTTTGAGAAGCTTAAGCAAGAACAACTTTACGCCAACTTTAAGAAGTGCTCTTTTTGTTTGGAACGAGTAGTTTTCCTAGGCTTTGTCATTTCGGCTGAGGGAGTAGAGATGGATGAGGAGAAGGTTAGGTCAATTGTGGAGTGGCCTACACCTAAGAATGTAGGGGAAGTTCGCAATTTTCATGGACTTGCAAGTTTTTATAGACGCTTTCTCAAAGATTTTTCATCCATAGTTGCATCCCTAAATGAGATTGTGAAAAAAGATGTGCCTTTTAGGTGGGAAGAGCCACCACAACAGGCATTTGATGAGCTTAAACGGAGGCTAACCACTACATCCATACTTAGGTTACCAAATTTTGACGAAATATTTGAGATTGAGTGTGATGCAAGTGGAGTGGGTATTGGAGCAGTATTGACCCAAGGTAAGAAACCCATAGCCTACTTTAGTGAGAAGTTGAAAGGTGCTGCATTGAATTACTCTAATGACAAAGAACTTTATGCCCTTGTGTATCTCCCTACAAACTTGGCAACAAAACCTTCAACCTAAGGAGTTTGTGATTCACACTGACCATGAAAGCCTCAAGTACCTTAAAGGGCAAGGAAAGTTGAACAAAAGACATGTCAAATGGGCAGAGTTAATAGAGCAATTTCCTTACGTGATTAAGT
>AP025074.1:10316193-10367473 GCA_036186865.1 Eustoma russellianum | reverse complement strand
ACTTAAGCAAGAACAACTTTACGCCAACTTTAAGAAGTGCTCTTTTTGTTTGGAACGAGTAGTTTTCCTAGGCTTTGTCATTTCGGCTGAGGGAGTAGAGATGGATGAGGAGAAGGTTAGGTCAATTGTGGAGTGGCCTACACCTAAGAATGTAGGGGAAGTTCGCAATTTTCATGGACTTGCAAGTTTTTATAGACGCTTTCTCAAAGATTTTTCATCCATAGTTGCATCCCTAAATGAGATTGTGAAAAAAGATGTGCCTTTTAGGTGGGAAGAGCCACCACAACAGGCATTTGATGAGCTTAAACGGAGGCTAACCACTACATCCATACTTAGGTTACCAAATTTTGACGAAATATTTGAGATTGAGTGTGATGCAAGTGGAGTGGGTATTGGAGCAGTATTGACCCAAGGTAAGAAACCCATAGCCTACTTTAGTGAGAAGTTGAAAGGTGCTGCATTGAATTACTCTAATGACAAAGAACTTTATGCCCTTGTGTATCTCCCTACAAACTTGGCAACAAAACCTTCAACCTAAGGAGTTTGTGATTCACACTGACCATGAAAGCCTCAAGTACCTTAAAGGGCAAGGAAAGTTGAACAAAAGACATGTCAAATGGGCAGAGTTAATAGAGCAATTTCCTTACGTGATTAAGTACAAACAAGGCAAGGACAATATAGTTGTTGATGCCCTCTCTAGGAGATACACGTTAGTGACTACATTATCCTCACGATTCTTAGGATTCGAATCACTTAAGGACTTGTACCCCAACGACCATGATTTTGGCACCATTTTTGAGGCATGTAAAGGGGGCATTCGGAAAATTCTACATGCATGAGGGAACCTTTTCAAAGAACATAAGTTGTGTGTTCCCCAATCATCTGATGAGCCAAATAAAGGCTAGAAAAACGTTCCTAGGACTTTGTCTTCTACTCCAAACTGATTTGAACCTCGGCTATGGCAAAGAACATCCCAATGACACCCCTTGAACTGTAACCGTTTGTTCTTGGCTCAATTTATGCCAACACCTCTTCCTCTTTGGCATTCCAACACATCTAAAACCTCATTGAGACCCTAAGATGCTGTAAACCAAAAATGAAGTAAAATACTAACAAGTTCTAGGCTATGAACTTGAAAGAAACCGTTAAGTGGTTTTAACTTCAACTAGAAAGTTGAGAACTCCTTAAAGGAAAATCTGATTGAAATGTGTTTGAAATTTGTGTTGTTTGTACATTCAGCTTCCTATGCTACTTATAACAAACGAAAATTACAAGGTACAAAGTTTAAAGTACAAAGTACAAGACTAGGAATAACATGCTTGCTTTTTGAACAATTTTGGTTCCAAGAAATCTGGTTGCTTGTCGTTTCTTCCTTGCTTGTTTTCAGCCAAAGTTTTGATTGGATAATGCATTGAGCAGCTTGGTTTGAACTCCCCTTGATTGGTTGTATGTTAGGCTTTGAATTTTCAAACCAATTAAGCTTAAACCAGCCGTCCTTCTTCAAAGAGTTTGATTGGATCTTGTTGTGCAGCTTGCTTGCTTTTCTTCAACTTTGTTTTGATTGGTTTGAATATTTGCAAGGCTTCTTCCAATTGGTTCATGATTTGAGCAGCTTGTACATCCTTGTTTGCATGGAGAAGAATTCAGATTTTGACATGGGTGCTTGTCACCTCCTTGCTTGTAAGCTACTTGCTTATCACCTCCTTGCTTGGACAAAAATTCAGGTTCTAATTGCATTTTCAAGCTAAGTACGTATACCTGAAAGACAAGGCAATACAAACTATCCTAAAACAAGGTTAACCAACCAACAATATTAAAAAGAACAACTAAAGATATGTACAACATGTTTTTGATACAACTAGATCAAAGCTTGTATCATATAAACCCAATGGACATCATCTTTTCTTGGTTCATCCTCTTCATGCCTATAAAGAAATGATTCAACACAATGTAACAACTTCTTAGCCATACTCCTTGTTATGGGACCTGTGCGGGGCAGTGAGGTGTCATCATCAGTGTTTGTATCCACAAGGTTAGGCTGTAGCTCATCATTCCCTCCCACTTGAGAAGGATTTGTCCTCGAATCTGAATCAATACTAAATAGAGAAAGGTCAGCAACATTAAAAGTTTTAGAGATAGGACCATACCTTTCTTCAGGAAGATCGAGAACATAGGCATTATCACCAAGCCGTTTCAACACTTTGAACGGTCCATCGCCTCTTGGCTTCAACTTTGAGTCCCTTTCTTCAGGGAATCTTTCTTTCCTCAAGTGTAACCAAACAAGATAACCAGGCTCAAATATAACAACTTTACGATTCCTGTTGGCTCTATTGGCATACACTTTATTCTTAGCTTCAAGTTGTGACTTAACCTTTTCATGTAATTCTTTCACAAGTTTTGCTTTTCATTCACCATCTAAACTAACACGTTCATGAACAGGTATGGGAACAAGATCAAGCGGGGACAAAGGGTTAAAGCCATAAACAACCTCAAAAGGAGAATGCAATGTTCCACTATGAACAACTCTATTGTATGCAAACTCAATATAAGCTAAGCAGTCTTCCCAATTCTTTAAGTTCTTTTGAATGACAACACGTAACAGTTGAGACAAAGTTCTATTAACAACTTCAGTTTGACCATCGGTTTGTGGGTGAGCAGTTGTAGAAAATAACAATTTAGTACCAAGTCTACTCCACAAAACACGCCAGAAATGACTTAAAAACTTGGTATCTCTATCACTAACAATTGTACGTGGCATGCCATGCAATCTAACAATCTCCTTAAAGAACAAATCAGCAATATGAATAGCATCATCAACTTTCTTACATGCAATGAAATGTGCCATTTTGGAATATCTATCAACAACAACAAAGATGCTATCTTTACCAGTTTTGGATCGAGGCAATCCCAATACAAAGTCCATAGAAAGATCACTCCAAGGTGAGCTTGGAACAGATAACGGAGTGTACAATCCATGTGGTTGTGTTCTAGATTTTGCTTGTTTGCAAGTAATACATTGGTCACATACCTTATCAACATGTGCTTTCATATGCGGCCAGAAGAAATGCTCCTTAAGTGTTTCCAAAGTTTTTAACAAGCCAAAATGACCCATTAAACCTCCTCCACGAGCTTCTTTTATCAACAACTCTCTTAATGAACACATTGGTACACATAACTTATGTTCTTTAAACAAATAACCATCATGCAAGTAATATTTAGCAAAAGGTGAATCAATGCATGCTTGATAGATAGAACTAAAGTCATGATCAGAATGATACATCTCTTTGATAGACTCAAAACCAAACATGTTACATGAAAGAGTAGTATTCAAAGTATAGCGACGAGATAATGCATCAGCAACAACATTTTCTTTTCCTTGCTTATACTTGATCACATAAGGGAATTGTTCAATGAATTCAACCCATTTGGCATGTGTTTTGTTCAATTTTCCTTGACCTTTTAGATACTTAAGGCTTTCATGATCAGTATGAATCACAAATTCCTTAGGTTGCAGATAATGTTGCCAAGTTTGTAAAGAACGGACAAGGGCATACAATTCTTTATCATAGGTTGAATAATTTATGGAAGCTCCTTTCAATTTCTCACTAAAGTAGGCAACAGGTTTGTTACCTTGATGCAATACAGCTCCAATGCCAACTCCACTGGCATCACATTCAACTTCAAACATTTCATCAAAGTTTGGCAATCTCAGGATAGGGCAGAAGTTAGACGTTTCTTAAGTTCCTCAAAGGCTTGTTGTTGTGATTCTCCCCATTCAAAACTTACATCTTTCTTGACTAACTCATTCAAGGGTGCAGCTAGGGTAGAGAAATCCTTCACAAAACGTCTATAGAAGCTAGCTAATCCATGAAAACTCCTAACATCTCAAGCAGACTTAGGGGTTGGCCACTCTGTTATGGATTTAACTTTCTCTTGATCCATTTCAATTCCTTCAGCACTAATCACAAATCCTAAGAACGTAACCTTCTCCAGACAGAAAGAACACTTCTTGAAATTAGCATACAACTTTTCTTTCTGTAGGGTAACAAAAACAGCTCTAAGATGGATCAGATGTTCACTTAGGGTTTTGGAGTAGATAAGAATGTCATCAAAGTATACTACTACAAATTTCCCTATGAATTTCCTTAAGACCTCATTCATTAACCTCATGAAAGTACTAGGGGCGTTGGTTAAACAAAAAGGCATAATTAACCATTCGTACAATCCAAATTTAGTCTTAAAGGCAGTTTTCCATTCATCACCTTCCCTAATTCTCACTTGGAAATAACCTTGTTCAAGATCTACTTTGCTAAAGCATCTAGACCCATGTAACATATCCAACATGTCATCCAACCTAGGAATAGGGTATCTATACTTCACAGTGATCTTAATGATGGCTCTACAATCAGTACACATTCTCCAAGTTCCATCTTTCTTAGGGACAATGATAACAGGAACAACACAAGGACTCATACTCTCTTTTACTTTACCTTGGGTCAATAATTCCTCAACTTGCTTTTGGATTTCCTTAGTTTCCTCTGGATTGGCTCTATAGGCAGGTCTGTTTGGTAGAACAGCTCCTCGAATGAAATCTATTTGATGCTCAATGCCTCTTAGAGGTGGTAAACCTGGGGGATCTCCTTCAGGAAGCAAGCTAGAAAATTCTTGAAGTAAAGATGCAACTTCACTTGGTAAAGTAGATGGTATTTCAGATGAAGAGAACAGAGTTTCTATGTAAAGCAAGATATAAACAGTTTTGTTTGAATTGATAGCATGGAATACCTCGCTTTGAGATGCAAAGAATGCGCTTTTCTTTAGAGATGGTTCAGCAGAAACTTTGATTTCTTTCGGTTCAATTTTAAGATGAGAAGTTTTCAGTTGGTTTTCTTTGATGAAAATCCTTTCCAGTTCCTTTTCTTTTGGATCATTATGGCTTTTCAACATTCGTTGTTGATCCTCAAAGACTTTGTGCGGGGGCAAGGCATTTAATTTGAACAGTTTGTTGTTATGCCTAAAGGAATATCTATTCAGGTAACCATCATATGTAACCTTGTTGTCAAATTGCCACGGTCTACCTAATAAGATATGACTTGATTGCATAGGGGCTACATCACATAACACCCCAGCAAAATACCCACCAATTGATAAAGGAACTAGGACTTGCTTTGTTACTTTAACTTCACCACACTCATTAAGCCATGTAAGTCTATGAGGACGGGGGTGATTAATTAAAGGTAACTCAAGTTTCCTAACAAGTTCAAAACTTGCAACATTGGTACATGAACCGGAGTCAATGATTAAAGTGCAGACATTCTTTTTAACCATACAGTGAATGTGGAATATGTTCTCTCTTTGTATTTCAGGTTCTTCACTTTTAATTTGGGCACTTAGAGCTCGACGGACAACTAAGAACTCTTTTGTTTCACACTCATCAATCTCTCCACTAAGCTCTTCTTCTTCCTCACATGTTTGTTCAATTTCATTGTTTTCTTCACTCTCTTCCAATTCTTCTTCAGAATAATACTCATTAGACTCTTCAATAAACAAGATGCGTTTAGGGTTGGGACATTGATTAGCAAAATGACCTTTTCCTAAGCATTTAAAACATTGAATATCACGAGTCTTAAAATTAGGTGTACCTTCCACCTTGGCTTTGCCTTTGTCAGGGATTGGAAGTTTTGGACGATTTTGGATGTTCTGGGTTGATTTTCCTTGGAATCCACGGCCTTGACCTTGTTGTGGACGGAAAGGCATCCTGGGCTGTGTTCTAGGAAAACTCAAAGGATTAGTCCGAAAAAAGGGTTAGAAGTTTTTACCTTCAATTGTCTTTCCACTTTCTCAGCAATGTGAACCATAGAAGCCAGATCAGAGTAAGGTGTAAGTTCCACCTTAAATGCAATCTCTTTGTTCAAACCAGCTAGAAATCTAGCCATTGTGGCTTCCTCAGGTTCTTCTATGTTAGCCCTGGTATGCAGATGTTCTAATTCTTTATAAAATTCATCAAGAGATCTATTACCTTGAGAAAGTTGTTGCAATTTCTGGAAAATGCTTCTTTCATAGGAAGGAGATATGAATCTCTTCCTCATCTCTTGTTTCAGCTCGGACCAAGTAACAACAGGGGGCTGTCTTGTTTTTCTCCTGGTGTTCTTCAATTGTTCCCACCAAAGTAAAGCATAATCTACAAATTCAAAAGTTGCATACCGCACTTTGGCCAATTCAGAATAGTTAGTGCAAGAATACATATGATCTACTTTTGTTTCCCATTGCAGATATGTTTCAGGATCACTTTTCCCTTGGAAGGGGGGTATTGTCAGTTTAGTAGTAATGAACTCTTCTTCAAGATGTTCATCTCTATCAGGCTGACGTTCATCATACCGTTCTTCCGGATAGTGTTCTTCATTGTACTCAGGGAGATCATCAAATCTTTCCTCAAAAGAAATGTTCCTACGACCACCATTACTACCTCGACCTCGACCTCTACCTCTATGTGATGTGACTTTTCTACGTTCAACATGAGACTCATTACCATAAGAGGTGCCTTCTTGAAAAGGTATACTAGGTTCCTTTTGATATGAGGTTGGCTTTTCTACTTTGCTTATCCTCTGTTTGTTATCCTCTATGTCACTTCTCATTAAACCAAACTGATTAACAAGGAAAGTGAGTGTTTGCTGTATATTCTCTAGGATAAAAGGGACTGGGGATAGGACAGGAGTAGATGGGGACGGGGATTGATGAGCTACAGCCTAACCTTGTGGATACAAACATTGATGATGACACCTCACTGCCCCGCACAGGTCCCATAACAAGGAGTATGGCTAAGAAGTTGTTACATTGTGTTGAATCATTTCTTTACAGGCATGAAGAGGATGAACCAAGCAAAGATGATGTCCATTGGGTTTATATGATACAAGCTATGATCTAGTTGTATCAAAAACGTGTTATACATATCTTTAGTTGTTCTTTTTGTTATTGTTGGTTGGTTAACCTTGTTTTAGGATAGTTTGTGTTGTATTACTGCCTTGTCTTTCAGGAACACGTACCTAGCTTGGAAATGCAATTAGAATCTGAATTTTTGTCCAAGCAAAAAGGTGACAATCAAGTAGCTTACAAACAAGGAGGTGACAAGCACTCATGTCAAACACAAGCTTTGTCCTCCACGCAAATAGTGAGCAAGACAAGTTGCTCCAAGCCTTAACCAATGAAAAGAAGTCTTGCAAATTCAAGCCAATCAAAAACAAGCAAGGAGACAACCAAGCAAGCTGCACAACAAATGAACCAATCAGCTCATTGTTGTTTGAAGCCTAGCTCACGCAAGAAAGGGGTTGAAAATTCAAAGACCAACTTGCAACCAATCAAAGCCTAGTTCAAGCCAAGCTGCTCATTGTATTAACCAATCAAAACTATGGCTGAAATCAAGCAATGAAGAAATGCAAGCAACCAGAATTCTTGGAACCAAAAGTTGCTCAAACAAGTTACCAAGCAAGCATGTCATTTTAGTCTTGTACTTTGCATTTTAAAACTTGTACTCTTTAATTTTCGTTTGCTATAAGTAATGTAGGAACCTGAATGTACAAACAAAAATTCATATATACATTTCAATCAAAACTTCCTTTAAGGAGTTCTCAACTTATTCTAGTTGAAGTTTAAGACAACTTACGGTTTTCTTCCAAGTTCATAGCCTAGAACTTGTTAGTATTCACTTCATTTTTGGTTTACAGCATCTTAGGGTCTCAATGAGGTTTTAGATGTGTTAGAATGCCAAAGAGGAAGAGGTGTTGGCATAAATTGAGCCAAGAACAAACGGTTACAGTTCAAGGGGTGTCATTGTGATGTTCTTTGCCATAGCTGAGGTTCAAATCAATTTGGAATAGGAGACAAAGTCCTAGGAACGTTTATCCAGCCTTCGTTTGGCTCATCAATTGGTATCAGAGCTTTGGTTAGTCTTCTATTCATATTTACATTGTTTAAACTAGCATATGCATGATGCTGCCCAAAACCGTTTGTAAACTGTTTTGTTGTTCAATTAGATTCTATTTGTTTACATAGTTAGTTTATGTTTTAAAGTGTTTATTAGTTGGTTTACAATAGTTTGGAAACTTAGTTTTAAGTAGCAAAACCGAAAACCCCCACAAAAAGAACTTAGACTAGACTTAGTGTTGTTAGAATCTGATTGTGTAGCTTAGATCAAAACCGTGTGAAACTGATTGTTCTTGTTCAATCTAGCTTAGTTAATGTTCATTAGACCCCTAATCTAGAAGATTAAGTGTTAGTTTAGTTGACTCCTTAAAACAGAAAACTTGAACACAAAATTAGAATAGTTGATAGTTTAGTTTGTAATCAAATTGTTAAATTCTGTTTTTAGTAGTTGTGTGCAAACTGTTTAGACGTTTTTAGTGCTGCCTTATTTAGCTTGGTTAGACTAGTTAACAACATAGATTAAGAGGTTTAGTTGGTTGTTTAGTTAGCACAAGCAAAACCGAAAACTAAAGAACAAAACAAGTAGTTTTAGCTAACTAAGTGTGCTGCCTAGTTCTAGTTCATATACGTTTGTTAGGTAGAACATAAAGAGCTGCATCTAGGATCATCTGGCTTAGAAACTGATTGCATCATACAAACGAAAACCAAGACAAAAACAAGTAGAGTATATCACTTAAAAACAAAACAAAACAAGATAGCTAGCTTGCATCAAAACTGATTTCCATTAGTTAATATAGTAATCAGCCTTATAAATTGCATTTAGAAACGAATAAGTTGCATTTAGCCATCTTAAGATTAGTTAGATCATTTACATCAAAAACAGAAAAAGAAAAAAAAAAGATAAGTGCCCAAAACCGTGTGTTTAGAACAACCTTTTAAAAGCTCATTTGAAGTCTTGGTGTATGCTAATAGCTTTATCTTTTTGTTGATTTCAATTGTTTCAAACAACTTGTTGGACTTAGATACATTCTGAAAGTTAGGAATTGTTTAAGCCCCACACTGTTAAAGAGCTATCCAATTGTTGTTTTAGATTGTAATTGTGAATTGAATTCTCACTACATAGTGTTTAGCCGTGTTGTGTACGAGAAACTTTCAAATTCCAAATACAACAAACTTGTGCAATTAAAGGCCGTGGGCAATGTCTCATGTAGGCCGTGAGGAGTAGTCTCACAACAATCAAGCAAAGTCCAAAGAAAGAAAATTAAGCTTGATTGAGAAATAAGCGAGAGAAAAGCCAATATTTGTCAACAAGTAAGAGGCAAGACAAGAGAGAATTGCACAAGAAAACCAAGTAAGGAAAAGACCAAAATTAAACATTGCATAAAAGGAGAATTCCCGTGCAAAGCTCAAAAGAAAGAAAGTGCCCAAACCAAACCCCAAAGTGTTGTAGTTTTGAAATATTGAAAGTTTCTAAAGCAAACCCTTGCTAGCACTTTGTTTGTGTGTCTTTACTTTCACTTTACTTCAATTGATAATTGCATATGCTGTAAAGTAAATTGAGGGATTGTCTTAAAACAACCCCGTAGATTTCATTCAGCCCGAACAACAATTTGACTTCTGTGATTTTCTTGAATCCTTAGGAGAAATAGTCCAAATTGCTGTTTTGAATAATTGTCAACATAAAGTAGAGTATTTGCATCTTGTCAATATTTTAAATTGGTTTTTAAGATTGTTTTCTGAATCATGGGTCCCCAACAAAAAGATAATGCACCATCCCCGTCCCCATCTACTCCTGTCCCATCCCCAGTCCCTGTTACCCTAGAGAATATACAGCAAACACTCACTTTCCTTGTTAATCAGTTTGGTTTAATGAGAAGTGACATAGAGGATAACAAACAAAGGATAAACAATGTAGAAAAGCCAACCTCACATCAAAAGGAACCTAATATACCTTTTCAAGAAGGCACCTCTTATGATAATGAGTCTCATGTTCAACCTAGAAGAGTCACATCACATAGAGGTAGAAGTCGAGGTCGAGGTAGTAATGGTGGTCGTAGGAACATTTCTTTTGAGGAGAGATTTGATTATCTCCCTGAGTACAATGAAGAACACTATCCAGAAGAATGGTATGATGAACGTCAACCTGATAGAGATGAACATCTTGAAGAAGAGTTCATTATTACTAAACTGACAATACCCTCCTTCCAAGGGAAAAGTGATCCTGAAACATATCTGCAATGGGAAACAAAAGTAGATCATATGTATTCTTGCACTAACTATTCTGAATTGGCCAAAGTGCGGTATGCAACTTTTAAATTTGTAGATTATGCTTTACTCTGGTGGGAACAATTGAAGAACACAAGGAGAAGAACAAGACAGCCCCCTGTTGTTACTTGGTCCGAGCTGAAACAAGAGATGAGGAAGAGATTCATATCTCCTTCCTATGAAAGAAGCATTTTCCAGAAATTGCAACAACTTTCTCAAGGTAATAGATCTGTTGATGAATTTTATAAAGAATTAGAACATCTGCTTACCAGGGCTAACATAGAAGAAGCTGAGGAAGCCACAATGGCTAGATTTCTAGCTGTCTTGAACAAAGAGATTGCATTCAAGGTGGAACTTACACCTTACTCTGATCTGGCTTCTATGGTTCACATTGCTGAGAAAGTGGAAAGACAATTGAAGGTAAAAACTTCTAACCCTTCTTTTCGGACTAATCCTTTGAGTTTTCCTAGAACACAGCCCAGGACGCCTTTCCGTCCACAACAAGGTCAAGGCCGTGGATCCCAAGGAAAATCAATCCAGAACATCCAAAATCGTCCAAAGCTTCCAATCACTGATAAAGGCAAAGCCAAGGTGGAAGGTACGCCTAATTTTAAGACTCGTGATATTCAATGTTTTAAATGCTTAGGAAAAGGTCATTTTGCTAATCAATGTCCCAACCCTAAACGCATCTTGTTTATCGAAGAGTCTAATGAGTATTATTCTGAGGAAGAATTGGAAGAGAGTGAAGAAAACAATGAAATTGAACAAACATGTGAGGAAGAAGAAGAGATTAGTGAAGAGACTAATGAGTACGAAACAAAAGAGTTCTTAGTTGTCCGTCGAGCTCTAAGTGCCCAAATTAAAACTGAAGAACCTAAAATACAACGAGAGAACATATTCCACATTCACTGTATGGTTAAAAAGAAAGTCTGCACTTTAATCATTGACTCCGGTTCATGTACCAATGTTGCAAGTTTTGAACTTGTTAGGAAACTTGAGTTACCTTTAAATAATCACCCCCGTCCTTATAGACTTACGTGGCTTAATGAGTGTGGTGAAGTTAAAGTAACAAAGCAAGTCCTAGTTCCTTTATCAATTGGTGGGTATTCTGCTGAGGTGTTATGTGACGTAGCCCCTATGCAATCAAGCCATATCTTATTAGGTAGACCGTGGCAATTTGACAACAAAGTTACATATGATGGTTACCTGAATAGATATTCCTTTAGGCATAACAACAAACTGTTCAAATTAAATGCCTTACCCCCACACAAAGTCTTTGAGGATCAACAACGAATGTTAAAAAGCCATAATGATCCAAAAGAAAAGGAATTGGAAAGGATTTTCATCAAAGAAAACCAACTGAGAAGTTCTCATCTTAAAATTGAACCGAAAGAAAACAAAGTTTCTGCTGAACCATCTCTAAAGAAAAATGCTTTTTTTGCATCTCAAAGTGAGGTATTCCATGCTATCAATTCAAACAAAAATGTTTATATCTTGCTTTACAAAGAAGCTCTATTCTCTTCATCTGAAATACCATCTACTTTACCAAGTGAAGTTGCATCTTTACTTCAAGAATTTTCTAGCTTGTTTCCTGAAGGAGATCCCCCAGGTTTACCACCTCTAAGAGGCATTGAACATCAAATAGATTTCATTCCAGGAGCTGTTCTGCCAAACAGACCTGCCTATAGAGCCAATCCAGAGGAAACTAAGGAAATCCAAAAGCAAGTTGAGGAATTATTGATCCAAGGTAAAGTAAGAGAGAGTATGAGTCCTTGTGATGTTCCTGTTATCATTGTCCCTAAGAAAGATGGAACTTGGAGAATGTGTACGGATTGTAGAGCCATCAATAAGATCACTATGAAGTATAGATACCCTATCCCTAGGTTGGATGACATGTTGGATATGTTGCATGGGTCTAGGTGCTTTAGCAAAGTAGATCTTAAACAAGGTTATTTCCAAGTGAGAATTAGGGAAGGTGATGAATGGAAAACTGCCTTAAGACTAAATTTGGATTGTACGAATGGTTAGTTATGCCCTTTGGTTTAACCAATGCCCCTAGTACTTTCATGAGGTTAATGAATGAGGTCTTAAGGAAATTCATAAGGAAATTTGTAGTAGTTTACTTTGATGACATTCTTATCTACTCCAAAACCCTAAGTGAACATCTGATCCATCTTAGAGCTGTTTTTGTCACCCTACAGAAAGAAAAGTTATATGCTAATTTTAAGAAGTGTTCTTTCTGTCTGGAGAAGGTTACATTCTTAGGATTTGTGATTAGTGCTGAAGGAATTGAAATGGACCAAGAGAAAGTTAAATCCATAACTGAGTGGCCAACCCCTAAGTCTGCTGGAGATGTTAGGAGTTTTCATGGATTAGCTAGCTTCTATAGACGTTTTGTGAAGGATTTCTCTACCATAGCTGCACCCTTGAATGAGTTAGTCAAGAAAGATGTAAGATTTGAATGGGGAGAATCACAACAACAAGCCTTTGAGGAACTTAAGAAACGTCTAACTTCTGCACCTATCCTGAGATTGCCCAACTTTGATGAAATGTTTGAAGTTGAATGTGATGCCAGTGGAGTTGGCATTGGAGCTGTATTGCATCAAGGTAACAAACCTGTTGCCTACTTTAGTGAGAAATTGAAAGGAGCTTCCATAAATTATTCAACCTATGATAAAGAATTGTATGCCCTTGTCCGTTCTTTACAAACTTGGCAACATTATCTGCAACCTAAGGAATTTATGATTCATACTGATCATGAGAGCCTTACGTATCTAAAAGGTCAAGGAAAATTGAACAAAAGACATGCCAAATGGATTGAATTCATTGAACAATTCCCTTATGTGATCAAGTATAAGCAAGGAAAAGAAAATGTTGTTGCTGATGCATTATCTCGTCGCTATACTTTGATTACTACTCTTTCATGTAACATGTTTGGTTTTGAGTCTGTCAAAGAGATGTATCATTCTGATCATGACTTTAGTTCTATCTATCAAGCATGCATTGATTCAGCTTTTGCTAAATATTACTTGCATGATGGTTATTTGTTTAAAGAACATAAGTTATGTGTACCAATGTGTTCATTAAGAGAGTTGTTGATAAAAGAAGCTCATGGAGGAGGTTTAATGGGTCATTTTGGCTCGTTAAAAACTTTGGAGACACTTAAGGAACATTTCTTCTGGCCGCATATGAGAGCACATGTTGATAAGGTATGTGACCAATGTATCACTTGCAAACAAGCAAAATCTAGAACACAACCACATGGATTGTACACTCCCTTATCCGTTCCAAGCTCACCTTGGACTGATATTTCTATGGACTTTGTATTGGGATTGCCTCGATCCAAAACTGGTAAAGATAGCATCTTTGTTGTTGTTGATAGATTTTCCAAAATGGCACATTTCATTGCATGTAAGAAAGTTGATGATGCTATTCATATTGCTGATTTGTTCTTTAAGGAGATTGTTAGATTGCATGGCATGCCACGTACAATTGTTAGTGATAGAGATACAAAGTTTTTAAGTCATTTCTGGCGTGTTTTGTGGAGTAAACTTGGTACTAAATTGTTATTTTCTACAACTGCTCACCCACAAACTGATGGTCAAACTGAAGTTGTTAATAGAACTTTGTCTCAACTGTTACGTGTTGTCATTCAAAAGAATTTAAAGAATTGGGAAGACTGCTTAGCTTATATTGAGTTTGCATACAATAGAGTTGTTCATAGTGGAACATTGCATTCTCCTTTTGAAGTTGTTTATGGCTTTAACCCTTTGTCACCGCTTGATCTTGTTCCCATACCTGTTCATGAACGTGTTAGTTTAGATGGTGAACGAAAAGCAAAACTTGTGAAAGAATTGCATGAAAAGGTTAAGTCACAACTTGAAGCTAAGAATAAAGTGTATGCCAATAGATCCAACAGGAATCGTAAAGTTGTTATATTTGAGCCTGGTGATCTTGTTTGGTTACACTTGAGGAAAGAAAGATTCCCTAAGGAAAGGGACTCAAAGTTGAAGCCAAGAGGCGATGGACCGTTCAAAGTGTTGAAACGGCTTGGTGATAATGCCTATGTTCTCGATCTTCCTGAAGAAAGGTATGGTCCTATCTCTAAAACTTTTAATGTTGCTGACCTTTCTCCATTTAGTATTGATTCAGATTCGAGGACGAATCCTTCTCAAGTGGGAGGGAATGATGAGCTACAGCCTAACCTTGTGGATACAAACACTGATGATGACACCTCACTGCCCCGCACAGGTCCCATAACAAGGAGTATGGCTAAGAAGTTGTTACATTGTGTTGAATCATTTCTTTACAGGCATGAAGAGGATGAACCAAGCAAAGATGATGTCCATTGGGTTTATATGATACAAGCTATGATCTAGTTGTATCAAAAACGTGTTGTACATATCTTTAGTTGTTCTTTTTGTTATTGTTGGTTGGTTAACCTTGTTTTAGGATAGTTTGTGTTGTATTACTGCCTTGTCTTTCAGGAACACGTACCTAGCTTGGAAATGCAATTAGAATCTGAATTTTTGTCCAAGCAAAGAGGTGACAATCAAGTAGCTTACAAACAGGGAGGTGACAAGCACTCATGTCAAACACAAGCTTTGTCCTCCACGCAAATAGTGAGCAAGACAAGTTGCTCCAAGCCTTAACCAATGAAAAGAAGTCTTGCAAATTCAAGCCAATCAAAAACAAGCAAGGAGACAACCAAGCAAGCTGCACAACAAATGAACCAATCAGCTCATTGTTGTTTGAAGCCTAGCTCACGCAAGAAAGGGGTTGAAAATTCAAAGACCAACTTGCAACCAATCAAAGCCTAGTTCAAGCCAAGCTGCTCATTGTATTAACCAATCAAAACTATGGCTGAAATCAAGCAATGAAGAAATGCAAGCAACCAGAATTCTTGGAACCAAAAGTTGCTCAAACAAGTTACCAAGCAAGCATGTCATTTTAGTCTTGTACTTTGCATTTTAAAACTTGTACTCTTTAATTTTCGTTTGCTATAAGTAATGTAGGAACCTGAATGTACAAACAACAATTCATATATACATTTCAATCAAAACTTCCTTTAAGGAGTTCTCAACTTATTCTAGTTGAAGTTTAAGACAACTTACGGTTTTCTTCCAAGTTCATAGCCTAGAACTTGTTAGTATTCACTTCATTTTTGGTTTACAGCATCTTAGGGTCTCAATGAGGTTTTAGATGTGTTGGAATGCCAAAGAGGAAGAGGTGTTGGCATAAATTGAGCCAAGAACAAACGGTTACAGTTCAAGGGGTGTCATTGTGATGTTCTTTGCCATAGCTGAGGTTCAAATCAATTTGGAATAGGAGACAAAGTCCTAGGAACGTTTATCCAGCCTTCGTTTGGCTCATCAGGGATGGTGCATTATCTTTCTGTTGTGGACCCATGATTCAGAAAACAATCTCAAAAGCCAAGTAAAATATTGACAAGATGCAAATACTCTACTTTGTGTTGACAATTGTTCAAAACAGCAATTTGGACTATTTCTCCTAAAGATTCAAGAAAATTCACAGAAGTCAAATTGTTGTTTTGGCTGAATGAAATCTACGGGGTTGTTTTAAGACAATCCCTCAATTTACTTTACAGCATATGCAATTATCAATTAAAGTAAAGTGAAAGTAAAAGCACACAAACAAAGTGTCAGCAAGGGTTTGCTTTAGAAACTTTCAATATTTCAAATCTACAACACTTTGGTTCGTTTTGGGCACTTTCTTTCTTTTGAGCTTTGCGCAGGAATTTCCCTTTTGCAATGTTCAACTTTGGGCTTTTCCTCACTTTCTTTCTTGTGCAATTCTCTCTTGTCTTGCCTCTTACTTGTTGACAAATATTGGCTTTTCTCTCGTGTATTTCTCAATCAAGCTTAATTTTCTTTCTTTGGGGGGGTTTGCTTGATTGTTGTGAGACTACTCCTCACGGCCTACATGAGTCATTGCTCACGGCCTTTAATTGCACAAGGTTTGTTGTATTTGGAACTTGAAAGTTTCTTGTACACAACACGGCTAAACACTATGTAGTGAGAAATCAATTCACAATTACAACAAGTTCAAATTGAATATAGTGCAAGGTAAGTTCAGAAATTGATCTAAAACAACAATTGGATAGCTCTTTAACAGTGTGGGGCTTAAACAATTCCTAACTTCCAGGATGTATCTAAGTCCAACAAGTTGTTTGAAACAATTGAAATCAACAAAAAGATATAGCTATTAGCATTCACCAAGAATTCAAATGAGCTTTAAAAAAATGTTCTAAACACACGGTTTTGGCAATTTTCTGTTTTTGATGCAAATGATCTAACTGATCTTAAGATAGCTAAATGCAACTTAGTTGTTTCTAAATGCAATTATAAGGGCTGATTACTCTAACAACTAATGGAAATCAGTTTTGATGCAAACTAGCTAACTTGTTTTGTTTTGTTTTTAGGTTATCTATTCTACTTGTTTTTGTTTTGGTTTTCGTTTGTATGATGCAATCAGTTTCTAAATTAGATGATACTAGATGCAAGTCTTTGTATGCTACTTAACACACGTATATCAACTAGAAACTAGGCAACAAACATAGTTAACTAAAACTACTTTTTTTGTTCTTAGTTTTAGGTTTTTCTTGTACTAAACTAAGCAACCAACTAAACCTTTAAACTATGTTGTAAACTAGTCTAACCAAGCTAAATAAGGCAGCAACTAAAACGTCTAAAACAGATTGCACACAACTACTAAAAACAGAATTTAGCAACTTGATTACAAACTAAACTATCAACTAATCTATTTTTGTGTTCAAAGTTTTCTGTTTTAAGGACTCAACTAAACTACCGTTTAAACTTCTAGATTAGGACCCAATGAACATTGACTAAGCTAGATTGAACAAAAACAGCAAGTTACACACGGTTTTAATCTAACTACACAAACGGATTCTAACAACACTTAAGTCTAGCCTAAGTTCTTTTTGTGGTGTTTTGGTTTTTGCTACTAAAAACTAAGTTACCAAACTATTGTAAACTATCTAATAAACACTTCAAAACATAAACTAACTACTTGAACTAACAGGCTCTAAACGGACATAAAAAAAACAGTTCACTACACGATTTGGGCAGCATCATTCATATGCAAGTTTAAACAATGTAAACATGAATAGAAGACTAACCAAAGCTCTGATACCAATTGATGAGCCAAATGAAGGCTATAAAAACGTTCCTAGGACTTTGTCTTCTACTCCAAACTGATTTGAACCTCGGCTATGGCAAAGAACATCCCAATGACACCCCTTGAACTGGAACCGTTTGTTCTTGGCTCAATTTATGCCAACACCTCTTCCTCTTTGGCATTCCAACACATCTAAAACCTCATTGAGACCCTAAGATGCTGTAAACCAAAAATGAAGTAAAATACTAACAAGTTCTAGGCTATGAACTTGAAAGAAACCGTTAAGTGGTTTTAACTTCAACTAGAAAGTTGAGAACTCCTTAAAGGAAAATCTGATTGAAATGTGTTTGAAATTTGTGTTGTTTGTACATTCAGCTTCCTATGCTACTTATAACAAACGAAAATTACAAGGTACAAAGTTTAAAGTACAAAGTACAAGACTAGGAATAACATGCTTGCTTTTTGAACAATTTTGGTTCCAAGAAATCTGGTTGCTTGCCATTTCTTCCTTGCTTGTTTTCAGCCAAAGTTTTGATTGGATAATGCATTGAGCAGCTTGGTTTGAACTCCCCTTGATTGGTTGTAAGTTAGGCTTTGAATTTTCAAACCAATTAAGCTTAAACCAGCCGTCTTCTTCAAAGAGTTTGATTGGATCATTTGTTGTGCAGCTTGCTTGCTTTTCTTCAACTTTGTTTTGATTGGTTTGAACATTTGCAAGACTTCTTCCAATTGGTTCATGATTTGAGCAGCTTGTACATCCTTGTTTGCGTGGAGAAGAATTCAGATTTTGACATGGGTGCTTGTCACCTCCTTGCTTGTAAGCTACTTGCTTATCACCTCCTTGCTTGGACAAAAATTCAGGTTCTAATTGCATTTTCAAGCTAAGTACGTATACCTAAAAGACAAGGCAATAATACAACACAAACTATCCTAAAACAATGTTAACCAACCAACAATATTAAAAAGAACAACTAAAGATATGTACAACATGTTTTTGATACAACTAGATCAAAGCTTGTATCATATAAACCCAATGGACATCATCTTTGCTTGGTTCATCCTCTTCATGCCTATAAAGAAATGATTCAACACAATGTAACAACTTCTTAGCCATACTCCTTGTTATGGAACCTGTGCGGGGCAGTGAAGTGTCATCATCAGTGTTTGTATCCACAAGGTTAGGCTGTAGCTCATCATCATCCCTACGAGAAGCATTGACTAGAGAAGCACATGGGGGAGGGTTATTGGGTCATTTCGTAGTGTTCAAAATCCTTGAAACCTTAATGAACATTTCTATTGGCCCCACATGCACGTAGACGTCGAGAGGTTATGTGGTAGTTGCATCACTGCAAACAAGCCAAATCCAAGTCCCACATGGCCTTTACACGCCCTTACCTGTCCCCGATTTTCCTTGGATTGACATTTCCATGGACTTTGTTTTAGGACTTCCTAGGTCTCGAGGAGGGCGCGATAGCATTTATGTTGTGGTAGATCGATTTTCAAAAATGACACACTTCATTGCATGTAGGAAAGTTGATGGCGCCACACATGTTGCTGATTTGTTCTTTAAAGAAATTGTGAGATTGCATGGTATGCCACGTACAATTGTAAGTGATAGAGATACAAAATTTCTGAGTCATTTTTGGCGTGTTTTGTGGGCTAAACTTGGTACAGAATTGTTGTTTTCTACCACAGCTCACCCACAAACTGATGGACAAACTGAAGTAGTTAATCGTACTCTCTCTCAACTTTTACGTGCCATTTTGCAAAAACATCTTAAACATTGGGAAGATTGTTTACCATATATCGAATTTGCATACAATAGGAGTGTCCATCACGGTACATTGCATAGTCCATTTGAAATCGTGTATGGTTTTAACCCCTTGTCTCCCCTTGATTTGATCCCCTATTCCCGTGCATGAATGTTCAAGTCTTGATGGTAAACAAAAAGCGGAAAAGATAAAGAAACTGCATGAACACGTTAAAACACAACTTGAAAAGAAAAACCAAGCTATGAAAAACGAGATGACAAACATTGCAAACGAGTTGTGTTTGAACCTGGTGATTTGGTGTGGTTACATTTACGCAAAGAAAGGTTTCCGAATGAGTGAAAGTCAAAATTGTTCCCTAGAGGAGATGAATCATTCAAAGTTCTGAAACGCATAGGTGACAATGCCTACATCCTTGATCTTCCCGAAAGGTATGATTCTATTTCGCCTACTTTTAATGTTGCCGACCTCACCCTTTTCACTAATGACCCTTTCGATTCGAGGACGAATCCTCTTGAGGAGGGGGGATTGATGAGGATAGGGGATCCCATCAAGAGGTCACGGGTCCTATGACAAGAAGGAAAGCTAGAGAACTCGATCATCAAGTTGGAACCTTCTTGTACAAACATGTCCAAGATAACCCTAAGGTTCATTGGGTATGAACCTACACTATGAACGTGTATGTTTGTGCGTGTGTGTGAGTATTCCTTGCTTTGATTTTAGTCTAGTTTTCTTGATCTTTGCTTTTATGTGTTGGCTTTGTAGGTAAGTTAGGTACATGGAAGATCCAAATGAAATGGAGGTCCAAGAGGCATTATAGGCGTGTGTTGCAAAATGGGAGACAAAAGGAATGTTGTCTTGAGAAGAATGTTTGTCTCCACAAAGACAAATTCAAATGTGTCTAAGATGGAATTCCTTTTTCTAAATAAGCTCAAAATTATCTTCAATATCTACCAAAGGGGGCGGCCATGGATAGCCAAAATTGAAGACAAAATGAAGATCAACTTGAAGATAAACTTGCATTCAAATTCAAACATGATTTGAATTCAAGTCTCAACCAATTTGAGGCTTACATTTCAAGAAGAATTCAGCCATTATCTTCAGCCAATTTACACGCCATCTTGGAGGAACAGAAGGAAAATTCCAATTCAAATTGGATACAAGTTTGAAATTCCAATTCAAATTCAATTTTGAATTCAAACTTCAACCATCCTTTGAATCGAATTCCAGCCACCTTATCATCATCAAATCAGATTTCCCACACCTTCATCACTCATCAAAATCGGCTGGAAGATTGATGGGAAAGGATATTCAACAACCAAATTCAAAGTGCACTCAAATTCAAACTCAACTTGAATTCAAACTTCACCCAACTTTTCAATTCAACTTCAACCTCATCCTACTCATCAAATCAGCTCCTCTAAGGCCTCATTTGATCATCATACACGGCTGGATATAGTGAGGACGGCAGCCTACAAATGTTGCAAATGTTAGCTAGAATTTGTTTTAGTTTTGAATTCAAACAATTTTCAATTTTCAAACATTTGTTAGCTAACTTATTTGAAATCATTTCTATTCATCTTAAGGCTGATAGGGACGACATTTACAGCCTATAAATAGGGCCTTTGGGCGCATGGAATGAACAAGCTTTGATGAAATAAAATACTTGATATTTCCTCCTATTCTTGTGAGAATGTTTTATTGGTTTTGCATTAAAAACCTAAGTTAAGATCCTTCAAAGTTGAGCATTTTGAAGGTGTTGCCATTGCTTAAAGGTGCCGTCCAGGAGGACCATTGTGGTTTGCCTGATCAACGACCATCTTGAAGTGTTGGTTCTTGCTCGCTTGAACCATACGTTTATCTCACTAAGGAAGCAAGGGGAAGTCTTCTTCCTTGTGTCTAACCTTTTGTGAAGGACGTCTGGAAGGTGGAATTGTTGGACCCACGTCTTGCACGCATCAATTCTTCACGTCTTTAGAGTCTTCCATACGTATAAAAAGCGTCCTAGAGTTTTGAGTCTTTGCATTTTGCTGAATCTTGTTATTCATCATTCAAGTGTCATCTCTTTTTGTCTTTGGCGTCACCATCTAAACTTGTGACATTCAAACTTGAACAAGTTAGGGTTTGTTGCATTGAGGTCATATTCAGCTTTCTTTTTAACACTACAACCATGAGCCTATAAAGCTACCTCCGTTTCAAATAATCTTGTTGCTACCGAAGCTTTTAGTTGATGATGATTGTATGCATCTTGTGATTCATAGTGTGCTTGATTTCATGCTTCAATCTTGCTGATCATACGTGTGAAAGCCATTTACAAACCAGACTCAAAGAGCTGAAAAATGCCCCACTCAAACCCTAGTTTTTATTCAAAGCCCTAACTTTCCAAAACCCTAATCTCGGTTTACCCACTAAACCCTAGCCGAGATTCATCCCCATTCAGATCCACCTTGCATAATATTACATACTTGAAATTACCTTGGCTGAAATTGAAAGCTCCTTGCAAGGTTTTGTCAAAAACAATGTTTTGGACAAAAGAAGAGAAGTTATGTTTTCTTGCCCTTGAACAAAAAAAGAGCGAAAAATCTGAGAACAACTGAGACATTTAAAGAAACAAAGAACACAAGAAAAAGAGAATAGAAAAAGGGAAAAACGTTTGTGCATACGTGAAATTTTTTGGTGCAAGTTTGCAACCTTGGGTATCATCTTTCATTTTACTATACACAAAACCGTACTCCCACATTCATACCACTTATACTAACTCTCTTGATCCAATCACACACTTGGATGCTAGATTATTGCATGACTTGAATCATATTGTAGACAATAAGTACACAGAATCAAGCTTAACTAAAGATTGCCCACGGCAACCCTTAGTTCATTTTTGGTTCAGCCTTATACATCAATTTTGGTTGCTTATATTCTTTGAATCTTAGTGGAAAAGTTCAAGTTTGCGCTGATCTCTTGATTCTGTTTTGATACTATCTGGTGCAAATTGAAAGCAAAAGGGAGAAACAAGTGGAGATCATTGTGATTTGGAAAAGCATTGGCAAACACTTTCTTAATTGATCGCTTTGAATCTTATTAACTTCAGGTTACCCAAGAAGCAAAGTGGTAAGAGACTGGAAAAAAGAGAGAGAGGAGTGTTCTTATTTTGTTTTTTAATCAATTAACGCTTGCTTGTCTTTGTGTTAGTTTGATTCTTTTCTTTTTTTTTTCATTTTGTTGATCACTTTAGTTAAGACATAGAGAGCAGCACTCGCTCTGCGTCTAGCAAGTCAAAGGAAGCTAAGACTTTTGACAACACACAACAACAAATGCTGGAAATGCTGAAGAAACTCATGCACGATAACGAGGTAATCAAACACAGGTTGGATGATGTTGAAAGGAGCCAAAAGACGAGCGACGGACAAGGCACTAGCAGGGCCGTTCCCATGCCACAAACACGGCGTCATCCCCCTGAAGAAGTTGAGGATGAAAACCTAAGACCACCACACATCGAGCCAAGAAGGTTTGTGCCTCCACCGCAACCAAGACACACGCTCCGAGAAGGTACACTGATGATTATATTCCATTTGAACAAGATGATTATGACTTTGATGAC
Source organism: Eustoma russellianum (assembly GCA_036186865.1). Classification (NCBI taxonomy): domain Eukaryota; kingdom Viridiplantae; phylum Streptophyta; class Magnoliopsida; order Gentianales; family Gentianaceae; genus Eustoma; species Eustoma russellianum. Next base: position 10,344,763 of record AP025074.1, on the reverse strand, counting down.
CACTCTTCCCGTGGTTACCAAAGACGCCCAAACCCCCTTTTCCCACAAGATGACGATTTTCTCAAAACAAAAATAAACATCCCGACGTTTGATGGTAGTAATGCGGAGGAATATTTGGAGTGGGAAACAAAAGCGGATCTAATCTTTTCTTATACCAACTACAGCGAGGTATAAAAGGTGAGGTACGCTTTTATTGAGTTTTTCGGTTACGCATTAAATTGGTGGACAGATTGGCGTGCCATAAAAAAAATTACCGTCAAGTATAGGTACCTCATACCTAGGCTGGATGATATGTTGGATATGTTGCATGGATCTAGATATTTCACCAAAATTGACCTTAAGCAAGGGTACTTCCAAGTGCGGATAAGTGAAGGGGACGAATGGAAGAATGCATTTAAGACCAAGTTTGGGCTCTATGAGTGGTGAGTGATGTCCTTCGGGCTCACCAACGCCCCTAACACCTTTATGAGGTTGATGAATGAAGTCTTACGAGCATTCATAGGACGATTTGTTATGGTTTACTTTGACGATATCCTAATCTATTCTCGAACAATAGAAGACCAGCTTGACCACATTAAGGCCGTTTTTGAGAAGCTTAAGAAAGAACAACTTTACGCCAACTTTAAGAAGTATTCTTTTTGTTTGAAACGAGTAGTCTTTCTAGGCTTTGTTATTTCGGCTGAGGGAGTAGAGATGGATGAGGAGAAGGTTAGGCCAATTGTGGAGTGCCCTATACCAAAAAATGTAAGGAAAGTTCGCAGTTTCCATGGACTTGCAAGTTTTTATATGCGATTTGTCAAAGATTTTTCATCCATAGCTGCACCCCTAAATGAGATTCTGAAAAAAGATGTGCCTTTTAGGTGGGAGGAGTCACAACAACAGGCATTTGATGAGCTTAAACGGAGGCTAACCACTGCACCCATACTTAGGTTACCAAATTTTGATGAAATTTTTGAGATTGAGTTGATGCAAGTGGAGTGGGTATTTGAGCAGTATTGACCAAGGTAAGAAACCCACAGACTACTTTATGAGATGTTGAAAGGTGCTGCATTGAATTACTCTACCTATGATAAGGAACTTTATCCCCTCGTGAGATACCTACAAACTTGGCAACACTACCTTCAACCTAGAGAGTTTGTGATTCACACTGACCATGAGAGCCTCAAGTACCATAAGGGCAAGGAAAGTTAAACAAAAGACATGCTAAATGGGTAGTTTATAGAGCAATTCCCTTATGTGATTAAGTACAAACAAGGAAAGGACAATATACTTGCTGATGCCCTATCTAGGAGATACACGTTAGTGACTATATTATCCTCTCGATTCTTGGGATTCAAATCACTTAAGGACTTGTACCCCAACGACCATGATTTTGGCACCATTTTCGAGGCATGTAAAGAGGCACCATTCAGAAAATTCTACATGCATGAGGGATACCTTTTCAAAGAGCATAAATTGTGTGTTCTCCAATCATCCCTACGAGAAGCATTGACTAGAGAAGCCCATGGGGGAGGGTTAATGGGTCATTCGGAGCGTTCAAAACCCTTCCAAACCTTAAGGAACATTTCTATTGGCTGCACATGCGCATAAACGTCGAGAGGTTATGTGGAAGTTGCATCACTTGCAAATAATCCAAATCCAAGTCCCAACCATATGGTCTTTACACGCCCTTACCGTCCTTGATTTCCCTTGGGTTGACATTTCCATGGAGCGCGATAGCATTTATGTTGTGGTAGATAGGTTTTCAAAAATGGCACACTTCATTGCATGTCGAAAAGTTGATGATGCCACACATGTTGCTGATTTGTTCTTTAAAGAAATTGTGAGATTGCATGGCATGCCACGTACCATTGTAAGTGATAGAGATACAAAATTTCTAAGTCATTTTTGGCATGTTTCGTGGGCTAAACTTGGTACTCAATTATTGTTTTCTACCACAGCTCACCCACGAACTGATGGACAAATTGAAGTAGTTAATCGTACTCTCTCTCTCAACTTCTGCGTGCCATTTTGCAAAAACATATTAAACATTGGGAAGATTGTTTACCATATACCGAATTTGCATACAATAGGAGTGTCCTTCACGGTGTCCATTTGAAATCGTGTATTGTTTTAACCCCTTGTCTCTCCTTGATTTGATTCATATTCCCGTGCATGAACGTTCAAGTCTTGATGGTAAACAAAAAGCGAAAAAGATAAAGAAACTGCATGAACACGTAAAACCCCAACTTGAGAAGAAAAACCAAGCTTATGAAAACGAGCCACCAAACATAGAAAACGAGTTGTGTTTGAACCAGGTGATTTGGTTTGGCTACATTTGTGAAAAGAAAAGTTTCCCAATGAACGAAAGTCAAAATTGTTGCCTAGAGGAGATGGACCATTCAAAATCATAAAACGCATAGATGATAATGCCTACATCTTTGATTTCCCCTAGAGGTATAATTCTATTTCTTCTACTTTTAGTGTTGCTGACCTCACCCCTTTCAGTGATGATCCTTTTGATTCAAGGACGAATCCTCTTGAGGAGGGGGGATTGATGAGGATCGGAGATCCCATCAAGAGATCATGGGTCCTATCACAAGGAGGGCTAGAGAACTTGGTCATCAAGTTGGAACCTTCTTGTATAAACATGTTCAAGATGAACCTAAGGTTCATTGGGTTCACTTCATTGAACCTACACTATGAACGTGTATGTGTGTGCGTGTGTGAGTATTCTTTGTTTAGAATTTAGTCTAGTTTTCGTGCGATCCTTGTTTTTATATGTTTGCTTCGTACGTGAATTTGGTACATGGAAGTTCCAAGCCAAATGGAGGTCCAAGATGGATTCTAGGTGTGTGTTTCAAAAAGGGAGACAAAAAAAATGTTGTCTTGAGAAGAATGTTTGTCTCTACAAAGACAAGTTCAAATGTGCCCAAGATGGAATTCCTTTTCAAAATCTAGCTCAAATTATTTCCAAAGCGGGCGGGCCACTTGAAGTTCAAAAGTGGAGATCAAATTGAATTTAAAACTTGAAGTTAAACTTGAATTCAAATTCAACCATGATTTGAATTCAAGTTTCAACCAATTTGAGACTTAAATTTCAAGTTCTCAGCCACAATCTTGAGCCATCCACACGCCAACTTTGAGATCAAGGGAGGATAAGTCAACAATCCAAAATTGAATCCAAGTTTGAATTCATATTCAAACTCAATTTGAATTCAATCTTCAACCATCCTTTGAATTCAATCACAACCCCTTTATCATCATCAAAACCAGATTTACAACACCTCATTATTCAAGACACACGGCTGAAAGGATGTGGGAAGGATGATCAACAACCAATTCAAAGTGCATTCAAATTCAAACTCAACTTCAATTCACACTTCACCCAACTTTTGAATTCAACTTCGACACCATCCTGCTCATCAAATCAGCTCTCCAAGGCCTCATTTGCTTACCAAATACACGGCTGGATCAAGGAAGGAATCAACCGATTTTTAGCAAGACAATTTCTAGTTTTTTTTGAATTCAAACAATTATCAAATTTCAAGTTCAATTCAAATGTTTTGTAGCTACTTTTTAGAGATAACATCTGGTTATCCTTAGGGTCTTTAGACCCCTTTGGCCGAGTTTGATAACAACTTTGGATGAGATAAAATCTTGATTTTTTCTTCACTTCTTGTGAGACTTTGTTTTCTTGGTTTTGCATTAAAAACTTAAGTTAAGATCCTTCAAAGTTGAGCATTTTGAAGGGGTTGTCATTGCTTAAAGGTGTCATCCGGGAGGGCCATTGTGGTTTGCCTGATCAACGACCATCTTGAAGTATTGGTTCTTGCTCGTTGAACCAATCGTTTGTTTCACTACGTTTGAAAGGTGGAATTGTTGGAGCCCACGTCTAGCACGCATCAAATTGGTATCAGAGCCAGGTTACTCTATTCCACCATCTTCTATCGTTTTATTTTCATTTGAGTCCATTTGTTTCAAGTCCAGTTGAGTCCTTCTACCCTATTCTTCACGTCTTTAGAGTCTTCCTTACGTATAAAAAACGTCCTAGAGTTTTGAGTCTTTGCATTTTGCTACATCTTGTTATTCATCATTCAAGTTGATGAGGATCAAGGGTCCGATAAGGATCAAGGGCCCCATCAAGAGGTCAAAGGTCCTATAACAAGAAGGAGGGCAAGGGAACTTTGTCACCAAGTTGCCACCTTCTTGTACAAGCATGTTCAAGATGAGCCTAAGACTCCTTGGGTTCATTTCATTGAACCTTCAACTTGAGCATGTATCACATGCACGTCTACACTCTTTGTTTCTTTGAATTTTATCTTGTGTCTTGTGATCTTTGTTTTATGTCTTTTCTTTGTAGGTAAATTAGGTACATGAAATGTTTGAAGAGAATGTTTGAAGACAATGTTTCAAGAGAATGTTTCAAGAGAATGTTTCAAGAGAATGTTTCAAGAGAATGTTGAAGAGAATGTTTCAAGAGAATGTTTCAAGAGAATATTTGAAGAGAATGTTTGTCTATGCTAAGACAAATTCAAAGGTGTCCAAGATAGAATCTCTTGATCAAGTTGAAATCATCTCCATTATCCATAAGAAGGGGGGGCGGCCACTTTAAAGTGAAGCATGATATCTTACTTGAATTTGAACTTGAAGATAAACTTCAATTCAAATTCAACCATAATTTGAATTCAAGTTTCAACCAATTTTTGGCTTACATTTCAAAAAAGGATTCAGCTATCATCTCAAGGGATCACACGCCATTCTTTGAAGCAAGGATGAGGATAGATCACAATTCAAATTTGAATCCAAGTTTAAATTCAAGTTCAAGTTAAACTCAATCTCCAACCAGCATTTGAATTCAGCATCTCAACCATGAGAAGACATCTCACACGCCTAGATATACTTCCACACGCCAACTTGGAGATAAGAAAAGGATGGGATCATAATTCAAAGATTGAATTCAAGCTTGAAGTCAAATTGAATCCAATCTTCAACTAGCCTTTGAATTCAAGTTCAACCACTTCATCTACATCTCCAACGCCAATTTCATCACCAAACATGACTAGATTCATTGAAGATAACATCTTGCAAGCATTTCAAGTTTTAGCTAGAATTATCTTAGTTTAAATTTTCAAGCAAAGTTCAAATTTAAAACATTTGTTAGATAGCTTTATTTGAATTATCTCTAGCCATTTTCAAGCTAAAGGGGGCGTCTACTAGGCCTATAAATAGGCCCTTTTGGCTGGTTGTAAACTCACCTTTTGATGAATAACAATTCTTGAAATTTCATTCACTTTGTGTGATACTTTGTTTTCTTGGTTTTGCATTAAAAACCTAGGTTAAGATCCTTCAAATTTGAGCATATTGAAGGTGTTGCCATTGCTTAAAGGTGCCGTCCAGGAGGGCCATATTGGTTTGCCTGATCAACGACCATCTTGAAGTGTTGGTCTTGCTCATCCTTAATCCATACGTTTTTATTCATTAAGGAAGCAAGGGGAAGTCTTCTTCCTTGTGCCTAACCCTTGTGAAGGACGTTTGGAAGGTGGAATTGTTGGAGCCCACGAGTTGCACGCATCAAATTGGTATCAGAGCGCAGGTTACTCTATTCCACCATCTATCATTTCCTTTTCGTTTAAGTCTAGTCATTTCAATATCAGTTGAGTCCTTCTTCTACTCCTCCCTCTACACGCCATTTGTCTTGCATTTCATTCAAAAAAAACGTCCAAAACAAAACATTGCGTTGAGTCCTTACACGTTGCTGCATATTGCTTTTCAACATTCAAGTGTCATTTCCTTTATTTCCTTTTCGTATCACAATCTGATTTTTGAGTCGTTCAAACTTGAACAAATTAGGGTTCGTTGCATTTTTAGGTTACATTCAGCTTTCTTTAAAATAGTCCAACCATCAGCCTATAAAGCTACCTCGGTTTCAAATCATCTTGTTGCTACCGAAGCTTTCAGTTGGTGATGATTGTATGCATCTTATGATTCGCATTGTGATTGATTTCATGCTATAAATCTGGTAGTCCTACGTGTGCTTGTCTTCACAACCTACTTGCAACATCAACCAAACCCTAAAACCAGCCCCACACCCCACAGCCCAACCACCCCACCCCAACCCAACTCTAAAACTCGCCAAGCTGATCCCAAATAGCCCTATTTACACCCTAAACAAAAAGCCCCAAACCAATTTTACCAAATACAACCAGATTCTAAAGATCCCAATTCATTCAAATAAACCCTAACCCTAGAATTTGAATTTTGTTCAAATTCTGTCCTAACCCAACCCATATCCAAATTGACCACACCAATCATCAATTGCCAACCCAAATAGTCCATTTACAACACCCATTCCGTTCCTACAACCCCATTCCGCAAAGTCCCAAAACGTTCAAAAAAAACCCTAAATCAAAAACCCTAACCCTAACCCCCATTCGGTCCTACCCCAATTCCTTCACTTTCCAAGGTCATTTTTGTTGCAAGTCCAAGATACAAATTGCATTTTAAATACATTGCACTATTCTGTCCAAAAACGCAAGTGCTAAGTGCAAAACAAGTGAAATCCCAATTCTGCCCTTAGTCAAAAAAAAGGGAGAATCTGAACCTTGCTCAATTGAAATAGCAAGGAAGAAAAAGAAAAAAACAAAAGAACAAGAGCAAAGAAAAAGGGCAAAACGTTTGTGCATTGCGTGGAAAATTTTTTGGTACGACTTGCAAACCTTGGATACCATATTACCCACATTGCCGTCCCCTATACCCAATTCTCCAACTCTTGATCTTCTTGAACCAATCACACATTTGGTTGCTCGATTGTTGCATGACTTGAACCATTTTGTGGATAGTAGGTGCATAGAATCAAAATTAACTAAAGATTGCCCACGGCAACCCTTAGTTCATCTTTGGTTCAGCCTTATACATCAACTTTGGTTGCTTATTTTCTTTGATTCTTAGTAGAAAGTTCAAGTTTGAGTTCATTTCAATTGATTCTACTTTGATACTAATTGGTGCAACTTGAAAGCAAAAAGGACGAAACAAGCGGAGAACATTGTGGTTTGAAGAAGCCTTGGCAATACACTTCCTTATTGATCACTTTGAGACTTCTTAACTTCAGGTTATCCAAGAACCAAAGTGGTAAGAGAGTGGAAAGAGTCAAAATCGGAGTGTCCATAGCTTATTTTTTTTACTAATCCCTTAACGTTTGTTTGTCTTTGTGTTAGTTTGCTTCTTTCTTTTTTCCTTTGTTTTTGTTCAATTCCTTAGGTACAATGGCCAGCAGCAATTCCGCATCTAGCAAGTCTAAAGGAGCCGAAACTGTTGACAATACTCAACAACAAATGCTGGAGATGCTTAAGAAACTCATGCACGACAATGAGTAATTAAGCATCGCTTGGAAGACGTGGAGCAAAGCTACAAAACAAGTGATGGCCAAGGAACAAGCAGGGCCGTTCCACCACCACAACCAAGGCGCCATCCTCCGGAAGAAGTTGAGGACGATAACATTCGACCCCCACACACCGAAGCGAGACGGTTTTGATGAGCTACAGCCTAACCTTGTAGATGCAAACACTAACGATGACACTTCATTGCCCCACAATGGTCCCATAACAAGGAGTATGGCTAAGAAATTGTTACATTGTGTTGAATCATTCCTTTACAGGCATGAAGAGGATGAGCCAAGCAAAGATGACATCCATTGGGTTTATATGATACAAGCTATGATCTAGTTGTATCAAATGCATGTTGTACATACCTTTATATGTTCCTTTTAATATTCTTAGTTTGTTAACTTTGTTTTAGGATAGTTGTGTTGTATTCTTGCCCTAACCTTTCAGGTACACGTTTAGCTTGAAGATGCAAAATCAAACCTGAATTTTGTCCAAACAAAGAAGTGAATTCAAGTAGCTTGCAAGCAAGGTGCTTAACAAGCACTCATGACAATTCCAGCCAAAGTTATTCACGTTGAAAACAAGAAGGAGGAAGCAGCTCAAGCCTTCAACCAATGAGAAAGAGTCTTGCAAATGATTTGACCAATCACAATCAAGCTAGGAGAAGAATACAAGCTGCTCAATCTTTGATCCAATCAAAATCCATGACAATTTCGGCTGGTTCCTTAGATATCTTGTTTGAATATTCAACACATAAGCAAGGACCAATCAAGGCTGAGTTTTATCCAAGCTGCACACTAGAAGCAACCAATCAGAATCTTGGGTGAATTCTAGCAAGAAAGAACCGTATGATTGAGGAAGAAATGGTTGAAATTTCAAGCCACAACTTTAACCAATCAAAGCTAAAGATTCAACCAAGCAGCTCACTCTTTAAACCAATCAAATTATGGCTGGAAAACAAGCAAAGAAAGATGGAGAAGCAACCAGCTTCTTTCAACCGAGAGTTACATCAACAAGTTGCCAAAAGCAAGCATCTCATTTTATAGTAGTACATTGTACATTAGGACTTATACTTTCATCATTTTCGTTTGCTATAAGAAGGTTTAGAACCTGAATGTAATTCACAACACTTATCAAATTATCAAAAACCAGAATTTCCTTCAAGGAGTTTTCAACATTTCAAGTTGAGGTTTTAAAGCCACCAAACGGTTTTCTTGCAAGTTCCAGCCTAGAACTTGTTTGCATTCACTTCATCATTTGGTTTACAGCATCTTAGGGTCTCATTGAGGTTTTAGATGTGTTGGAGTGCCAAAGAGGAAGAGGTTTGGCAAAGATTGAGCCAAGAACAAAGGTTAAAGCTTAAAGGGTGTCTTTGAGATGTTCTTTGACATAGCTTGGGTTCAAATCAATTTGGGATAGGAGACAACATCCTTGGCAAACGTTTTCAGCCCCCATTTGGCTCATCAATTGGTATCAGAGCCTTGGTTAGTCTTCTATTCATGTTTACATTGCTTAAATTTGCAAATGAAGTTGCTGCCCAAAACTGTTTGTGTACTGATTTCCATTCCGTTTTGAATCTGTTTGTTTAGGTAGTTAGTTTATGTTTTAAAGTGCTTATTAGATAGTATAGAATAGTTTGGTAACTTAGTTTTAGTAGCAAAAACCGAAACCCCACAAAAAAAGAACATAGACTAGACTTAAGTGTGTTAGGAGTTGTTTGTGTATCTTGAAGCAAAAACCGTGTGTAATCAGTTTGTTCTAGTTTAATCTAGCTTAGATATTGTTCATTAGACACTAATCTAGTAGTTTTAAATGGTAGTTTGATTGACTCCTTAAATCAGAAAACCTTGAACACAACAAGGGCTAGTTGATAGTTTGGTTATTCATCAAGTTGTAGTAGTTAGAAATTCTGTTTTTAGTTCATATGTGCAAACTGTTTTGAACGTTTTATATGCTGCCATATCTAGCTTAGTTGATCTTCATTAGTCCTTAATCAAGTAGTTTAAGTGTTAGTTTAGTTGTGTCCTTAAAATCAGAAAACTTGAACACAAAATTAGATTAGTTGCAACTTTAGTTTGTATTCAAATTGTTAAAATTCTGTTTTTAGTAACTTGGTGCAAACTGTCCAAAACGTCTTAGTGTTGTCTTCTTTAGCTTAGTTTGGCTAGTTTACAACATAGTTTAGGTGTTTAGATGTTTGTTTAGTTTAGCTCAAGACAACCGAAAACCAAAGAACCAAAACAAAGTAGAATTAGCTAACTAAAGTGAGCTGCCTAGTTCTAGTTCATACACATTTGTTAGGAGCTTGCATCTAGTATCATTTAGTTTAGAATCTGATTGCATCAAACAAGAAAACCAAAACAAAAACTAAGTAAGTTAGTTCACTTGAAAACAAAACAAAACAAGATAGCTTAGTTGCATCTAAACTGATTTTCCATTAGTTACTAGTAACCAGCCTTGTGAACTTCCTTTAGACTTAACTAAGTTGCATTTAGCCATCTTAGAATTAGTTAGATCACTTGCATCCAAAAACAGAAAAAGGAAAAAGAACAACCAGTCCAAAACCGTGTGGATTAAAACAACTTTAACAAGCTCATTTGAAATCTTGCTATATGCTAATGGCTTTATCTTTTTGTTGATTTCAAATGTTTCAAACAACTTGTTGGACTTAGATACATTCTGAAATTTAGGAATTGTTTAAGCCCCACATTGTTAAAGAGCTATCCAATTGTTGTTTTAGATCAATTTCCGAACTTACATTGCACTGTATACAATTTGATCTTGTTGTAATTGTGAATTGAATTCCCACTACATAGTGTTTAGCCGTGTTGTGTACGAGGAACTTTCAAATTCCAAATACAACTAATCTTGTGCAATTAAAGGCCGTGGGCAATGTCTCATGTAGGCCGTGAGCAGTAGTCTCACAACAATCAAGCAAAACCGTCCAAAGAAAGAAAATTAAGCTTGATTGAGAAATACGCGAGAGAAAAGCCAAAATTGTCAACAAGTAAGAGGCAAGACAAGGAGAGAATTGCACAAGAAAGCCAAGTGAGGAAAAGCCCAAAGATAAACGTTGCATAAAGGGAAAGTCCCGTGCAAAGCTCAAAAGAAAGAAAGTGCCCAAACCAAACCCCAAAGTGTTGTAGTTTTGAAATATTGAAAGTTTCTAAAGCAAACCCTTGCTAGCACTTTGTTTGTGTGACTTTACTTTCACTTTGCTACAATTGATAATTGCATATGCTGTAAAGTAAATTAAGGGATTGTCTTAAAACAACCCCGTAGATTTCTTTCAGCCCGAACAACAATTTGACTTCTGTGATTTACTTGAATCTTTAGGAGATATAGTCCAAATTGCTGTTTTGAACAATTGTCAACATAAAGTAGAGTATTTGCATCTTGTCAATATTTTATTTGGCTTTTGAGATTGTTTTCTGAATCATGGGTCCCCAACAGAAAGATAATGCATCATCCCCATCCCCATCTACACCTGTCCCATCCCCAGTCCCTGTTACCCTCGAGAATATACAACAAACACTCACTTTCCTTGTTAATCAATTTGGTTTAATGAGAAGTGACATAGAGGATAACAAACAAAGACTAAGCAGAGTAGAAAAGCCTACCTCAGAACAAAAGGAACCTAGTGTACCTTTTCAAGAAGGCACCTCTTATGATCATGAGTCTCATGTTGAACGCAGAAAAAGCACATCACTTAGAGGTAGAGGCAGAGGTCGAGGTAGTAATGGTGGTCGTAGGAACCTTTCTTTTGAGGAAAGATTTGATAGTCTCCCTGAGTACAATGAAGAAACATACGTAGAAGAGAGATATAGTGAACGTCAACCTGAAGAACAACTTGAAGAAGAATACATCACTACTAAACTGACAATTCCCCCCTTCCATGGAAAAAGTGACCCTGAAACATATTTGCAATGGGAAACAAAGGTAGACCATATGTATTCTTGCACTAACTATTCTGAATTGGCCAAAGTGCGGTATGCAACTTTTGAATTTGTAGATTATGCTTTACTTTGGTGGGAACAACTGAAGAACACCAGGAGAAGAACAAGACAACCCCCTGTTGTCACTTGGTCCGAGCTGAAACAAGAGATGAGAAAGAGATTCATATCTCCTTCCTATGAAAGAAGCGTCTTCCAAAATTGCAACAACTTTCTCAAGGTAATAGATCTGTCGATGAATTTTATAAAGAGTTAGAACATTTGCTTACCAGGGCTAACATAGAAGAAGCGGAGGAAGCCACCATGGCTAGATTTCTAGCTGGCTTGAATAAAGAAATTGCATTTAAGGTGGAACTTACACCTTACTCAGATCTGGCTTCTATGGTTCACATTGCTGAGAAAGTGGAAAGACAACTGAAGGTTAAAACTTCTAACCCTTCTTTTCGGACTAATCCTTTGAGTTTTCCTAGAACGCAGCCCAGGACTCCATTCCGTCCACAGCAAGGTCAAGGCCGTGGATCCCAAGGAAAACCAACCCAGAACGTCCAAAATCGTCCAAAGCTTCCAATCACTGATAAAGGCAAAGCCAAGGTGGAAGGTACGTCTAATTTTAAGACTCGTGATATTCAATGTTTTAAATGCTTAGGAAAAGGTCATTTTGCTAATCAATGCCCCAACCCTAAACGCATCTTGTTTATTGAAGAGTCTAATGAGTATTACTCTGAGGAAGAATTGGAAGAGAGTGAAGAAAAACAAGAAATTGAGCAAACATGTGAGGAAGAAGAAGAGATTATTGAAGAGATTAATGAATGTGAAACAAAAGAGTTCTTAGTTGTCCGTCGAGCCCTAAGTGCCCAAATTAAAACTGAAGAACCTGAAATACAACGAGAGAACATATTCCACATTCACTGTATGGTTAAGAAGAAAGTCTGCACCTTAATCATTGACTCCGGGTCATGTACGAATGTTGCAAGTTTTGAACTTGTTAGGAAACTTGAGTTACCTTTAATTAATCACCCCCGTCCTTATAGACTTACGTGGCTTAATGAGTGTGGTGAAGTTAAAGTAACAAAGCAAGTCCTAGTTCCTTTGTCAATTGGTGGGTATTCTGCTGAGGTGTTATGTGACGTAGCCCCTATGCAATCAAGTCATATCTTATTAGGTAGACCGTGGCAATTTGACAACAAGGTTACATATGATGGTTACCTAAATAGATATTCCTTTAGGCATAACAACAAACTGTTCAAATTAAATGCCTTACCCCCGCACAAAGTTTTTGAGGATCAACAACGAATGTTAAAAAGCTACAATGATCCAAAAGAAAAGGAATTGGAAAGGATCTTTATCAAAGAACACCAACTAAGAAGTTCTCATCTTAAAGTTGAACCAAAAGAAAACAAAGTCTCTGCTGAGCCATCCCTAAAGAAAAACGCTTTCTTTGCATCTCAAAGTGAGGTATTCCATGCTATCAATTCAAACAAAAATGTTTACATCTTGCTTTACAATGAAGCTTTATTTTCTTCATCTGAGATACCATCTACTTTACCTAGTGAAGTTGCATCATTACTTCAAGAATTTTCTAGCTTGTTTCCTGAAGGAGATCCCCCAGGTTTACCCCCTCTAAGAGGCATTGAGCATCAAATAGATTTCATTCCAGGAGCTGTTCTGCCAAACAGACCTGCCTATAGAGCGAATCCAGAGGAAACTAAGGAAATCCAAAAGCAAGTTGAGGAATTATTGAGCCAAGGTAAAGTAAGAGAGAGTATGAGTCCGTGTGCTGTTCCTGTAATCATTGTCCCTAAGAAAGATGGAACTTGGAGAATGTGTACTGACTGTAGAGCCATCAATAAGATCACTGTGAAGTATAGGTACCCTATTCCTAGGTTGGATGACATGTTGGATATGTTGCATGGGTCTAGGTGCTTTAGCAAAGTAGATCTTAAGCAAGGATATTTCCAAGTGAGAATTAGGGAAGGTGATGAATGGAAAACTGCCTTTAAGACTAAGTTTGGATTGTATGAGTGGCTAGTTATGCCCTTTGGTTTAACCAATGCCCCTAGTACCTTCATGAGGTTAATGAATGAGGTCTTAAGGAAATTCATAGGGAAATTTGTAGTAGTTTACTTTGATGACATTCTTATCTACTCCAAAACCCTAGGTGAACACCTGAACCATCTAAGAGCCGTTTTTGTCACCCTACAGAAAGAGAAGCTGTATGCTAATTTCAAGAAGTGTTCTTTCTGTCTGGAGAAGGTTACATTCTTAGGATTTGTGATTAGTGCTGAAGGAATTGAAGTGGATCAAGAGAAGGTTAAATCCATAACTGAGTGGCCAACCCCTAAGTCTGCTGGAGATATTAGGAGTTTTCATGGATTAGCTAGTTTCTATAGACGTTTTGTGAAGGATTTCTCTACCATAGCTGCACCCTTGAATGAATTAGTCAAGAAAGATGTAAGATTTGAATGGGGAGAATCACAACAACAAGCCTTTGAGGAACTTAAGAAACGTCTAACTTCTGCACCCATCCTGAGATTGCCCAATTTTGATGAGATGTTTGAAGTTGAATGTGATGCCAGTGGAGTTGGCATTGGAGCTGTATTGCATCAAGGTAACAAACATGTTGCCTACTTTAGTGAGAAATTGAAAGGAGCTTCCATCAATTATTCAACCTATGATAAAGAATTATACGCACTTGTCCGTTCCTTACAAACTTGGCAACATTATCTGCAACCTAAGGAATTTGTGATTCATACTGATCATGAAAGCCTTAAGTATCTAAAGGGTCAAGGAAAATTGAACAAAAGACATGCCAAATGGGTTGAATTCATCAAACAATTCCCTTATGTGATCAAGTATAAACAAGGAAAAGAAAATGTTGTTGCTGATGCCTTATCTCGTCGTTATACTTTGATTACTACTCTTTCATGTAACATGTTTGGTTTTGAGTCTATCAAAGAGATGTATCATTCTGAACATGACTTTAGTTCTATATATCAAGCATGCGTTGAGTCCCCTTTTGCCAAATATTACTTGCATGATGGTTACTTGTTTAAAGAACATAAGTTATGTGTACCAATGTGTTCATTAAGGGAGTTATTGATAAAAGAAGCTCATGGAGGAGGTTTAATGGGTCATTTTGGCTCGTTAAAGACTTTGGAAACACTTAAGGAACATTTCTTCTGGCCGCATATGAGAGCACATGTTGATAAGGTCTGTGATCAATGTATTACTTGCAAGCAAGCAAAATCTAGAACACAACCACATGGATTGTACACTCCTTTATCTGTTCCAAGCTCACCTTGGACTGATATCTCTATGGACTTTGTATTGGGATTGCCTCGATCCAAAACTGGTAAAGATAGCATCTTTGTTGTTGTTGATAGATTTTCCAAAATGGCGCATTTCATTGCATGTAAGAAAGTTGATGATGCTATTCATATTGCTGATTTGTTCTTTAAGGAAATTGTTAGATTGCATGGCATGCCACGTACGATTGTTAGTGATAGAGATACAAAGTTTCTAAGTCATTTTTGGCGTGTTTTGTGGAGTAAACTTGGTACTAAATTGTTATTTTCTACAACTGCTCACCCACAAACCGATGGTCAAACTGAAGTCGTTAATAGAACTTTGTTTCAACTTTTACGTGTTGTCATTCAAAAGAATCTAAAGAATTGGGAAGATTGCTTAGCTTACATTGAGTTTGCATACAATAGAGTTGTTCATAGTGGAACATTGCATTCTCCTTTTGAAGTTGTTTATGGCTTTAACCCTTTGTCCCCGCTTGATCTTGTTCCCATACTTGTTCATGAACGTGTTAGTTTAGATGGTGAACGAAAAGCAAAACTTGTGAAAGAATTACATGAAAAGGTTAAGTCACAACTTGAAGCTAAGAATAAAGTGTATACCAATAGAGCCAACAGGAATCGTAAAGTTGTTATATTTGAACCTGGTGATCTTGTTTGGTTACACTTGAGAAAAGAAAGATTCCCTAAGGAAAGGGACTCCAAATTGAAGCCAAGAGGCGATGGACCGTTCAAAGTGTTGAAACGGCTTGGTGATAATGCCTATGTTCTCGATCTTCCGGAAGAAAGGTATGGTCCTATCTCTAAAACTTTTAATGTTGCTGACCTTTCTCCGTTTAGTATTGATTCAGATTCGAGGACGAATCCTTTTCAAGTGGGAGGGAATGATGAGCTACAGCCTAACCTTGTAGATGCAAACACTAACGATGACACTTCATTGCCCCACAATGGTCCCATAACAAGGAGTATGGCTAAGAAATTGTTACATTGTGTTGAATCATTCCTTTACAGGCATGAAGAGGATGAGCCAAGCAAAGATGACATCCATTGGGTTTATATGATACAAGCTATGATCTAGTTGTATCAAATGCATGTTGTACATACCTTTATATGTTCCTTTTAATATTCTTAGTTTGTTAACTTTGTTTTAGGATAGTTGTGTTGTATTCTTGCCCTAACCTTTCAGGTACACGTTTAGCTTGAAGATGCAAAATCAAACCTGAATTTTGTCCAAACAAAGAAGTGAATTCAAGTAGCTTGCAAGCAAGGTGCTTAACAAGCACTCATGACAATTCCAGCCAAAGTTATTCACGTTGAAAACAAGAAGGAGGAAGCAGCTCAAGCCTTCAACCAATGAGAAAGAGTCTTGCAAATGATTTGACCAATCACAATCAAGCTAGGAGAAGAATACAAGCTGCTCAATCTTTGATCCAATCAAAATCCATGACAATTTCGGCTGGTTCCTTTGATATCTTGTTTGAATATTCAACACATAAGCAAGGACCAATCAAGGCTGAGTTTTATCCAAGCTGCACACTAGAAGCAACCAATCAGAATCTTGGGTGAATTCTAGCAAGAAAGAACCGTATGATTGAGGAAGAAATGGTTGAAATTTCAAGCCACAACTTTAACCAATCAAAGCTAAAGATTCAACCAAGCAGCTCACTCTTTAAACCAATCAAATTATGGCTGGAAAACAAGCAAAGAAAGATGGAGAAGCAACCAGCTTCTTTCAACCGAGAGTTACATCAACAAGTTGCCAAAAGCAAGCATCTCATTTTATAGTAGTACATTGTACATTAGGACTTATACTTTCATCATTTTCGTTTGCTATAAGAAGGTTTAGAACCTGAATGTAATTCACAACACTTATCAAATTATCAAAAACCAGAATTTCCTTCAAGGAGTTTTCAACATTTCAAGTTGAGGTTTTAAAGCCACCAAACGGTTTTCTTGCAAGTTCCAGCCTAGAACTTGTTTGCATTCACTTCATCATTTGGTTTACAGCATCTTAGGGTCTCATTGAGGTTTTAGATGTGTTGGAGTGCCAAAGAGGAAGAGGTTTGGCAAAGATTGAGCCAAGAACAAAGGTTAAAGCTTAAAGGGTGTCTTTGAGATGTTCTTTGACATAGCTTGGGTTCAAATCAATTTGGGATAGGAGACAACATCCTTGGCAAACGTTTTCAGCCCCCATTTGGCTCATCAGGTTTGCTCCTCCTACACAAGCAAGAAGGTACGCTCCAAGAAGGTACAATGATGATTACATTCCCTTTGAGCATGATGATTATGACTTTGATGACCACCATCCTCGTGGTTACCAAAGACGCCAAAATCCCCTTTTCCCACAAGATGACGATTTTCTCAAAACCAAAATAAGTATTCCCACGTTTTATTGTAAAAGTAATGCGGAGGAATATTTAGAATGGGAAACGAAAGTGGATTTGATCTTTTCTTGTACCAATTATAGTGAATTGCAAAAAGTGAGGTATGCTTCCATTGAATTTTCTGGTTATGCACTTAATTGGTGGACGAATTTGTGTCGAAATAGAACTAAGACAAGACAACCCCCAATCGCCACTTGGGAAGAAATGAAGTTTGAAATGCGACAACGTTTTATTCCAAACAATTATGAGAGTTCTATTTTCACGAGCTTTCATAACTTACGACAAGGTTCCAAAAGTGTAGACGAGTACTATAAAGAGTTAGAAATTTTGTTGGAGAGGTCTAACTTGCAGGAACCTGAAGAAGCCACCAAGGCTCGATTCTTACATGGTTTAAACAGGGAGATTGCGCAAAGGGTTGACCTTCAACCTTACCTCGACCTCACAACCATGGTCCATATGGCTGAGAAGATTGAAGCACAATTAAAGGTACGTAACTCCTCTAATTTCAATTCCAATTATCGTACTAATCAATCTTCGTCAAGATTTCACAGCAAGCCTTCAGGAACAGGAAGTTCACGGCCTACAGGAGGCCAAACGCGTGACCAAGGAGCATCACAAAGGATGGACAATCGTGTGCAATCCACACAAAGGAGAGATGAATGCACCCAACAAAAGGCTCCTACCGGCAATTCTTCGGATCCTTCAAACAGGTTTAGAGACATTAAATGCTATAAATGTCAAGGACGTGGTCACATAGGAAAAGAATGTCCTAATGCAAAAAGAATCATGTTAATTGAAGAGACAAACGAATATGTGTCTGAGTCCGAGCATGAAAACGAGTCTGAACATGATCATGAAATTGAACCTGAAGAAGATCTAGGCGCATTAGATGATTTTGACATTAAAGAGTTTCTTGTTGTGCGTAGAGCTTTAAATGCATATCCGAAATTAGATGATCACGAACAACATAGAGAAAACATTTTCCATATTCATTGCATGATAAATGGTAAAGTATGCACCATGATCATTGATTCCGGTTCTTGTGCGAATGTGGCTAGCATCGAATTAGTAAGAAAACTGAATTTGCCTATGACTAATCATCCGCATCCTTACAAACTTGCATGGCTAAATGACTGCGGTGAAGTTAGCGTAAGTAAACAAGTTTTGATTTCTCTTAGCATTGGTAGTTACAAAGATGATGTTTTATGTGATGTCGCACCAATGCATGCTAGTCATATCTTACTTGGTAGGCCATGGCAATTTGATAGACATGTGACATATGATGGTTATTTGAATCGTTATTCTTTCAAATTGAATGGCAAATTGTATAAACTGCATGCACTTCCACCACACAAAGTCCACGAGGATCACCAACGCATGTCCAAGTCTAGAGCTGATCCTAAGGAAAAAGAAGCCGAGAGAAAATTTGTGGAGTGTATGAAAAGTGAGAACAAAAAACAAGAGAGCAAGGGAAAAGAGGTAGTGCCCATAAGTGTCAACGACTCCAAAAAGAAGTGTGGGTATTTCGCAAAGAAAAGAGAGGTTACACGTGCACTTTATAACAACCAAACTGTCCTCATCATTATTCCAAAGTCGTGTCAGCTCGCCCTTGAAGAACTCCCACCAGACTTACCTACCTCAGTTGCGTCCCTTATCCAAGAATATGAAGTTCTATTTCCCTCCGAACCACCATCCGGATTACCACCCATTAGAGGAATAGAACACCAAATCGACTTTGTTCTAGGAGCCGTGTTACCCAATCGCCCAGTCTACAGAGCCAACCCCGAAGAAACCAAAGAAATCCAAAGGCAAGTAGAAGAGCTCCTAGCTAGTGGACAAATTCGAGAGAGTCTGAGCCCATCTGCCGTCCCCGTCATTTTAGTACCCAAAAAGGATGGAACGTGGAGAATGTGTACCGATTGCCGAGCCATAAACAAGATTACCGTCAAGTATAGGTACCCCATACCTAGGCTAGACGATATGTTAGACATGTTACACGGATCCAAATTCTTCACCAAAATTGACCTTAAGCAAGGGTACTTCCAGGTACGCATTCGAGAAGGGGACGAATGGAAGACTGCATTCAAAACCAAGTTTGGGCTCTATGAGTGGTTAGTGATGCCCTTCGGGCTCACCAACGCCCCTAGTACCTTTATGAGGCTAATGAATGAAGTCTTACGTGCGTTTATAGGACGCTTTGTCGTTGTCTATTTCGATGATATCCTAATCTATTCCCACACCATAGAAGATCATCTTGACCACATTAGAGCCGTTTTTGAAAAGCTTAAGCAAGAACAACTTTACGCCAACTTTAAGAAGTGCTCCTTTTGTTTAGAACGTGACGTTTTTCTGGCTTTGTCATTTCGGCTGAGGGAGTAGAGATGGATGAGGAAAAGGTTAGGTCAATTGTGGAGTGGCCTACACCTAAGAATGTAGGGGAAGTTCGCAGTTTTCATGGACTAGCCATCTTTTATAGACGCTTTGTCAAAGATTTTTCTTCCATAGCTGCACCCCTAAACGAAATTGTAAAAAAAGATGCCTTTTAGGTGGGAAGAGCCACAACAACAGGCATTTGATGAACTCAAACGTAGGCTGACCACTGCACCCATACTTAGACTACCAAATTTTGATGAGACCTTTGAGATCGAGTGTGATGCAAGTGGAGTGGGTATAGGCGCAGTTTTGACCCAAAGTAAGTAACCCATAGCCTACTTTAGCGAAAAGTTGAAAGGAGCAGCATTGAATTACTCTACCTATGATAAGGAACTTTATGCCCTTGTGAGATCCCTACAAACTTGGCAACACTATCTTCAACCTAAAGAGTTTGTGATCCACACTGACCACGAAAGCCTTAAGTATCTTAAAGGGCAGGGAAAGTTGAACAAAAGACATGCCAAATGGGTAGAGTTCATAGAACAATTCCATTACGTGATTAAGTACAAACAAGGAAAAGATAATATAGTTGTCGATGCCCTCTCTAGGAGATACACGTTAGTAACTACATTATCTTCACGCTTCTTAGGATTCGAATCACTTAAGGACTTGTACCCCAATGACCATGACTTTGGCACCATTTTCGAGGCATGTAAAGGAGCACCATTTGGGAAATTTTACATACACGAGGGTTATCTTTTCAAAGAACAAAAATTGTGCGTTCCCCAATCATCCCTACGAGAAGCATTGACTAGAGAAGCCCATGGGGGAGGTTTAATGGGTCATTTTGGAGTATTCAAAACCCTTGAGACTCTTAAAGAACATTTCTATTGGCCCCACATGAGAGTAGACGTCGAGAGGTTGTGTGGTAATTGCATCACTTGCAAACAAGCCAAATCCAAGTCCCAACCACATGGCCTTTACACGCCTTTACCCGTCCCTGATTCCCCTTGGATTGACATTTCTATGGACTTTGTTTTAGGACTTCCTAGGTCTCGGGGAGGACGCGATAGCATTTATGTTGTGGTTGATCGATTTTCAAAATGGCACATTTCATTGCATGTAGGAAAGTTGATGATGCCACACATGTTGCTGATTTGTTCTTCAAAGAAATTGTTAGATTGCATGGAATGCCACGTACAATTGTAAGCGATAGAGATACAAAATTTTTGAGTCATTTTTGGCGTGTTTTGTGGGCTAAACTTGGTACACAATTGTTGTTTTCCACCACCGCATACCCACAAACTGATGGACAAACTGAAGTCGTTAATCGTACTCTTTCTCAACTTTTGCGTGCCATTTTGCAAAAACACATTAAATATTGGGAAGATTGTTTACCATATATCGAATTTTCATATAATAGGAGTGTCCATCACGGTACTTTGCATAGTCCATTTGAAATCGTGTATGGCTTTAATCCCTTGTCTCCCATTGATTTGATTCCTATTCCCGTGCATGAACGTTCTAGTCTTGATGGTAAACAAAAAGCGGACAACATAAAGAAACTGCATGAACAAGTTAAAACACAACTAGAAAAGAAAAACAAAGCTTATGAAAGACGTGCTAACAAACATCGGAAAAGAGTTGTGTTCAAACCTGGAGATTTAGTGTGGTTACATTTGCGCAAAGAAAGATTTCCCAATGAAAGAAAGTCAAAATTGTTGCCTCGAGGAGATGGACCCTTTCAAGTATTGAAACGCATAGGTGACAATGCATACATCCTCGACCTTCCCGACAGGTATGGTTCAGTTTCACCTACTTTTAATGTTGCTGATCTCACCCCTTTCAACGATGACCTTTTTGATTCGAGGACGAATCCTTTTGAGGAGGGGGGGATTGATGAGGATCAAGGGTCCGATAAGGATCAAGGGCCCCATCAAGAGGTCAAAGGTCCTATAACAAGAAGGAGGGCAAGGGAACTTTGTCACCAAGTTGCCACCTTCTTGTACAAGCATGTTCAAGATGAGCCTAAGTCTCCTTGGGTTCATTTCATTGAACCTTCAACTTGAGCATGTATCACATGCACGTCTACACTCTTTGTTTCTTTGAATTTTATCTTGTGTCTTGTGATCTTTGTTTTATGTCTTTTCTTTGTAGGTAAATTAGGTACATGAAATGTTTGAAGAGAATGTTTGAAGAGAATGTTTCAAGAGAATGTTTCAAGAGAATGTTTCAAGAGAATGTTTGAAGAGAATGTTGAAGAGAATGTTTCAAGAGAATGTTTCAAGAGAATATTCGAAGAGAATGTTTGTCTATGCTAAGACAAATTCAAAGGTGTCCAAGATAGAATCTCTTGATCAAGTTGAAATCATCTCCATTATCCATAAGAAGGGGGGGGCGGCCACTTTAAAGTGAAGCATGATATCTTACTTGAATTTGAACTTAAAGATAAACTTGAATTCAAATTCAACCATAATTTGAATTCAAGTTTCAACCAATTTGAGGCTTACATTTCAAAAAAAGGATTCAGCTATCATCTCAAGGGATCACACGCCATTCTTTGAAGCAAGGATGAGGATAGATCACAATTCAAATTTGAATCCAAGTTTAAATTCAAGTTCAAGTTAAACTCAATCTCCAACCAGCATTTGAATTCAACATCTCAACCATGAGAAGACATCTCACACGCCTAGATATACTTCCACACGCCAACTTGGAGATAAGAAACGGATGGGATCATAATTCAAAGATTGAATTCAAGGTTGAAGTCAAATTGAATCCAATCTTCAACTAGCCTTTGAATTCAAGTTCAACCACTTCATCTACATCTCCAACGCCAATTTCATCACCAAACATGACTAGATTCATTGAAGATAACATCTTGCAAGCATTTCAAGTTTTAGCTAGAATTATCTTAGTTTAAATTTTCAAGCAAAGTTCAAATTTAAAACATTTGTTAGATAGCTTTATTTGAATTATCTCTAGCCATTTTCAAGCTAAAGGGGGCGTCTACTAGGCCTATAAATAGACCCCTTTGGCTGGTTGTAAACTCACCTTTTGATGAATAACAATTCTTGATATTTCATTCACTTTGTGTGATACTTTGTTTTCTTGGTTTTGCATTAAAAACCTAGGTTAAGATCCTTCAAAGTTGAGCATATTGAAGGTGTTGCCATTGCTTAAAGGTGCTGTCCAGGAGGGCCATATTGGTTTGCCTGATCAACGACCATCTTGAAGTGTTGGTCTTGCTCATCCTTAATCCATACGTTTTTATTCATTAAGGAAGCAAGGGGAAGTCTTCTTCCTTGTGCCTAACCCTTGTGAAGGACGTTTGGAAGGTGGAATTGTTAGAGCCCACGAGTTGCACGCATCACAAGTGTCATCTCTTTTTGTCTTTGGCGTCACCATCTAAACTTGTGACATTCAAACTTGAACAAGTTAGGGTTTGTTGCATTGAGGTCACATTCAGCTTTCTTTTTAACACTACAACCATGAGCCTATAAAGCTACCTCCGTTTCAAATAATCTTGTTGCTATCGAAGCTTTTAGTTGATGATGATTGTATGCATCTTGTGATTCATAGTGTGCTTGATTTCATGCTTCAATCTTGCTGATCATGCGTGTGAAAGCCATTTACAAACCACACTCAAAGAGCTAAAAAACGCCCCACTCAAACCCTAATTTTTTATTCAAAAAGCCCTAACTTTTCAAAAACCTAATCTTGGTTTACCCACTAAACCCTAACCGAGATTCATCCCCATTCAGATCCACTTTGCATAATATTGCATACTTGAAATTACCTTGGCTGAAATCGAAAGCTCCTTGCAAGGTTTTGTCAAAAAACGGTTTGGACAAGAGAAGAGAAGTTACATTTTCTTGCCCCTGAACAAAAAAAAAGAAAGGAAAATCTGAGAACAAATGAGACATTTGAAGAAGCAAAAAACGCAAGAAAAAGAGAATAGAAAATGGAAAAACGTTTGTGCATTACGTGAATTTTTTTGTGCATGTTGGCAACCTTGGGTATCATCTTTCATTTTAATATACACAAAACTGTACTCCCACATTCATACCACTTATAATACCTCTCTTGAACCAATCACACACTTGGATGCTAGATTATTGCATGACTTGAATCATATTGTGGACAATAAGTGCACAGAATCAAGCTTAACAAAAGATTGTCCACGGCAACCCTTAGTTCATTTTTGGTTCAGCCTTATACATCAATTCTGGTTGCTTATATTCTTTGAATCTTAGTGGAAAAGTTCAAGTTTGCGCTCATCTATCTTGATTCTGTTTTGATACTATCTGGTGCAAATTGAAAGCAAAAGGGAGAAACAAGTGGAGATCGTTGTGATTTGGAAAAGCATTGGCAAACACTTTCTTAATTGATCGCTTTGAATCTTATTAACTTCAGGTTACCCAAGAAGCAAAGTGGTAAGATACCAGAAATAAGACAGAGAGGAGTGTCCGTATTTTGTTTTTTAATCAATTAATGTTTGCTTGTATTTGTGTTAGTTTGCTTCTTTTCTTTTTCTTTTCGTTTTGTTGATCACTTTAGGTAAGACATGGAGAGCAGCACTCACTCAGCGTCTAACAAGTCAAAGGAAGCCGAGACTTTTGACAACACACAACAACAAATGCTGAAAATGCTGAAGAATTTCATGCACGGTAACGAGGTAATCAAACAAAGGTTGGAGAATGTTGAAAGGAGCCAAAAGACGAGCGATGGACAAGGCACTAGCAGGTCCATTCCCATGCCACAAACACGGCGTCTCCCCCTGAAGAGGTTGAGGATGAAAACCTAAGACCACCACACATCGAGCCAAGAAGGTTTGTACCTCTACCGCAACCAAGACACGCACTCCGAGAAGGTACACTGATGATTATATTCCATTTGAACAAGATGATTATGATTTTGATGACCACTCTTCCAGTGGTTACCAAAGACGCCGAAACACCCTTTTCCCACAAGATTACGATTTTCTCAAAACAAAAATAAACATCCCGACGTTTTATGGTAAAAGTAATGCGGAGGAATATTTAGAGTGGGAAACGAAAGCGGATCTAATCTTTTCTTATACCAACTACAGCGAGGTACAAAGGGTGAGGTACGCTTCTATTAAGTTTTCCGGTTATGCATTAAATTGGTGAACTGATTGCCGTGCCATAAACAAAATTACCGTCAAGTATAGGTACCTCATACCTAGGTTGGATGCTATGTTGGATATGTTGCATGGATCTAGATATTTCACCAAAATTGAACTTAAGCAAGGTTACTTCCAAGTGTGGATAAGAGAAGGGGACGAATGGAAGACTGCATTTAAAACCAAGTTTGGGCTCTACGAGTGGTTAGTGATGCCCTTCGGGCTCACCAACGGCCCTAGCACCTTTATGAGGTTGATGAATGAAGTCTTACGAGCATTCATTGGACGATTTGTTATGGTTTACTTTGACGATATCCTAATCTATTCCCGAACAATAGAAGACCACCTTGACCACATTAAGGCCGTCTTTGAGAAGCTTAAGAAAGAACAACTTTAAGCCAACTTTAAGAAGTGTTCTTTTTTTGCTTGGAACGAGTAGTCTTCCTAGGCTTTGTCATTTCGGCTGAGGGAGTAGAGATGGATGAGGAGAAGTTTAGGTCAATTGTGGAGTGGCCTATACCTAAGAATGTAGGGAAAGTTCGCAGTTTCCATGGACTTGCAAATTCCGATTTGTCAAAGATTTTTCATCCATAGCTGCACACCCTAAATGAGATTGTGAAAAAAGATGTGCCTTCTAGGTGGGAAGAGCCACAACAATATGCATTTGATGAGCTTAAACGGAGGCTAACCACTGCACCCATACTTAGGTTACCAAATACTGACGAAACTTTTGAGATTGAGTGTGATGCAAGTGGAGTGGGTATTGGAGCGATATTGACCAAGGGTGAGAAACCCATAGCCTACTTTAGCGAGAAGTTGAAAGGTGTTGCATTAAATTACTCTACCTATGACAAAGAATTTTATGCCTTAGTGAGATTCCTACAAACTTGGCAACACTACCTTCAACCTAGAGAGTTTGTGATCCACACTGATCATGAGAGCCTCAAGTACCTTAAATGGCATGGAAAGTTGAACAAAAGACATGCTAAACAGGTAGAGTTCATAGAGTAATTCCCTTACGTGATTAAGTACAAACAAGGAAAGGACAATATAGTTGTTGATGCCCTCTCTAGGCGATACATGTTAGTAACTACATTATCCTCTCGATTCTTAGGATTCAAATCACTTAAGGACTTGTAACCCAACGACCATGATTTTGACAGAATTTTTTAGGCATGTAAAGAAGCACCCTTCGGGAAATTCTACATGCATGAGGGTTACCATTTCAAAGAGCATAAATTGTCTGTTCCCTAATCGTCCCTACAAGAAGCATTGACTAGAGAAGCCTATGGAGGATGATTAATGGGCCATTTCATAGTGTTCAAAACCCTTGAAACCCTTAAGGAACATTTCTATTGGCTACACATGTGCGTAGATGTCGAGAGGTTATGTGGTAGTTGCATCACTTGCAAACAAGCCAAATCCAAGTCCCAATGATGAGGATCGGAGATCCCATCAAGAGGTCATGAGTCCTACGACAAGAAGGAGGGCTAGAGAACTTGTCATCAAGTTGGAACCTTTTTGTACAAACATGTTCAAGATGAACCTAAGGTTCATTGGGTTCACTTCATTGAACCTACACTGTGAACGTGTATGTGTGTGCGTGTGCGTGAGCATTCTCTGTTTTGAATTTAGTCTAGTTTTCTTGTGATCCTTGTTTTTATGTGTTTGCTTTGTAGGTAAATTAGGTACAGGAAGTTCCAAGCCAAATGAAGGTCCAAGATGGATTCTAGGCGTGTGTTCCAAAAAGGGAGACAAAAAGAATGTTGTCTTGAGAAGAATGTTTGTCTCCACAAAAGACAAGTTCAAATGTGTCCAATATGGAATTCCTTTTCAAAATCTAGCTCAAATTATCTCCAAAGGGGCGGCCACTTGAAGTTCAAAAATGGAGATCAAATTGAATTTAAAACTTGAACTTAAACTTGAATTCAAATTCAACCATGATTTGAATTCCAATTTCATCCAATTTGAGACTTGAATTTCAAGAAGTTCTCAGCCACAATCTTGAGCCATCCACACGCCAACTTGGAGATCAAGGGAGGATAAGTCAACAATCTAAAATTGAATCCAAGTTTGAATTCATATTCAAACTCAATTTGAATTCAATCTTCAACAATCCTTTGAATTCAATCACAACCACTTTATCATCATCTAAACCTGATAAACCAGAAAGAATCGTCTGTTAGTCAACAACAGTCAACGGCATAACTCCCACAGTTCGGCATCCAGGCATTGCTGTTCAACCTGACTGCACTTCGGCTATATTGCATACCATCCATTTTATTATCGAAGAATATGCTATAAGGGTTGCACCTCGGCATCCAACTTCAACCTCAACTTCAGCTTAAGTGCTATGTTTCAGACCACTTCGGCCAGATTCGATACTGCACTTTGGCAAAGCTTGGTTTTGCACTTCGGCGAAGGAATTGATGAGCCCAGGATGGGGTCAACGCAACATATTTTCATGTATCATTTATTGTCACATGTTAGTTCTGTAAGACATGGCATATCACTGTTAACTCCGCACACACTAGTGTTACTTCTTATGTCTTATAGTCTTAACTAACCCTTAGGACATGTCATATATGTTGTGTATCTTGTGTTTGTTGCTTGGTGTCTTTGAAGATAGGTCAAAGAGAGCTTTACATTGAAGAAGCATGAACACCCATCGATCCATGTCCCATCTGATCGGATGATATCATTGTTCAAACAAAGCTTGAAGATGCAAATTAGAATCTGAATTTTTGTCCAAGCAAAGATGTGATATTCAAGTAGCTTACAAGCAAGGTGGTGACAAGCACTCATGTCAAATTCAAGAATTGCTCTTCACGTTAAATGGGTGTACAAGCTGCTCATTTCAAGAACCAATGGGAAGGAGTCTTGCAAATCTTCAAACCAATCAAAAACAAGCAAAGAAACAAACTAGCAAGCTGCACATTAAATGATCCAATCAAAATCCTTTGAAGAGGAGGCTGGTTTATGGTTAATTGGTTTGAATATTCAAAGCCTAAACTACAACCAATCAAAAGGGAGTTCAAACCAAGCTGCACACTACATTATCCAATCAAAACTTTGGCTGAAACTTGCAAGGAGGAGGAAACGTTGAATCAAGCTTCATCCTTTGAAAATTCAAAGCCAACTTGCAACCAATCAAAAGGCCTAATTCCAAGCAAGCTGCTCCAAGTATTATCCAATCAAATTGATCAAGAAAAAGGCTGGAAACAAACATGGTTTACACGGCAAAACAACCAGATTTCTTTGAGCCAAAGTTGTTCAAAGCAAGCACCTTATTTTATTCTTGTACTTTGTACATTAAAACTTGTACCTATGTCATTTTCATTTGTTATAAATAGCATAGGAAGCTGAATGTATAAAACAACTCAAAAAAACAAATATACAACCATTATCAAACATATTTCAATCAAATTTCCTTCAAGGAGTTCACAACTATTTCTTAGTTGAAGTTTGAAGCCACTAACGGTTTTCTTTCAAGTTCCTAGCCTAGAACTTGTTAGTATTTGCTTCATCTTTTGGTTTACAGCATCTTAGGGTCTCATTGAGGTTTTAGATGTGTTGGAGTGCCAAAGAGGGAGAGGTATTGGCATAAATTGAGCCAAGAACAACGGTTACAGTTCAAGGGGTGTCTTTGAGATGTTCTTTGCCATAGCTATTGTTCAAATCAGTTTGGAATAGGAGACAAAGTCCTGGAATTCGTTTATCTAGCCTTCGTTTGGCTCATCAATTGGTATCAGAGCGTTGGTTAGTCTTCTATTCATGTTTACGTTGTTTAAATTTGCATATGAATGATGCTGCCCAAATCTTGTAGTGAACTGTTTTTTCGTTTAGAGCCTGTTTGTTTAGGTAGTTACTTTATGTTCTTAAAGTGCTTGTTAGATAGTTTACTTTAGTTTGGTAACTTAGTTTGAGTAGCAAAACCGAAAACATCAAAAAAAAGAACTTAGACTAGAGTTAAGTGTGTTAGGAGCTGTTTGTGTAGTTTGGAACAAAAACCGTGTGAAACTGATTGTTCATGTTCAAACTAGCTTAG